>CM044004.1:16695083-17327583 GCA_024085815.1 Flaveria linearis | reverse complement strand
CTAGTATGCAGCAGAGTCACCAATCTCCTTCTTAATTTCTTCTCTTCTTCTTTCAGTGTGTTTGAGTTAGTTGCAAGAAGTTGGAGAGCTTGGTCCAGTGTTCCCCTAGGTAGATCAAGGAATGCATCTTTTGTGAGGGAACATAAAGAGTCGTCAATGTATTTGAGCTTAATAGACTCTTCCTCACAAGAGATGTTTCTAAATGTTATGCAGGTGATGAATTTCCTCTTGAGCTCCTTGAACTCTTCTAAGGTCAGGGGCTTAGAAGGTTTAGAAGATGGTTTGGGTAGTGATTGGATTCGGGGTTGTGTTTTGGGTTTAAGGATAGATAGTGGTGGTGGTTGTTGAGAAGCAGTGAGTGATAGTGTAGGTAAGGCTGTTGGTGTGGGTTCAAGGGTGTAGGGCTTAGTGGTTGGTTCAGTCTTGACGGGGAAGGGAAAAGGTGTGGGCATAGGTGTTGTAGGTTGTGGTTTGGGTGCCATCCTCTGAACACTTTCTCTTATGGTTACCTCCTGCCTTCTTCCTAAGCGAATGTTAGCCTTAATGTCATTGACATGTCGTTGTAGGGTCTTCTCCGACATAGGACCAACTTGCATGCTGGTGAAGCCATAGGCTTGGAGATAAACTTTCATCCATTACTTATCTCCCACCTTCTTTGCAGCTTCAAGTTGTGCCTCTTCTTCCTTCTTCTTCTTCTCCTTCAGCTTTTCCCTGGCAGTCCTCTTTCTCTCCTTACTGATTTGATCTTGCTCTCTAAAAAAAAAGAAACAAGATCGTATCATTATCATGAGGTGCCAGCTCCTCCTGAGAATAGCCTCTATTGTAGAGAAAGGCTATCCTCTCCATCCTTTCCTTCTCCATAGCCTCCTCCTTCCTTTTCCTCTTATCCTCCTCTATAGCTAACCTTGCTGCCTCCTCCTTCTCCTTTTGCAGCAAGGTTGCCTTCTCCAACTTCACAAGCTTATCAAGTGGGAGTCGAACTATTTCTTCATTGTCTACTCCTAGAATGATGAGCCTGCCTATAACCTCTACTCTTTTTTTGTTATTGATACTCAGTTGAGCGGCTGCTACTGCTTTGCTGCTTGCAGCCAACAGCTTCCCAGTATTAAGTCTACCTTTCTTCTTCTGCTTCTCCAACCTTTCCTCCTAGAATCTCTTCAGCAGTAAGGTTTCTCTTCCCTTTAGGAGCAAAGGAAGATTTAGCCTTTGGAGATTCTGGTTTAAAGGATTCAGGTTGGGGTGGTGGAGGTTGAACTTGTGGTGTAGGAGAGATGGGAGTTGTAAGAAAGTCCTCAATGTTTACCTTAGAGGCTAAATGAAGAATGGCCTCTGTGATGAACAAATCATCAGACGAGAAAGATAGTTCCATTATTCCTTCCGCCACTTGAATTTCTGATTCGAAAGTAATTGGAGTTACACTACCTATCCCTTCTAAGTTGGTTGGTGAGCCATTAGTCTGTATTTCCCCTTCGAAGTTAATCTCAGGTTCAATAGAGACCTTAGGTTGACCAACTTCCTCCTTAGTGGTAGGTGGTGCACTCAGTATTTGAAGCTCTTCAGCTCCAAAATAGGCAATGGCTATATCATGGGGGGGGGTTGTTCAAGGGAGGAGCTTATCAGAAATTTGGTTAAAAATCTATTAAGGTCAATAAGCATTCTTGGGTCCACTTGAATGGTAATGGAAGGCGGTTGCGGGAAGATGGTTGCAAGGTGTTGCTGTGTGGGATAGAGAGAAGAGATAGCATGGCTAGGTTCCATATGTCTTTGTTTCTATACATTCTCCCCATCTCCCCCTTTTTGGTAGTATCATCTTGAGAAGTAGATGAGCTAGAGGAAGAACTTAAAGAAACCTAAGTTTGTACATGCCTAACAGACTTCTCAATTTCTGTCTCAGCTAGTTGTGCCTTGAGATTTTCAATCTCAAGTTACTGAGTGGCAGACCTATCTTCTAAAGTCTTATCCTTGGATTCAAGGTTTGAGACTTTATAAAGTAGGAACTTGATTATGAGTTGTAGACTATCCTCATATTCTTTTGAAGAATCATTAGGAGATGAGATAACATACCTAGTATATTCATCATCACCACCAGTAATGGTTCTTGGCACCCTGGATACCCTTACGTACTGATGTCTCTTTCAAAGTCATCAATGGGCAAGGTTGTCTTAGATTCAGTCCCGCTTCTATTTCCACTGTTCTGAGAGGCTGGTGAAATACTCTCAGTAGTGGTAGTTGAATCTACATGAGTCACCTCCACTCCAGTTGGACTCCCTTCAGTTTGGTCTAGCTGATGTGGGCTAGATATCAGAGGTTCCTTAGGGCTTAGTTGATGTGGAGAGTGGTGTGGTAGATCAACATCATGGCCCTGATGGAACATAATATCCTCATCAGGTCAGGTTAATAGGTCAAGAAAGGATAGAAAGGTTATTTCTAATGAGCCAGGACCTTGGTGAGCACCTAATGGCTCCTCTACAACAGCAGTTGAGCCAATGATGTGGCTGTCCCTTTTTAGCTGCTCAGGGGAGTGTTGAGACTCACCTTGAGGGCTTATGCTTGGGTTGTGGGCTCATCAGGTTGAGACTGAGGAGACTTAATACTAACATTGAGGTGAAAGGTGGAGGATGGTTGGACCTCTGGCTGAGTAGAAACCCTGAGTTTCACTCTAGCCTTTTTGGTTTGAAAAGAGGGGACTTGTTCAATCAGAGTAGATTGATCAAGGGTTTGTTTGTGGCGTCTCTTGTATGTGATTTTGATTGGGTTAGAAGAAGTAATTGGTAGTGTAGTGGTGGTGTCCGGTGTGGGTTCAACACCTGCTAGGTCTGCAGGGATGTAACCAGGAGCCATTGGCTCAAGCATGCCTGGAAGGAGATCAGTAAACCTTCCAGTGAAATTAGTGGACACCTTCTTCAGCATTTTGAAGATGCTAGGCCTTATATGAGGGACCAGTAGGACATTTTCATATTGAAGTTTGTCCTTGTCAAGCTCATAGTTGATTATGTGCTGAATGAACCGGGGATACATATAGAATGGATCCCTGGTGAGATTACCTCTCAGATTGTTTGGCACAAATCTTGAGTAGTTAAAGCGAAGGCCTTTCACCAATCCCTGGACTAGGCGGCCTAGATCATATGGGATTTGATCCTAGCCCCTGACTTGTTGGATAGGCTGTTCAGGACAATATGTAGCAAAAACTTCCAGTTATAGGAGAAGTTGAACTTGTACACTGTAGATCTGCTCACATCTCCACCATATCCCATTTGGATGTAGGTATCCTCTAAATTAGACTTGAGGAATTCAGTGTAGGCTCCTTCATCATGGAGTTCTAGATGCTTTCTGATGGTGATTTCACCGATGATGATCTCCTGTCCGCAGATCCTTGATCTGATGACCCTTTCATCGTTGAGCATCTTGCTTCGACCATTGGCTTAGAATTCGGCCGTGTGGTTTGAGTAGATAGTGAGGTTAACAATAAGGGCAGTAAAGTATGCAGATTGTGACAGAAGCTCGATAAAGGGGGAAAAATCGACATCCTTTGAAGAATCAAGGAAGGCGACCTGGTTGTGTTAGGGATTCAAGGCCATTATTCAGAAGATTTTGTTTGATTGAAGGAATTTGAGAGTGAATGGAGAAGATGATGGAAATTTTTAGGGCTTTTGCAATGTTAAAGAAAGAAAAGAAAAAGAGTCAGAAGTTTTTAAATGGGGGTAAAAACCAAACTGTTAGAGCTTCTTAAAGATTAACATGTAGTCTTTAAATGTCTTTTGTATAAGTTTTGTCATAGTATAGGGACTGTTTATGTAAATAGTTATTCCTTAGTTTATTGATAGTATAAATAGCTTAGATATGTTTTGTGCAGGTAGACCAGACCAGGCCAAACTAGACAAGTTTAGACTAACGAATGAGTTGAACTTGTAACTGCTACGTACACTTGTAATTGTCTTTGCTTCTATCAATGAACTGCTATGAATTTTTCTTGATTGTTTGCTTTGATTTGATTACATTTGTATTTGTTTGATTGAATTGCATTCTAACATCATCACAGATTGATTCATTTGATCCTATCAACTAGTATCTGAGCTGTTGGTTCAGTGATCGAGTTTGTACGAACTTGCAAACTCATAAATGACTTGAATCTGTGATTGATAAGCAATTCGATTGAAATATTGTTGATTTCAGTTATGTTTCATCACTAGAAACATAATTGAAATTGAATCACAATTTGCATTACAACTAGTTCAAAATCAGTGAATTGAAAGAATTTGTGTTCGAACCTGTTCTTCACAGGCGAACTAAAAATCTGAACAAAAGAGTGATTTGTTGTTGTTAATTGAAGAAATTGAAGATTAAGGATAGTTAATTGGTCTAAAAACTACCTAATTGGTTTTAGAGTAATTCATCAAGTTTTTGAAGAATTCAGAAGATTTGAGTTCGTTATGTTCATAAGAATTTGTTGAAGTTGGCGCATTAGGGTTGAAACACTGCTAAAAAATTGCCTAAGTGTTAGGCGCTTGACAACTGTTAAGGCATTTTAGCACTGTTTGGGCGTTTTTGAAGTAGGCGTTTTACCACTGTTGAGACGTTTTTCAACTGTGGGCATTTTGGAATTATTCAGAAACCAAGTAATTCTAGGCGCATCACAACTGTTGAGGCGCATTACAACTATTTAGGCGCATTTGAACTGTTTAGGTGTTTGACAACTGTTGGACGCTTTACTACTGTTCAGGCGCATCTAAGTTGGGCGTTTTTCAGAATTTTTCTAAGGCAATCCCTTAGACGTTTCTAAGTCAAGGTCAGAAGTACCATAACTGTTGGGGCGTTTCATCACTATTTAGGCGCATTAACTTCAACACTTAGAATTTTTTTTAAAATTTTGAAAAATACAAAAATATTTTTTAACTCATAGTTTTAATTCAAACACTTAAAAAACAACCAAAACATTTCTTCTTCTTAAAAACAAATATAAAAATGGTGAAATCTGAAGATTCTGAAAATAGAGTTCCTAAGTTAAAAAACAGAGTAGATTTTAAAAATTGGTCACTTAGGTTAAAACATTACCTGAATTCTATTGATACTGATCTTTGAAAATCAATAGAAAAAGGACCCAACATTCCTATTACTTCTGATGGGCCTGATAGAGGGTTTGTATACACCAAAGACTCTCAAGAACCTTATACTAAAGATGGATTGCAAGGGGATGATCTGATGAAAGTCAAGAATGATATTAAAACATACTCTTTGATGTGTAAGGACTACCTCTTGAAGTCCTTGCCAGGCATGATGCATTTCAAATAGGATATACCATGTATAAAGCCTTAAAGACAATCTGTGAAGGTGGAAAGGAGATTCAAAATCTCAAAAAGCAAATGTTGAAGAGGCAGTTAGAGTTGTTTCAACATCTATCTGGTGAGACCATCAATCAGATGATGAACAAATATGTGCAACTCACAACATAGATGTCAACAGCAGACATTAAACATGATCTTGAAGATCTAAATCTTAGACTTCTCAATGCTTTAATATCATCATGGAAACAAACAGTAACTCTGTTAAAGCATACTGAGAAATTCCCCATAGATCTTGATCTATTAATTGCCAAAATAGATTCAGTAGATATTGATGAAAGTTCAAGGAACAATGACAGGACTGCATCAATGTCTCAGTATCAATTTGTTACATCTCCTGCTAATACTGTTGAGAATGCCTTATGGCAAAGAATGAAAAGTCATCAGAGGAAGAGGGAGATTTATTTGTTGGAGCAGGATTCTTCACTGATCCTTCATTTACAAGTGCTCCTGCTTATGCAACACAACCTCAACCTCAGACTCCTCCTAATTCTCAAAGTTCAAATCCTCAAACTGAGTCTCCATCTGTTAACTCTGCTAAATCTAGCAAAGTTAAAGATGCCATAAACATCCTATTAGAGGATGAAGAGTCTAAAACTACCTTTACTACTTTCATGGCAAGCTTTCAAGCATATCAGGGTAGTCATTTAACACAATTGAATCTTATTTTGCAGGATTTATTTGAAATGGATCCAGAAGATGTAGAAGAAATGGATCTAAATTGGCAAATGGTGATGATTGCCTACAGAACTCAGAAACACTCATATGTCAACAGAAACTACAATCCTAGTGCTAAAAAGACTGTTGAGTTTGACAAATCAAAATCGAGATGTTTCAACTGTAATAGTTATGGACATTTCTCACGAGAATGCAAAGCCCCCGGAAACAATGGAGGAAATGCCCAAACTAATACAAGCAATCAGAGGTTTACACAATCGTCTCAAAAACTATTCCAAAAGCCATATCAAAGCCTTTCAATGCCTAAACTTAAAGAGGAATCTAAATCACCTGATGAGCCAAAGAAGGCTCTAGTTGTCAACATTAAGGATGGATATGACTGGAGTGCGTATGCTGAGCAATTTACTAATGATCTAAATCAAGTTTATCTCTTATTGTAGAAGTTCAAGGTAAAGGAAATCTTGAGACTGAAGAAGATGATTATGACTGGAGTGATAAAGCTGATACTAAAGAGGATTCAGATTAAATTGCTTTGATGGCACAGTCTGATCAACCTAAGGTTGAAACTTCATCCTTTAATTCTGAAAATTCTTCACCAAAATATCCAGAAATACCATCTGAAGTGAGAGAGAAACTTTGTACCAAATCTTGTTTTGAACATGTTGAATACTATCGAACTCATTCATATAAAATATATGAAAAGCTCAAGCAAGAGGAGTTGATGCACAATAAACTAAAATCTGACCATAAAATAGCAGATGAAAAGATCATTTCTTTACAAAAATCATGGAACAAAACTTTAAAAGAATTAGAAATTGTATCTAAACAACTTGAAGAGATGACTAAAAATCTAGAACAGGAGAAAATAGCAGATGCTGCTACTCAAAATGATCTTGCTAAGGTGAAAAGTTCCAAAATGATTATGGAACAACTGGTGAGTGAAAGAAAAGATAAACAAAAAGTAGGATTAGGATTCACTCATGAACCAATGCCTGAATCTATAACCAACACTCAACCAGAAAACTTTAACACATATGATCATTCTCCAGAAAACAAGGCTAAACTGAAAGCTTTTCAAAACAAAAATAAGATTTCTGACAATGAAGAAGACAAAATCAATGTAGAAATCTTTGAGGAAAAAGATGTTGAAAAGATTAAAAATGGTCATCCGATCAAAATAAAATCATATGAACAAAAAATGAAAAATAAGAAAACTTGTGTTCCAACAGAATCTGTGTTAGAAAGAGTAATAATTGAAAACAAAGAAAAAGCAAAACAAGAAGATGGAACATCAGAAGATTCAAACTCTTTTGATCTGAAAGAGACAGATAATGAAAAAGAATCTTCACCTGAAGATGTTCAATCTCAAGTTAAACCTAGTTCCTTAAAATCTAGGAATCAACGAAGAAGAAGAAAAGCAAATAAAGCAAAAAATGAACAAAATAAAAGTTCAGAAAATCTGACAAAATCAACAAATCAAGCAACTAAACTTAAACCAGTTAAATTTGTATCTGCTGGTTTGTTAAACATGAACACTCTTCAAGAAGTTAAATTGAGTCCTAAGAACAAATCGAGCTCTAATCTGAAAACGGGTTTAGATTCTAAGTCTTCCGCTGTTGTCAAAAGATTTGTTTCTAAGGAATCAAAGAAGAAAGTTCATGTGGAGAAATCAAAAATTAATGTTCAATATAACAAAGTGTCAAATCCAAAGAAAAATTTAACAAATCAAAAATAACAAATTAACTTTTTGACGCCAAAATATAAGCAAGAATCAAATGTTGTGTCAACTTCAAAAGTTAATAAGCAATTGTTTAAAACTCCATAGAGGTACTGTGAAATTTGTGATATGTACAATCACAATACTATTGAGTGCTTTTTCAACAAGTATTATCACATCTGTGATACGAGAAATCATTACACAGCAGATTGTTATTTCAACAAATACTGTACCTACTGTGATGAAAGAACTCACAACACTGAAAATTGTTACTTTAGAAAGAGTTCACCTAGGAAAGAATTTGCTGATTAACAATTGAGCAAAGGTTATGTTAATCCTCAGTATCGGAGAAATCAAACTGATGGATTTCAAAGATTAACTAATCAACCTTCCTTAGGTTTGAGATCTTTCCAAAGGAAAGATTATGTGAGACATAAACAAGTCATGAAAGATCAATTCATACCAAGATCTGTAAGAATGAATGATAAAAATGTTGGTAATAAATATTTTTCAAAAACAGGTCATTCAACTGGTATGAATGTTTACAAAAATGATCAACAATATATGCATAACAAGATTGGTAAATTCATTAAAAACAAGCCAGATTTGAATACACTTCATTTCAAGCAATTTACCATTATTGATAAATTTGGAAAACTCAAGACCATCTCGGCTTGGGTAGATACCTCAATTTAATTTCTTTGCTGTGCAGGTACGCCTGAGAACACCACTTGACACATGGTATGTGGATAGCGGGTGTAGCCGACATATGATAGGTAATCCTGACTTACTACAAGACTTTAATTTAAAGGATGATACGCATGTCGCCTTTGGTGGTGATGCTGGTGGAAAAATAACAGGAGAAGGAATAATATCCAATGGGATAATAAGATTCGATAAAGTCAACTTCTGTTCACAGTTGAACTTTAATTTGTTAAGCATTTCCCAAATTTGTGATAAATCATATTCTGTCCTATTTGATGATTCTTTCTGTTATGTTTCAAAGCCAGGTTTTAAGATTAGCAAGGATTGGGAGATTGTTAAAGCTGATAGGGTTCAAGATGTATACAAACTTGATGTGTCTCAAGTTGATCTATCAACAGAAACAACTTGCCTTATTGCTAAAGCATCAAATGATGAAAGTCAGCTTTGGCATAGACGTCTCGGGCATTCCAACTTCAAGAACATGAACAAGCTTGTAGCAGGAAATCATGTTACAGGCTTCCATCTAAGAAGTTTGCCACTCCTGATGTAAGGCCCCGTTCTCGGGACGCTTACAGCTGGTCATCATCGCATTTAAAACACGTCATTGTATAATCTTTACTAAAATCATGTAGCGGAAACTGTGAAATAACTTTTCATTTTACTATAAATGCTTTTGAAAGTTAATACAACGTTAATCAATTACAAAATATATATTGTTGCATTACATCACAAAAGCATTATACAAAAGAATGCCATCCAAAAGAGCTGAGTAGCCGCCCCGTGCCATCCTCAGCAACCTTACCTGCCAACTGGAAACTCATAAAAAGTCAGCGTTGCTGAGTGAGTCCTAGTTTTATAATAAAACATACTTTACTTTTATTTAAAAGTGTTTCTTTACTTTAGTGCTATCACACATCATACGTACACATAGATAATATCATTATTATCTTCATCATTCGTTATCTTTTGCTTTTATATAGATCCTATCCAACTTTACCCTCTTCACGGCACGCAGCCATGATTATGGAGGTCGAGTGGCAAGGATCCCGTTTCATACTTTATCATTATACTCTTTCGTTCATTACTTTCACTCATTCATTCTTTAACTTTCATTCATTCATTGTACGTCTTTAACTTTCTTACTCTTTCATCTCTACATCTTTTCTTTACATCAACCATAAACCTTACCTTTCTGTTTCGTGGTACTAGACCTAGGCCTATCATAGACCTTCTATAACGGTGCATCGCACCTCCTGGCCACAATACCTAAGGTAGAGATAAGTGTACCATTGCCACATGCAATATCCTCCTGGCTCACCTCCTGTATTTGCTTGCAAGCCTTTATTACTCTCATTCATTATTAATGCATGCATTCATTCATCATGTTCCTCTTTTATTATATTCATCATGTTCCTCTTTCATTATCTTTCACTTTACGTTACATAATACATTCGTTTCATTCATTAACATAACACGTAAATCCAAGGGAAAGATAAACATACATCATGGCAAAGAACATCATCATACACTTTAGCATTACTATACAGGGCATCATCATACATACATAACATACATCATGCATAAACATGCAACATCATCATCATCATGCCCTACATAACCTCTAAGATCCCAACGGTCATCTTACATGTACCTACGAGAACTTCCACGTCAAAACTTACATCTATACTTTCCCCCGAAAGTCAATACTTTAGCTATGTTTCCCCCTCGGGTACAACAACACTATTTGGGCGTATGGGCACCCTTCAGTCGCATAGCCTCCATGCGACTTAACATCATGTGAATGGACCAATACGGATGAACACCAATGCGGATGAACACCCAATTGTGCGAATGGATTCTTAATCGTGCAAATGAACACTATGCGATTGGACCTCATGCGGTTGAACACTATGCGAATGGACCTCATGCGGTTGAACACTATGCGAATGGACCTCATGCGGATGAGCACCTATACGACTGGGCTCTCAGTCTTATGACTCCCCATGCGACTGGCCCTCCAGTCGTACGACTGAACCTCAATCATGCGACTGAACCCCAATCGCCCTCCAGTCGGCCGTATGGCGTCCAGTCGGTCGCCCAGCCCTAACTTGTGCAGAATGCAGTCATCCCGAACCCAATCTGCCATTTTCGACCTCTAAGCTCATCCAAACCCATTCTAAGCCCAAATCAACCATCCTAAACCTTAGGAATGCATACTATAACACCATTCAAGCACACACAAGCCTGAAATCAAACTCCAAACGCACCACATGCAATCACACCCAAATGGGTCAAACACACACACATACAAAAATGGGTTTACTATGTGTTCCAGCCCCAAATCAGTTGAAAACGAGTAAAATAGGGTCCTAGAACTCACACAAACTACAAGAAGAAGAAGAGCTTCGTGTTAACTCGCTACATGATGATTTCCAAGCCCGAACCCACTCGAACCAAGCTTTTTCTCTCTTTTCTCTCTTCTTTTCTCTTCTTTCTCTTTTTGCTAGGTTTTCACAAGAGTGGGGAGGATGTGGCTGCCCTCCCCCTCTTAATCTCCCATTTTACGAATTTTTTCCCGTTTTGGCAAGTTTGGTCCCCCGACTTTAGACTTTATTTCTTTTTCTTCTTTTGTCGGCTTCAAAGGAAATATCCGGGTGTTACAAGTCCACCCCCTTTATATAGGTTTCGGCCCCAAAACCTGTTATTCATTGAACATACGTGGGTAATGCTGTCTCAATTCCTCTTCAGTCTCCTACATTGACTCGGATCCCTTTCTGTGCTTCCACTGTACACGCACAAGAGGGACCACTTTATTTCTCAACCTCTTCTCTTTTCGATCGATGATCGCCACTGGTTGCTCCATATAATTGAGCCGTTCGTCTACTTCGATATCCTCTAGTGGAACAATCATATCCTCATCTGCCAAACACTTCCTTAGATGAGATAAGTGGAATGTCGGGTGAATTCTACTTAATTCATCTAGTAACTCCAGTCTATAAGCCACCTCTCCCACTCGAGTAATGATTCGGAAAGGGCCTATGTACCTCGGGCTTAACTTGCCCTGCTTTCTGAACCGAATGATACACTTAAAAGGTGAGACCTTCAATAAAACCCAGTCACCCACCTGGAACTCAATCGGCCTGCGTCGTTCATCAGCATACGACTTCTGTCTATCTTTGGCTGCTTTCATGAAGGCCTTGATCTTTTCAAGCTTTTCAGTCATAGCCTCGATCACCTCGATGCTCCCTAACTCTTTATGACCAATATCACCCCAACATACGGGTGTCCTGCATCTCCTACCGTATAGCATCTCATAAGGTGGCATACCAATGCTGGCATGATAGCTATTGTTGTATGAGAACTCATCTAACTGTAAGTGGTCATCCCAACTTCCCCCAAAATCAATCACACATGCCCAAATCATGTCCTCCAATGTCTGAATGGTCCTTTCCGACTGACCATCAGTCTGGGGATGATAAGCCGTGCTAATGTGTAACCTCGTCCCCATCGCATCGTGGAATTTCTTCCAGAATTTGGATGTAAACCGGGTGTCACGATCAGACACAATAGACACCGGCACACCGTGACGAGTCACAATCTCTTTAATGAATAGATCTGCCAACCTCTCAGATGAATATGTCTCGTGCATCGGTAGGAAGTGAGCACTCTTCGTCAAGCGGTCAACAATCACCCATATAGAATCATACCCTTTCGGAGTACGCGGCAACTTCGTAATGAAATCCATGGTGATGTGCTCTCACTTCCATTCCGGTATATCCAAAGGTTGGATCTTCCCATACGGCTTTTGATGCTCGGCCTTCACTTGCAAGCAAGTAAGGCACTTACTCACATACTCCACCACGTCACGCTTCATACCCGGCCACCAATAATCTTTCTTCATGTCTTGGTACATCTATGTAGCACCGGGATGAATAGAGTATCGAGTCTTGTGAGCTTCATCCATAATCTTCACCCGTAGATCCCCAAAACGAGGAATCCATATCCGCCCGAATGGGGTTTTAACACCGAGTGTGTTTTCACCCAATTCCGCAACTAGACCTCTCATCCTTTCAGAGTTAAGATGATCTTCCTTCAATGCCTCATCTTGAAACTCTTTGACTTGCTTCATCACATCAGAGGTCATAGTTAACTGGTACGCTTTCACCCGAATCGGCTTGGGTCTTTCCTTTCGGCTAAGGGCTTCCGCCACCACGTTGGCTTTGCCCGGATGATAATGGATCTCACAATCATAATCCTTTATGAGCTCCAACCATCGCCTTTGCCTTATATTCAAATCCTTCTGCTCGAAGAAGTACTTCAAGCTCTTGTGGTCGGTGAAGATGGTGCATTTCGTCCCGTACAGGTAGTGCCTCCAAATCTTTAACGCAAAGACCACAGCTGCTAGCTCCATGTCATGAGTAGGGTAGTTAACCTCATGAACTTTCAACTGTCGGGATGCGTAGGCTATAACTTTTCCTCTTTGCATTAACACACACCCCAAACCCGAGTAGGAAGCATCGGAATAAACCACCAGATCTTCACTTCCATCGGGTAATGACAATACAGGAGCTTGAGTCAACCTTGCCTTTAATTCTTCGAATGCCTTCTTTTGAGCTTGACCCCATACAAATTTCACATCCTTCCGGGTCAACTTGGTTAGTGGAGAAGCGATCTTGGAAAAGGCTTGAATAAATATTCGGTAGTAGCCCGCTAAACCCAAGAAACTACGGATCTCGGATGGCGTCTTTGGAGACTTCCATTGCATCACCGCTTCCACCTTTGCCGGATCCACCATAATCCCCTCTGGATTCACCACGTGACCCAAGAATTGAACTTCACGCAACCAGAACGCGCATTTGGAGAACTTGGCATACAACTTCTCCCTTCTCAACGTCTCCAACACCTCTCAAATGTGACCGGCATGCTCTATCTCGCTCGAATAAATCAGGATATCATCAATAAACACAATCATTGATCTATCCAACATCGGCCAACACACTCGGTTCATCAAGTCCATAAAAGCAGCTGGCGCATTGGTCAAACCAAAAGACATGACGAGGAACTCATAATGACCATAACGCGTGTGAAAAGCTGTTTTAGGAATATCCTGCTTTTTCACCTTTAGCTGATGGTAGCCAGATCGAAGGTCGATCCTCGAAAACCACCTGGCACCTTGCAGCTGATCGAACAAATCATCTATCCTCGGTAATGGGTACCGATTCTTCGCCGTCAACTTGTTCAGCTCACGGTAGTCTATACACATCCTCATACTACCATCCTTCTTCTTTACAAATAAGACTGGAGCACCCCAAGGAGAGATACTCGGTCTAATGAACCCCTTATCAAGCAGCTCTTGCAACTGCTCCAACAACTCTTTCATCTCTGTCGGAGCCAACCGATACGGTGCCTTGGCAACGGGTTGGGCGCCTAGTATCACATCAATCTGATACTCGATCTCTCGGTCAGGTGGCACTCCTGATAAGTCTTCTGGGAACACGTCTGGAAAGTCACACACAACCGGAACATTGGGTAGTCGTGGTGTTAGCGTTTCCACATCCTTTACATAACACAAGTAAGCGCTATATCCACGCCTCATACACTTTCCCACCACAGCCATTGAGATCGCTTTCGGGATCGCCGTGACCCGATCCCCGTAAACAGTTACCGAACTCCCGTCAGGCGCTATCAACCGAATCATCTTCTTGCGACACACTATATTTTCCTTGAAGTCCGCCAACCAATCCTGACTCATTCATTCGGTCGAGCGTTCCTCGGGCGTCGATCAATCCTGAATCACATGCCGCTCTATCATTGTCTGATTTTTGGTCCCGAGAACCAAGTCAAAACCACCTAAGGTAATCACAAATGGTCTAACCAGAAATTTATGACCCTCTAATTGCACATCACAACCCTCTATCATCTTTGAAATCCTGGTAGACTTACCTATGGTAGTTTCTACATCAAATGGCGCATCAACACGTCTACTACTAGCAGGCAGTTTAGCACAGAGAGCAACAGAAATAAAACTTCTACTGGCACCCGAATCAAATAACACAGAAACTAAAGTTTGGTTCACCAGAAACGTACCGGACACAACATCAGGGTCCGTCCTAGCCTCCTCTTGTGTCATAGTGAATGCCCAGGCGCTCGCCCTCAGTCCTTCACTTCCCATCTTCTTCACCCCGGAACCCACAGCCCTAGGCTTCTAACAATCCTTAGTTACATGGCCCTCCACGCCACAGTTAAAGCATCGGACTACGCGACAGTCCCTGGCTATATGCCCCGGCATCCCACATATGAAGCATACGTTCAACCCCAGTCTACACTCCCCACTATGCTCCCTTTCACACTTACCGCACTTCTTCATACCCGCAACCGATGTGACCACACGGCGGTCATCCACCCGTGCCTTCTTGTTACCTGTTGAGGCATCACCCCGACCGAACCTCTTCCCTTTCCAGTTTCGATCACCACCACCCTTCTTACTACCTTCTGTCACCACCACAACAACCCTCTCATCATATAGCCTCCTGCCAAGTCCACTGCCGACCTAAACATGCTCGGTCGGGCAGCGATCATGTGCCTGCGAATATCCGCTGGCAAACCCCGAATGTACCTCTTAATCTTTCATGACAGAGGCGTCACCTGATCCGGCACCAGACATGCCATCTTGTTGAACTTTGTGGTGTACTTTTGGTGTGTCATGGTTCCCACCTCCAACTGCAGGAATTCTCTCTCAACTTTATCCATTTCCGGTGAGTACAGAACTCTTCGATAACCAACTTCTTCAACTCCGTCCATTTCATCCTCCCGATTGCCTTGCTACCCTCGGCTTGGACTATATTGTCACCAGCATAAGGCCGAGTCCACAAAAGAATGGGCAGCAAACTTCACCTTTTGGTCCTCCCGGCACTCGTTGATATTCAGAACAACTTCCATTTCCCTCACCCATCGGTGAGTAGCAGCAGCAGTGCCATTTCCATCAAAAGTAGGGGGCTTACACCTTTGAAATGCCCCGTAGTTACAGCCTCGTGCTGATTCCTGCATAGGCTCCTCCCCTTCCTCCTCATTATTGGAGGGAATCATGTCAGTCTCCGGTTGCTCCCGACCTCCCTAGGACCGGTTCCTCTCTTGCCTTTCCCCTTCCCGTACTACCTTAATCACTTCAGTCACCATAGACGGTAAAATTTTTTGCATGACCTGATGCACTTCTTCGACCACCGCCTCTTTCACCGAGGCCCTCAAATTGGCGCTCTCATCTACACCCTCCGGATGAGGGGTCTCGGGTTCTTCAGGAACCACCTTTTCAACTCTAAGCCTGCCTCTTTTGGGCCGTGATGCAACAACAATCCCTCCACGCGAGGCTTTAGATGATCTACCACCAGCCATCCTCTATCACACACTGAAAGATTCAAACACCAACACGGTCATTCAAGGGAATAGCCCAATTTAGTGAAGTATAGTAAGTCCCTAATTACAGTGGCCAGTTGTGATTAGCCACTTACTTTACTCTTCGTACCCCGAGCATTACTTGTCTTGACTACATCAGTATCTAAATCTACCAGCAACACATAAACCACATAACATGCACACATAATACCGGTTAACATTAAAGAAAATACCTGATGGCACGTAGCTACTCAGATTGGCATCCCTTCCCTTTTCGTCCCGTTTTCAGTTCAAGTTAAGGTTTATTTTGAAAATTTACCCATTTCACTTAAACTTTAGCTCTGATACCAACTTGTAAGGCCCCGTTCCCGGGACGCTTACAGCTGGTCATCATCACACTTAAAACACGTCATTGTATAATCTTTACTAAAATCATGCAGCGGAAACTGTGAAATAACTTTTCATTTTACTATAAATGCTTTTGAAAGTTAATACAATGTTAATCAATTACAAAATATATATTGTTGCATTACATCATAAAAGCATTATACAAAAGAATGCCATCCAAAAGAGCCGAGTAGCCGCCCCGTGCCATCCTCAACAACCTTACCTGCCAACTAGAAACACATAAAAAGTCAGCGTTGCTAAGTGAGTCCTAGTTTTATAATAAAACATACTTTACTTTTATTTAAAAGTGTTTCTTTACTTTAGTGCTATCACACATCATACGTACACATAGATAATATCATTATTATCTTCATCATTCGTTATCTTTTGCTTTTATATAGATCCTATCCAACTTTACCCTCTTCACGGCACGCAGCCATGATTACGGAGGTCGAGTGGCAAGGATCCCGCTTCATACTTTATCATTATACTCTTCCGTTCATTACTTTCATTCATTCATTCTTTAACTTTCATTCATTCATTGTACGTTTTTAACTTTCTTACTCTTTCATCTTTACCTCTTTTCTTTACATCACCCATAAACCTTACCTTTCTGTTTTGTGGTACTAGACCTAGGTGTTGGACCAAAAGAACCAATGAGCCAAGATCAGGAAAACCTCTAAGTCCCACATGCCACTGTAACAACTGCTGAAGACTCCCATCAGCTGTTCTGACAAAGTTTGAAGATCAAAGTATGAAGAACTGAAGAACAACAGCTGAAGACTCTAAAGTACTGAAGACAAGTACTGAAGTCTGAAGTACTGATCATACAAGTACTGAAGACTTCAAGTACTGAAGATAAGTACTGAAGAATCAAAAGCTGAAGAACTGAAGACCTTCTACTGAAGCACAAAGTCTGAAGACAAAGACTGAAGACAACAGCTAATGACATCTACTGAAGTCATCAGCTGATACATCATCTGAAGCCCAAGTCTGAAGAACCAAGTGTTGAAGACTCAGAGTTTGTCATAACAGCTGAAGAAGTCTTCTTCAGTTGTTGTGATGGTTTTTCTCTTTCAGTAGTTTTGTAATTTTATTTCAGTAGTTATAAACGAATAAAGAGTTTGTTCTTCAGTCGTTGTAGGATTTCAGTAGTTTACTTTTGTCAGTACTTGTAAAAGATAGGAACACTTTTGTAAGAAGACATCAGCTGTTGACATCTTCAGTAGTTTTATGTTCCGTCAGTTGTAATTTTAATAATCGGTTGATGTCAGAGAAAGGACATCATCACCATCCTTTTGCCGCCTATAAAAGGATGGTGAACCATGCGGTTTTAATTGCCGAAACGTGTTGAGCAATAGAACAATTAATTTTTCGCAGAACTCTTTTCTCTCTCTATGTTTGTGCTTTTACTTGCAATATCTTTTATGTTCTTGCTATAATTGCTAATTAACGTGCTAAATCCGCTGCAAACCAATCTGATTGATCAAACGAGAGGCTGAGATCCTGTCAAATGGTATCAGAGCAGGTTAATCATTGATCGATTTCACTATTGATCATTTGAAACTGCTCTTTTGATCTCTCTGTTTGATCGAATTAGCAATTTGCAAGAATTAGCCATAGAGAGTGAGTTTCTGCTGTTTCTGGCCAAAATCTTGAGGTCCTCTGGTGGTTTTGAGTTACGTTTGTCTTGTTTAAACTTGTTTTTGACTAAAACCTGAGATGACGACACCAACTAATGATCCTCACAATACTGGTTCCTCAACCAAGCCTCCGATGCTTGTTAGGAACGAGTATAACATATGGCAAAGACGTATGCTTCACCACTTGGCTGTCAACAGTGCTGGTTGTTGGAAGTAAGTGGTGCATGGACCATACAAGCCTATGGTGAGCGTCCCTGAATCTAATGAACAGGTTGCGAAGAAACCTGAACAATATTCGGACGAAGATCTAAAGCTGTTCGAAATTGATGCTAGAGCCCATGGAATTTTAGCCATGGCTATTCCTAATGAGATTTATTCAGGGCTCTTGCATCATGAGTCTGCTCATGACCTATGGGTTGCTCTAAAGGAACAATTTGGAGGAACTGATTCGGTCTTAGAAAACAATAGGGAAATCCTCGCCCAACAATATGAGACATTCTCATATAGAAAGGGTGAGACTCTGACCCAGCAGTTTGAGTGGTTCTCTTGTTTGATCTCTGAGCTGAAGATGGTCAAACAAGAGTACTCCAACAGCCAGATGAACAACAGGTTCCTCAGGTCAATGCCTGAGAGATGGGACACATATACCATTTTCCTACGCTCCAGTGCTGATCTGGAAACTCTATCTCTCACCCAACTTCATGGGAAATTGCTCACTTTTGAGAGAGAGATAGAGCAAAAGAGGAAGTTGTCCACTTCTGGTAAGCTCGCTGATGACTTTGTCCAAGGTAATGCTGCCTTGATAAGTCAGGAGTCAGAATATGCTTCGTTAAAAAGTTCTTATGATGAGCATATTGATTTCTCTACCAACTCAGAACAAGCTTTTGTTGGTGTTAGTAGTTCAGGAGGTAGTGGTGACAACTTGTGTTTTCTGATGGAGGACTTGAAGGGCATTCCAGATGATGATCTGGAAGAGATGGATATTTTGAACCA
This sequence comes from Flaveria linearis, assembly GCA_024085815.1. Lineage (NCBI taxonomy): Eukaryota > Viridiplantae > Streptophyta > Magnoliopsida > Asterales > Asteraceae > Flaveria > Flaveria linearis. The sequence goes on along the minus strand of CM044004.1, from coordinate 17,308,732 downwards.
AATGGCAATGATAAATATCCACTCTCAAAAGTTCTACAAGAGAACTGGTAGGAAATTCCCTGGACTCTCTGGCAAAACCAAAGTTGGTTTTGACAAAAGCAAGTTGAGGTGTCACAAGTGCTAAAGGCTTGGACACTTTGCAAGAGAGTGTAGATCATCTGGATCTAACTCCTCTGCACCCTTTGTGACTTTTCCCAGCAATAGCTCACAGCACAGAGGGCAACCTTCCTCCAGTTCTGGCCATCCATCACAAGCACATGCATCACCTGCTTATTTTGTGCCACAGGGTCATATGCCATATCCTTACCCCTGTTACTACATGTCTCAGCCTAGTCAAGCTCAAGCACCCTCGGCTCAACCACCTCATGCTCTTCCTGAGCCTCAATCTTCCCAATCTCATCATCACACACAACCTCAATAACATAGCTTTTTCACCCCAAGTGTTGTTGACTGGAGTAGTCTACCAGAAGAGCTATCTAGTCAGGAACAACTACTCCAAGGTGCTGGTCAACATGGTGGTGACCAACCTTTTGAAAATCTTGCTCTGATGGCCCTTGATTCTGCTGAGGGGTCATCATCAAATGCCTCATCTCAGGTATCCACTGAGGCAAAAGCCAAGCTTTGCTCAGAATCATGCATAGCAGCATTTGCTTCTATTAGAGAAGCAAATGTAGCTTTAATAGATAAAAATCTTGAGCTTGAGCACACTATTTCCAAAAGAAAAGCTGATTTTGAGGCTGTACTCAAAGATAAAAATGATGAGATTTACAAGCTTAAATGCCAAATCAAAGATGATAAAGCTAGGGAAGATGTACTTCTAGAGAAGTACAGAGACCTCAAGGAAACTCTTGCAACCACCCAAGTTGAGTGTGATCGATGGGTGCAATCATGCAAGGGTTTTGAAATGCTTCTTAGTAAGCAATCAGCTTTCAATATGAAGTTTGGCATTGGTTATAATCACACTGCTCCTCCTACAGATTTCACTCCAAGAGCAGAAGTTGAATCTGATGGGGAGAGCAATAACCAATCCTTCTCATCATGTGACCTACTATCTTCTGAATCAGCATCATCAGAGATAGAAGTCAGCATTAACTTCTGTCAAAACCAATCAGCTGATGCTACAACAGCTGATGGTTCAAATGCTGACTGTCACATGACCAAAAGGCTGATCAACTCAGGTGTTGTCACTAGAAGTACTGAAGGTACTGGAGAGCAAGTGACAACATCTGAAATTCAAACCTCAAATACTGTTAGCACTAAAGAGAAGAAAACTAACAGTAGGAAAGGTTTGAAGACAGCTAAAGAGGATACCAGGAAAGCAGGCACCAGGATGAAAATTGCTGGTACTGATGGCAAACAGCTGAAGAACAAGTCTTCAGCAGTTTCATCCTCTTCAGCTGATGATCAGCATAAGATGAAGAAGAAGCCATGTGAGATATGTGGCTTGTTCAATCATCTTACTGATGATTGCTGGTACAAAAGGGGTTCCAAACTCAAACAGAAGGAGAAAATCAATGAGGACATCAATAAAATGAAGAATGAGTTTGAAACCAAGTTTGTACTAGCAACATCCAAGCCTGAAATTCCTAAGCCCAAAGCTAAATCTAAAAAGAAGGTAGGGGTTACTCAGGCAACAGCTGAGGTTGCTCAGAAAAAGATGGTACAATATAGGAATCCATCATCAACAAACTCCAATGTGTCTGAAGAGCTGAAGGCTTTATCACAAAATCAGACACAGCTGGTGATGATGGTTCAGCAACTAGTGCTAAGAGTCAACCACTTAGATGCTCCTGTGTTGAAACCACAGAAAAGAAGTCCAAGCCAAAGGGTTCCTCTTCTGCACCATCTTCTTCACCTCACGCTATCACACATAACACATCTGTTAGTGCTGCACCTGTAGTTGAAAACAGACCCAAAACCAAACAGGTTTGGGTCTCTAAGACTAACTAACACATGGTTGTGTTTGCAGGGTTCTTCAACATGCCATAGAAGCATCTGGTATGTAGACAGTGGAGGATCCATGCACATGACAGGAAGCAGCTCCCTTCTTAAGGACTACTCTCAAGGAAAGAAGGGATTTGTTTCCTTTGGCAATGATGCAAAGGGTTACATTATTGGAAAAGGCTTTGTTTCTAATGGGGAAATAAGGTTTGATGATGTTAACCATGTGGAGAATCTCAAGTACAATCTCTTGAGTGTCAGTCAAATGTGTGACAAAGGCCATGTTGCCCTTTTCACAAGCCAGAACTGTCGGATTCTGTCATCCAAAGTTCTGAGTTTGATTGACAAGGCATTGGATGAACACACTCTCCTGAAGGCCAACAGGACAGGAAGAGTGTATGCCTTAGATCTTTCTAAAAAGATAGATCTAAAAGGCCATCCTTGCCTATTCTCCAAGGCCTCTCCTCAAGAGTCTACACTATGGCATAGAAGGCTGGGTCATATTAATTTCAAGAACATGAATCAGCTGATAAGCCATGGTTTAGTTAGAGGATTGCCTCTGAAGGAGTTCAAGTGTGAAGATGACTGCACTGCTTGCTTGAAAGGAAAACAACACAAAGTTTCATTCCCTTCAATAGAAGAACCAAAGTCCACTGCCTGCTTGCAGCTCCTACACATGGATCTCTTTGGTCCTGTCAGAGTGATGAGCATGGCAAAGAAGAAATACTGCCTGGTAATTGTGGATGATTACTCCAGGTTTGTATGGACTTTCTTCTCGCACTCCAAGGATGAAGCAGCCAAGACTATAATGAACTTTGTGTTACTTGTAGAAAAGCAGTATTCCCTACAGGTCAAGTGTGTGAGAAGTGACAATGGAACAGAGTTTAGAAACCACACACTTGATGACTTCTACCTGTCCAAGGGAATTCGAAGGCAGTTTAGTATTCCTAGAACTCCTGAGCAGAATGGAGTGGTGGAGAGAAAGAACAGGATTCTCATTAAAGCAGCAAGGTCCATGTTGGCTGACTCAGGGTTGCCACTGACCTTTTGGGCTGAAGCTGTCAACACAGCTTGCTATGTACAAAATAGAGCTTTAGTGAATAAGAGGTTGATGAAGACTCCCTATGAAGTTATTCATCATTTGGCTCCTCTGATTTCATTCTTTAGAGCCTTTGGGTGTCCATGTTTTATCCTCAACACTAGCAACCCACTCTAGAAGTTTGCTAGTAAGGTGGATGCAGGGTATTTTGTTGGTTATTCATCAACTTGCAAGGCATACAGAGTCGTCAACTGTAGAACAAAGGGGGTTGAAGAAACTCTGCATGTGAAGTTCAATAAATCTCCGAAGGACAAGATTCCACAAAACCCTGTGGAGTTGTTTGATCTGGACATACTACAATATGTTCCTTATCAACCTCCAGCTGTTGAGCCTGTCAACAGATCTCCACCTGGTGGTACTGATGATGATGTAGTCAGTACTCATCTCTTCAGGTTTAGTGACAACCTGCCTGAGTCCATTGAACCTGATGCTCCTGTAGCCTCAGCAGCTCCATCCACTACAAATGCTGATGAGATTTCTGCTTGCTCTACTTCGTTTGAGCTGCCATCCTCTACATGGTTTCAGGAATCTCCATCACCATCTGTTGCTGCTGATGGGTCTACAAACACTTGTACATATATCATAGTCTATCAAGAGCTCAAGAATCACCCCACATCTCAAATCATTGGTGATATTCATGCTGGAGTTTCAACCAGGAATCAATTGTCCAACTTCTGCTTCTATGCTCTCTTTATCAGTCAGCAAGAGCCAAAGAACTATCATATTGCTTTAAGAGACAATGGATGGGTGGAAGCTATGCAGCTTGAGCTTCTTCAGTTTAAGAAACAGCAAGTGTGGGAGCTTGTTCCATTACCCAAAGGTAAGTGTGCTATAGGAACCAAGTGGGTATTTAGGAACAAAACAGATGAGAAGGGCCAAATTGTCAAGAACAAGGCTAGACTGGTTGTTCAAGGGTTTGCACAAGAGGAAGGCATCGATTATGATGAGACCTTTGCACCTGTGGCCAGACTGGAAGCAATCAGACTGTTCTTAGCTTATGCTGCCTTTCACAGTCTTAAAGTTTATCAAATGGATGTCAAAAGTGCCTTCCTATATGGGAAAATAAAAGAAGAGGTTTATGTGTGTCAACCACCAGGCTTTGAGGACAATAAACATCCTGATTGGGTGTACAAGCTTGATAAGGCTCTTTATGGGCTGAAGCAAGCACCTAGAGCCTGGTATGAGACACTCTCAACTTTTCTTCTAGAGAATAAGTTCACTCGAGGCACCATTGATAAAACCTTATTCATCAAGACTGTGGGAGAACATAAGCTCCCTGTTCAAATTTATGTAGATGACATCATCTTTGCATCCTCTGATCCAAAGTTGTGTGATGAATTTACAAAGCTCATGAAGCTAAGATTTGAAATGAGTGCTATGGGGGAATTACAGTTCTTTCTAGGTTTGCAAATCAAACAACAGGATGATGGAATCTTCATCCATCAATCCAAATATACCAAAGAGTTGTTGAATAAGTTTGATTTACAAACCTGTAAGCCCTGTTCTACTCCCATGAGCAGCATCACACAACTAGATGTAGATCAGAAAGGTAAAGCGGTTGATGAAACCCTTTACAGATGTATGATTGGGTCCTTGATGTACCTTACAGCTTCTAGACCAGACATCATGTTTGCAACATATGCTTGTGCTAGATTTCAGGCTGCACCTAAAGAATCCCATTTGATTGTAGTCAAAAGGATCTTTAGATATCTGCAAGGTACCCAATCACTAGGTCTTTGGTATTCAACTGGGCATTCTTGCAAATTAGTTGCTTTCTCTGATAGTGACTATGCAGGATGCAAAGTCACCAGAAAATCCACTTCTGGTGGTTGCCAATTTCTAGGCAATTGTTTAGTTTCTTGGAAGAGTAAGAAACAAACATCAATTGCTACATCCACTGCTGAAGATGAGTACATTGCTGCTGCAAGTTGTACCTCTCAGATACTCTGGCTTCAAAATCAACTTCTGGATTATGGCATTACTGAGACTAAGACTCCATTACTAATGGATAGTGCTTCAGCTCTTTGTATTGTTAAAAATCCAGTCCAGCACTCTAGGACCAAACATATAGAGATCAGACATCATTTTATCAGGGATTACTATGAAAAAGGTCTGATTGATCCTAAGTTTGTGCCTAGTGCTGATGAGCTTGCAGACATTTTTACTAAGCCCTTAGATAGTGCTACATTCCAAAATTTGGTACTAAGGCTTGGTATGCTGCAGCTAGAGTAATTTGACCAATGCTGATGCTCTTACTTCACAACTACTGATGAGCAAAGGTCAAATATAAGTACTGATGAGTAATTTAGTCTTCAGCTCTTTCACAACTACTGAAAACTAAAATGACTCAAGGTACTGATGTACATTATTTATTGAAAACAACTGATGTAGTGAGGTGGATTACAACTACTGATGTATGATTTTCAAATAAATAAGTACTGAAGAACAAATTTTGCTCACAAGTACTGATGTGTAATCTTACACAAGTACTGAAGACAAAATTTGTTCACCAGTTCTGAAGAGTATTTCATTAGCACTTGTGAACATATGATCACAAGAGCTGAAGGCATAAATATTCACAAGAGCTGAAGGGTCAATGAAACATCTGAAAGTCAGCCAAAGAGCTGATGAGTAAGTGTAGAGGCTAGCATGAAACAACCGATTTGACGGAAACAGCTGATGAGTAATTTCTCATCAGCTGATGCCAACAGCTGCTGTTTCATACCCAAACAACTGAAGGACAAAACCATGTCTTCAGTAGTTTCACAACTACTGATGGCTAACACCAAGTCCTTAGTTGTTTACAACAACTGAAGCAATACCATGTCTTCAGTAGTTCATAACTACTGATATCAGTAGTTCACAACTACTGAAGGCTAACACCAAGTCTTCAGTTTTTACAACGTCTGAAGAAGAATATTAGGTTTTCAGTAGTTCATAACTACTGACGACTGACAATAACTCTTCAGCCGTTTACATCTGAAGGACAAAACCAAGGTTTCAGTAGTTTTAACTACTGAAGACTAACACCAAGTCCTCAGATGTTACAACCACTGAAGGTTAAGACCACATCATCAGTCGTTACAACAACTGATAACAAACACCAAAACCTTCAGTAGTTTTCTTTCAGCCTTTGCCCTACCCTATAAATACCCAACGTTCAGAGCATTTACTCCTCACTTGACCTAACCTTTCAAAACCTCTGAACTTCCCATACACCATTAATGGCGACCATGCAACTGAAACCTCGACACAACTGTGTCGCTCATCTCACCAAATCGCCATTATGGCCAAAATTTCACCATGCCGTCGATCTGATGCACGACTCACCTTACCAAACGGCATTCCTTTTGAACCCTACCATCTACACCGACTCCCTGACGGAGTTTTGGACGAACATCACCGTCCAAACCGGAGAGCAGGATGGCGAGGTCTCTCTCCGGTCCTCCGTCAACAACCATCCAGTGGTTATCACTCCAGCCACTATTCGCCAAACCCTAAAGCTGGAGGATGCCACCTACCCAACCTCCTACCCCAAAGGCGCCCTAGATCTATCCTTCACATCTAACGACTACCAGGGTACCTCTCCGCCGCAACCTTGTTAAAGAAACACTTCCCTGATCCCCAACGCCTCATTTTTCATATGGTGAACGTGTGTCTGGCTCCCAAAACCTCTTCATGGGACCAGATGTTAACAAGGTGGCAACAGGTATTATATTCTATCTTTGAGAAACAACCACTAAATTTAACTGAAATTATATTTTTGGAACTCAAAGACATGGCTGCTAAACCTGTTTTAAACCGATGGATTTTATATCCTAGGTTCATTATGGCCATGATAATAGACCAGCTTCAGGCTGAGGGACTTGTTGGCACTGGGGTCCCTGCCTTGGCTGTTCTAGCCGAGGTATACTCCAGGCACAACTCTGACCAATCCTTAAAACAGGCTGGCCGGCTGCGAAAACCCACGCAGCAGGAACCCACAGCCTCCACCTCCAAATCCAAAGTCCCCACCAAACCAAAAGCCAAAAGGAAGCCCAAAAAGGCTACTCAGGGAGATGAGTCCCCTGAGGATGCCCCTGCAACACAAATGCAGGCTGTGGCTGCTGGTCCGATTCTCCCGGCAGCTACCACGACTCCACCCACCACAACCGCACAGGCTTCCTCTCAACAGGAGCCTGATGCAACCACTTCTAGGGCAGCCACACTTCTGGGGTCTATCTCACTTGAGAAGACTGCCATTGAAATGCACAGTCCTCCCCCTGTGCACACTGCTTTGAGCCCATCTACTGATGAGACCGCCCCACAAAGCCCTACATTGGCAATAGCCAAAGTGCTGACCCATCTGAGCACTCCACCCTCTCCCCAGAAACCTATTACAACTGGGGAGACTCCAACTGAAGAGGGGGTGGATACAAGTGCCGGTGGGAGCCCACAGCACAGAGAATCACAAGTCTAATCTCCCAGTGTGGCTAGGGAGATAGGACAATCTGGTGAGGCTGCCACTTCCTCTGCATCAACATCTGAGCAGGGTGAAGCTGGTAACATCAATAAGACCTCACCAGAGGCAACTGCCGATGATGGATCCAATCCGGAGGCTGGAAGTCCCCAGTACCATGAACAAGGGGCATATGCTATTACTGAGCCACACTCAGAGCATGTACATCCTGACATTGTCAGGAGGTAAGGTGATTCAGTTCATACTGATGATGACCTGAGCTTCTTCTTCGACGTTGTAGCTCACAACACTATCTTAGAGGATGAGATAAGCAGACTCAAAGAGCTGCTTGCTCAGATGACTCAAGATAGAAGTCCATCTGCCACCACAACCCACAGATGGCACCTTCACCTGAAGGTCTCACAAACACTGAGCCACTCCCACAAACCCGGCCACCAGCCCCTGCTTCTGGCACTAGCTCTCAGGGTCAGAACCCCCCTGAGCAGCTGGATGCTATCCTCCAGAAATCCCTGTCTCTCATCACACCCATACTAAAAGATATAGTCATTCAAACCATTGATGAGAGGCTTCCCACTTATATCCAACCCATGGTGGAGGTTGCCATTACTAAGGCGCTTGCTGATAGTCAAACCCCAACCAATGCACCCAAAAAGGGGGAGACATCAGTGCAAGCCAAGAGGAAGAGGGGAGAGGAGGAGTTAGAGGCAGAGAAAGAGGTGGTGGTTGAGAGGGAGAGGGCTGAGGAGAGTAGTAGGGTGAGGGAGAAAGGGAAGAGGAAAGAGAGGGAGGTTGAGCATATAGAAGTGGCTGGAATCCAAAAGGATTTCAGTGTCACTTATAAGAAAAAGGGAGAGGAGGGAAAGAAGGTGGCTGACTCCGATCTAGCAGCTCTTGTCAAGGAGGCTGATGCTGAACAAAGCAGATCAATGGACTCTGCCATTGGTCAGCTGTTCAGGCAAGGCTTTGACAAGGACACATCATTGCTAGATCAGGAGCTCAGAAAGATGGAGACTAGGGAGATCGAACACCGATGGTCTACTTATAGCCAAGAGGACAAAAAGAGACTCGAGGCTATGAGTAGATTCATTTCGAAGTATCTAGACAGGCCAGTCCTTGATGTCAAAGCATGGACCAGGGACAGAATCTTGGCTATAGCCGCCAAGATCTGTTCAGCTGGTGATTCACAAAAGGACTGGTCGCTGAGGCCCTCTCAGAAGCCGGTGCTGGGAACAGGACCTGCTAGTAAAACAAACCAAACCTGCTCTTATTTCTATGTTACTAGCAGTGCCTGCCAACATTCCCACACCAACCACCAAACCACAACCACAAAACCAACCCCTTCACCATCAAAACCCGCAGCCAATGATCCACCCTTGAAGAAGAAGAGAAGGGTGTTGAGGCTGCAAGAAGAAGAAGAAGAGGAGGATGAGGAGGATAGTCTACCCATTTCTGCAGTTATACCTCTACCTAAAGCCAAATCACAAACCATCACTCCCACCTCACAGATGGATACTGTGAGGGTTAAGATAGAGGAAGAGGAGTAGCAGCAGCTTCATGATGCTGAAATGCTTAAGTCAATTGACCAACATATGCTGCCTCTACCTCTATCATGAACATGAAGAAGGAAGCTCTGAGACTCTTCACTCTCAAACAAACCTTCCAATATAACAAAGAGAGAGTGAGGACTTGGCCTGATCCTAGGGTGGCTCACAGGATCATAAAGAAAGATATTCCTGTGAGGTACAAGAGCCAGATGAAGAGGATTGTAGATGAAGTAATAACTGTGGCTCTTGTATTAACACCCTGGGAAATTGTGGATGAGTTCGAGAAGGCTTATAAATCTAAGCAACCACCCGAAATGATGTTGGAGAATAGGATGGTGAGGAAAGGCTTAGTTTATAAGAAGCTTGAGAACTTCCACAAAGATGAGCTCAACTTGTTGCTAGAAGGCAAACATCCAGATGAATTTACATATAAGCAAATCACAACAGTTGAGCTCAAGAATGGCAAACAGGTCAAGTTTGTCTCAGAGATGTACGGCCGTGAAGGATTGTTCGATGGTGGGGCTGAAGACATGACCAAAGAAGAACAAATGATTTTCGTCCGAGCCTACACCAGAGAATCCTACAGGCTAGTACGTGGGAGGTAGGTTTCATGGATGGGATAACAGCTCTGTGTCCAATTCCCCAAAACAGAGCTCCCATCCATACTTAGCCAAACAAATACTAGAAACCTTCTCCCAGGCCAGTGCTTATCAGGGTCAACTTCTGATCTGATCCAGAAGGAAATAGACCAATCTTTATGCCAACAATAAGTAGGAAAACAAATAATTAGAGGTTTTGGCTGCATTGGTTCAGGGGGAGTTTGTTGGACCAAAAGAACCAATGAGCCAAGATCAGGAAACCTCTAAGTCCCACATGCCACTTCAACAACTGCTGAAGATTCCCATCAGCTGTTCTGACAAAGTCTGAAGATCAAAGTATGAAGATCAAAGAACTGAAGAACAACAGCTGAAGACTCTAAAGTACTGAAGACAAGTACTGAAGTCTGAAGTACTGATCATACAAGTACTGAAGACTTCAAGTACTGAAGATAAGTACTGAAGAATCAAAAGCTGAAGAACTGAACTGAAGACCTTCTACTGAAGCACAAAGTCTGAAGACAAAGACTGAAGACAACAGCTGATGACATCTACTAAAGTCATCAGCTGATACATCATCTGAAGCCCAAGTCTGAAGAACCAAGTGTTGAAGACTCAGAGTTTGTCACAACAGCTGAAGAAGTCTTCTTCAGTTGTTGTGATGGTTTTTCCCTTTTAGTAGTTTTGTAATTTTATTTCAGTAGTTATAAACGAATGAAGAGTTTGTTCTTCAGTCGTTGTAAGATTTCAGTAGTTTACTTTTGTCAGTACTTGTAAAAGATAGGAACACTTTTGTAAGAAGATGTCAGGTGTTGACATCTTCAGTAGTTTTATGTTCCGTCAGTTGTAATTTTAATAATCGGTTGATGTCAGAGAAAGGACATCATCACCATCCTTTTGCCGCCTATAAAAGGATGGTGAACCATGCTGTTTTAATTGCCGAAACGTGTTGAGCAATAGAACAATTAATTTTTCGCAGAACTCTTTTCTCTCTCTATGTTTGTGCTTTTACTTGCAATATCTTTTATGTTCTTGCTATAATTGCTAATTAACGTGCTAAATCCGCTGCAAACCAATCTGATTGATCAAACGAGAGGCTAAGATCCTGTCACTAGGCCTATCATAGACCTTCTATAACGGTGCATCGCACCTACTGGCCATAGTACCTAAGGTAGAGATAAGTGTACCATTGCCACATGCAATATCCTTCTGTATCGTGGTACTGGACCTAGGCCTATCATAGACCTTCTATATTGGCGCACGCACCCTCCTAGCCACAGTACCTAGGACATGCAGCGATGGTTCTATACAATGGTTAACCCCAATGTCAAGCTTTACCCTCTTAGTGGCATACAGCCACGATTACTGAGGTCGAAAGACAAGAATTCCATTTCGAGTCTGTTGCAATAACAGTGTCGCTCACCTCCTGTATTTGCTTGCAAGCCTTTATTACTCTCATTCATTATTAATGCATGCATTCATTCATCATGTTCCTCTTTTATTATCTTTCACTTTACATTACATAATACTTTCATTTCATTCATTAACATAACATGTAAAGCCACGGGAAAGATAAACATACATCATGGCAAAGAACATCATCATACACTTTAGCATTACTATATAGGGCATCATCATACATACGTAACATACATCATGAATAAACATGCAACATCATCATCATCATGCCCTACATAACCTCTAAGATCCCAACGGTCATCTTACATGTACCTACGGGAACTTCAACGTCAAAACTTACATCTGTACTTTCCCCGAAAGTTAGTACTTTAGCTATGTTCCCCCCTCAGGTACAACATCCCTATTTGGGCGTATGGGCACCCTTCAGTCGCATAGCCTCCATGCGACTGAACATCATGCGAATGGACCAATACGGATGAACACCAATGCGGATGAACACTCAATCGTGCGAATGGACTCTCAATCGTGCGAATGAACACTATGTGATTGGACCTCATGTGGTTGAACACTATGCGAATGGACCTCATGCGAATGGACCTCATGCGGTTGAACACTATGCGAATGGAGCTCATGCGAATGGACCTCATGCGGATGAGCACTTATGCGACTGGGCTCTCAGTCGCATGACTCCGCATGCGATTGGCTCTCCAGTCATGCGATTGAACCTCAATCGTGCGACTAAACCCCAATCGCCCTCCAGTTGGCCGTATGGCCTCCAGTCGGTCGCCCAGCCCTAACTGGTGCAGAATGCAGTCATCCCGAACCCAATTTGCCATTTTCGACCTCCAAGCTCATCCAAACCCATTCTAAGCGTAAATCAACCATCCTAAACCTTAGGAATGCATACTATATAACCATTCAAGCACACACAAGCCCGAAATCAAACTCCAAACGCACCACACGTAATCACACCCAAATGGGTCAAACACACACACATACAAAAACGGGTTTACTATGTGTTCCAGCCCCAAATCAGTTGAAAACAAGTAAAATAGGGGTCCTAGAACTCATACAAACTACAAGAAGAAGAAGAGCTTCGTGGTTACTCGCTAGACGACGATTTCCAAGCCCGAACCCACTCAAACCAAGCTTTTTCTCTCTTTTCTCTCTTCTTTCTCTCTTCTTTCTCTTTTTGCTGGGTTTTCACAAGAGTGGGGAGGATGTGGCTGCCCTCCCCCTCTTAATCTCCCATTTTACAAATTTTTTCCCGTTTTGGCAAGTTTGGTCCCCCGACTTTAGGCTTTATTTCTTTTTCTTCTTTCGTCGGCTTCAAAGGAAATATCCAGGTGTTACAACTGATCACTGCTCAGCATGTTTAAAGGGGAAGCAACATAGAGCGTCTTATAAGTCCAAGCAGATAAAGTCAAATTCCAAACCTCTTCAGATGTTGCATATGGACCTTTTTGGACCAACCAACATCAAAAGTATTGGAAAAAAATTTTACTGTTTAGTTATCATTGATGACTATACAAAATTTTCATGGGTTTTCTTTTTGAATGCTAAATCTGATTTATTAAAAGAATTCATCATAAACGTTGAAAACCAATTAGATCTAAAAGTGAAAATAATAAGAAGTGATAACGGTATGGAATTCAAAAATGCTAATATTGACATATTTTGTGCAGAAAAAGGAATTGCTCATCAGTTCAGTGCTCCCAGAACTTCTTAAGAAAATGGTGTTACTGAAAGGAAGAACAGAACTTTGATTGAGGCTGCACGATCCATGTTCGCAGATGCAAAAATTCCAATCACTTTCTGGGATGAAACATATCAACTGTGTGCTTTGTTCAAAATGGGACTTTAATTATGAAAGATAATCTGAAAACTCCTTATGAGTTAATGTTTGGTAGGAAACCAAATATAGATTTTCTTAAATCTTTTGGTTGTCCAGTTATGATTCTAAATTCCAGTGATCATCTAGGAAAATTTGAAGCAAAATCTGATCGTGGATTTTTCGTTGGATAATCATCTGTTTCAAAAGCCTATCGAGTTTATAACTCTAGGACAAATGTTATACTTGAAACATTCAATGTTAAGTTCCTGGAAAATTTATTTCCATCAGTTTCAAATGGTTTTGCTTGGTTATTTGATTTAGATTCATTGTCAAACTCATTTCAATGTAACTTGTTTGATCGATCTGACTTGCTTGATTCTACAGGTAAGAAGAAATCTCAAGGAGATCTCTGCTCTTTCAGTGATGATTCAGATTTTGATGACCCAGATGATTCAAGCCCTGATTACCCATTCTTCTCTTTTGTTAAGGATTCAACTATTCGATTCAATGAAAATAATCATTAACATCAAGATGAAGATCATTCAGTTTCAGAAGCTCAAAATGTTTCACAACCAATTCCTAATGATGGTACTAAATTTGTTCAACCTGAGTCTGGAACGTCATCTATCTCTGATGATGTAGTTGATTCTGGTAATCTTGATTACTTTATCAACTCACCGACTCAAGTTTCAAATTTCAATCCACATTCTTCAAGCCTGTTGCATTAGCATTCCAACTTGAATCAAACAAATCTGGATGTACATGTTCAAGGAAGCGAGATTCCAACATCTCGTGTTTACAAGAACCATTCAACATCTCAGATTATTGGCCCATTGAATGAAAGAACCATGAGAAGCAAATCAGAACAAGCAAACCTTTGCTTATATTCATGTTTTCTTTCTCAAATTGTTCCTAAAAACGTTACCGAAGTGTTAAAGGACAATGGTTGGATTGAAGCTATGCAAAAAGAATTACTTCAACTTCGTAAACAAGAAGTGTGGATTCTGGTGGATTTACCTGAAAGAGAAAATGCTATGGGCATAAAATGGTTGTTCAGAAACAAAACTGATGACTGAGGAATTGTCATTGAAAATAAAGCGAGACTCGTTGCACAAGGATACACTGAAGAGGAAGGTATAGATTATGATGAAGTTTTTGCACCAGTTGTAAGACTCGAATCAATTCATGTCTTCCTAGCATATGCTTCATTCATGAAATTCAAAGTGTATCAAATGGACATAAAAGGTGCATTTTTGTTTGGTCCAATCACCGATGATGTGTACGTGAAGCAACCTCCGGGTTTTGAGGATGCAGAATTTCCACATCGTGTGTACAAGCTTAGCAAAGCTCTGTATGGACTCCATCAAGCCCCTAGAATCTGGTATGAGATGTTATTACAACACTCAATCCAACATGGATACACGAGAGGGAAAATCAATCCAACTTTACTTATAAAGAAGGATGTAGATGATCTTTTATGTGTGCAGTATACGTTGACGATATCATTTTGTTCTACAAGTCTAAAACTATGCAATGAGTATGAAGAAATCATGAAGTATTGTTTCCAAATGAGTTCTATAGGAGAAATCAATTTCTTTCTTGGACTTCAAGTCAAGCAGTCTGAAGATGGGATCTTTATCAATCAAGAGAAATTTGTTGACAAGCTCTTGAAGAAATTCAAACTGCAAGACTGTTAGTCTATTAGAACTCCAACAAATGTAAACACCAAGATTGTGCCTGATCCTAAAGGAAAATCTATTGAGCAAACATTATACAGATCTATGATTGGTTCGTTGATGTATCTAACTGCATCTCAACCAGAAATAAGGTATGATGTTTGTGTCTGTGCCAAGTATCAATCAGACCTGAAGGAATCTCACTTAATTGCTGTCAAGAGAATATTTAGGTATCTCAAAGGTAAACCGACTTTAGGGCTATGGTATCCTTACGAAGGAAACTTTGAGTTATATGGGTATACTGATAGTGATTATGGTGGATGTAATGTCCCGTTCCCGGGCACCTCATAGTTGGTCATTCACAGCACTAAACATATATAATATAATAAATATCATAAAACATTGTAGCTGAAGTCATCAACAAAACCCATTCATTTTGTTAATAATTACTATTGTTATGCAATACAACATCGTTTAAACTACAAAAGAAAACTTCCATTGATTGCATTACAAAAC
This sequence comes from Flaveria linearis, assembly GCA_024085815.1. Lineage (NCBI taxonomy): Eukaryota > Viridiplantae > Streptophyta > Magnoliopsida > Asterales > Asteraceae > Flaveria > Flaveria linearis. Next base: position 17,293,648 of record CM044004.1, on the reverse strand, counting down.
AACAATAATAATAACATGTGTAAATGGATGACAATCTTGCCCTGCCGAGTAGCCTCCCTGCGTGCCATCCTCAGCAACATTTACCTGCCAATGAAAATTCATAAAGTCAGCGTTCCTGAGTGAGTTCTAGTTTTATAAGTATCAAAATACTTTATACATTTCATACATACAATTTCTCTTTTCTATAAAACACTTTCACACATGTTCATTCATATCATACTTCATCATTTCATTCGTTATTGCTCACTTCGTACTTTATCCTTATCTTTCATTAACGTTCATTTAATTCTTTATCCCTATCTTTCGTTAACATTCATTTCGTACTTTACCACTTCATTCGTTTCATACTTTCTTATCTCACTCGTCTCGTACTAGTTCTAGATCCTATCAGGCTTTCCCCTATTGCGCGATGAAAACGCCATTCCGAGCATGAAGCTCCTTTACTTATTAGCACGAAGCCCGTGGCCCGAAGCCACCACTCTAGGCACAAAGCCCTGTTACTATTTGGCACAAAGCCCATGGCCCGAAGCCACCATTCTGGGCATGAAGCCTCAGTTCTATCTAGCACATAGCCTGGGGTCGAATGACAATGATCCCGTTTGTACTATGGTTCACTCACCTAGACTGATCCCCCTGTGTGTGAACCTTCATGGGTTAAAATCACATGTTATCATGCACACAGTTGAGCTGTCAACTCTCAAAGGGTTGTATTCCTTCTTTCTTTCTGCGTGCAAGCCTTTACTTTCTTTCATTACGTTTCACTTCTCATCTTTGTTATCTTTCCCTTTATTACGTGATACTTTATGTTCATTCATACACTCGTCATACTACGTAAAGTTATAACAGAATACTTGACGTATATTATATTATAATATAAATACGTTTTGAAAACTAATAAAAGATAACAACTCATATACATATACATTTATCATCATATCATGTATATTCTACTCATAACCCTTATTTAATCATGCTTATAATAATCCAAAACAGCCCACAAGTCAAACTAGGGTCAAACCCTATAATTATGTTTTTCCTCAAAATTACAGAAAATTTTCTAAGTGTTGGGCGCATGGGAACTATTTAGGCGTATCAGCCCTGTTTCGACATTTTTCCACTATGTAGGCGCATGAGCTTACACTTAACCATTTCAGCACTTAGGCGAATGAGCCTTCTGGGCTCATGGGTACTATTCAGATGCATCACCCATACTTAGGCGTTTCTTTAAAAACTTAGGCATGAACTACTATTCAGGCGCATGAGCTCAATTTTAGAAATTTCTAAGGTATTCTAGGCGCATGGGAGTACTGTTTGGGCGTATGAGCCTATACTTAATATTCTTAAGACAATTTACCTGGCGCATGGGCCCTGTTTTGGCGCATGGGCCCTGTTTGGGCGCATGAGCTTTCTTAAAACTTTTCCAAGGCAAAACTTATGTGCATGGGCCCTGTTTGGGCGCATGAACACCAACTTGTAAGTTTTTAACATATTTTTCAGTCCCAAACTACCTTTTAGCCTGTTTAAAGTTTCCCAATACCATTTTAAGCATCTACTTAACATAAATACAAATAAAACACTAACATACATGCATATGCACATACGGGTAACATTCATAATAATTATAAAAATGTTTTTACATGCATTTTCAGCCCCAAAGAAGTTTTAAAACAAATAAAACGGGGTCTAGAAACTCACCTTAGCTACTTCAACCTTGAACTCTTGAATTTGAACTTTTCAGATGTTTTCTAACACCTAAATACTTCCAAAAACATGCAACCGATCACACACACACATGAGAACATATATAACGGCTATACGGCCAAAAACCCATAAAAACTTGCTTAACTACACTAAATTTTGCTTACCTTAAATGAATTTAGTTGCTATCTCTCTGGAATCCGAAAGCTCTCTTTTCTGATCTTCTTTCTCTTCTTTTTGGTCAACAGAAAGCAGTTGTAAATGGTGGCATGGGCGGCCATCTTTTTTATGTAAAAGTTATTTGACTTTTTACACTTTTACACAAAGCCCCCCTCCACTTTTGTTCCTTCTCATTTCTTTCAAGATACTTTTGTGTTTCTTAGTCTCATTTCTTTTCTGTATTTTAAATGACAAATTTTCCGGGTGTTACAGTGGATGTTGTCAAGATACAAAATCTACCACGGGTGGGTGTCAAATTTTAGGACCCCGGTTAGTCTCTTGGCAATGCAAGAAACGAACAAATGTCTTTGTTTCAACCGTAGAAGCTGAGAACATAGATGCTTCAGCAAGATGTTCTCAAATCCTTTGGTTATAAAACCAACTGCTGGATTACAGGTTCAATTTTCTTAAAACACCAATTTACATTGACAACACGACTGCTATGTTCATTACAGCTAATCCGGTCCAACATTCAAAAACAAAACATATCAAGATTCGATATCATTTTTTCAGAGATAACTCTGAAAAAGGTTTAATCATTTTGATTCAAATTGCAACTGAAAAACAATTGGCTGACCTATTCACCCAAGCCTTTTTACCCGGCATGTTTGAGTATTTGGTCGAGTCAATTGGTCTTATTAACCATGTTAAAAAACTGGTTTTGAATCATAAAATGATAAGAACCCACCCTTAACAGAAAAAGATAAATTAAAGATCCACTATTAAAGTTGATTGCCTGATTGTATATACTGTGTGTGTGTGCCATATATGAATGAAAACTACAAAAAAAAAGATAAAAATATAAAATGAAATCTTATAAAAATTAGTTTAGTGTTCATTTTATTTCTTTTAGGATTGAATCTGTTTTGCAATACGTGAGAAATGTTAGTACATCAGCTTTGATCAGTTTCATACTTCACTCGATAATAAAGTCTGACGTGATCAAATTTGATGTGTAGGTAAGGTCAAGCAATTATACTGAAAAAGTAAATTCTTGTGATTCAACTAAATCTTCTATGCATGTATGTGTGTTCATCTTAGTACTGATAAGTAGTATTAGCTTATCAGATTGATTGCTTGTAAAGTTACAACACTCACACCTGGGGGTGATATGATTAACCATGAGATCTGTTGATGTTGGAGCATATATTGTCATATATAGTGTGTCCGTCGCTTGACGAATAGTCTAATCTTAATGTTATACACCTTGTAAACACATGAAACTGGGTCATTCGCAGGAGCATATGTGAATGAGACTCAGTCGTACGACTGAGCCATGCTAATAGACCAGTCGTGCGACTGAGAGATGCGATTGGGGCATTCGTAAGACTGAACCATAAGAATGGTCCAGTCGTACGATTGAACCATACACATGGTCCAGTCGTACGATTGAACCATACACATGGTCCAATCGCACGAATGGGCCCAGTCGCATCTAGTATGGGCCGAAGCCTATATATACCAGTTTCAATGTGTAGAGAAAAAGGGGTTTTTGAGAGGGAGTCTGCCTGGGGCCTAGGTGCTGTCGGATGAGAGGGGAGATCATGCTCGATCTCCCTTGCCAAAAGTTGTAATTCTTAAGTTGTAATGAGATTAAAATCGTTATGTTTTATCAATGAAATCATTCGATTATTGTTCGTACTTTTGTTTATCTTTGGTTTTTCTCCTTCCGTCAAGAACGTGCTCGGATGTTTACCGATCCAGTGACTTCACAATTAGTATCAGAGCCGGTTACTGCTAGAATGATCTAACAATCATTCTAGCAACCCGAGCTCTTGATCTCTGGATCTATTTCAGGTTCTTTGACGTTAAACATACTTTGTGTTCTTCGTGTTTTGCTCAGATCTCGTGGCGTGTGTTGTTTCTATGTTAAAATCCAACTCGAAACCACGTTCTGATCACCCTTGCAAATCTGATGATGTCTATTTTGGTTCGAATCATGTAAAATTCGTCGGATTAGGGTTTTTGGCAGCCTTGGCGGCTGCAGATCTGAAAATCTACGTTCAGACCCGTTCATGCGATTGGGCCATGCGACTGAGCCTCATTCGCATGACTGAACCATTCGTATGGTCCATTCGTACGACTGAACCAGTTGTATGTTCATTCGTACGAATGAACATTCATTCGCACGACTGACCCTTGCGTGCATTTCATTCGCACAACTGACCCATTCGGAGTATCGATTCGCACGAATCACCCATTCGCACGTATGTCTTCATTCGTCTGTTCCAGTCGCATGAATGAGCTGTGTACCAGACCAAAAAAAAAGTCTGGAATAGCTTCTTGCATGAATTTTTCCCTAAACCAGTTTTATCAGTCGGGAAGCCTTCTGAAAAGGTTTGGCAAAATAAAATTTTTCCGGGAAAATTATCGGGTCATTTTCGGGTCAATATGAGCAAAGCACATTCACCCTGAGTTTCTTTTGTCCAAACAAGTTCGATGGATACCCCATTATTTGTTGGACTTCCAGAATCGGTGAATGTTGTTAGAGCACGAAAGAGAGAAGAAAAGATATCAGCAGTCGGTGCTGATCTTATGGGGTAGTCAGGAGCATCTGACTATTTATGGGCCAACCAAGTAATATTTATTTCCGCACAGAGAGGATTCTGCTTCGTGGAGGGAATCCGTGATTATCATAGTTGAGACGCAATCAGAAAGATAATGATGTGAGCAGGTTTCTGATGATGAATCTACATGCATGCTGATTTGTTTGATATTGTCAGTTGTGGATTGGAACCTTCAACCTTTTGCACAATACACCGTATGAAGACGCCAGGAGAGCACAATGTTCATATATTGGGATATGCTGAACGTGAGGGGGATTTCTACAGTTGTTAATGTTAATCATGTTAGACTGTGTGAAGATTGAAGCAATGGAAAACTTGTTGGATCATGATAAGGCTGGTGCAACCAAAACTACTTCACATAGTCATTTTTGGTACTACATTCAAAGGCTTCCGAAGCTGAGCAAGAGATCTTCCGAAAGTCTGAAGAAAAACAGCTGAAGATATCTACTGAAGGCAAAAGCTGAAGTCAACTGCTGAAGACAACAGCTGAAGCCAACAGCTGAAGATATCTACTGAAGGCAAAAGCTGAAGTCAACTACTGAAGACAACAGCTGAAGCCAACAGCTGAAGACTATCTTCCGAAGACAAAGTCTGAAAGCTTCTGAAGACAAAGTCTGATGAAAGAGCTGAAGACAAAGTCTGCTGAAAGAGTTGAAGACAAAGTCCGAAAGCTTCCGAAGACAAAGTCTGATGAAAGAGCTGAAGATAAAATCTGCTTCCGAAGACAAAGAAGACTCCAAGCCTCGGAAGAAGCAGTCTTCCGAAGAATAAGTGCCTTCGGAAGAAGTTATACTTCCGAAGCACTTTATCCTTCGGAAGACATTGCTATGTCCAGTAGATATAAGTATGGTCCCTGACAGTCCGCTGCAGACCTCTGATACAGCATGGCATCTTCCTAAAGAGCCATGTTGTTGACCATACTTTATTCTACTGTTCACCTTTTTATGATAGTACATGTTACCAACTTAGTTGGTGACAAAAGGTAAGTCAGGGACATGTCCTGACTACCAACTCTCAGGCAAAATGTCTGAAAGACCTCACCTAGAGTCTTGTAGTATAGATGTAAGGTTAGAGGTGTCCAGCTGGTATCAAAGTATATCCAGCTGTAGGTAGTATTATATATATCTTCTCCTTGTAACTCATTAGATAAGCGATTTGAGTCCAAGAGTCTTGTAGTCCTTTGAGTTGAGAGGCAATATATAAAAGTACCTTGAAAATTTACTTGCTGCGTTTATTTTCTTACTGCTTGCTACTTGGTATATTGTGATCAACTCTTCATAGACTACTTGCCGAGTGTTATTCACAGTGAGTTGAGACGAAAAACCACCCATAATCGATCCTGCAATTGGTATCAGAGCTCAAGGCTCTTGATTGTGAGATCTTACCATCCAAATCAACCTGTTTTTCACTCCTCACTACAAACCACTCACTCAAATGGCTGCTCTCTCCAAGGCTGATATGGAAACCGGTACCATGACCAAGTCCCCACTGATCACCCCTGAAGACTTTGACACATGGTGTATCAGAATGGAAGGCTTCATCAAGTGTCAAGATTCAAGGATGTGGGACTCCATTGTCAATGGTCCTTTCATACCAAGCACCACTTCTGCCACTGGTAATCGCATCATTCCAAAAGATGTTGATGATTACTCAGAAGAAGACAGGAAGAGAATAGAGCTGGATCAAAGGGCTCTGACTTCTCTCCAAACTGCTCTCCCCAACTCCGTCTACAGACGCTTCAAGAAGTGCAAAACTGCTAAGTATTTATGGGAAGCACTGAAGCTGATGTATGAAGGATCCAAGGAAACCCAAGAGAACAAGAAGGATCTCTTGAAGAAGTAGTTTGAGAACTTTACTTTCAAGGCTGGTGAGACCTTGACTCAACAATACTTCAGGTATGTTGATCTAGTAGATACTCTGGAGGATATTGGAGTAGCTTTTGAGAATAGAGACATAGTTAGGAAGTTCATGTCTTCCCTTCCTAAACTATGGATACATTACTGTGTTGTAATCAAGAGAACTTCGGACCTTAAGACTCTTACTCTGACAGAGTTGTATGGTATCCTAAGTGCATTCCAGATGGAGATGAACATGCAGAACTCCTCTGGTCACTCCAATAACCAACTCAGTTCAGCCCTTCATGTGATTGAAAGGGAAATCACGGAACCACAACATCAGTTGCTGTGTTACCGTGACAACTCACACAGCGGATCCTACACTACTCTACCTGAGACTCCAACGTCTCAAAAGGTTCAACACAACTCCTCTCAGGATAGTTGTGCCTTTGTCTCTGGAAGTGGACACTCTGGTGATTTTCAATACTGCTTTGATGATCTTGAGTGCTTCAGTCCAGATGATGTGGAGTATATGGATATTGTCCAGCAGATGGCTCTTTTAACTTACAGAGCGAAGAAGTTCTTCAAGAGAACTGGAAGGCAATTCCCTCAAAACCCAGTCAACAGCAGGTTTGGGTTTGACAAAAGCAAAGCAAAGTGTTACAACTGCAACCAACTTGGTCACTTTGCTAGGGAATGCATGGCTCCCAAGAACAACCCGGGAACCCCACAGGCCTCCACACATCCCACTGCCTCAAAGCATGAAGAGAAGTCAACTGAAACAGCTGTTGTGGCTCAAGAAGTTGACTGGAGCTTCATGGTACAGGATGTGACTCCTGCTCAAGCACTCATGGCCGGAACAGATGATGATCAGGTATATGAACATCTTTGTACTGCTGCCTGTATTGCTAAAGTTAAACTTTATAAGGATTACATTTGGAAATCAGATCTGAGGTTGTCTTTAAATGTGCTAAAATCTGATTTTAAGAGAGCTGAATCTGACTATCAAAAGAAAATTGAGGAGTTAGAGAAAACTGTGTCTCTTTTAAAACATGAAAAGACTAATTATAAGACTCAAATTAAAGATCTGATATCCAAACTATCTGAGGTTCAAGCCCAGTTGGTCACAGCTGAGGCTCAGGCCAGGAAGCAAGCTATTGCTGAGCAAAGCTTCCAAACTATTCTTGTATCAACCTCTCATTCTAAAATATTTTATCAAAACAAAGAAGGGTTGGGAACCAATGAAATAGCTCCACCACACTCTTATGAGTCTATTAGACTACCTAGATGTGGTACTGAAGAGCAAGAGGTTCCAACTGCTGACCCTTCTCCATTGGAACTAAAGGATGAGGCAAAAATAGTGGCCACCACAGGGGAGAAACAGGAGGATACACTCATCTCCACCTGTGAAGACCAAATCCTAACCACCAAGGCAAGAAGAAGCAGAGCTAAAGCTGCTAGAAGGACTGCCAAGAAGGTTGCAGAGTCCAAGCTTAAGATCGACCCAAAGCAAAAGGGTGTCTTCATTTCTGCCGGATTTCAAGTGGTAGGTACTTCTGACTCAGGAAAGGAGTGTAATACCAGCACTCCTGTCCTACTGAAGGATCAGAAGTTGAAAGGGAAAGTTGCTGATGAAAAGAAGAAACCCAAGAAACAGCAACCTGCAAGTTCCCAGAAGACTAACATTGCCTGCATAATGTGTCGTCTGCACAACCATATGGCTAAAGATTGTTACTACAATCCAGCAAGCACACATTATGCAAATAATGTTAGAAAAGAAGGAGTCAGAGAAGGTTTCTCAGTTGGACCACTTCAAAAGGTCCAAATGATGAAAAAGGGAAAGTTGGTCTCGGAAGCCAAGTTGCTTTCGGAAGAAACTACTTCTTCCGAAGGGAAAATGGCTTCGGAAGCCAAACCTTCTAAGGTTTGGAAGAACAAGAAGGCTCCCTTGAAACCATCTCAGAAGAAGACTACTTCGGAAGAAAAGGTGGTGAAGGCTTCTTCCGAAAAGAAAGAAGCTTCGGAAGAAGGCCATGCTGCACAAGCTTCAACAAGCTCATCTTCAAAGATCAACCAAGGGATGGATTGGAAGATCAAGGAAGATGCTGCAGCCCAAACCTCTTCTTCAACAATGACCTCTATTGAACCCCAATGCATATCTTTTGGTTCAATTATGTCACTATCGTTGGAAGAGCCCAAGACCAGCAAGGCTTGGGCTTCAAAACAAAACTAACCATCTCATCTTATGTGCAGGGACGTCCATTTGACAAGAACAACAATGTCTGGATTGTAGATAGTGGATGCTCCAGGCACATGACAGGGAACAGATCTCTCCTTCAACAATTCCAGAACTTTGATGGAGGGCCTGTCCAATTTGGAGGTGAGGCCGGAGGATATATTTCTGGCAGAGGAAGTATATCCAATGGCAGAATAAACATTGACAAAGTTCACTTTGTCAAACAGCTTGAACACAATCTGCTAAGTGTTTCTCAATTCTGTGACCAGAAGCATCAGATGCTTTTCACAGAACATGAGTGCATTATCCTCAAACCAGGGATGACAATTCCTTCGAAATTGGTGCTTCTTAGATCTCCCAGGAAAGGGGATATGTACAAGCTGGATATGAACAATGCTTCTCCTATAGGTGAAGTATCATGCTTTCTTTCCAAAGCTGATAGTGATGAGTCAACATTATGGCATAAACGCATGTTTCATACGAATTTTAAAACAATGAATAAATTGGCTAAAAATAACTTGGTACATAGTTTGCCTAAAAAGGAATTTTTCTGCAAAGATAACTGTGTTGTATGCCTGAAAGGGAAACAATACAGATCATCTCATAAATCCAAATGTGTTAACTCTATCACTACTCCATTACACTTATTGCATATGGATCTCTTTGCTCCCACAAGTATAATGAGCATTGGAAGGAAATCATACTGCCTTGTGATAGTTGATGACTTTACAAGATTTACATGGGTATTCTTTTTAAGAAGTAAAGATGAAACTACTGAAACTTTAAAATCTTTTATTCTTAAAATAGAAAATCAAATTGATCACAAGGTTAAGATCATTCAAAGTGATCAAGGGACTGAGTTTAAGAACTTTGTTCTTGACTCATTCTGTGACTCAAAAGGGATTGCCAAACAATACAGTGCTCCCAGAACTCCTCAACAAAACGGTGTTGCTGAGAGGAGGAACAGGACACTTATTAAGGCTGCTCGGACCATGTTAGCTGATTCGAAGCTACCTCTAACATTCTGCGCAGAGGCAGTCAGCACTGCATGCTATGTGCTGAAAAGGGTTCTTGTAGTTAAGCCCCATGGAAAAACCCCTTATGAGTTATGGAACAAGAGGCCACCGTTCATTGGCTTTCTAAGGTCCTTTGGCTGCAGGTGTACTATACTTAACACAAAGGACAACTTAGCAAAGTTTGCTGAGAAGTCGGATGATGCTATCTTTATTGGATACTCTTCTAGCTCTAAAGCTTATAGAGTATACAATATCAAGAATCAACAATTTGAGGAATCATCCAATATAGTTGTTAATGAGCACACTCCTTGTGTTAGGGGGAATGGACCTGAGTATATCTTTAATTTAGAATTGTTTCCAAACTATTCTAAACCATCTTGTGAGAATGTTTCAGCTGGAACAGGTGCTCAAGAGAATGCTGATGCTGATGCTGATGCAAGTCAACTGTTTGAGCTTCCCAGACCTCTTCCAAATTCTCCAATCGCTGAAAGGCAACAGGCTTCAACCATTCACAGATCTGATAGTGTAACTATCTCCAGGAATAATGAAGCTTCAACAAGTGAATCACTTGATCAACCTCAATGTTCTTTAGGTGATCCATTACAACACCAGGTTGAGGGATGTAGTATTCTGAAGGAACAGGCAACTGTTAATACTACTCCACAACCAACCATTGATGATGTTTCTCAATCATTTAATCAGTCCTCATTGAATGACTTTGAAACAACAGTTGGACAGAGTGATCTAGTTCCTGATCAGAATATGTCTAACCTAGACTTATCTCTGCAACTGGAAGTGATTCATCGTCTTAGGATTCACAACACTCATCCAACTGAGAACATCATAGGGAATGTCTCTGAGGGTGTGAGAACAAGAGGACAAACTCATCATGGGAATGTCTGCTTGTATTCATGCTTCTTGTCTCAGATGGAACCAAAGAAGGTAGAAGATGCCTTAAAGGATAGTAGTTGGGTTGAATCGATGCAGGAGGAGCTGCTTCAATTCAGAAGACAAAAGGTCTGGAATCTATGCCCACTACCATCTGGTCAAGTACCCATAGGCACTAAATGGGTGTTCAGGAACAAGAAAGATGATAGAGGCTTGATTATCAACAACAAGGCAAGACTATTAGTTGAGGAAGGAATCAATTATACTGATGTCTTTGCACCTGTTGCAAGACTTGAGGCAGTTAGGATCTTCCTTGCTTATGCTGCATCTAAGAACTTCACAGTCTACCAACTTGATGTCAAGTGTGCTTTTCTATATGGGGATATAGATAGGGAAATCTATGTATGTCAACCTCCAGGATTTGAAGACCCACAGCACCCCAACTACGTGTGCAAACTGGATAAAGCTCTATATGGGCTGCACCAAGCACCTAGGCTGTGGTATGAGACCTTGTCTCAGTTTCTCCTGAAGAATGGATACACTAGAGGTACCATCGACAAGACTCTTTTCATCAGAGAGTGTGGAGAAGACATTTTGCTTGTACAAGTCTACGTTGATGACATCATATTTGGTTCTTCAAACGACCAAATGTGCAAGGACTTTGAAAGCATAATGAAGCAGAAGTTTGAGATGAGTTCCATGGGAAAAATGGACTTTTTCTTTAGAATTCAGGTGAAACAGATGAAGGAAGGGTTCTTCATCAGTCAATCTAAGTATGTCTCAGACATCTTAGATAGATTTGAAATGAAGGATTGTAAACCAGCCAAGACACCCATACCCAGAAACCATAATCTTTGCCCTGACCTTGAGGGGGAGGATACTGATCAACATCAGTATAGAGCAATCATTGGTTCTCTGATGTATCTCACTACTAGTAGACCAGATATCATGTTTGCCACATGCATTTGTGCAAGATATCAGGCTGCTCCAAAGGTGTCTCACCTAGCTGCTGCAAAGAGAATCCTCAAATACCTCAAAGGAGCACCTAAACTAGGTCTCTGGTATCCAAGAAATAGTGATTTCAATATCTATGGATACTCTGACAGTGATTATGGTGGCTGCAACATTGACAAGAAATCAACATCAGGAGGATGTCAATTTCTTGGTGGAAGGATTATCTCATGGCAATGCAAGAAACAATCCTGTGTCTCTATATCAACTGCTGAAGCTGAATACATTGCTGCTGCTAGCTGCTGTGCTCAACTGCTATGGATTCAAAATCAGATGTTAGACTATGGATTCAACTTCATGACTACTCCTATCCATATTGACAACAATAGTGCTATCTCCATTACTGAGAATCCGGTGAAGCACTCCAAGACAAAGCACATCGATATCAGGTATCATTTTATTAGAGATATTCATGAGAAACATCTGATCAAGTTAATCAAAGTTGACTCAAATGAACAATATGCTGATTTGTTCACAAAGGCATTTGATAAACAAAGATTTAAGTATCTCATATCAGCTATTGGGATGATAAATATTGATTAACTACCTCTTTTGAAAAAGGTTTTTAAATGTGTAATGTCTTGTGTCAATACAATTTAAGCCCTGTTACAAAAGATCTTTAAATTATTCTAAGTGTAAATTCCTTCCGAAGAGGAACTAACTCTCGGAAGATATTCTTGAATATCTTCCGAAGCCAAAATTCCTCAATGGAAATTGTCTTTTCGGAAGAGTTTTCAGTCTCGGAAGAAGCGATTGATTTTACACCAGATCTACTTCCGAACCTCATAAAACTCTCCATTCGGAAAGATAACTTTACCTTCGGAAGCAATACTTTGTTTCGGAAGAGAAAGTACCTTCAAAAGACCATTTTACCTTCGAAAGCAATGCCTTGCTTCAGAAGAGAAATTGACTTCGGAAGACAATTACCTTCGGAAATGTTTTACATTCGGAAGTAAAGGTTTTTATATGTAACGGATATCTTTTGGGCCCCACTCTATAAAAAGTAAAGATTTTGTCCATGATGGTCAGATTATTTAAAATTATCCTTGCCGCCACTATCATTTCTCCGCCGTAAACCACCATACCACCCACAGTAACCCCAAACAGTTACCCTATTACCGCCACTACCAAAATTCACCCCCTTTTAAATAATCTTGACTGATCAATTTTATCTTCTTTTACCAATCTACTGCCCTAACTATTCCCTTCAGTGTCAAACCTGCAATTTCACCCAAATTTCAAGCTTACCTTTTCTTCAATGGCGCTAAACCCTCAGCACAACCAAGTCGCATTACTTGATTCATCAAGAGATGCCGACTTCACCCAAATCATCACCTTTCTTACCGAATCCACATACCTCACTGCACTTACGGTTAACCCCACCGTATACTCCAACCATATGTCCGAATTCTGGAGCAACGGTCAAACTGTAGTTTTGAATGGGGTTCGAGTCCTGAGAACCCGCATTTGTGGCCAAGAGTTGGTCATCACTGAACAGCTCATCAGGGAGCATCTCGAGCTCCATGATGATGGGGCTCCTACTGAGTTCTCCAAAGAAGACTTGAAGGCACCTATATCCTCATGGGATATGGAGGGGATGTAAGCAGGTCTACCGTCTATAAGTTTAACTTCTCTTACCATTGGAAGTTCCTGCTGCACATTATCCTGCACTGCCTCTCCAACAAATCAGGGGGTTGGGATCAAATCCCATACGAACTAGGATGCCTAGTTCATGGGTTGGTGAGAGGTCTCCGATTCAACTACTCACGATTTGTGTTGACCAATCTTATCAGCAATCTGAGCAGGGATACATTCTTCATGTACCCCATATTTATTCAACACTTAATCAACTGTGAGCTGGAACCAAGCAAGCTTGTCTGCACAGCTGCTCTTACTGTTCCACAAATGAGGCCTACCATCTTCAAAATACTGAAGAAGGTTTCCATCAACTTCACTGGAAGGTACACTCCATTACCTCCAGAGATGACTGATTCACTGGAAGGTACACTCCATTACCTCCAGAGATGACTGAGCGCATAGCTCCTGGTGACATCCCTGTTATCCCCACAGGTGATGAACCCACACCAGCAACCTCCACCACAATGCCAAAATCTTCTTTACCCATCAAAGCTACATACCAGAGACGACCCAAACGAACCCTTGTTCAATCTACTCTGATTGAACAAGCTCCTTCTGTTCACACCCAAAGGGCTAGAGTGGAATCATGGGCTCCCACTCAGTCCGAGGTCACACCATCCTTCACATTCGACCTCAATGTGGGTTTTGAGCCTCCTCAGTCTCAAACCCAAGAGCCCGAACCCCAAGCCTTAAGCCCACAGGGTGAGTCTCTACACTCCCCTGTTCAGCCTTCTAGGGACGCCCCACCAAAGGCTCAATGCCTGTAGACATTGATCTAGGTCCCGGGTCAGTAGGTTTAACTTCCCTATCTTTCACTGACCTTTTACTCCGCACTGATGAAGAGATTACATCTCTCCATGGCCATGAAGTTGATCTACAACACCCTCTGAAAGATCAATAGAGCCAAGAGGGATCCCTTGTCTCTAGCCCCCATCAGCAGCCAATTACTAAGGTGAGTCCCACTGATGTGGAGGGGACTCATGTAGGCTCAGCTGCCACTACTCAGAGTCTCTCATTGAGCTCTCAGGACAGTGGTAACATAATTAGGACTGAGTCTACGGCAACTTTGCCCATTGACATCTCTGAAAGAGATGACTCTGAGCAAAGGAAACCAGGGTGCCAAGAAGCCACATCTGGTGGTGAGACTGAGCATACTAGGTATGTTATCTCATCTCCCCGTGATTCTTCTCATGAAGATGAGGGAAGTATGCAACTAACACTTCAGTACTTGCTTTCTAAGGTCTCCAACCTGGAATCACAGGTGAGGATCTTAGAATCAAGGACTGCCACTCAGCAACTTGAGATTAACACTCTTAAGGCTAAACTAGCTGAGAAACAGACGGAGAGGTCTGTTAGGCATGTACCAATTCAGGTCTCACTGACTTATTCCTCTAGCTCATCTAGCTCTCAAGATGATGCTACCAAAAAGGGGGAGAAAGTTCAGAGACAAACAATTTACGAACCACAGACCCAATCCCTTACTTCCCAACTCATCACACTACCCGAGTCATCTCAATCTTTTCTAGAGATTGACTCAAAAATGATCCAAGATCTCTGCAGACTTTTCACAAAGTTTGTATTAAGATCCTCCCTAGAACAGCCCAGCCCCGACACCACACTCATATATTTTGGGGCTGAGGAGCTTCAAAGACTGACTACACCTTCTACCACTGTGGAAGAAGTTGGTCAACCTAAGGTCCACATGGAACCTGAGATTAGCTTCGAAGGGGAAATGGGGACTGATGGCCCAGCAACTGAAACAGTTGGGACAGAACCTACAGCAGTCTCATCTTCCGAAGCTCAAGCTGAAGCTTCCGAAGCTGACATGGAAGCCTCGGAAGAACAAGAAAAGTCTTCCGAGGCCGAAATAGAAGCTGCGGAAGGCTTATTCCAGATGTCCGAGGAACTGACCATCACAGATGTTATTGCTGAAATAGCATCTGAGGTGAGCAGGGAGGACATTTCTGACATTCCTCCAACCCAAACACCAGCTGAACCTCTCTCTCAATCACAACCCTCCATCCAAGAACCACCACAGTCAAGCACTGCCAAAGACAAAGGAAAAAGAAAATTGACTGCGGAAGAGCTTCAGGAGGAGGAGAGGATTGAGAAACTCAAAAAGAAAGGTAGGTTTCCTACTGAAAAGCTGCTAGCTGCTAGTTCTAAGGCAGCTGCAACCAATTAGGAAGAGATCAACCAAAAGAGAAGGACAACACTCATTGACCAGCTCATCAGCCTAGGAGCTGCCAATGAGGAGATACTCCTGCTACCACTAGAGGAGTTGGTGACTTTGGAGAGGTCAACCAGGCTAAAACAACAAGAAGAAGCCAGGTTGACCTTGGAGAGGGAAGAAGAAGAGAGAAGGGAGGCAGCCCTGAAGCTGAGAGAGGATAGGATCAAATTACTACTCTCAAGAGGCTTCAGTCTTCCTGAACTGTCTCCACATGATGATGACATGATCTTGTTGCTCCACAACAAAGAGCAGGATCAAATGGAGAATGAAAGGAAGAAAGCTGCTAGGAAGAAGTTGAGGGAGAAGAAGAGGAAGGAAGAAGAGAAGAGGGCCACTGCCGCCAAGAAGTCAAATGACAAAGCCTGGATGAAAGACTATCTCCGGGCTCATGGCTTCTCTGGTAGGCAGGTGGGACCTATGTCTGAAAGGACACTCCAGCGGATAGTCAGTGAAATTAAACCTGACATCCGTTTGGGGAAAAGGAATGAGATGTACAGGAGGGTAAAGAGAATGGTCTTCATCCCAGCCACTCAACCACAGCCAACCCCTAAACCACAACCCACACCAGAATCAACCCCTTTTCCCATCAAAACCGAACCCACTGATGAAACCTTCACCCCTCAACTCACAACTCTACCCAAACCTACCACTTCACCTCAACCACCCACACTCCCCATCCTAAAACCCAAGACACAACCCAAAACCACTAAACCTAAGCCTACCCAACAAAAACCAAGATCATCACCTCAGCCTCCTCAACATCTCTCCTTTGAGGAAATAAAGGAGTTCAAGACAAGGCTCATCAACTGCACCACTTTGAGCAGTATCTCCTGTGAGGGAGACCTTATCAACATCACCTATGTTGATAACTCTTCAAGCTCCCTCACCCTAGGCCAATTTCTTGAGTTGCCTAGAGACACTTTGGGCTAGGCTGCAAGACTTCTTGGTCTCAACTCCGATACCCTCAATGCTGAGGAGAAGAGACTAAGAAGGAGACTGGTGACTCTATTGGATACAAGGAAAGAGGATAGGATTTCTAGTCAATCTCCTGGACCTAGGAATGCTATAATCCAGTGGAGGTTCGATGAACCTTCTTACAACTTTGTTGTGGAAAGGGAGAATGGTGAAACCAACAGGCTCAATGCCACTTCTCTCCTGCATCTCAGCAGATTTGATCTTTGCTGAGAAGCCATTCTCCAATCCCTCCAACTCTGAGACTGCTGCACACATCAGAAATCATATCAGCGGTTTCCACTTGGCTGAACAAAGTAGAAGAGCCAAGATTGAAGAAGAGTTGAAGCTGAAAAGAGCGGAAGACAAGGAAAGACCAACCACCAAAGGCACAACCTTTCTACAGATGGTGGAAGGTCCTGAATTGGAACCAATAGTTAGATGGGAATATGACTATAGTTCCCATCAACTAACTCTCTTCAGAGGGCCACAACAAAGGGTACATATAATCCAAGGAGACAGAGTGGAGGTTTTGTCTACCAAGGATCTGTACAAGATTCTCAGCACCACATCAGGAAAGAATGAAGACACTGATAAACACCTACTTTCCATAGTGCTGAGAACTTTGAGAAGAAGAGGGAAGTGAAGTTTTGGTAGCATCAGCCTAGGGGGAGTTTGTTGGATCATGATAAGGCTGGTGCAACCAAAACTACTTCACATAGTCATTTTTTGGTACTACATTCAAGGGCTTCCGAAGCTGAGCAAGAGATCTTCCGAAAGTCTGAAGAACAACAGCTGAAGATATCTACTGAAGGCAAAATCTGAAGTCAACTACTGAGGACAACAGCTAAAGCCAACAGCTGAAGATATCTACTGAAGGCAAAAGCTGAAGTCAACTGCTGAAGACAACAGCTGAAGCCAACAGCTGAAGACTATCTTCCGAAGACAAAGTCTGAAAGCTTCCGAAGACAAAGTCTGATGAAAGAGCTGAAGATAAAGTCTGCTGAAAGAGCTGAAGACAAAGTCTGAAAGCTTCCGAAGAAAAAGTCTGATGAAAGAGCTGCAGACAAAGTCTGCTTCCGAAGACAAAGAAGACTCCAAGCCTCGGAAGAAGCAGTCTTCCGAAGAATAAGTGCCTTCGGAAGAAGTTATACTTCCGAAGCACTTTATCCTTTGGAAGACATTGCTATGTCCAGTAGATATAAGTATGGTCCCTGACAGTCCGCTGCAGACCTCTGATACAGCATGGCATCTTCCTAAAGAGCCATGTTGTTGACCATACTTTATTTTACTGTTCACCTTTTTATGATAGTACAAGTTACCAACTTTAGTTGGTGACAAAAGGTAAGTCAGGGACATGTCCTGACTACCAACTCTCAGGCAAAATGTCTGAAAGACCTCACCTAGAGTCTTGTAGTATAGATGTAAGGTTAGAGGTGTCCAGCTGGTATCAAAGTATATCCGGCTGTAGGTAGTATTATATATATCTTCTCCTTGTAACTCATTAGATAAGCGATTTGAGTCCAAGAGTCTTGTAATCCTTTGAGTTGAGGGGCAATATATAAAAGTACCTTGAAAATTTACTTGATGCGTTTATTTTCTTACTGCTTGCTACTTGGTATATTGTGATCAACTCTTCATAGACTACTTGCCGAGTGTTATTCACAGTGAGTTGAGAGGAAAAACCACCCATAATCGATCTTGCAAAACTATTCATATCATTATCTAGAAAAAATCAGTCATATGGGGAATCTTGCTGCTATGATGGTGTTCTGCAAAGTAAACGAAAGCTATTGTGCCTAAATACATTTTCAGGGATACTGTAGCAACCTGACGGATCGGCAACGTTGGCTAATATGGTTTTTTGTTTGATTCTATTGGAAACCAGAGCAAAGATTGACTGAAGATTGTAAGAGGTATTATCTACAATTCGCAAGCAACGTCCAAGGGGGAATTTGTTGGAGCATATATTGTCATAAATAGTGTGTCCGTAACTTGACGAATAGTCTAAGCTTAATGTTATACACCTTGTAAACACATAAAACTGGGTCATTCATAGGAGCATATGTGAATGAGACTCAGTCGTATGACTGAGCCATGCTAATGGACCAGTCGTGCGACTGAGAGATGCGATTGGGGCATTCGTAAGACTGAACCATAAGAATGGTCCAGTCGTACGATTGAACCATACGCATGGTCCAGTTGTACGATTGAACCATACGCATGGCCCAATCGCACGAATGGGCCCAATCGCACGAATAGGCCCAATCGCACGAATGGGCCCAGTCGCATCTAATATGGGCCGAAGCCTATATATACCAGTTTCAATGTGTAGAGAAAAAGGGGTTTTTGAGAGGGAGTCTGCCTGGGGCCTAGGTGCTGCCGGATGAGAGGGGAGATCATGCTCGATCTTCCCTTGCCAAAAGTTGTAATTCTTAAGTTGTAACGAGCTTAAAATCGTTATGTTTTATCAATGAAATCATTCGATTATTGTTCGTACTTTTGTTTATCTTTTGGTTTTTCTCCTTCCGTCAAGAACGTGCTCGAATGTTTACCGATCCGGTGACTTCACAGTTGAAAGTATCATCTCACTTCTCTGTTATGAGTCATCATAGACCTGAAGTGATGAGATATCCTTTGTTGTAAGTCATTACAGACCTGGATATTCTCTCTTGATGATAAAAGATGCCAATGTGCACAATCTATTCAAAATGGATGGTTAGAGGTCATCAAATGGTTATCCATGATAATTATCATCTAAATTATAAACATGAACTTTGGTTATGAATATATGTCAGGTTTCTAAGTTGAGAAAATGTACTTACTTGCATATCTTGATAATAATTGATCTCTCTAAGTCTATCTGTTGTAACATTTGACCCATTTTCAAATTGTAACCCGAACCTATTTTGTTTTGATTATGTATTTCAATGAATCCAACGTATAACGGTGTAGTTTAAACAATATTATAAATGAGGTTATTCAAAATTTTTATTCATTTAGACCATTTGACGTCATAAACATTTATATTTTTGTTGGAAGTTGATTTGTTATTTTATAATTAAATTTAAAGGTCTTATTTAAGTTTATAAAGTTTTATAATCACTTTTGTAAATAAAATGGCTATAACATCTAAATTTAATTTAGGGTGAAAAGTGACAATAATAAAACTTGAATACAAAGTTTTCACATAAAATAACAAGGATTCGAATTACTAGGGCCAAAATTGTAAACTTTTTAAACATAACCCAACCCCCCCTGTTTTCCTCCCTCGTCAGCGGGTATACTCCGGCCAACTTCCGGCCAAGCGCCGGCAAGGCCGGATCCCCATAATTTCGAGCACCTTGACTCATAAGAACCGTTTCTATGCTTTTAGCATCCAGATTCGAACCCATTATCCGTTTCAATTCGATTATATCACTCCATAAAGTCGAATCAACAAAAATTAATCAAAACTCAATCAAATTAAAATCCATTAAACCTGAAATCCAGTAAATTAATCTATGTAATCAACTCGAAACGTACTAATCATCATTGCGATTATAATAATCCAATCAATTTGAACTGATAACGTAAAAACTAAATCAAAATCGATCGATTATAACTGATGCAAATTTAAAACGCGTTCATCATGAAACGGATGAAATTGAACCTTCATAATAGAGGGAAATCGTTCTAATCAACCTTTTCAAAGTTTTTGCACATCCAATTTCGATTATACATCACATCTTCATGGACTTCGACCTCCATCACCACTCGCGACCTATAACCGGTCGAACTCCGCATTAGAGGCAACCTCAACAGAAATTATTTGAGGGATTTTGATCATCTGGTCCCGTAGAAGCTTTCAGAGAAATTAATTTGATTTAGATCAACAACATCAACTCGAATCGATTGCCCACCCGTCACGAACCGTGCTTCGAATCAACTACATCAACCCAATCGTAATCAAGTAAGTTATACACCTTTACCTACTCGATTTTGCGTGGGTATCAAAGCCCCATGGTTATTATGATTATCATGATCGAATCGAACTTCAATTTGAATCAAATCAGAATTAGGGTTCATGAGGAATTGGGGAATTAATCAATTAAATTTGTTTTATAAATTTTATTCTGATTCTAAACAGAAGCTTTGGCCCAGCGGTAACACACATGGCATGCACACGGGTGACCAGGTTCGAACCTGGGCACCCACATATATTTTTAAAATGTTTTTTTTTTCTCTTTTAGGACTTATTATTAGACTATAATATTAATATAAAACTATTTTGTTAATTGATATTATTCTAGAAATTTTATATTAATCTCAGAAAATTTTAAAAATTATAATCCCATTTTTTATTAAATTTTAAGAGATTAAATGTCTAACAAAACTTATTTATAAGTTTTATATTTTATAAAAATCATTTCGAGCCAAGCCTAAACTGTTTCAAATCGTTTCATATCAATATTTTTATCAATCGTCTAAATAACTAATTATTCAACTGATTATTTGGACAAGTTATTTTTTTACTTAACTATTAAAACGATTATTTCTTTTTAAACTTTACTCTCAACTACTACTTAATCAATTATTCATAATTAAATACTTAGGTAACATTCAAATTTATAACGACCCACTAATATATTCAACCTAAACTACTTTTTAATATTTTTTTGTAACTAAATACTAAAAACCCTCAAATCTCAATTGGGACCCTAATCCATATTTAGTTCTTCACACGTTATTATTCTAATCACAAGATACCAAACCTTAGGTTGAAACGTGAGGACATTTCGGTATCAAACCAAACCTTCTATCATTTCCAAAACGCTTATAATTATCAAGTGAGTATTCATTACCCATTTTTCATGTTTTATTTTTTTTGAGAAATCATGTGATTCAATATTCCATCATACTTATTTAATTTTTATTCTATTTCATTCTAAATTCAATTCAATACATGATATGTTATTATTTGCAATTACGTGTTCATAATTAGATAAACTTGATAACATGATCATTAATTCACACAACCACGGTAACAATGATAGATCTATTGGTTTGACAAACCCACCCCATTTGTTTAGACGCGTGGTGATTGAAACCGGAAATCATTCATTCTATAAGACTCCGTCTGAGGACCGAGTCAATTCAGTCATTAGGGTTGATTGTGTTGGGTTTTCTGTTATGATTCACTGTTGCATTTTATTCTGACATTGTCATGTGAATTGAGTTGTTCTTTTTAAGATATTTAATCCACCTATGTATGTGTATATAAACCTATGATTACTCACCGGCTAATGTGTTAGCTGACTCGTTACTTTTTCGCATGATTTCAGGAAATGCTATTTAGTGGAATTCTCTCTACTCATATAGGATGGGACCTAGTCAAAAATAAAGAAGACAATATTATATTTCATGGTTTTATTTTAATTGCGTTATAATGTGTGACTTGACTGGCATTATTAAATAAATAAATGACTATTAAATGTTATTTCAATGTATTTATTACCTTGTGCTATGAACAATCGATTCACATTCGTCCGCCTCGATGATTCCGCCGTCGGTCGGGGTGTGACGGATTGGTATCAGAGCCAAGGTTATAGGGAATTAGGTTATTAGAAATGGAATGACCTAGACTATAACTAAGTACCTTTACACACGAGTCCTCTTATGTATTTTATATGCTTAGGTAGGACTTTTAATGTGTCTTGTATGTTTATTATGATTATGTGATTATGACATTTCCTTATATCTTGATTCTTACCTTTGCACATACCAATTCTCAAATCATGTTCTAAGGCATTGTGTGCCTAAATCAAATTGTTTTCAAATTATCAAATTTTGATTTGTTATTCATGGTTTTTAAATCTCGTCAAAGTCTGTGTCACATGACTGAGAACATGCAATGCTGGAAGAGTGGAATACCTGTATCTTAAGGTGTTCTGTCTAGGCAAGGTATTCATATAAATCCAAATCAACCGATGGATCCGTTTACCTTACCTGGGAACCCTCGAGATGAGTATTCGCTTATAGGTACGCATGTTTTCGTTAAGGTTATGGTTGACCTAATACTTTGATAAGTCAACGTATTCGTTTGGTTTGCTAACTGAACGTTTACACTTCGTAACACCTCATTGTTATTTTAAACAATCTCATCAATGATTTTATCATTTTGAAATTTTACAAACCCATTACCCGATTCTCATAAAGGTTTTCTATACTCTTACAGCATGTCTTCTCGTCAAAACCGATCCCGATCTGGAAACTCTGGCCGCAAGATTGCTGCTATAGTGGCACGTGAAGTTGCTGCGGTCATCCCAACACTGCTTACCCATTTGAACCAAGGCAACAACGTTGTTCAAAATCAAGCGGCACCAAACCCTCCATGAGCTTGTACTTACAAGCACTTTAGTTCCTGCAATCCCACTAAGTTTAGCGGGACCGAAGGAGCCACTGGTCTTTTACAGTGGTTTGAGAGCATCGAGAACACTTTCCTCAATAGTGAGTGTCCTGAGAATCTCAAGGTTCGCTATGCTACAAGTGTTCTTTAAAAGCGAGCACTCACTTGGTGGAACGGGGAGAAATGAACCCGTGGAACTGATGCCGCTTTAGCATTGACGTGGGATGAAGTCAAAGAGCTCATGACTCAGGAATTTTGTCCGAGAAATGAAATCAAGAAATTAGAAGCTGAGTTCTGGGACTTAACTCAAGAAAGTGGAGAAAATGTAGCTTACACCAACTGATTTCATGAACTGAGCCTACTTGTTCCCCACTTGGTTACTCCATTATCCCAAGCCATTGAGAAGTACATCAGTGGTCTACCCATGAAAATTCAAGACACGGTGTAGGGTAGGAATCCTGCAACTCTGGAAGAAACCATTCGATTAGCTGCTCAGTTAACTGATAATCATGTCAAGGCTGGAACTCTGACTAGGAAGGGTGCTAAGAAGGTGCCCGAGAAACCTTCAGCTGAACCACCTAAGGAGGAGAAACCTGAATCTTCTCAAAACAAGAAGAGGAAGGCTAAATCCCAAAACTTTGCTTTGGTTACCCCTACTGTTCCGGTTAATCAAGTCGCACCAAGCTACCAACCAGTCTCCAACAATCAAGTCCCGGCAAAGAAACCTTACACTGGAACCTTTCCACAGTGCAACATTTGCAAGTACCACCACCCCGTTAATGCATAATGCCGTCGCTACACCAATTGTGGTCGTTTCGGTCATACCTTCAACGTGTGCAAGAGCGCAGCTAAGACCCCAACTACTGCATCTGTCTTTCAACATCCGCCTGCAATTACTCAGGGTCGTGCATGCAATTAATGTGGTGATCCGAACCATTTTCACAATCGATGCCCTCAACTTGTCAGCACGGTGCCTACGGCTCAAGGACGCGCTTTTAACATCAATGCTCATCAAGCTCAAACCAATAACCATGTGGTGAACGGTATTTTTTTAATCAATAATCATTATGCTTCGGTCTTATTTGATACTGGCGCCGACAAAAGTTTTGTGTCCTTAGAATTTGAGCCTTTACTTGCTAGTGCACGAACTAAGTTGATAAAACCATTTACGGTAGAAATAGCTGACGGGAAACCTATCACAATCGATTCAATTATTCCAAACTGTATCCTTAGCCTTAGCAAGCATGATTTTCCTATCGATCTCACACCGATGCAACTTGGAAATTTCGATGTCATTATAGGCATGGATTGGTTATCTAAGAACCATGCTGAAGTTATTTGTTTCGAGAAAATCATTCGAATCCCCTTGCGCCCGAAAAGGTGTTAAATATCTATGGAGAAAAACCTTCCAAAGGCCTTCGACTCATGTCATGTACCAAAGCTCAAAAGTACCTTCGCAAGCACTATGTGGCTTTCTTAGCGCATGTCGTGAAAACGAATGGGAAGTCAAAGAAAATCGAGGATATTCCGATCATTCGTGATTTTCTGGAAGTGTTTCCCGATGACTTAACTGGTCTCCCTCCTGTTCGTCAAGTCGAGTTTCGTATCGATCTTGTGCCTGGTGCAACACCTGTAGCAAAATCTCCATATCGTGTTGCACCATCTGAGATGCAAGAACTTGCTAGCCAACTTCAAGAACTTTCCGATAAAGGTTTCATTCGACCAAGTTCCTCACCTTGGGGAGCCCCGGTATTGTTTGTTTAGAAGAAAGATGGCTCATTCCGTATGTGTATCGATTATCAGGAGCTCAACAAGCTTACTGTCAAGAACCGGTATCCTCTACCAAGAATCGATGACTTGTTTGACCAGCTTCAAGGCGCTTCATACTTTTACAAGATTGACCTTTGTTCTGGTTATCATCAGCTACGAGTGCATGATGACGACATTCCCAAAACAACCTTCCGCACAAGATATGGTCATTATGAATTTCTGGTTATGCCATTTGGTTTGACCAACGCACCAGCTGTGTTCATGGATTTAATGAACCGCGTGTGTAAGCCATACTTGGACAAGTTCGTGATCGTCTTCATTGACGACATCCTGATTTATTCAAAATCAAGATCTGAGCTTGAACATCATCTCCGTTTGATTCTTGAGCTTCTGAAAGAGGAGAAACTATATGCTAAGTTTTCCAAGTGCGAATTTTGGCTAAAAGAGGTACAATTCCTTGGTCACATCGTAAATGATAAAGGAATTCATGTGGATCCTGCAAAGATTGAGGCATTAAAGAATTGGGTAGAACCTAAAACTCCCACTGAGATCCGTTCATTCCTTGGCTTGGCCGGCTACTATCGGCGTTTCATCCCAAATTTCTCAAAGATCGCTTTACCTCTTACTGCCTTGACCCATAAGGATAAGTCTTTCCAGTGGGGACCAGATCAAGAAAAAGCATTCCAAACACTTAAACAAAAGTTATGCAATGTTCTAATCTTGACCCTCCCTGATGGAAATGATGATTTTGTTGTTTACTGTGATGCTTCCAAGCAAGGTCTTGGTTGTGTCCTCATGCAACGAGGAAAAGTCATAGCCTATGCCTCAAGACAGCTCAAAATCCATGAGAAAAATTACACGACTCATGATCTCGAATTGGGTGCTGTGGTTTTCGCACTCAAAATCTGGAGACACTATCTTTACGGCACCAAGTGTGTTGTATTCACTGATCATAAGAGTGTTCAGCACATTTTCAATCAAAAATAACTAAACATGAGACAACGGCGATGGGTTGAATTACTTAATGACTACGACTGTGAAATTCGCTACCACCTTAGAAAAGCGAATGTCGTAGCCGATGCATTGAGTCGCAAGGATTATGTCATACTCCAAAGTGTTACCATTCAATCCGAACTTAAAACCCGTATTCTCGAAGCTCAACACGAGTCGATCACTGAGGGTAACATGTATGATGAAATATCATGCGGCGCTGAACTTCAATTGGAAACAAATCCTGATGGTTTGTTGTATTTTATGGATCGTCTTTGGATTCCCAAACGCAATGACCTTTGAATCCTTATCATGAGCGAGGCTCACAAAACTCGTTATTCTATCAATCCTGGTGCGGATAAGATGTTTATGAATCCCCGAAATCAGTATTGGTGGCCCGGCATGAAAAAGGATATAGCTTTGTATGTGTCCAAATGCATCACCTGTTCAAAAGTTAAGGCCGAACATCAACGTCCTTCTGGATTACTTGTTCAACCTGATATTCCCGTGTGGATGTGGGAAGACATATCCATGGACTTTATTACCAAATTACCTCGCACCTCTAGCGGTCATGATAGCATTTGGGTCATCGTTGATCGATTGACTAAATCGGCACACTTCATACCGATTCATGAAGATTATCGAGTTGAGAAATTAGCTCGTATCTATATCAATGAAATAGTCAGCCGTCATGGTGTGCCATTAAATATCATCTCCGATCGTGATGGTCAATTCATCTCCCATTTCTGGCAAAGTCTTCAAACGTCCTTGGGAACCCGACTCAATCTCAGCATAGCTTATCACCCTCAAACCGATGGGCAAACTGAAAGAACAATACAGACCCTTGAGGATATGCTTCGAGCGTGTGTCATTGACTTTAGTGGCTCTTGGGATTCTCACCTACCGCTAATCGATTTTTCATACAACAACAACTATCATACAAGTATCCAAATGGCACCTTTTGAAGCTTTATACGGTCGCAAGTGTCGATCTCCCATATGTTGGTCTGAGATAGGTGATGCACAAATCACCGGTCCTGAACTAATTCAAGAATCAACCGATAAGATTCATAAGATTCGCGATAACTTGGTAGCTGCTAGGAATTGTCAAAAGCATTATGCTGATAAGGGACGGAAACCCATGGAATACAACGTCGGTGATCTCGTACTTCTAAAGGTATCACCTTGGAAAGGAGTAATCCGTTTTGGAAAAAAAAGGGAAACTAGCACCTTGTTATGTGGGTCCCTTCAAGGTGCTTGAGCATATTGGGAAAGTAGCTTACAAGCTTGAACTGCCTCAAGAACTCAACAATATTCACCCAACATTCCATGTTTCTAATCTCAAGAAATGCCTTGCTGACAAGAATCTTCGCATTCCACTTGATGAAGTTCAAATCGATGAATCCATGCACTTTATCGAAAGATCTGTGGAGATCATGGACCGTGAAGTCAAACAACTCAATCGTAGCCTAATACCTATCGTCAAAGTTCGTTGGGAGTCTAAACATGGCCCAGAGTTCACTTGGGAGCATGAAGACCAAATAAAATCCAAGTATCCTCACCTCTTTGTCTCAGTGATCAAATTTCGGGACGAAATTCCTTAATGTAGGGGAGACTGTAATATTTGACCCATTTTCAAATTGTAACCCGAACCTATTTTGTTTTGATTATGTATTTCAATGAATCCAACGTATAACGGTGTAGTTTAAACAATATTATAAATGAGGTTATTCAAAATTTTTATTCATTTAGACCATTTGACATCATAAACATTTATATTTTTGTTGGAAGTTGATTTGTTATTTTATAATTAAATTTAAAGGTCATATTTAAGTTTATAAAGGTTTATATCACTTTTGTAAATTAAATGGATATAACATCCAAATTTAGTTTAGGGTGAAAAGTGACAATAATAAAACTTGAATACAAAGTTTTCACATAAAATAACAAGGACTCAAATTACAGGGGCCAAAACTGTAAACTTTTTAAACATAACCCAACCCCCCCTGTTTTCGTCCCTCGTCGGCGGGTATACTCCGGCCAACTTCCGGCCTAGCGCCGGCAAGGCCGGATCCCCATAATTTCGAGCACCTTGACTCATAAGAACCGTTTCTATGCGTTTAGCAACCAGATTCGAACCCATTATCCGTTTCAATTCGATTATATCACTCCATAAAGTCGAATCAACAAAAATTAATCGAAACTCAATCAAATTCAAATCCGTTTAACCTGAAATCTAGTAAATTAATCTATGTAATCAACTCGAAATGTACTAATCATCATTGCGATTATAATAATCCAATCAATTTGAACTGATAACGTAAAAACTAAATCAAAATCGGTCGATTATAACCGACGCAAATTTAAAACGCGTTGATCATGAAACGGATGAAATTGAACCTTCATAATAGAGGGAAATCGTTCTAATCAACCTTTTCAAAGTTTCCGCACATCTAATTTCGATTGTACATCACATCTTCATCGACTTCGACCTCCATCACCACTCGCAACCTATAACCGGTCGAACTCCGCATTAGAGGCAACCTCAATAGAAATTGTTTGAGAGCTTTTGATCATCTGGTCCCATAGAAGCTTTTTGAGAAATTAATTTGATTTAGATCAACAAAATCAACTCGAATCGATTGCCCACCCGTCACGAACCGTGCTTCGAATCAACTACATCAACCCAATCGTAATCAAGTAAGTTATACTTGGAGAAATTGCACCTCGCATAGCCAGAAAGTTATACTTCCATTGCATCACGGCCTCAACCTTTGCCGGGTCCACCATGATTCCCTCTGCATTTACCACGTGACCCAGAAATTGCACCTCGCGTAGCCAGAAAGCACACTTGGAGAACTTAGCATACAGTTTCTTCCTTCTCAGAGTTTCCAACACTTCCCGAATGTGACCGGCATGCTCTTCCTCACTCCTTGAATAAATCAGGATATTATCGATGAACACAATCACTGATTTATCTAACATTGTCCGACACACTCGATTCATCAGATCCATAAAAGCAGCTGGCGCGTTGGTTAAACCAAAGGACATAACAAGAAACTCATAGTGTCCATAACGCGTACGAAAAGCTATTTTAGGAATGTCTTGCTCCCTCACTTTCAGCTGATGGTAACCAGATCGAAGATCTATCCTCGAGAACCAGCTGGCACCTTGGAGCTGATCAAACAAGTCGTCAATCCTCGGTAACGGATACCGATTCTTTATTGTCAACTTATTCAACTCACGGTAGTCGATACACATCCTCATACTACAATCCTTCTTCTTCACAAATAAGACCGGGGCACCCCAAGGGGAGATACTCGGCCTGATAAAATCTTTATCGAGCAACTCTTGCAGTTGCTCCATCAATTCCTTCATCTCCGTAGGAGCTAATCGATACGGTGCCTTGGTGACAGGTTGGGCACCGGGTATTAAGTCAATTTGAAATTCGATTTCGTGATCTGGTGGCACACCTGATAGGTCCTCCGGAAATACATCGGGGAAGTCACGCACCACCGGCACATCGGACAATTGGGGTGTCGGCGTGTCCACATCTTTCACGTAGGCCAAATAAGCGCTACATCCACGTCTCATGCACTTTCCCGCCACCGCCATCGAAATCACTTTCTGAATCGCCGTAACATGATCGCCGTATATTGTCACCGGACTTCCGTCAGATGCCGTCAGTCTAATCATCTTCTTACGACATACGATATTCGCTTCATGGGTTGCTAACCAATCCATCCCTAGTACTATATCAAATCCACCTAGGGGCATCACATGTAATTTAGCAGCAAACCTGTGACCTTCTAACTCTATGGCACAGTCCTCTATCATATTTGTAACCCTAGTGGACTTACCAATAGCAGTCTCTATGTTGAAGGGCTCATCAATGAATTTACTACTAAGGGGTAGTTTAGCACAGAAATTGGCAGAAATAAAACTCCTACTAGCACCAGAATCAAATAACACAGAAGCAAGAGTTTGATTTACTAGAAACGTACCTGACACAACATCGGGGTCCGTCCTAGCCTCCTCCCTGGTCATGGTGAAAGCTCTGGCACTCGCCTTCTGCCCTTCAGTTCCGGCCGTCTTCTTCACGCCGGAACTCTCAACCCTTGGCTTTCTGCAGTCTTTGCTCATATGGCCCGCCTCACCGCAGGTGTAACACCTGAGCTCCTTACAGTCTTTCAAGATGTGGCCCGGCTTCTCGCACTTGAAACACACGTTGAGCCCCATTCTGCACTACCCGTATGCTCCTTCCCGCACTTGCCACACCTTTTAGGCCCTGATCTTGATGACCCCACCCTACGGTCATCCCTCCTCATCTTCTTGTTGTTCGGGGTAAAACCACCACGCCTGAACCGTTTTCCATTCCAGTTCCGGTCACCACCACCTCCAGCCATTTTCACCTCTGCATCTGCTACCTCCCTCTCATCATAGAGTCTCCCAGCCGAATCCACTGCCGACCTAAAAGTGCTTGGTCGAGCAGCAATCAAGTGCCTACGAATGTCGGCTGGCAGCCCCTGAACGTACCGGTTAATCTTTCGAGATGCCGGTGTCACTTGATCCGGCACTAGCCTAGCCATCTCATTGAATTTGGTAGTGTACTGCTGGTGGGTCATGGTTCCTGCCTCGAGTTGTAGGAACTCCCTCTCAATCTTATCAAGTTCCCTGTGAGGACAGAATTCCTCAATTACCAGCTTCTTCAGCTCGTTCCATCGCATTTTCCCGATGGCCCTGGAACCTTCAGCTTGGACAATGTTGTCCCACCAGCATAGTGCTGAGTCAGTAAAGGAGTGGGTGGCAAACTTCACCTTCTGATCTTCTCGGCACTCGCTAATCTCGAGTACAACTTCCATCTCCCTTACCCAACAGTGGGCGGCAGCAGCATTGCCATTTCCATCAAAAGTCGGGGGCTTGCACCTCTGGAATGCCCCATAGCTACATCCCTTGGCCGTCACCCCCACCACACCATCCTCTTCCTCATCAGGCACTACTATCTCGGGATCCAGTCGTTCCTCTCCTCCCTTGCTTTCCTTCCCAGTCGACTCTCTCCTGTCTTCCTTCTCCTTTCTCTCCTCATTCCTCACAGCTCGAATAACATCGGTCACTATAGATGGCATAACTGCCTGCAGGACCTGGTGTACCTCATTAGCAATCGCCTCCCTAGCTGAGGCATTCAGGCCGGCATTCTCGTTTCCTTCAGTCCGGTCAGGAACCTCAGGGTTCTCATGGGTCGTCTCAGCAGCCTTGGCACTATTCCTGGTCATACGCGGTCGACCTCTACCTCTAGAAGCTTTGGTAGGTTTCTTCCCAGCCATTTCCTAAGCACTATAAGATTCAAACACCAAAACAGTTATTCAGGGTATAGCTCAGTTTATGTCAAGTATAGTAAGTCTCTAATTACAGTCGCCAGTTGTGATTACCCACTTACTTTACTCTCCACACCCCAAGCACTTCCTATCCTGACTACACCAGCATCTAAATCTACTAAGAACACATTAATCACATAGCACACACACATAATACTGATTAACTTTCAAGAAAAACAGTACCTGATGGCACATGGCTACTCGGGCTGACATCCTTCTTCCTGTCCCATTTTCAGTTTAAGTTAAGGTTTATTTTGAAAAAAATTTACCCGTTTAACTTAAACTTTGGCTCTGATACCAACTTGTAAGGCCCCGTTCCCGGAGACCTCACAGTTGGTCACTCACAGCATAAAACATACATATTATAAATTTAAGCAGCGGAATCAATTTGACAAAACCCATTTATTCGTTATAAACACTGTTGTTAAGCAATACATTCTAGTTCATGGGTCACAAAATAATTAGTTGAATGAATTACAAAACAACAGTATTGTCAAAACATAAATGGATGTCAGTCTTGCCCGCCAAATAGCCATCCCCGTGTGCCATCATCAGTAACCTGTTACATGCCAACTGGAAAATACATAAAAGTCAGCGTTGCTGAGTGAGTTCTTGTTTTGTAATTAAAATACTTTACTTCTCATTTCAAACCGTTCGTTATGCATATGTGATCACACATCATACATACACGTAGGTAATATCATTATTATCTTCATCATCGTTCAAATTCGTGCTTTTATCATTATTCTTCCGAGTCTTTTGCGACACTGAGTCGCTCACCTCTATGGCAATCTCAAAGATTGCAATTATGCTGTGAGTATTTTGTGACACCAAGTCACTCACCTCTAAGCCAATCACAAAGATTGACTTTCATCCTGTGAGTCTTTTGCGACACCAAGTCGCTCACCTCTAAGCCAATCACAAAGATTGACTTTCATCCTGTGAGTCTTTTGCGACACTGAGTCGCTCACCTCTATGTCAACCTCAAAGATTGACCCTGTGTGCATCCTTCGGGGTAGCGAACCCGCATCACAGTTGAGCTAACACCTGCTAGGGGTGTGCACCTCCATTCATTTGCTTGCAAGACTTTCGTTCATTCATTTACGTTCCACTTTTCTTTATCATTAATCTTTCACTTTATTAATGATAATACTTCCTGTCTTGATCATGATCATACCACATAAAGTCATACCATATTATTATTAATAAGCATATTAATAATAATAATATTAACATTAATAATAGCCCTAATCATAATATTAATTAAAATAAAAAAAAGGGTTATTATGACATTCAGACATAATCATATGCATTTAATAAATCCTTAGTCAATATCAGTCCAAAACCCTAGCTGTACAAACTTCCACGAACATTCTGCATTAAATTCAAACTTTTGGGCGCATGAGTACTATTTGGACTCATGAGGACTATTTGGGCGTTTGACCACTGTTGGGACTTTTTACCTTACATTTAGTAAATAATTCCAGGCACAAGAGCACTGTTTGGACTTATTACCCTACACTTAGTCAAATTTCAGACTCATGAGCACTGTTTGGACTTATTACCCTACACTTAGTCAAATTTCAGACTCATGAGCACTGT
Source organism: Flaveria linearis (assembly GCA_024085815.1). Classification (NCBI taxonomy): domain Eukaryota; kingdom Viridiplantae; phylum Streptophyta; class Magnoliopsida; order Asterales; family Asteraceae; genus Flaveria; species Flaveria linearis. The sequence continues at coordinate 17,261,232 of CM044004.1, read as the reverse complement.
TTGGACTTATTACCCTACACTTGGTTTTTTTAAGTCAAATTTCAGACTCATGAGCACTGCTTGGACTCATGATCCTACACTTGGTCAAATTTCAGACTCATGAGCACTGTTTGGACTTGTTACCCTACACTTAGTCAAATTTCAGACTCATGAGCACTGTTTGGACTCATGATCCTTGTTTAGTCGTATTAGCAGTCTGTTCGTGTTTTTCCAAGTCATTTTCCAGTCCCCAAACATCATATTACCTGGTTCTAAATATGCACATACTATTCCAGGCATAAACTTAACATAAGCATAACAATACATTTACCTCGAACATATTCTACCAACATACACATGCATATAACATACGGTTAACATACCCAATCTCATAAAAACATACATACATGTATTTCCAGCCCTAAAACCATTTGAAAACATGTAAAAAGGGGATCTAGAAACTCACCTTTGTTGTTCTTCGGGTTTGATACCCCTTCTTGAACTTCTCAGTCGTTTCTAACACCTAGAACACACACAATGCAACCCGAACACACAAGTCACATTTATAAGCACATAAGTGGTTCTAGAATCATCCTAAGCATCAAAATTTCGAGATTTCTTACCAAAAACTTTGAATCTTCTTGTTCCTTCTTCAAAAATCTGAAGTTCTGCTCTTTCTCTCTCTAGAATCGGTAGAAAAGGTGAAAAGTAGCAGGACATGGGTGGGTATACCACCTTTTGTACCAAAATAAATATGAAGTTTGCACTTTCAACATTTTTGGTCCCTCCACTTATGTTGACCTTTATTTCTTTCTTTTTTTTCTTTCTTTTTCTTTTATTTCTTTATATAAAAATTTACGGGTGTTACAATACCAACCTTAGGTTGAAACGTGAGGACATTTCGGTATCAAACCAAACCTTCTATCATTTCCAAAACGCTTATAATTATCAAGTGAGTATTCATTGTCCATTTTTCATGTTTTAATTTTTTTGGGAAATCATGTGATTCAATATTCAATCATACTTATTCAATTTTTATTCTATTTCATTCTAAATTCAATTCAATACATGATATGTTATTATTTGTAATTACGTGTTCATAATAAGACAAACTTGGTAACATGATCATTAATTCACACAACCACGGTAACAATGATAGATCTATTGGTTTGACAAACCCACCCCATTTGTTTAGACGCGTGGTGATTGAAACCGGAAATCATTCATTTTATAAGACTCCGTCTGAGGACCGAGTCAATTCAGTCATTAGGGTTGATTGTGTTGGGTTTTCTGTTATGATTTACTGTTGTATTTTATTCTGACATTGTCATGTGAATTGAATTGTTCTTTTTAAGATATTTAATCCACCTATGTATGTGTATATAAACCTATGATTACTCACCGGCTAATGTGTTAGCTGACTCATTAATTTTTCGCATGATTTCAGGAAATGCTATTTAGTGGAATTCTCTCTGCTCATATAGGATGGGACCTAGTCAAAAATAAAGAAGACAATATTATATTTCATGGTTTTATTTTAATTGCGTTGTAATGTGTGACTTGACTGGCATTATTAAATAAATAAATGACTATTAAATGTTATTTCAATGTATTTATTACCTTGTGCTATGAACAATCGATTCACATTCGTCCGCCTCGATGATTCCGCCGTCGGTCGGGGTGTGACATCTGTGAGCTATATCATGTCTTATCTAATTCAACCTTAATCAATCCAAGAATTGAAAAAGTAAGTGTGCTGATTCATTTACCAAAAACACTCAATATCTGTCCTTGGATCTTCTGTCTCCTTTGCTTCAAGATATGCTGACCTGGAACACACTTGATCAGGATTTAATCATTGTCTATGACTATTCATAATTTGTATTATTTTAATGTGCTGATCTTATCTGATATGATCCCACTGCAGATAATGATTCAAGTGTGAATATTAGTTTTTTATTCTGCTTTAATTTTGATTTTTGCATGTTTTTTGTGTGTAGGCATATTAACAAATGATTAGTGCGATCTTCATGTGAACTCAATAAACTTCTACATTTTATCAAACTTAAAAGTTTAGGGGGAGTAAAAAGTTAGATTATTTAAGAGAAAATAATTCAAAAATCAAAATCAAATTTAATGATTTGGATGGAAAGGATGAGGCTGAAAAGTTCAAGTATGTGTGTGTCATCATGTAAAAATGAACCTGAAACAATTTAAATTTGAAAAAGCTTCTTGTGACATAATCATATGAGATTAATTTGTTAAATTTATAGACTAAAATGATGTGAAATTGTTTTTTAAAAAAATTAAATAAAAAATAAAAGTGCTTAAATGTCAAAAGTGCAAACTTAAGGGTCAAATATGTAATTTTTTGGGAAAAAGTCAAAATTTGACAAGATATTTAAACATTAGTATGTGAATAGTACTAATATGTTTAAATAGGGTACAGGTGGAAGATGTGAAAAAAAAATACAAGTGTAAGAAATCTCATGCGTCTAAACAGTGGTCAGAAGTCCAAACATGAGCATGTTGAATTTCAGAATATTTACAAGTGTTTTTAGGCGTTTCAACATCCTCATGCCCCTAAACAGTGTTTATAAGTCTGAAAAGTTGGTTAAGTGTTAGGCGTTTTAACAACTCTCATGCGCCTAAACAGTACCATGCTTTTCAAGATTTGGGCGTTTCAAGTGAAATTTACAAGTGTTGGGCGTTTCAGCTAGTCTTATGCGCCTGAACAGTGCAAAAGCGCCTAAACAATGCTTATTCGTCTGAACAGTGCTCATGTGCCTAAACACTTAGTGAAAATTTCAACATCATACGCACAAACAGTGCTCATGCGCCTAAATTTTTTGTGTTATATTCAGACTCATGCGCACAAACAGTGCTCATGCGCCTAAAAGTTTACACTTAGTATAAAAAGAACACTTTGTGTTTTTCATTCATTCATTCACCAAAGTCCCCTGACTTACTCTCGACTCTCGGTTTCTCATATTTCACAAAGTTTGATTGTTGTGTTCGATTCAAGTGATTGACAGTTTGTTTCTAAGATTCTAAACGTAAGTTCATAATCGAATCCACACAATTTCAAGATTAAAAGTCAAAATTGTATAGGGCGTTTCATAGTTGTTCGGGCGTATGAACCCTAAAATCAATTGAAATTTGGAATATTGTGAATTAAATGTCAAATAAGAACAGAAATTGAGTTTCGAATGTTGATATTAAACTGATTTCGAGCATGTTAACACATTAAACATCAATTTTCATCAACATTGGTTTGATGATGATTTATCATCAGTCAAAACAATGAAGATGAACAGTCACTAAATTTTGAATTTTTAATTCAAATAGAAAATTCATAAAAATTCAATTTGTTAATACGTGCTTGATAATTTTTTAATGAATTGACATGTTTAAAACAATTTAAATCCTAACTTTAGTATGTTATGTTTATAAACATAATATATAAATACTTAGTCATTTGCTAAGTATAAGTTAGATTAAAAATTATTTAAAACATAATAATTCATTTAAATTCAATCAACATCTATTAAATTTAAAAAGTTTAAAATCAGATTGACTAAAGTTCTTGTTTTCATTTATGCAGATGAATGAATTAAAGTTTGAGCCAAAGCATAATGTGGCTGCATTACTAAATGAAGATATACAAGATGCAGTTTGTTATGAAGATATGATAAGATTCCTTCTGAGGACTAAATATGTCCATGCTATGTGTTACCAACCAGTGGTCTATGCAAGACTGATCAAAAAGTTTTGGAACCAACATCAGTTGAGATGAATGATGAAGGAAGGAAAGTCTTAAGAGGATTTGTAACTAATGATAGAATGATAGAAGTGTCAGAAGATTCTATCAGAACCTCTTTGAGATTGGGTCAAAATGATTCAGAGGATCCGTCTGAATTGACTTTCAATGAATGCAGAGAGACATTTATTGAAATGGGTCACCCTGATCATTTTCCTAAAAGTCAATTCTTTAGAGCTAGAGTCTTCAATCATTGGAAGCTCTTGTGCTATATTTTTCAACATTGCATGTCTAAACGAAGTGCTGGATGGAATTCTTTTCCAATAGACATTGCATCTCCAATAGTGGCACTTGCTACAAATAGAAGATTTAACATGGCCTAGTGGCTCATGAATAGGTTTATCTTCAACCTTGAGAAAGGCATTAGGAACAAATACCTAATGTATCTAAGGTTCCTACAGATGATTATCAATGAAGAACACCCAGACTTCCATGTTTATGGTGTAGGTGGAGATATTCTAGAGTTTGAGCACATGTCTGAGATGTCATACAAGAGATTAGCTATGATTAATGGTGCTCAGAATGTACCAACGTTTGATTACATAAGGAACATTGCTAATGATAAAGTTGATATCAATATAGATCACTTCCACTTAATTGAAGGTGAACAAGTAGATCCAGCTGATCTAATTGATGAAGTTCCACAAATTTTGTCTGATGAAGATGATGAAAATGATGAAAATGATGACGATAATGAAAATAATGAAGATAATGATGATGATGAAGATGAAAGCTCTTAAAGTAGTGATAGTGGTGATGATGGAGATGATGATGCAGCTGAAGCTTATCAATCAGAGAGTAATGGGACAACTATCTCTGATCATGCTGAAGAAAGACATGATATTGATGAAGGAACTCTTGTTGGTATTGCTCATGATGAAGAAGTTAATGAAGCTCATGTTGATGATGTGATAGATGCCAATGTTAGTGAAGAAAATGTCCAAAGTCAAGATTTTGGATTTGATTTTATAGATGCTATGATTTCTGAGCCTATTTTTCAAAGCTCCACACCAATAGAAGCTGAAGAATCACCAGTTATTACAGTACATAATGTGTCTGTACAAATTGAGGATATTCTTGATATGGATGAACTTGAAACTTTGAAGGAATCTAATAGTACTCAAGAAAAGACAATTGCTGAGTTAAAGGAAGAAAATGTGAAGTTAAAAGAGATAATTCAAAAGAAATATGATGAGATTGCTGCTCTTGTAAAAGATAAAGATGAAAATATGAAAACTTTTGAAGTGATGATTAGAGATTATGATTTAATAGAAGAAAGGTATAAAAAGTTGAAAGAAGAGCATGAAAATATGAAAGAGGAATTGGCTAAACTGAAAGACAATTAGATGTCTGATTCTCCAGAGATAGTGATTGTATTTGAGATAAATCCAATTAACATTGAGAAAATTTCTGAAGTTGACGAAGGAAAGAGAAAAATTAATGATGTAGATATTTCAGTTTTACCTGAGCCATCATCAGAAGTTCAAAGGATTGATGAAAGTCAAGAAGAAAGAGAGAAATTTGTTCAAGAGACGATTGAAGCTCTTGATGATATTGATGATGAGTTCGATGATGAAAGGTACAATGAAGTACTAGAAGATGAAGATATTGTTGAAGCTAATATTGAATCAATATTTTCACCAGTAGAGACTGCTCAAGATGAGATACCTGTTGATTTTGAAGATAGGTATAACTACTTGGTGAAAATGAAATACAATCGGGTTTTTTTGGATGGCTTGACTGTTTCTCAAATTAATGAAGAATATGAGAAATGCATTACTGCTAAGTCAGTCGCTCCAGTTGATCCATATGAAATTGTTGTTGAGCATGGTGAATGGAATCCACTCCAAGAGAGCATAAATGTAGAGGAAATACCATCTTCTGAATTGCATCATCCGGATCCTTAAGATATGAATGTTATTGCTTTAAGATCTTGATTGCAAGCTAGAAACTATTCTTGGAAGAGACTGAAGAGATTACAATCTGAATCTCTACAGAATCTAGTAAGAAGCTTTCAAGAGACTGAGAAACAAACCAATAAGATAATTGTGCTTGATACAGATAATCCACAATATTTGGAGATTACCAAGAGGACAAAAATGTTGAAACCTCAAGAAATCAAGTCTATGCCTATGAAGACTAATGTCTATGAAAGGAGAAAAGAGTTGATGGGAATGTTTCCTGAATCTGAGCAACAAGCATATAAAGTCTCTCTTGATCAACAACAACTATTCAACAAAGCTAGATCTATAGGTGATATGGTGAGAAATGTTTAACAAAAAGGACAATCAATCTCAGAGTTGCTCAATGCAATGATTGCTCCTGACTCCACCAATGCAGTGAAGATAGTAACATGGAAATATGATGAGGTGTTTGATGCATTTTTGATTAAAAGAGTCAATGCTGTATGTGATGTTTACCACTTCTTTTCAATTATTAACAAGCTACCTGTTCAAGATTTGAAAGAGTTGGATAAACTGCCTCTTATTAATCCAACAGGAGCAAAGCATGGTGAATTGTTTGTTGAGTTGTTACACAGAGGTCTAAGCCGACCTAGTTCATATTTAGAAACCCGATGTGATCAAGGAGATAAGGAATACTTCAATTCATTGAAAAAGAAGAGAAAGTATCGAGGAAAACAAGCAGAAGATGAACATTTCTTGATTGAATTCTGTGATCAATATTTTGAAAAAGTTACAACTCCGGGATTGAAAGTGATCGGAGGAACTCAAAAGTCAAAACCAATCCTGAGATGGTTTTATAATTCGGATTCTTTTGAGCTTAAGTTGGTCTGAAATCTTGAAAATTAGGATGAGGACATGATAACTTTATTTGGAGTTTTTGAACTCAAACTGCTACATCCAAGTTATATTTCCTTCTTATCTGTTCAAAAGTTTGAAAAAGTTACTCCAGAGATAGCTGAAAATGACAAGAGATATTTCTTATCCATCATTAAAGTCATGAATGCTATGACGGAAAGAATCTCTTTTGTAAGGCCCCGTTCCCGGGCACCTCACAGTTGGTCGTCATTACCCATAAAACATACATTTAAAATAACTTAATAAAAACCATGCAGCGGAAACTTTAAATTTACAATAAATGCTTTTGCAAAGTAATACAACACCCGTTACAAAATATCGTTTGTTTGCATTACAATACAAAAACATTAACAAAAGAATGCCATCCCGAAAGAGCTGAGTAGCCGCCTCGTGCCATCCTCAGCAACACTACCTGCCAACTGGAAAACACATAAAAGTCAGCGTTGCTGAGTGAGTTCTAGTTTTGTAATAAAACATACTTTTACTTATTTAAAAGTATCCTTTCGTGCATGCGTTCATACATCATACGTACACAGAGATAATATTCATTATTATCTTCATCATTCGTTATTCATCGTTATCTTTAACTTCTCGTATGGATTCTGTCAGGCTTTACCCACTTCATAGCACTTGGCTATGATTACTGTGGTCGAATGACAAGAATCCCGTTCATACTTACTTGCACGCATTGAAAGGTGAATTGTACCAATACCATATGCTACACCCCGATCGTTATTAGCTACCGGGCCGTAGTCAACATATGACGGAAAATCGTATGCCACGGTACTAGAGGTAAGCGGTAGAGGTACCATGACCATGGTCAATCACAAAGAAGGACCAATCGCGTTATTCAATGCTTGCAAGACATAATTTGTTCGTTCATTAATGCATGTATTCATCATCATTCTTCTTTTCGTTCATTCGTTAATACATGCATTCGTCATCATGTTCCTCTTTCATTATCTTTCACTTTACGATACTTAATACTTCATCAGTTCATTCTCGTTATTCGTAAAGTTTCAGAAAGATAAGCATATACAATTACAAGGAACACACACACTCATCATACATACTCATCATACATTCATCACCGTACGTACTTCATCATACATTCATCATCATACGTAGCATCATACCACATTTAACAATATTTTAATAATATTGTTAACAATAATACACTGATAATAACATCAGAAACAATAAGGGTTAACCATAATCATCATTACATGCATGAAACATCATCATTTGTTAACCCTAGTCAGCCCTGGTCAAAACCTCGAACTTCGGTATTTCAGGAAATTTCTGAAAAATTCTAAGTGTCCTAGGCGTTTGAGCCCTGTTGGGCGTATAAGCCCTCTGGCCGTATAAGCACTATTGGGCGTAAGAGCACTGCTGGACTTTTCATCTTACACTTAGATTTATCATCTGGTCATACGACCACACTGTTGGTCGTATGAGCACTATTGGTCGTACCATCCTTGGACTTGGGAAATATATTCTGATCATACGACCACTGTTGGTCGTATGAGTCCTGTGGGACTCTTCATCATACTTAGAAAATTTCATCACATAGTCATACGACCACTGTTGGTCGTATGAGTCCTATTAGACCACTTAGAAATATAACTTGGTCATACGACCACACTGTTGGTCGTATGAGTCCTGTTAGACTCATCAGCACTTAGAAAAATATATCTCCTGGTCATACGACCAAACTGTTGGTCGTATGAGCACTAGTGGGCTTTAACACTTAGAAAAAATCCTGGTCATATGACCACACTGTTGGTCTTATGACCACTGGTGGACTCATCAGCTTGTTCTTATTTATTCTAAGTCCAATTTCAGACATATTTGCAACCTGTTCATGTGTCTAATCCATAATCCAAGTCCCAAACATCATAATGCCTAGTTCTAAACATATACATATGATTCTAGGCATAAATCTAACATAAACATAAGCATACATACATTCATTTCATACGGGTTTCAACCCAAACTTTACAAAAACATACTTGCATGCATTTTCCGGCCCCAAAACATTTAAAAACCAGTAAAACGGGGTCTAGAACTCACCTTAATTTGTCTTCGGGTTTTGGATGCCCTTTCCTTGAACTTCTCAGTCGTTTATACACCTAAAACACACACACAGTGCAACCCGAACACACTAGTCACATTTATAAGCTCATATATGGTTCTAGAATCGTCCTAACATCATAAATTCGAGATTTCTTACCAAAAACTTCGAATTTCTCAGGTCCTTCTTCAAAATCCTGATGGTTTTCTGCTCCTGCTGCTTTCTCTCTCTAAAAGTCGAATAAAAATGTTATGCAGAAGGTAATGGGCGGCCATGCCACCTTTTTACCAACTTTATAAGATTTTTTTATTATTTTACACTTTTTGTCATTCCACAAAAGCAGGCTTTTTATTTCCTTCTCCTTTCTTTCTATTTCATTCTTTTAATTTCTTTAATAAGAAATTACGGGTGTTACAAGTCCACCCCCCTTATATAGGTTTCGTCCCCGAAACCTGTTATTCCTCAAACAGATGTGGGTAGTGTTGTCTCATTTCTTCTTCAGTCTCCCACGTAGACTCGGATCCCTTCCTGTGCTTCCACTGTACACGCACAAGAGGAATCACTTTATTCCTTAACCTCTTTTCCTTACGATCAATGATTGCCACTGGTTGCTCCACGTAGTTGAGCCTCTCATCCACCTCAATATCCTCCAGTGGTACAACCTTGTCATCATCAGCTAAGCACTTCCTCAGATGGGATACATGGAATGTGGGATGAATTCCACTTAACTCATCCGGCAGTTCAAGTCGATAGGCCACCTCTCCTACTCGTGCGATAATTCGGAAAGGTCCTATGTACCTCGGGCTTAGCCTACCTCTTTTCCTGAATCTAATGATTCCTTTCCAAGGTGAGACCTTCAACATAACTCGGTCACCAACCTTTAACTCTATCGGTCTCCGCCTCTTGTCAGCATACGACTTTTGCCTATCTTTCGCCGCCTTCATGAAGGCTTTGATCTTTTCTAACTTCTCAGTCGTAGCTTCGACCACCTCAACACCTCCTAACTCTTTCTGCCTAATGTCTCCCCAACATACGGGCGTCCTACATCTCCTACCGTATAGCATCTCGTAGGGTGGCATGCCAATACTGGCATGATAGCTATTGTTGTACGAGAATTCTGCTAACGGCAAGCGATCATCCCAACTTCCTCCAAAATCGATCACGCATGCCCGAAGCATGTCTTCGAGTGTTTGGATCGTCCTCTCAGACTGACCGTCCGTCTGAGGGTGATATGCTGTACTAATGTGTAGTCTCGTCCCCATCGCATCATGAAATCTCTTCCAAAACTTGGAGGTAAACCGGGTGTCACGATCAGACACAATAGACACCGGCACACCATGACGAGCTACAATTTCTTTGATGAACAGATCCGCCAATCTTTCAGATGAGTACGTTTCGCGGATCGGTAGGAAGTGGGCACACTTTGTCAAGCGGTCAACTATCACCCATATGGCATCATACCCTTTCGGGGTACGTGGTAGTTTCGTGATGAAGTCCATGGTGATGTGCTCCCACTTCCACTCAGGTATATCCAACGGTTGGATCTTCCCGTAAGGTTTCTGGTGTTCCGCCTTCACTTGTAAACAAGTCAGGCACTTACTCACGTACTCCACTACGTCACGTTTCATACCCGGCCACCAGTAATCCTTCTTCATATCGTGGTACATTTTGGTAGCACCGGGGTGAATGGAGTATCGGGTCTTATGGGCCTCATCCATGATTCTTCCACGTAGATCCCCGTATCGAGGAATCCACATTCGCCCAAATCGGGTCTTAACACCAAGAGTGTTCTCACCCATTTCCGTCACTAGGCCTCTCATCCTTTCGGAGTTAAGATGATCTTCTTTCAAAGCCTCGTCTTGAAACTCCTTAACCTGTGTCATCACATCGGGGGTCATGATCAGCTGATAAGCCTTCACCCGAATCGGCGCAGGTCTTTCTTTTCGGCTAAGGGCATCAGCCACCACATTGGCCTTGCCCGGATGGTAATGGATTTCGCAGTCATAATCCTTTATGAGCTCCAACCATCGCCTTTGCCTCATGTTTAAATCCTTCTGCTCGAAGAAATACTTCAAGCTTTTGTGGTCTGTGAAGATAGTGCACTTTGTCCCGTATAGATAGTGCCGCCAAATCTTCAACGCAAAAACCACCGCGGCTAATTCTAGATCGTGTGTGGGATAGTTGACTTCGTGGGTCTTCAGCTGTCGAGATGCGTAGGCTATCACCTTTCCACGTTGCATCAACACACAACCTAGCCCAGAATAAGATGCATCCGAATAGACCACTAAGTCTTCACTTCCCTCAGGCAAAGTCAAGACAGGAGCTTGTGTTAGTCTTGCCTTCAACTCCTCAAAAGCCATCTCCTGCTCTCGACCCCACACGAATTTTACGTCCTTACGAGTCAATTTTGTCAAAGGTGAGGCGATCTTTGAAAAGTCTTGAATAAATCTTCTATAATAGCCCGCCAATCCCAAGAAGCTACGAATCTCGGATGGCGTCTTTGGTGATTTCCATTGCATCACAGCCTCAACCTTTACTGGGTCCACCATTATTCCATCTGCATTCACTACGTGACCCAGAAATTGCACCTCGCGTAACCAAAAGGCGCACTTGGAGAACTTGGCGTACAATTTCTCCCTTCTCAACGTTTCCAACACTTCCCGAATATGCCCGGCATGCTCTTTTTCCCTTCTTGAATAAATCAGAATATCATCGATGAATACAATTACTGATTTATCCAACATTGGTCGGCACACTCGGTTCATCAAATCCATAAAAGCAGCCGGCGCATTGGTCAACCCAAAAGACATGACAAGAAACTCGTAGTGACCATAGCGCGTACGAAAGGCTGTTTTAGGGATATCTTGTTCCTTCACCTTTAGTTGATGGTAACCCGATCGAAGATCTATCCTTGAAAACCAACTGGCACCCTGAAGTTGATCAAACAAGTCATCGATCCTTGGTAAGGGGTATCTGTTCTTCACCGTCAGCTTATTCAGCTCGCGGTAGTCGATGCACATCCTCATATTACCATCCTTCTTCTTTACGAACAGAACCGGAGCACCCCAAGGTGAGATACTCGGTCGGATAAACCCCTTATCTAGCAGCTCCTGCAACTGGTCCATCAACTCTTTCATCTCCGTCGGAGCCAAGCGATACGGTGCTTTTGCGGCAGGTTGGGCACCCGGTATCAGGTCGATCTGGAATTCGATCTCTCGGTCAGGTGGCAATCCCGATAAGTCTTCGGGAAACACGTCTGGAAAGTCACACACCACTGGCACATCGCATAGCTGTGGTGTTGGCGTCTCTACATTCTTTACATAACATAAGTAGGCGCTACATCCGCGCCTCATACACTTTCCCGCCACCGCCATCGAGATCACCTTCGAATCGTCGTAACTCGATCGCCATAAATTGTCACCGGACTTCCGTCGGTCGCCGTCAGTCTAATCATCTTCTTTCGGCACACGATATTTGCTTCATAGGTTGCCAACCAATCCATCCCTAGTACTACATCAAATTCGCCTAGGGGCATCATATGTAATCTAGCAGCAAACCTATGACCTTCTAACTCTATGGTACAGTCCTCTATCACATCAGTAGTTCTAGTGGACTTACCAATAGTAGTTTCTACATAAAAAGGCTCACTAATGCATTTACTACTAACAGGCAATTTAGCACAGAAAGTAGTAGAAATGAAACTCCTACTAGCACCAGAATCAAATAACACAGAAGCAAGAGTTTGATTTACTAGAAACGTACCTGACACCACATCGGGGTCCGTCCTAGCCTCTTCCTGCGTCATGGTGAAAGCCCTGGCATTTGCTCTCGGACCTTCACTTCCCGTCTTCTTTACCCCTGAAGCCTCAGCCCTCGGCTTCTTACAGTCCCTGCTCATATGGCCACTTTCTCCACAGTTAAAGCACTTGCCCATCCGGCAATCCTTTGATATGTGCCCTGTCTTCCCGCACTTAAAGCAGAGGTTAGATCCCCACTTGCACTCCCCTGAGTGCTCCTTTCCACACTTACCACACTTCCTCACCCCAGCTCCAGACACGACCACTCGACGGTCATCCACCCTTGCCTTCTTGTTGTTTGTCGAAGTATCACCCCGACCAAATCTCTTCCCCTGCCAGTTCTGCTCTCCACTTCCTTTCTTGCTTCCCTCAGCCTTCACCAAAGCAGCACGTTCATCGAATAACCTTCCCGCCAAATCCACTGCCGACCTGAAAGTGCTTGGTCGGGCAGAAATCAAGTGCCAACGAATTTCAGCTGGCAGCCCCTGAATATACCGGTTGATCTTTCGAGACACCGGCGTCACCTGCTCCGTTACCAACAGCGCCAATTTGTTAAACTTGGTGGTATATTGTTGGTGGGTCATCGTCCCCGCCTCCAACTGCAGGAACTCTCTCTCTATTCTATCCATTTCCCGACGAGGACTGAATTCCTCGATCACCAGCCTTTTCAACTCAGCCCACTTCATCTTCCCTATAGCCCTACTACCCTCGGCTTGGACTATATTTTTCCACCAGCATAAAGCCGACCCTGTAAAAGAGTGGGTAGCGAACTTCACCTTCTTGTCCTCCTGGCAATCACTAATATCGAGGACAGCTTCCATTTCCATCACCCATTGGTGAGCATCAGTAGCAGTACCAGACCCATCAAAAGTTGGGGGTTTGCACCTCATGAATGCCCCGTAGTTACAACCCCGGGCGGTCTCCCGTAACTGTTCTTCTTCCTCTTCCTCTTCATCATCAGATAGTACCGTTTCTGCTTCCGCCTGTTGTTGTCTACCTGAGGACCGATTCCTCCCTCGTCTATCGTCTTCACGTACTGCCTTTATCACTTCAGTCACTACAGACGGTAAGATCGTCTGCATGACTTGGTGCACCTCCTCGATCACCGTCTCTTTCACCGAGGCTCTCACATTATCACTCTCATCCACTCCCCCCGAGGGAGTAGTTTTAGGTTCTTCGGGAACCTTCTTCTCTTGTCTAGGCCTACCTCTTGTGGCTCGTGGTTCCGCACCACTTCCGCCACTGCCTCCACCAATTGGGGCTTTAGATGATCTACCACCGACCATCTTCTATCACACTGGAAGATTCAAACACCAACACGGTCATTCAAGGAAATAGCTCAGTTTATGTGAAGTATAGTAAGTCCCTAATTACAGTGGCCAGTTGTGATTAGCCACTTACTCTACTCTTCACACCCTGAGCATTACCTGTCCTGACTACATTAGTATCTAAGTCTAACAGTACACATAAACACATAACATGCGCACGTAACACTGGTTAACTTTCAAGAAAATACCTGATGGCACGCAGCTACTCAGATGGCATTCTCATTCTCCCTGTCCCATTCTCAGTTTAAGTTTTAGGTTTGTTTTAAAAATTTTACCCATTTCACTTAAACTTTGGCTCTGATACCAACTTGTAAGGCCCCGTTCCCGGGCACCTCACAGTTGGTCGTCATTACCCATAAAACATACATTTAAAATAACTTAATAAAAACCATGCAGCGGAAACTTTAAATTTACTATAAATGCTTTTGCAAAGTAATACAACACCCGTTACAAAATATCGTTTGTTTGCATTACAATACAAAAACATTAACAAAAGAATGCCATCCCGAAAGAGCTGAGTAGCCGCCTCGTGCCATCCTCAGCAACACTACCTGCCAACTGGAAAACACATAAAAGTCAGCGTTGCTGAGTGAGTTCTAGTTTTGTAATAAAACATACTTTTACTTATTTAAAAGTATCCTTTCGTGCATGCGTTCATACATCATACGTACACAGAGATAATATTCGTTATTATCTTCATCATTCGTTATTCATCGTTATCTTTAACTTCTCGTATGGATTCTGTCAGGCTTTACCCACTTCATAGCACTTGGATATGATTACTGTGGTCGAATGACAAGAATCCCGTTCATACTTACTTGCACGCATTGAAAGGTGAATTGTACCAATACCATATGCTACACCCCGATCGTTATTAGCTACCGGGCCGTAGTCAACATATGACGGAAAATCGTATGCCACGGTACTAGAGGTAAGCGGTAGAGGTACCATGACCATGGTCAATCACAAAGAAGGACCAATCGCGTTATTCAATGCTTGCAAGACATAATTCGTTCGTTCATTAATGCATGTATTCATCATCATTCTTCTTTTCGTTCATTCGTTAATACATGCATTCGTCATCATGTTCCTCTTTCATTATCTTTCACTTTACGATACTTAATACTTCATCAATTCATTCTCGTTATTCGTAAAGTTTCAGAAAGATAAGCATATACAATTACAAGGAACACACACACTCATCATACATACTCATCATACATTCATCACCGTACGTACTTCATCATACATTCATCATCATACGTAGCATCATACCACATTTAACAATATTTTAATAATATTGTTAACAATAATACACTGATAATAACATCAGAAACAATAAGGGTTAACCATAATCATCATTACATGCATGAAACATCAACATTTGTTAACCCTAGTCAGCCCTGGTCAAAACCTCGAACTTCGGTATTTCAGGAAATTTCTGAAAAATTCTAAGTGTCCTAGGCGTTTGAGCCCTGTTGGGCGTATAAGCCCTCTGGCCGTATAAGCACTATTGGGCGTAAGAGCACTGCTGGACTTTTCATCTTACACTTAGATTTATCATCTGGTCATACGACCACACTGTTGGTCGTATGAGCACTATTGGTCGTACCATCCTTGGACTTGGGAAATATATTCTGATCATACGACCACTGTTGGTCGTATGAGTCCTGTAGGACTCTTCATCATACTTAGAAAATTTCATCACATAGTCATACGACCACTGTTGGTCGTATGAGTCCTATTGGACCACTTAGAAATATAACTTGGTCATACGACCACACTGTTGGTCGTATGAGTCCTGTTAGACTCATCAGCACTTAGAAAAATATATCTCCTGGTCATACGACCACACTGTTGGTCGTATGAGCACTAGTGGGCTTTAACACTTAGAAAAAATCCTGGTCATACGACCACACTGTTGGTCGTATGACCACTGGTGGACTCATCAGCTTGTTCTTATTTATTCTAAGTCCAATTTCAAACATATTTGCAACCTGTTCATGTGTCTAATCCATAATCCAAGTCCCAAACATCATAATGCCTAGTTCTAAACATATACATATGATTCTAGGCATAAATCTAACATAAACATAAGCATACACACATTCATTTCATACGGGTTTCAACCCAAACTTTACAAAAACATACTTGCATGCATTTTCCAGCCCCAAAACATTTAAAAACCAGTAAAACGGGGTCTAGAACTCACCTTAATTTGTCTTCGGGTTTTGGATGCCCTTTCCTTGAACTTCTCAGTCGTTTATACACCTAAAACACACACACAGTGCAACCCGAACACACTAGTCACATTTATAAGCTCATATATGGTTCTAGAATCGTCCTAACATCATAAATTCGAGATTTCTTACCAAAAACTTCGAATTTCTCAAGTCCTTCTTCAAAATCCTGATGGTTTTCTGCTCCTGCTGCTTTCTCTCTCTAAAAGTCGAATAAAAATATTATGCAGAAGGTAATGGGCGGCCATGCCACCTTTTTACCAACTTTATAAGATTTTTTTATTATTTTACACTTTTGGTCCTTCCACAAAAGCAGGCTTTTTATTTCCTTCTCCTTTCTTTCTATTTCATTCTTTTAATTTCTTTAATAAGAAATTACGGGTGTTACATCTTTAAGAAAAGCCTTACCCTTATGCTAACATTGTCAAGAAGGATATCAAAGATATAGAGTTTATGAGAATTTAGAGCAAAGGAGTTTTAGAGGTCTATTCAAAAGAGAGTCCAAAGTCAATTGAGTTGTATGCCAATTTGATATTATAGGTTTATCAGAAGATAAACTGGAGGTGATGAACATAATGAAGATCAAGACAAATGAAGCTAAGCCAGAGCAAGGTATCTTAGCCAGTAAGTTCAAGTTTGCTATAGCTAAGGTCTTGAAAGAACAAGAAATGTACAAAGAGAAACCAATGTTCAAGATAAAGGAAGAACCTGAAGACTTCTTTGATGTTTGAAGATGAAAGAGAGAGAAGACAAAGGACAAAGAGAAGAATGCTGATTGAAGAAAAGAAAAGACAAAGCTCTGAAGACAGAAGATTTTGAAGACCAAAGACTATGTAAATCTTAGGGGGAGTATTGTTAAAGCTTCTTAAAGATTAACATGTAGTCTTTAGATGTCTTTTGTATAAGTTTTGTGATAGTATAGGGACTGTTTATGTAAATAGTTGTTCCTTAGTTTATTGATAGTATAAATAGCTTAGATGTGTTTTGTGTAGGTAGACCAGACCAGACTAGACAAGTTTAGACTAACGAATGAGTTGAACTTGTAACTGCTACTTACACTTGTAATTATCTTTGCTTCTATCAATGAACTGCTATGATTTTTTCTTCATTGTTTGCTTTGATTTGATTACATTTGTATTTGTTCGATAAGGTGAAAGGACAGTTTATGTTTTGATTTGACAGGGGTGGTAAGATAAACCATTTAAAATATTCCAGCAATCGTAAATAAAATCTTACTTTTTACAGAGTAGGGCCCAAAGATTTTCGTTATATAAATGTTTTTCTTCCGGAGGTAAAATTGATTCCGAGAGAGAATAGTTGTGTTTCTCTGTATTATCTTCCGAAGCCACTTTTACTTCCAAAGGCAAACCATGTCTCGAATACAAATTTGCTTCCGAGAGTGAAGTGTTCTTCCGAGAAATGAAGTTTGTAAGCTTCGGAAGAGGATTGATCTATGATCAGATTTTCTTCTGAGGCTAAAAACTCTTCGAAAGAGAATATTAGCGCTGAAGAATTTGCCTTCAGAAGATAGATAAAGATCTCTTCCGAGGGTAAATTTCTCTTTGGAAGAATTTGTACTTAGAAATTTTGAAGAAAATCCTTTTGTAACAGGGCTTAGATTGTATAAAGACAAAATAGACAAGACACATTGTAAAGGTTTTCAAAAGAGATTGACTAGTCAATGTTAATCATCCCAATAACTGTAATTAAATATTTAAATCTTTGTTCATCAAAGGCTTTGATGAACAAGTCAGCATATTGTTCATTTGAATCGACTTTGACTAGTTTGATTAAAATTTTCTCATGAATATCTCTAATGAAATGGTACCTGATGTCAATATGCTTTGTCTTGGAATGCTTGACTGAATTTTCTATGATAGAAATGGCACATTTATTGTCTATGTGGATAGGAGTCTCCATGAAGTTGAAATCATAGTCTAGCATCTAATTTTGAATCCATAGCAGTTGAGCATAGCTAGGGCTGTTCATTTCGGATATCCGAAATTTTCGAATAGCTCATTTTACTATCCGAATCCATATCCGAATTTTTGAATATCTGAAAATTCGGATAGTTTTTCTGATATCTGAATTACCATGTCTAAAAAATAGATAATAGTAATAAACCAACTTCTACCCTTTTCAGTTCGAAATTCAAACAATACACAACTAAAATGTCCAAAATAGTTAATAACTAACTTCAAAGTTCAGATAACCATAATAGCAACGGAAAGTGGGAAAACGTCCAAAAAGTTCATGCTTAAATAGTCAAATAAAAACATTTAAAACTTAAATATGTCAAAAGACTTTTCTTGCATCTTGAGGTCTTCAATCTTCATCACTACTTGCAAGTTCAATAGGCCAATCTTGTATCATCATTCATCACCACAACTTAATAACCTACCAACAAAAAAATCTCTTATTCAAAACAATACGTAAATAGTAAATACCCATATAATTAACTACTAGGTTCAATTAATTTAAGATTTAAATAGTCAAATAGAAACATCTAAATATGTTTAAAAAGTCAAAAGACTTTGCTTGCATCTTGAAGTATTTATTTCTTACCACCACTTGCAATTTGCAATACACATACACCAATCTTTGTATCAAAAGTCCATATCCTATAAACAAACAAAACTTTCTGAATTTAAAACATTTTTAAACAAAACAAATATGTAGAATATATATTACAATGACTAAAAAATACATATCTAAAACATTTAAAGAGATAAATATAAATAAATACCTCATCCAATTCGGACGTTTCATCAATTCTTTCATCAATGATAATGGTGGGTTGTTCCGTCACTAACTCCTTCAAACCTATGATATTAAAGTTACAAATAGAATTAAAGAAAATATATAATTGAAATAAAAATGATAATTTATTAGATATTACTTACCTTTAGCTTCCAAATTCTCTATTTCAAGTAAGATATCCTCAATCATAATAGTTCTACTAAAAGCACGCAACCAATCGTGTGCACACACCAAGGCCTCCACCATTCTTGGGGTTAAAGCTGTTCAAAAAGAATCAAGCACCTAACCTCCAGTGCTAAAAGCCGACTATGAGGCTACTATAGATACTGGAATGACAAGTATATCACGAGCCATTTTAGTGAGAATAGGATAACGACATTGTTGAACTTCCACCATTGTAATATATCAAAACGTGCATCCATAGGTTCATGATCTTCGCCAAGATACTTGTCTAACTCACTTTTTCTCAAAGATGTATCCGAACTCCCTATGGCCTTTTTAGACCGCTTTGTCATAAGTTCTTCAATGTCAATTACTTCTCGATCATTATCCCATACTCTAGTAGAATTAGATGACGACTCTTCCACGTTCTTTTCATTTTGAGGCGTTGATTTTTGATAAGAATCATATAAAGAACGCAAGTTATTATCTAAACTTTTGATGACACTCTCATTGACACACTTTTCTTCAACAATCCATTCAATATATTACCATTTCCTTCTTGGGTCAAAAACCACAACAACAAACAAGAAATGGTTGATCTTAGTGACATCCCCCCTAATACTTTTGATATTTTTGTTTCATATTAAGTGCCATTGAACCTATAGACTCATCTTTATGCTTTGTAAAACCATCAATCACAGTTCCAATTCCAAATATTTCATGCAAATAAGCATTATAAGTCATATAACAGGACTCAAAAACTTTAATGTAGCATCATAAAACATCTTCAAAAACGCAACAAATCGCTAGCATCATTCCAATCATCCTCATAAATCAAACTACCCACATTCTTCTTAAGCTCTTTTTCACAATTAGAATCCTTTAACAGTAAATTTGAAAAGGTTTTCTTAAACTTAACAACAGATTCTAACATTAAAAAGGTGGAGTTCCTGACGGGTAGTCCTTTGGACGACCCTTTTATGCTTCAAAAACGTGTTTAATCCCGCATTTAGTCATGTAATTGTCTTGGATTGGATAACTATGGTTGCCATATCTCAGGTACACTCGAAGGAAGAAAACAAGAAAAAAAGAAATGAAGAAAAAGCATCAGGGTCCACCGTAGCCTACGGTGGGGACCGTTGGTTACGGTGGCAAAAAGAAGAACTAGTCACCGTAAGGTAGAGGAAGCTTGGCATAATGAATTTTTGGTCACCGTAGCCTACGGTGGCCACCGTAAGCTACGGTGACAGGTGAGTGAAATGTGTAACTGCCCTTTTTAATGGGCAAATGAAGTGGTTTTTATGGTCATCATCAGAGTGGACGGTTTTAGGGGGATCTGGGATGATTTTTGGAGCTTTTAGGTGTTGGAGAACAATCTCTTTTGGTAATTTAATCTTTGCTATTTCATTTTGATTATCATGGATTCCATCTTGAACCTTGTTTTTATGTATGAAACTATGAGTGGCTAGTCTCCTTTTGTGTTTCCTTTCGGTTTGAAGGATTTGTGACTTTGATCATGTTGGTGTTTTATATTTATGGGATGATGAAACTGATCTTGTGATTGTTTTGTCATGATGATTGTGTATTGTGTGTAACGAGTCATTCGTTGATTGCTTAACTTTAGCCATACGTTCTTGATGCCATAGGAAAATCTTGATTTAGTGGAAGGGTTGGGTTGGTTCAATAGTGATACTGATCATCGAGAGATAAACTTGCTAATACAAGTACTTAGTCTTCTTTTATCACACATAAGCACACACTCATGAATCATGTCTATGTGGTTCTTCCCAATTAACACCAATATCATCACTTGTTAAAATCCGGATACCAAAGGGAAACATATCTCTCATTACTGATTTCTACAAACCAATTTACTTTGCTTTCTTGTTTTTAGGCCAATTCAACAAATCAACAAACTCTTGCATTTTACTTTCTTATCCTTTTAGTTAAATTTAGGTAATTGCAATTTGCTTGAGTTAACACATATTCCACAAACTCCCTGTGTTCGATAACCCACTTACCACTAGCTAATTGGTAGTATTTGGTTTTAAATTTGATTGAGACTTCGACCTCACGTCAGTTCCATCGTGTATGGACATCCATACACCAAGCTCTTGCTTTCTATTTTCTCTTACTCAACACAATCTTTAAATTTGTCAAGTCTAGCTGGAGAAGACCTCATATATTTCACAAGGGCACGTATTTTCTTAATTTCTAAAGTCAAACTACTAAGTCCATCTTTAACAACTAGATTTAAAATATGAGCTGCACATCTCATACGCAAAAAAGATCCTTTCAAAACACCACACTCCCAATGGTTAAAACCCTTTTTCAAGTATTGAATAGCTAGATCGTTAGCATTAGCATTATCTACTGTCACAGTCAAAATATTTTTTAAACCCCATTAAGTTAAGCACTTTTCGACTGCTCTCCCTATTATGACCCCGAAATAACCAACGATAGGACAAAAGTTAATAACCCTCTTATGTAAACACCAATCGTCATCTATAAAATGTGCAGTCAAACACATATAAGATAAATTCCGACCTGAAGTCCAAGTGTCTATTGTTAAAAATATTCTAGATGACATGTTTTTAAAGATATTCACCAAGTTTCTCCTTTCCTCAATATACAAACTGTAACATTCTCTTGTTATAGTCGAACGTGAAGGTACACTAAAATAAGGATTAATAACCTTACAAAATGCAAGAAAACCCTCCCGCTTCACAAAAGAAAAGATAGTTCATCAACAATCAACATTCTCACTAAGGATTTCCTAATTAATTCTTGGTTGAACTCCTATAACTTTGGAATTGTTGTAGTTTCAACAGAACCATCATCACTAACACATGTTTTTGAGTCAAGATCAATTAGTTTTTGCCTTATATCGATATTTGCATGATATTGTTTGCAACTATTTATGTGATTTTTCAAAGGGGTAGTCCCACTTTTAGTTGAACAACCAATTCTTCTATGATAGTAGATGCACTCAGCTATATCAACTATGTCACACCTAATAAAATGATCCTACAAAATCGATCTTTTTTCCCCACACGAGTTGAAAGAGATTCAGTTACAAAACTAGTAGGAGGTTTACCATCTTTTTTCTGTTTTTGCTTCTTTTCTTTAGTCTTTGACACAACCTCATTTTTAGAAACTAACTCACAAGAGTTGCTTGGATCAGGAGTTTCCATTGAATAACCTAGTTTCACAAAGTCACAAACACTTAATAGTTAACATACAACCTACTGTATGAAAAAATTGAAGTCTATATTAGACTATTAGAGACTTAGAGTTTCAATCACTAATTAATATTTCAATCACTAACTAATATTTTAGTGAAAAATAACTCACAACAGTAAAGAGCCTGTGAGTGACAGATTGAGGAGGAGGACCGAAGACCGATGAGCAATGACCGGAAGAGGAGGGCGATAACTGGAAGAGGAAGGCGATGACCGAAAGAGGAGGGCGATGACCGGAGGAGGGCGATGACCAAAAGAGGAGCGATGAGCCAATGGGAGACAGACTATTGATGGAGGAGGAGCGACGGGCTAGGGAACTGATGGCGTGCCCGACGACTGATGGAGTGATGTAGTGACGGAGTGACTGGAGACCGGTGGATTGACCGGCGACTGGCGACCGGCGATCGGCGACTGATGGGGGACGATAGTGAAGGGCCGGCCGACGGCTGCAAGTATTTTAGGGTTAGTGGAAAGGAGATCTGGGCTGTTCAAATTTCTTTCTAATGGCCGATGGGGATATGGGGTATTGGGGCGGGTTTCTTACTTTTAATATATAATTAAATTATAAAATACATATATTAATTTAATAATTTCCGATATTTCGGATATCCGAAATATCTAAAAATAGCTATCCGAATCCGAATCCATATTTTCAGATATTCGGATATCCAAAAATTCGGATATCCGAATTTTCGGATAATTCGAGTTCAGAATTTTGGATCGGATGTTCGGATCGGATGTTCGGATCGGATGTTCGGATCGGATGTTCGGATCAGATGTTCGGATTTGGATTTTTTGAAAACACCTAAGCACAGCAGCTTGCAGTAACAATGTATTCAGCTTCAATAGTTGTTATAGAGACACAAGATTACTTCTTGCATTACTAAGAGATGAACCTTCCACCAAGAAATTGACATCCTCCTGATGTGGATTTCTTGTTAATGTTGTGGCAATCATAATCACCATCAGTGTAACCATAGAGATTGAAATTCTTATTCTTAGGATATCAAAGACCTAGTTTGGGAGTTCCTTTGAGGTATCTAAGAATTCTCTTGATAATAATTAAGTCTGACACCTTAGAAGTAGCCTGATATCTTGCACATATGCATGTTGCAAACATGATATCAGGCCTACTTACAATGAGATACATCAGAGATCCTATAATTTCCCTGTACTGATGCTAATCAGTATCCTCCCCCTCGGGCTCAGGACAAAGATTATGAAATCTGGGTATATGTGTCTTAGCTGGCTTACAATCTTTCATCTCAAATCGTTCTAAGATGTCCTTGACATACTTAGATTGATTTATGAAGAACACTTCTTCCATCTGTTTCACTTGAATCCCAAGGAAGAAATCCATCTTTCCCATGGAACTCATCTCAAATTCTTTCTCATGATGCTTTCAAAGTCTTTGCATATTTGGCCATTTGAAGAGCCAAATATGATGTCATCAACATAGACTTGTACAAGCAACATGTCCTTCCCAGACTTCTTTATGAACAATGTCTTGTCTATGGTGCCTCTGGTATAGCCATTCTTTAGAAGAAACTAAGACACTGTCTCATACCATAGTCTAGGTGCCTGATGTAACCCATATAGAGTTTTATCTAGTTAGCACACATACTTCAGGTGATGTGGGTCTTCAAATCTAGGTGGCTGGCATACATAGACTTCTCTATTGATATCCCCATACAAAAATGCATATTTGACATCAAGTTGATAGGTTGTGAAGTTCTTGGATGCTGCAAAAGCAAGGAAGATTCACACAGCCTCAAGTTTTGCAACAAGTTCAAAGACATCAGTGTAATCTATGCCTTCCTCCTGTGTGTATCCTTGAACCACAAGTCTTGCTAAGTTCTTGATGATAAAACCTCTATAATCTCTTTTATTTCTGAACACCCACTTAGTGCCAATGGGAACTTGGCCAGGTGCTAATAGACATAGATTCCATCCTTTTACCTCTTGAACTAAAGCAATTCCTCCTGTATTGCTTTAACCCAATTGTTGTCCTTGAGGGCTTCTTCCACCTTCTTTGGTTCCATCTAAGAGATAAAGCCTGAGTACAAGCAGGCATTCCCATTGTGGATCTGACTTCTTGTTTTCACACCTTCTCAGACATCCCTAATGATGTTCTCCGCTGGATGAGTGTTGTGTATCCTGAGCCTAAAAATCACATCTAGTTGCATAAATAGATCCAAGTTAGAAAAGTTATGCTCGGGATTTTTAACACCATCACCAGCTGATGTCTCACACTCATTCAATGAGGACTGATTGAATGAATGTGTGACATCATCAATGGTATTTTATTATGAAGCAGCATCAACAGTTGCCTTTTCCTCCAGATCACTGTCTTCATCAGCTTGGTGTTGAATGCTGGAGTTCTCAGCTAATGAGTTTTGAGGTTCCGTTGACTGACAACTAGTTGAAGCTCTATTGTTTCATGAGATGTTCAAGCTTTTAGGACTTCCAGTAGTAGGAGCTTGATCTTCATGACTTCTTAGAGAAATTGAAATAGGTATGGGTAACTCAAACAATTGATCTTCATAGAGGTCACTTTGAGTTCGTGCTCTAGTTGAAATATTCTCATATTATGGTTTAAAATAGTTTGGAAACGATTCTAAGTCAAATATATGATCAGGACCATTTTCCTTAACACAAGGAGTGTCCTTATTGGCAATAATGTTGGATGATTCCTTAAATTATTGATTTTTGATATTATACACTCTATAAGCAATAGAGTTTGAGGAATACCCAACAAAGATAGCATCATCAACTTTTTAGAAAATTTTGCTAAATTGTCTTTTGTGTTAAGTATGGTGCACCTGCTGCCAAAGGACCTAAGAAAGCCAATGAATGGTGGCCTCTTATTCCATAGCTCATAAGGGGTCTTTCCATGGGGCTTAACCATGAGAACCTTATTCTGCACATAACATGCAATGCTGACTACCTCTGCCTAGAAAGTTAGAGGCAGCTTTAAATTAGCTAACATAGTTCTTGCAG
The DNA here is from genome assembly GCA_024085815.1 of Flaveria linearis. NCBI lineage: Eukaryota > Viridiplantae > Streptophyta > Magnoliopsida > Asterales > Asteraceae > Flaveria > Flaveria linearis. The sequence goes on along the minus strand of CM044004.1, from coordinate 17,236,011 downwards.
CCTCAATAAGTGTCCTGTTCCTCCTCTCAGCAATACCATTTTGTTAAGGAGTTCTAGGAGCACTGTATTGTCTGGCAATCCTTTTGAGTTACAGATTGCATCAAAAACTTGATTCTTCAACTCAGTCCCTTGATCACTTCTAATGATTTTTTCTTTATTATTAATTTGATTTTCAATTTTAATAATAAAAGATTTTAAAGTTTCAGCAGTTTTATCTTTAGTTCTTAAAAAGAATGCCTACGTAAATCTGGTAAAATCATCAACAATCACAAGGCAATATGATTTCCTTCCAATGATCATTATACTTATGGGACCAAACAAATCCATGTGCAATAAGTGTAATGGGTTAGTGATGGAGTTAACCTCTTTGGATTTGTGAGAGACCTTGTGTTGCCTCCCTTTCAGACAAGCAACACAATTATCTTTATAGAAAAATTTCTTTTTAGGCACACCATATACCAAGTTATTTTTAACCGGTTTGTTCATGGCTTTAAGATTAACATGGCACATTCTTTTATGACAAAGAGTTGACTCATCACCATTAGCTTTGGAAAGAAAGCATGATACTTCTCCCAGTGGGGAAGCATTGTTCATATCCTGCTTGTACGTATCCCCTCTCCTAGGTGATCTAAGAAACACCAATTCCTGAGGAATTGTCATCCTAGGTTTGAGGATAATGCATTCATGTTCTATGAAAAGCATCTGGTGCTTTTGATCATAGAATTGAGAAACACTAAAGAGATATGTTCAAGCTGTTTGACAAAGTTTACTTTTTCAACTTTTAACTTACCATTGGATACACTATCCCTGCCATAAATGTATCCTCCGACTTCACCTCCAAACTGAACAAGACCTTCATCAAAATGTTCAAACTATTGTATGAGAGATCCGTTCCCTATCATAAGGATGTCCCTATACACAAGGTGAAATGATTAGTTACTATTGGAAATTCAAGCCTTGTTGGTCTTGGGTTCTTCCAATGCAGATGAGATAATTAAACCAAAATGTATGCACGGGGGTTGAATTATGGTTTATGAAGAAGAGGTTTGCGCTATAGCATCTTTTTTGATCTTCCATTCCATCCTATGGTTGATTAGTGTAGATGACCTTGATGAGGCTTGAACAACATTACATGCTTCTGAGGCTTCTTTCTTCTCGGAAGAAGTTGTCACCACCTTTTCTTCTGAAGCAGTCTTCTTTTTGGAAGGTTTCAAAGAATTCCTTTTGTTTCTTTGTTTGTTTTTTGGCTTGTCTTCCGAAACTATTTCCTTTTGGAAGAATAAGTTTCTTCCGAAAGCAACTTGGCTTCGGAAACAATCTTTCCTTTCCTTAACACTTGAACTATATGGTAAGGTCCAAACGTGAAACCATCATTGACACATTCTTTCTTAACATTTGTTGCATAATATGTGCTTGCTGGATTGTAGTAGCAATCTTTAGCAATGTGGTTATGCAGACCATAGATTATGCACTCAATGTTATTCTTGATGGGGCATGAGGGTTGTTGTTTCTTGCACTTCTTTTCTTCTTTAAAAACTTTTCCCTTTAACTGGATAGGAATGCTGTTACTACACTCCTTTCCTGAATCAGAGTTTTCAACCACTTGGAATCCGACTGAGATGAATACACCCTTTTGCCTTGGGTCTATATTTAACTTTAACTCAACCACCTTCTTGGTAGTTTTTCTTGCTGCCTCGATTTTGTTCTTTCTATCTTTGGTGGTTAGGGGTTGATCATCAGTAGTGGTGATGAGGTTTTCTACCTTATCCTTTGTTGTGGTGGCTACTATAGTTGCATCATTCTTTGGCTCATTGGATACTGGGTCAGTAGTTGGAACCTCTTACTCATCAGTACCACATCTTGGCTATCTGACAGACTCATAAGAGTATGGTGAAGCAATTTCATTGGTTCCCAACACACTTTTATTTTAATAACACACCTTTGAATGGGAGGATGATGCAATGATGGTGTTGAAGTTATGCTCTTGAATAGCATACTTCTTTGCTTTAGCCTCAGCTATTACTAGCTAGGCTTGAGCCTCAGTTAACTTGGGATTAAATCTTTTATTTGAGCCCTGTAGTTTGAATGTTCATGTCCTAAAGAGGATACAATTTTCTCTAACTCTTCAATTTTGAGTTTGTAGTCAGATTCTGCTCTCTTAAAGTCAGATTTTAATATGTTTAAGGACTCAATATTAGACTGAATTTCCATGTTATAGTCCTGATATAATTTGACCTTAGCAATACATGCTGGAATACAGAGATGTGCATATACCTTACTGTCTTCAGTTCCAGCCATGAGAGCTTGAGCAGGAGTGACACCTTGCACCATGAAGCTCCAATCAACTTCTTGAGCAACAGCTGTAGTCTGTTGTTCAGTGGGTTTAGCTGTAGCTTTTAGGGCAGTAGGATGTTGGGAGGCTTGAGTTGCTCCAGGATTAGATCTTGGAGCCTTGTATTCCCTGCAAAGTGACCAAGTTAGTTCCAATTATAGCACTTGGCCTTTGACTTATCAAACATGAATTTACTGTTGGTTGGGTTATGAGGGAACTACCTTCCAATTCTCTTAAAGAACTTCTTTGCACTACAGGTCGGGAGAGCCATCTACTGGACAATGTCGATATACTCCAGATCATCTGGGCTGAAACACTCTAGATCTTCAAAATAGAATTGAAAATCTCCAAAGTGCTCATTTCCTAAAACAAAAGCACAACTATCCTGAAAAGGATCTTTTTAAGCCTTTTGAGACTTGGGTGTCTCAGGAAGTGTGATATAAGGCCTAGAAAATGATGATGGCTGCTGGGGGTAGTTCGGGTATAACTAGGGCCGGGGGGTTCTTGTACCTTCAGCAACATGTAGAGCATTACTGACCGGAAGGTTTGAGTGTCTGTTCATCTGATGGCCTATCTGAGTTTCCATCTCCAAATGTTATTCATCAAGGATCCAATATAGTTCAGTCATGGTGAGAGTGTTAAGATTCTTAGTTCTCTTGATTGAGACATAGGAAAAAGTCCACTCATGAGGAAGTGCACTCATGAATTTTCTCACTACGTCTCTTTTCTCAAGAACCACTCTCAGAGGCTGACGAGATATGATCAAATCCATGTATCTAAAGTATTTTTGGCTCAAGGTGTCACCTATAATGTATGTGAAATTTTCAAACTTTTGCTTCAGCACATCTTTATTGGACTCCTTGGATTTAGTAGAACTAGAGTACATCAACTTCAAAGCATCAAATAATTCTTTGGTAGTCTTACGTTTCTCAAAGCCTACCATTATGGAGTTTGGTATGGCTGTAAGCAATAGAGTCATGGCTTTGCTGTTGATGTCCATCTTCTTGAAATCTTCATCAGAGTAGTCTTCAACAACCTTCTCTATTATGGCACCATTTCCGGCTGGGGATTCCATCTTTGGCTTGTAAGGACCATGAGTAATTGATCTCCACATGTGGCTGTCTTGATACTTGATAAAGCCTTTAATACATTTGCACCAGGCTCAAAAATCATCAGGAGTGATAATAGGGGCCTTGGTCATGGTTCCCATCTCAGACTCAAAAATTTCTGTTTAAGAGCCATTTGAGTAAAGTGAGTAAGTGTGAAGAAACAAGGGTGATTTGGAATGGTTAGATCTTATAATCAAGAGCCTAAAAATCTCTGATACCAATTGCAGGACCGGTGTTGGTCGCATAACATAGATTTATCTCATAAACTCACTAAATCTCACTCAGTTTGATAAAGCAGAACCTCTAACTAAGTTTACAAGTAATGTAATAAGTTAATGAAAACATAAAATAACAAAAGGATTGGTTTTCAAGATACTTATATATATTACTTCTCAACTCAGTATTACAAGAGTCTTACAAGCATGGTTATAGAGTTACAATGAGAAATTATATATACTACTATCTACACCTGGTTGTACTTAGATAACAGCTGGAATTTATAACTAGAAAAATTCTACATTACTAGAAGTAAAGCATCTAAAATAAAATGTTATTCTAAATTGCGTAGTCATGAAAGGTCCATGACTTACGTTTTGTCACCAACTAAATATGGCAACTGTACTAATTGATACAAGTGAACAGTGGATTAAAGTATGGTAAACTACATTGGCATGGGAAAGCGTCATGCAGTATATCAGAGGTTGCAGCGGATGTCAGACAACCCAGAGTTATATCCATTGGTTCATAGTTGGTTCTTCCGAGCTTTGGAAGAATAAGTTCTTCTGAGGCAATTTATACTTTGGAAGAACCAACTTCTTTCGAGTCTTCTGCAAGTCTCATGACTTTATTCTTCTGAAGTCTTTGTCTTGAATTTTCTAAGTATACTTCAAAATGAGAATTACTTAGTATCAGAAGACTTAGTTCTACCTTCGAAAGTTCTTTATATACTTCAAAAGGAAAACTACTTAGTCTCGGATGACTTATTTTTACCTTCGGAAGTTCTTCATACTTAAGCTTTGGAAGATTCTTGATTTGTCTTTGAAAGAGCAGCTTTGTAGTCGGAAGACCTCTTCAGTTGTACTTCAAATTTCTTGTAAGTTTTGTTTTGGTTGCGTCAACCTCATATGATCAACACTTGCTATATTTTTTAAGAAAAATTAACGTACATTATGGACCACTAGTTTTACTACTATAACTCTAACTTATAATGGTGATGTGGCCTTTTGTGGACCACTTGTTATGTTAATGGATTATCACAATATAGAAGGGTTAAATTTAGTTCTCTATCCAATGCTTATGTATATATATACATATACATATACATATACACACACATATATATATATATGTATATATATATATGTATATACATATACATACATATATATATATATACATATACGTATACATACATACATATATATATATATGTATTCTTTATTTTCAAAATTTTAAGATATAAGCTTAACTTTAAATACTTTTTCACTTTGAATGGTTTAATGGTCGGTTAGAGCTAAAAACTTTGGCTCTATGCATCGGGTTTGGTAAAAACTTATTTAAGGCTCAACATGGCTAATAAGGGTTAATTTGGATAACAATAAGCAAATGGAACAAGTAAAAGGGGTTCCTAAATTGCCTTTTTCATTTAGGTGCAAATATCTAGGTCATGGTCTTAATCTACACCAATATTTTGATCAGCAATAGGCTAATGATTGAAATTGAAAACTCTGGTCTTCAAACACAATAAACTTTACTTGAAGATTTGCAAAAATGAAAAAAATTATCTACGTCTATCCATTTCGTCAATGTTTTTCATAAGTTTTAACAAATCCCTCCTCCCCCACACTTAAAATGTACATTATCCTCAATATACCAATGAACATATATAATGGTGTGGAAATAAAGGAATTTTTTAATATCATGACCAATTTCATCATAATTGGTAGCAAGGTATCATTATTCAAAGCTTGCCATTAATAACCATACCTAAAGACTCACATATTTTTAATTACACTATTATTGTCTTACATCCCTAAGCACATATTTAACACACCAAAAACAGAAAAAACTAAAAGGATGAAATATGAAATAGTTTAAAGTGTAAAAAGAACATCAGGCCTGATTGGGTGAAAAGAGAGTATTTTGATCTTATCTGAACGGTGGAAGAGGCCATGGTGGGCTAAAAAGGATTCCATCAAGCTTTGGTTCATGGTACCTATATCAAAGCATCTTGATTGTTCTATTGTGTGGGGGCCTTCATCCTGTGTTGTATTCATTGGTTTTCGCTATGATGGTTGAGCTTGTGGGAACCTCTTATGTTGTTGCCCTAGCATGTACTCTGGGAGTGTGCTCCACTCCATCGGTTGTGGATAGGCTTGACAAGACAGCACTGCGTTACAGTCGTGATAAGACGTACTTGTTTATTAAAATCAAAACAATAACTGATCTCTTGCTCCCTAGCATATGCGATATTCCACGCATACATCTGCATCTCCTCTCGTAACTCTCTATTGTATTGCTTATGACCTACCAAAGCTTCCCTTCTCTTTTGCATATTTTTGTTCTTATATCAAAATCCTCTTTCCACCTTCTTTGTCTCTCTCTTTCCCTTGATTTTTCATTAAATATATACCTTTGATCACTCGTCTACCCCTGCAAACTCAAATCATCTAGCCCTCACTAGTGTTTCTTGAATTTCCTACTCCTCTATCCTCTCTCATATAGCAAGCTCACTTTGTCCCATGACTATAAATTTCTCATCATCCTTTGGCATATTATCCCTCCTACCATCTGCATTCCTACTTTCCTTATCTCATAACTGATGATGGGTGGTAGTCTTCTTGTACTCCTATGACTACCCACCTAATCGATAGATTTTAAATCTTAGTACCATGATTGATGTGGTCAAATCATTATTAGAGAATGCCTTTTACTTTTGCAACAAAAGGGTAATCAACTAATAATGTGAAAACATCAATGTCACCCTACTTTCTTGACTTTCCCACACGTTCATCATCACCGACTGTTAGTAGGAAAAAATGTGCATACCGGTCAAAAACGCATGTAGTACTCTCAGCTCGATATATATGATATTCCTTTTATAAGATATTTTAGGAATCATGTTGTTGCTAATTATAACTGTTAGTAGCTTTGGCAAGATTTTCTATTACTTCTCGAGTAATGGGAATTACAAAGATGTCATTCAAAAAATCCATCAAGTAGTCATATGTTGGAATTTCTATGATTGAGTTTTCTTGTAAATACTCGTATGGCCCAGGTGCATTGTTAAAATTGACAACTTATGTGATTGTCTGGAAAGGCATCAACATTGTTTTTCCTCTAACCTTCCTTGTTAGTATGATTGGGTGGGGAGTGTTTCTCGTACTAGTGTGCACATCCACTCCAGAATTTGATTGACATAAGCTTTCGGTTGATTCATTTTAACCAAAGTTAGTACGTCCCCCTATCCTAATATCTCAAAGTTAATACCCCCGAATAAATGGAATGGTAGGGATTTCGATCGGTCTCTCACATACCATGAGTGAGGTAAGGTCGGTTTTTCCCTTGTATTTGTCCATATATAGTTGTGCCTGTATAACGGCTGGAAACTTAGACAAAAGCTGTGTATGTTTCAACCATATAAGGTTACCATATAAATCATGCTTGATATCTTATTCACTTAAATTGTTTTCTATCATTTCATCTAACTCTTTTTGTTGAATCTTCCTCAATTATGTTACTTGTGCATCTCCTTGCTCACTTCATGGAAGGTTACGAAGAGGATGCAATGACTTTGTCTTTCCCTTTGGAAGTTGATACTCTAGTTCGTGGCATTGTGCCTACAAATAACAAGGCACCAATTTAGTAACCATTATGAGCAACTACTCAAGTTTTATGGAATTATTATTTCTATAACATATAATTGGTAATGAATTTTAAGTCTATCGCATCCAAGTAGACACCAAAGCAACTACGAGACATCATAATTATTATCAATTTATAACTCAACAACATTAATTTTATATTACCATCATATCCTATTGTTTGACATTCTCATGGCAAAGCTCATAATAATACCCATATCATCCATCATAAACTTCAAGAACAAAAGGATCATACTTGTTGGATTACACTTTTTGTTACATAATTGGTAAGGGTTTTTAAGTTTATTTTATACAAAGAAACACCCAATCAATTATGTGGAGATAATCCTATTATTAAATTGTCATCCAACTTATTTCCCATTATCATGAAATCTCATCTTGCTTCCTAACTCATATAGAATTCACAAGGTATCACAAATCAAAGAATGTCAACATCTTTACTAATTTCATATGAACACATGGTAAATCTCCTATCAAATTTGAACATTATATTATAGGAGTTCACATACCATGAAATTCTTGTAGCAAAACACGTAATCATGTGAGAAAAGTCATACCTTGTAGCAATGTAGTGCTTAAGAAGAAGGATAAGATGAATTTGGTGACTTTGTAACAAAAATATCCATGTAACCTTGGTTTGCCCCAAAGCAGTTATAGACAAAAGAACTTACCTTAGCCATCCATGAGCTTCCCCACACTTGGGTGTTTGTATGTTTTGTCTTAATTATGATAAAAAATAAGAAATATAAACGAAAAACAAAAGAAAAAGAAAGATTCAGGTTGCCTCCTGATTAGTGCTAAGGTTTTGAAATCTTCAGTCGAACTATTGCCTAACCCTTAATCGTTGGTTGTGTAGACCAGTGAACTTATTAAAATTGTAACCACTTTATTTTCTATTCTGTTCTGGTCATTTCCCCACCAAATATGGTTTCAAGTGATGTCCATTCACTAGTTTGCTTAAGGCTATCCTTAGGATCTTTACTTTCAACATCCCCAAACTTTCATACTTGTATCACTACATATGGGCCCATCTATTTGCTTTTCAACTTCCTAGGGAACACTTTTAATTGTGAATTATATAGCCAAACCTTTTGACCTACCTAAAAGGTTTTGTTCTTGAATTTGGCATCATGGCTTCTTTCATCTTTGCCTTGTATGCAACTATCATCTCATATGCCTCATTCCTCAATTCCTCAAGTTCATTTAAGCTTAATTCCTTGCATTCCTTGTATAATTATAATCAAGATTAACATTCTTAACTGCCCCTAAAGCACGATGTGCTAGTTTTATAGGTAAACAATATTCTTTCCCGTAGACCAACCGATAAGGGGTAGTACCAATAGGTGTCTTAAATGACGTTCAATAAGCCCACAAAGCATCATTTAATTTTCTTGACCAGTCCTTGCAATCCAACCGTATAGTTTTTTGTGAAATTTCTTTAATTTTCCTATTCGATACTTCCACTTGCCACTCGTTCTGATGGTCTATGCCATAATGTTTTAAAATTTTACCAAAGTGTAAATCCTTAAAATCATATCCCTAATCACTTATGATCAAACAGGGAAGACAAAATCCAGAAAATATTACTTTGAAAAGTTTTACACGCAAAGTTGTGGTCATTGATTTTGGTGCAATTGCCTCAACCCAATTTGATACGTAGTCAACTACCACCAAAGTGTCTACTACTAGTATATGTCTACCACAAAGAATTAGCTACATGGGCATTTTATTTTCTATCGATATGCATCCCATTTATTGGCATTAAGATAGTTCTTAGCAAAACCTTAGGAATTATGAAAGATAGTTAGCCATCAGATTCCACAAGATATGATCTTGTGTCTTGTTTTCTGGCCACTAAAATGACCCCCGCGTGCAGATGAGTATGTATGCTTTAACACGTCCGGAACTTTAGATTCAAAATGTATCGCTTTTCCCTTAGCCTTGGATAACACTTTTTTAAAAACCATTTTTGGTGTATCTTGAAAAGTTACTTTCTTAGGTTTCTTAACTAAGTCCACTTCACGCTCATACTCATCGCCACTTTTCCCATCCTCACCAAGATCCTCCACCACCTCTTCTCAAAATAGTGGTGGAGGGACAACTTTATTATGATACACTTTACTAGATTAAAGGATACTTACCTGGCTAATTTTTGCACTCTATGTATTCTGTGTACCAGATGTTTAATGTTAAGGATATACGATGGTGTCACTAGGAAACTTGCCAAATTCCATCTCAATTATGCCATATATTGTGCTATTTACCCAACTTGTTCGGCTAGCACTTCCATTTTTTAATCACTTACTTCATTGTCCTTCTTTATCTCTCTAAGGAAATCCATGATTCTAATGAGTTGTTTTATCCTCCTTGTTCAACATACGGTTGATAGTCTCCTTGGTATCCTTTGTTGCATTCTCCTTGATTGTATTACTAAGTGGATTGCCTTTTAGTGTTTTTGAAATCTTTCAAATGATCTGACTGACCTTAGCTGATGTGGTTCCTTCTTCAGATTGAGTATCACCTCTTGGAATAGGATTTATTGAAGCTGTCTCCTATTGAAAGACTCGGTTATCTTGTAAATAAAAACATAATACACGTGTAATTTCGAATGACAAAAAGCACAAAGTAAATTAAAAACAAGAAAAAGAAAATCTTTTTATTTTTTTTATTTTTAAGAAAGCAATAAACTATTACTAAAGCTAAGCGCACCGATTCCCTAGCAATGGTGATATTTTGATCTATGTCATGTGGTCCATAGAAAATATAAGTAAAAGAGTGCAAGAAGGATGTCGAATCCACATGGGTTGAATAGAAAATACTAGTAATAACTAGATTAGAAACATTAAACATTGAAAAGAAACTTTCTTGATTGATTAATTAATTATGAAATTAGCAAAAGTAAAGTTTGGATATTTAATAATCTTCAGGAAAAAGCAATCCACTTTGTGATTTTGGTTTGGCTAAATTTTGTTTTCTTAGTTAATCTAGCGGGAAGTCATTAACAGTGACTCTCTACATAACAAGATCCAAGTGACAGTTATAGAGCAAACTTTAATGGACTCCATGCCCATAAACATCAAATCAAGAATGTAAACCTAACTTCAAAACCAATTACATAATGATAAAGGGATACCAAAGTCATATGAGATTAGAATTAGGTTTTAATCATAATCAAATTGTTTACTTGATCAAATTTCAAATTGATTCAATAGAATTTCAAAGGTTCTCAATTCAATATTAAAAATTGGTTACAAACTAAGGAAAAGAAAAACTTGCACAAACCCGTCCCTTGAAGTGAATGACGAATGGTTTAGCCTTGCCTCATCATTGACCCTTCAAAGCAACTTGAATTAAGCATGTGGATTTAGATGATCTTGATGTTAGGAAGGCCTTTAGAATGCTTGAACATTACCAAATTTTGTCATTGATTGTTGTGGTAGAAGGTGATTTTTGTTTTAGTGTTAATCTTCTTTTACATCCCTCTAACTTAGGTCAAAATCCATCAATACATGGTGTTTGGCATAGGTGAGCCCCCAACGCCAATTGTGCTTAAAATTCCTAACCAATGATAAATTGATGGTGGCTTCTGACGGTGATGGCGTCGGTGGCTCCGAAAATGGCTTCGATGGTGCCACCTATGACCCCTTGGCACAATGGGCGGGTTATCATGTAAATAAACAGGTCGGGAACGCAAATGAAACAAGTTAAAATGAAATTTCTTAAGAAATTAGAAGTTAACAATTGTATTGGACTGCTACGGTAGGGAAAAGGGTCCGCCATGGGATGGGTCTTGGAACCAGGATTAGGATTTCATAGTGGACCGACAATGGAAACGGGTAACTATCTACCATGGTGGTCGCGAATGGCCATGGTCTTGTGAGACATCCGTCACCAACAGGTTCATCAATTAACGTTAAGCTCGTTAACTCTCCTTGTGTTATATTTATCTTTGCGTAATTAATTCGTTTTCGAACCAAACCTTGATTCTATCATCGCGCGCACCGACCCTAACCTTATAATATCGTAGTTAAAATAATCAAATACAAATCTCTTGTTAATCGTTATTCATATAATTAGGGGAAATATTATTCATAATAATAAGGATATTATTATTATTAATGTTAACATGATCATTGTTAATAACATCATCATTATTATCAGTAATGTTATTATTATTATTGGTATTATAATTATTAATTATTATTATTATTATTATTAATATTATTATTATTATTAATATAATTAATAAGTTCAGGTTTTGAATTGTAAATTAATTAAACTTCAGGGAATAATTAATCCAAAGTTGAGGGACTAAGTTGCAAAATTTAAAATTTACATATGCATGTTGTTCGACACCATCTCCCCCACCTGAAACCCTACTGCCGCCCCCTCCCTCATGAAGAACTCCGGTCGACGATCACTTTTCGAGTTCTAGCCACCGTCGAACGTTGTCGTCTTGCCGATTAGTCGTTTCGCAGGTACACGATCCACTTAGAGTTCATTTCATTTATTTTCGCATAGTTCGGTGTCGTTCTTTCGGTTTGGTTGATTTGGGAGATACGGTTTTGTATCACGGTTTCACGGGGTGTTCGGTAGTGTTGCGGTGGTGTTGTGTAGATGTTACGGTGTGTGTCGGGACGAAGAAACATCACACAGCAACCTACGGCTGCTGCTGTGTGTATATATATGTGAAGGTGTGTATGTATATAATGTATGTGTGCTTGTGTGCGTATTGTGTGTGTTAAAGGGGACACAGCAGCCTTCGGCTTCTATGGACGTATGTACCGTGTTTGTATGTATGTATCTATATATGTGTGTACTGTGTGTGTGTCTTGCACAAGAGGAGCAAAACACAACAGCCGAAGGCTGCTGTGTGCGTGACGAATGTGGCTGTGTTTGGTGCACGTATATGTATGTATCTTTAGCGTGTGTCTTAGTGAATGGGTGTGGGTCGAGAGGACAAAACACAGTAGGCGAAGGCTGTTGTGTGTGTGTTGCTAAGTGCATTTGTTGTGTATATATGGTAGAGAAGAAGGCATAAGAAAGAAAGTTGAAAGATATTCCTATTGTACGTGACTTTCCAAGAGCCCTTCCTTGTGACTTAACAAGATTGTCCCCTCTTCGTCAATTAGAAATTCAAGAATGATATGAGCCCTAGAGTAAGTTCTGTTGCAAAGGCACCATATCAGTTAGCACCAACGCAAATGCAAGAATTATCAAATAAGCTACAAGAGCTCTTGGATAAAAGTTTTATTCGACCTAGTCACTGCAATAGGGATCACCGATATGATTGGTTAACAAGAAGGATGGACCGTTCCAGTTGTGCATAGATTATCGAAAGATGAACAAGTTGACTATCAAAAACCAATACCCTCTCCTCAGGAACTATGATCTATTCGATCAGTTGCATGCAGGACGCAATGTACTTCTCAAAGTCCGAACCCTGGTTAGGTTATTACCAATTAAGGGTTCAAGAAGACGAGACCCGAAGGCAACCATTAGAACTCGTTATGGAACTTTCAAGTTCTTAGTCATGTCGTATCGGCTGACCAATGCTCCGATAGTGTACATGGATTTAATGAACTGGGTATGTAAGCCGTATTGGATAAAGTCGTAATCGTGTTTGTAGATAATATGCTCATCTATTCCTGATTAAAGGGAGACCATGATTAATGTTTATGGATGATAATAAAATTATTACAGGAAGAGCAACTTTACATCAAGTCTACAAGTGTGAGTTGTAGTTGTGTGAGGTGAAGTTTTAGGGCACGTGGTTTAAGAATAGGAAATTCATGTTGATCCTTGAAAGATCAAAGCAGTGAAGTAATAGGATGCACCTAAGGCTCCCTTGAAAATTTGGCCAATCCTAGGATTGGCTGGATACTATCGATGATTCACTGCGAACTTATCAAAGATTACTCAACTGTTAACAATGTTAACTCAACAGGATGAGAACCGATTAATTTTTCCTCTTGGGTCAAATGCCTTCGTGGCATTTTATGACGCCTCATATCAAGGGTTAGGTTCATTCTAATGCAGAAAGATAAATTGATTGCTTACGCATCAAGACAACTTAAAGTCTATGACTAAAGTTTTATGAGCATGATTTAGAATTAGGTACGGTAGTTTTCGCACTTAAGTTTTGGAGACACTACCTGTACGGAACCAAATGTGTTATCTATACTGACCATAAGAGCCTCCAACATATTTTTGACCAGAAGGAATTGAACACGCATTAGAGGCGATGGGTGGAGCTTCTCAGCGATTATAATTATGAGATCCGGTATGATGCTTTGAGTAGAAAGGTACGTGTTAAACCACTACGCGCACGAGCTTTAGGAATGACCATACAATCAAACGTAAAGGCTCAGATCTGAACAACATAGACTAAGACACTAAAGGAGGAAAATGTTTCTAGGGAGGAGTTTTATGGGTTGGACAAACAGATGGATCATAAGGAGAATGGTGTGCATTATTTCATGGATCGTAGTGGGTATCTAAATGGGAAATGTTCGAACGCTAGTTATGAACGAAGCACACAAGCCCAAGTATTCTGTTCATCATGGTGCGGACAAAATGTACCATGATCTCAAGGAATTATATTGATGGCCAGGTATGAAGAAGGATATTGCTAAGTATATGGGTGAACGCCTGACCTGCTCTAAGGTTAAAGCCGAACATTAGAAACCGTCAGGATTACTGCAACGGGTAGAAATTCCTGAGTGGAAATGGGAAAATATATCAATGGACTTCATCATGTAACACCCGAAAGTTTGACTTTTTGGTAGGTTGTGCGACTGAGCCTCAGTCACCTGGGATTTATGCGACTGGAGGTTCAACCGCATGCTATTCGGCCGATTGAAGCTCAACCGCACGATTGGAGTTCAACCGCCCGAATGAAGGACGAGCCGCATGGAACACATGCGACTGGGGTCCAATCGCATGGTGTTCATGCGACTGAGGGTCCAGTCGCCCTGGACCAGATGCGAATGAGCTATGGGTATAAAGAGGAGCAGCTCCACTCTCCTCCCAACACTTCAGTCAGGGAGAGAGAGCAGAGAGCGACCGAGAGGAGAAAGAAAGAGGGAAAGTGCTGACCGATTGTCGAGAAGCAAGCTAAATCGAAGCTCATCAACTTCTACCTGTTAAGGTGAGTTCTAGAACCCCTCATTTACATGTTTTCTAACGATTTTGGGGCTGGAATCACATGTAAACCCTATTTTTGAAATAGTGAAAGTTTGACACATTTGGGTAAATTCATGAGTAATGTGTTATGGTAGGAAGTAGGACTTGTATATGCTTGTATGAGGTCCTAGTATGAATCCCTGAGACTAGGGAGGGTCGATTTGGGCTAAAAATGGGTTTAAGACGAGTTTGGGCACGGGAGTTCGCGACTGCAGATTTGAAGAACTCCAGTCGCTGCCCAGTTAGGGTTATGTGACTGAAGGGCCATTCGGCCGAATGAGTGTTAGTTGATGTCTAATCGCCCGACTGAGGCTCAGACGCCCGATTGAGCCTCAATCGCACGATAGGTGATGCGACTGATGGTTTCGGTCACATAAGTTCAATCGCAGAGTAGTTCAGTCGTACGGTTAAGAGTTAGTCGCATATAGCCCAGTCGCATAGTGTCTAGTCGTACGGAAGGAGGTTCAATCGTACGTTTGAGTACCCATTCGCATGGCCCAGTCGCATGGAGGACTTGCGACTGGTATAAGTTCAGTCGCCCGAATAGGGCTGA
The DNA here is from genome assembly GCA_024085815.1 of Flaveria linearis. Lineage (NCBI taxonomy): Eukaryota > Viridiplantae > Streptophyta > Magnoliopsida > Asterales > Asteraceae > Flaveria > Flaveria linearis. The sequence goes on along the minus strand of CM044004.1, from coordinate 17,220,948 downwards.
TGTGAGTGAATGTAGAAGTGTATGTATAATGTAGGTATGTTAGTATGATGTTGCCATGATAGATGGTGAATACTGATGATATGTAAGTATTTATGTTCCCTATGTATATGTGTCTTATCTTTTAATAACTTTACGTGAATGAATGAAAGAATGAAACGAATGTAATAAGAACGTAAAGTGAAAGATAATGAAAGAGGAACATGATGAATGAATGAATGCATGCATTAATTAATAAATTAATGAACGTAAGAAAGTCTTGCATGGTCTAAGGGGCACGAGATGGATTTGACGGTTAAGAAGTCTTGGAAATGGTGCCTGGTTCTAGTAACTAGGCCTATTACGAGCCCTATGGTAGATTATGGACAGTGAGCCATAGTTGCCTTAGGAGCAACGGGGCAGTGTCTTTGTGACCTGTCACGGGATAGTTGTTACAGCAGGAGTGGTGATGATCACTCACGGGGTTAACGTGACCCCGCATGAGACGTTGTCGGTCTATGGACAGAGAGCCATAGGGGCAACGAGGTTGTCGGTCTATGGACAGAGAGCCATAGGGGCAACCAGGTGTCGGTCTATGGACTGAGAGCCATAGGGGCACCAGGTGTCGGTCTATGGACTGAGAGCCATAGGGGCACCAGACGGATACGATATGCTTTGTCGGCTCATGGGTTGGAACCATGAGGGCAGAGATGAGAAGTGACCCTTAGAGATTTGCATGCTCGACGAATGAAAGTGGAAAGTTAAGTGGAGCATGTACCTACCCCAGGTGACTGGATCAGCATTTGTGCACAACGTTTGTGGCTAACCACCACAGGTCCAGCACCAGTAGTATGTATGATGAAAGGGGGTATTGTACATGTCACCGAATGTAATGAACGTTCGAACGGAAGTAATGAAAGTATGAATGAATGTAATGAATGTTCAAACGTAAGTAATGAATGTATGAATGAAAGTAAAGTACGTACGAAAGTATGGAGAGTATGTATGAATGAAAGTAAAGTGCGTACGAAAGTATGTAGAGTATCTATGTATGAAAGTAAACGAGAATGATGAAGTGTACACAAATGAAAGTAAGTAATGAATGATGATATAATAATAATATTATCTACGTGTACGTATGATGTGTGAACACATGTATGGAAGAACAGTTAGTAAGAATGAAAGTATGTTTTATTATAAAACTAGAACTCACTCAGCAACGCTGACTTTTACGTGTTTTCCAGTTCGCAGGTAGTGTTGCTGAGGATGGCACGAGGCGACTACTCAGCTCTTTTGGGATGGCATTCACTTTTTGATTATGCTGCCACATCATGTGTTGTGGGCCCTTAATGCGCGCAACACATCATGTTGCATGCAAGTGCAAGATTTCTTGATGATCCTGATAAACATGATTATTTAAGAAATCTTGTTTATGAAAGAAAAATATATGTTTGAATTTAATATCTTCTTTATGACGAAGAATATATTTTCTTTTTATTATTTTCTTTCGGTAGAGGTCGCTGTATGACCCTATGATTGCTGAGGATTCGAATAAACGAGATTATCTTCGTTTTCTCACGCATCAGCAGCAATCATAGTATAGCTAGACAATGATGTAAAAGCTTTTATGATGAAATGAGAATGCATATTTTATAAATTCCGCTGCGTATTTTATGATCATGTATTAAATTTATGTTTTACGTGTGATGATGACCAACAGTAAGGTGCCCGGTGAGCGGGGCCTTACAAGTTGGTATCAGAGCAAAAGTTTAAGTAAAAGGGGTAAATTTTTATAATAAACCTAAACTTAAACTGAGAATGGGACAGGGAGAATGAGAATGCCATCTGAGTAGTCGCGTGCCATCAGGTATTTTCTTAAAGATTAACTGGTATTATGTGCGCATGTGATGTGAATTATGTGTACTGTTAGACTGAGATACTAACGTAGTCAGGATAGGTGATGCTCGGGGTATGAAGAGTAGAGTAAGTGGCTAATCACAACTGGCCACTGTAATTAGGCACTTACTGTACTTAACATAAACTGAGATATTTTCTTGAATGACCGTGTTGGTGTTTGAATCTTTCAGTGTGTGTCAAAAGATGGCTAGCGGTGAACCTTCTAAGGTTTTGCCAGATAAGGGTTGTGGTGAACGTGGAGCTGAACCATGTGTCACGAGAAGCATGGCTAGGGCGGCTGAAAAGGCACTTGAAGAGCCTAAGGCCCCTCACCTGGAGGGCAGTGATGATGGCACTAGATTGAGAGTCGCCATGAAAGAGGCTGTTGTTGAAGGAGTTCAACAGGCCTTACAGGCAATTCTGCCGTCCATGGTGACTGAGGTAATTAGGGCGGTGAAAGAGACAACTGCTATCGAAGAAAGCACGAAGGATAGCGACGACAAGAACTGGCACAGAAAGCGGGTTGGACGTGACTGGGCCACCCACAACAAAAAGGTTACGAGGACGGAGGACTGGTGTGTAGCTTCGTCTGGTGCTAGGACAAGGAAGTGTGGTAAGTGTGCCAAAGAACACCTTGGGGAATGTAGATGGGGGACCAATGTCTGTTTCAAATGCGGGAAGCGTGGTCATGTGGCCAGAGAGTGTAGGGTGGTACGGTGCTACAACTGCAGGGGAAGGGGTCACATAAGCAGGGATTGCAAGAAGCCATGGGAAGAGGGCGCAGGGCCTTCACGGTAATGCCGGGACAGGCTAGGATGGGCCCCGATATCGTGACAGGTACGTATCTGGTAATCAAACTCTGTCTTCTGTGTGTTGTTTGGTTCCGGAGCTAGAAAGAGTTTTGTTTCTGTTATTTTCTGTGCTAAGTTGCCTATTGAGAGTGGGAGTATTAATGAGCGCTTCGATGTAGAAACCGTCAAGGTAGGTCCATCAGGACTTCTGAGATGATAGGAGACCACGAGGTGGAGTTAGAAGGTCATGGATACCCGGTTAGACTACTTGTGATAACCTTAGGTGATTTCGAATTGGTTCTTGGAATGGATGGGTTGGTGGACTTCGAGGGCAAATATAGTGTGTCGCGAGGAGATGATTCGAGGATAGCGCCTGACGTGAGTTCGGTAACTGTTTATGGGAATCGGGTCACGACGATTCCGAGAGTAAACTCAGAGGCGGTTGCGGAAGAAGTGTACCAGACCATGCAGACGATCCTACTGTTTGTAGTGACCGAGGTGATGAACATTGTTAGAAATGGTGAGAGACGGGGAAGGGAGTAGACCTTCGGGTGAAACGATGCAAGTCTTCGACTTTTGATGGTGGCGGCACTGCTGCTGCTACTCACCGGTGGGTGAGGGAAATGGAAGCCATGCTGAATATCAGCGGGTGCCGGGAGGATCAGAAAGTGAAGTGCCGCTCACTCTTTTGTCGACTCTGCTTTGTGCGGGAAGGGACAACATAGTCCAAGTTTAGGGTAGCCGGGCTACCGGGAGGATGGGATGGCCAGAGTTGAAAGGGTTGGTGATTGAGGAGTTTTGTCCCCACCGTGAGGCGAATAAGGTAGAAAGGGAGTTCTTGCAGTTGGAAGCGGGGACGATGACGTATCACCAGTGCCCCACCAAATCCAACGAGATGGCACGGTTGGTGCCGGATCAGAGTACACCTCTCTTGCGGAAGATCAAGAGGTACATGAAGGGCATGCCGGCGGATATCCGTAGGCACATGATCACTACCCGGCCAAGCACGTTCAGGTCAGCGGTAAGTCTACGGGAAGGTTGTACGACAAGTGGGAGGTGATGGCGATACCGGGCGAAGCGGAGGAGCGAGCTTATGTTAAGAAAGGAAAGGAAGGCGAGATAGTGATGGTGGGACGGTGGCAGAAGGTAAAGGTGATGAGGGTCAATGATCGCGAGAGGACAACAAGAAAGGGTGAGGAATGCGAGAAGGGTAGTAGAGATCACGAAGGGAAGTGCAAATAGGGACTGAACGTCTGTTGTCAGTGTGGGAAGGAAGTTCATAGGGCAAGGGATAAGTGCTGCGATTGCGGTGAGACTGGACATCTGATCAGAGAGTGTAAGGGGTCAAAGGCGGGAAGCCCCGGTGCGAGGAAGGGGAACAGAGGGTAAAGACAACAGCTTTTGCCATAGCCAAGGGGAGGGTAGAGCGGACTCCGACTGAACGACATGCTTAGTAGTAGTTCGTTCCTACTGCCCACTGTTGTGAGTTGCATGATAGGAGAAGGAATGTCGACGAGCCATTCGATGTAGAGATTGCTATTAATGGAATCACTAGGTTACCAAGTGCCCTAGAAGATTGAGCAAAGCACTTGAGAAAGTTGTGATACCTGTTGTCTGTGGGACAGTTTCAGCTTGTGATTGGTTCATCGAACGATAACGTACGCATAGTTTTGACGTTGTAGCAAACAAGTAGAATGGAAGGTCGGGAGCAAAGGAAAAAGATAAATTTGGTTTGGGCCATGAAAGTAGTCGATTTGCCTTTCAATCAAAGTGTAACTGCAAGGAACCTGAGAGAAACCGATCTCAGTGCAGCTATAATTGGAATAACACATAGCACGATTAATGAAAGCCTTTTCATCAGTCGTTGGATTCATAAGAGGGCCATTATTCATACATAAAGAACATCAAACAAGGGCCTGGGGTAAGCAGCAACTTTACGCAAGTTGAAGGCCTTGTTCTTCAAGCATTAAGGTTGAAGGGTCTCAGTGACGCTCTGAAGCTCAATGATAATGACGCCGAGCCTTTGCTCGAATACTGTGATGTTCCTTTTAATTGTAGTAACCGTGTTCTACATGGCATGTTTGAAGTCGCAGGTGCTGGTCAAATAAACATTGATCAGTATGCATGGGTTACCGACGGTGATAGTCCAAGATAGACCAGAAGTCGAACATTGATAAACGATGTGGAGCAATAGAGTTCCAGGTGATGGACTGGAAAAGGAATGGGACAGTATGGCCCGTGAGGGTTTAAGGAACAACAGGTTTCGGGGACGAAACCCGTTTAAGGGGGGTGGACTTGTAACACCCGAAAGTTTGACTTTTTGGTAGGTTGTGCGACTGAGCCTCAGTCACCTGGGATTTATGCGACTGGAGGTTCAACCGCATGCTATTCGGCCGATTGAAGCTCAACCGCACGATTGGAGTTCAACCGCCCGAATGAAGGACGAGCCGCATGGAACACATGCGACTGGGGTCCAATCGCATGGTGTTCATGCGACTGAGGGTCCAGTCGCCCCTGGACCAGATGCGAATGAGCTATGGGTATAAAGAGGAGCAGCTCCACTCTCCTCCCAACACTTCAGTCGGGGAGAGAGAGCAGAGAGCGACCGAGAGGAGAAAGAAAGAGGGAAAGTGCTGACCGATTGTCGAGAAGCAAGCTAAATCGAAGCTCATCAACTTCTACCTGTTAAGGTGAGTTCTAGAACCCCTCATTTACATGTTTTCTAACGATTTTGGGGCTGGAATCACATGTAAACCCTATTTTTGAAATAGTGAAAGTTTGACCCATTTGGGTAAATTCATGAGTAATGTGTTATGGTAGGAAGTAGGACTTGTATATGCTTGTATGAGGTCCTAGTATGAATCCCTGAGACTAGGGAGGGTCGATTTGGGCTAAAAATGGGTTTAAGACGAGTTTGGGCACGGGAGTTCGCGACTGCAGATTTTGAAGAACTCCAGTCGCTGCCCAGTTAGGGTTATGCGACTGAAGGGCCATTCGGCCGAATGAGTGTTAGTTGATGTCTAATCGCCCGACTGAGGCTCAGACGCCCGATTGAGCCTCAATCGCACGATAGGTGATGCGACTGATGGTTTCGGTCGCATAAGTTCAATCGAAGAGTAGTTCAGTCGTACGGTTAAGAGTTAGTCGCATATAGCCCAGTCACATAGTGTCTAGTCGTACGGAAGGAGGTTCAATCGTACGTTTGAGTGCCCATTCGCATGATAGCCCAATCGCATGGAGGACATGCGACTGGTATAAGTTCAGTCGCCCGAATAGGGCTGATGTGAGTGAATGTAGAAGTGTATGTATAATGTAGGTATGTTAGTATGATGTTGCCATGATAGATGGTGAATACTGATGATATGTAAGTATTTATGTTCCCTATGTATATGTGTCTTATCTTTTAATAACTTTACGTGAATGAATGAAAGAATGAAACGAATGTAATAAGAACGTAAAGTGAAAGATAAGAAAGAGGAACATGATGAATGAATGAATGCATGCATTAATTAATAAATTAATGAACGTAAGAAAGTCTTGCATGGTCTAAGGGGCACGAGATGGATTTGACGGTTAAGAAGTCTTGGAAATGGTGCCTGGTTCTAGTAACTAGGCCTATTACGAGCCCTATGGTAGATTATGGACAGTGAGCCATAGTTGCCTTAGGAGCAACGGGGCAGTGTCTTTGTGACCTGTCACGGGATAGTTGTTACAGCAGGAGTGGTGACGATCACTCACGGGGTTAACGTGACCCCGCATGAGACGTTGTCGGTCTATGGACAGAGAGCCATAGGGGCAACGAGGTTGTCAGTCTATGGATAGAGAGCCATAGGGGCAACCAGGTGTCGGTCTATGGACTGAGAGCCATAGGGGCACCAGGTGTCGGTCTATGGACTGAGAGCCATAGGGGCACCAGACGGATACGATATGCTTTGTCGGCTCATGGGTTGGAACCATGAGGGCAGAGATGAGAAGTGACCCTTAGAGATTTGCATGCTCGACGAATGAAAGTGGAAAGTTAAGTGGAGCATGTACCTACCCCAGGTGACTGGATCAGCATTTATGCACAACGTTTGTGGCTAACCACCACAGGTCCAGCACCAGTAGTATGTATGATGAAAGGGGGTATTGTACATGTCACCGAATGTAATGAACGTTCGAACGGAAGTAATGAAAGTATGAATGAATGTAATGAATGTTCAAACGTAAGTAATGAATGTATGAATGAAAGTAAAGTACGTACGAAAGTATGGAGAGTATGTATGAATGAAAGTAAAGTGCGTACGAAAGTATGTAGAGTATGTATGTATGAAAGTAAACGAGAATGATGAAGTGTACACAAATGAAAGTAAGTAATGAATGATGAGATAATAATAATATTATCTACGTGTACGTATAATGTGTGAACACATGTATGGAAGAACAGTTAATAAGAATGAAAGTATGTTTATTATAAAACTAGAACTCACTCAGCAACGCTGACTTTTACGTGTTTTCCAGTTCGCAGGTAGTGTTGCTGAGGATGGCACGAGGCGACTACTCAGCTCTTTTGGGATGGCATTCACTTTTTGATTATGCTGCCACATCATGTGTTGTGGGCCCTTAATGCGCGCAACACATCATGTTGCATGCAAGTGCAAGATTTCTTGATGATCCTGATAAACATGATTATTTAAGAAATCTTGTTTATGAAAGAAAAATATATGTTTGAATTTAATATCTTCTTTATGACGAAGAATATATTTTCTTTTTATTATTTTCTTTCGGTAGAGGTCGCTGTATGACCCTATGATTGCTGAGGATTCGAATAAACGAGATTATCTTCGTTTTCTCACGCATCAGCAGCAATCATAGTATAGCTAGACAATGATGTAAAAGCTTTTATGATGAAATGAGAATGCATATTTATAAATTCCGCTGCGTATTTTATGATCATGTATTAAATGTATGTTTTACGTGTGATGATGACCAACAGTAAGGTGCCCGGTGAGCGGGGCCTTACACATCACCAAACTACCGAGGACCAATAGTGGTCATGATTTGATTTGGGTGATAGTGGATAGAATGACAAAGTCCACTCATTTCTTACCTATTCACGAGGACTATAAGATGGAAAAGTTGGCAAGATTATATGTGAATGAGATCGTGGCTAGGCATGGAGTGCTTGTGTCAATTATATCTGATCACAATAGTCGATTTACATCACGGTTCTGTCATACTTTAAGAAGGCTATGGGCACTCAATTGGACCTAAGTACTGCTTATAATCCATAAACGGATGGTCAAAGTGAACGTACGATACAAACTCTAGAAGACATGCTTAGGGCATGTGTGATCGACTTTGGTGGTAGTTGGGATACTCATTTACCGTTGGTTGCATTTTCTTATAATAATAGTTACTGTACGAGCATTGGATGTGTTCCGTTTGAAGCATTGTATGGAAGGAAGTGTAGGTCTCCCGCATGTTGGACTGAAGTAGGTAAGAGTTAATGACAGGTCTGGAGATTATTCAGGAAACGACCGATAAGATATTCCAAATCAAGGATAGACATAAGGCAGCTAGAGACCGTCAGAAAAGTTACGCCGACAACCGTCGGAAACCTCTAGAGTTTAGCGTGGGTGATCGTGTCTTGTTGAAGGTTTCCCCCTGGAAGGGAATTGTACGATTTGGAAAGAAGGGAAAGTTAGCTTCAAGGTATGTTGGACCATTACAGATCACTAAAAGAATTGGTCCTGTGGCGTATCGATTAAAATTACCTCAAAAACTTAGTGGCGTGCATGATACATTCCACGTATCCAACCTTAAGAAATGTTTAGCTAATGGATCGCTCTATGTCTCGATTGAAGAAATTAAGATTGATGAGAAACTCTATTTTGTGGAAGAACCAATAGAAATCATGGATTGGGAAATCAAGCGATTGAAACGTAGCAAGATTCCAATTGTCAGAGTGAGATGGAACTCTAAGTGAGATCCATAATTTACGTGGGAACGGGAAGAACAGATGAAACTCAAATATCCGCATCTGTTCGCGAATAGAGCTTTGGGATCTAACTCCAGCTGAATTTTGGTACGAAATTCTCTCAATTGGGGATACTGCGACATCCGTCACCAACAGGTTTGTCAGTTAACGTTAAGCTCGTTAACTTTCCTTGTGTTATATTTATCCTTGCGTAATTAATTCATTTTCGAACCAAACCTTGATTCTATCATCGCGTGCACCGACCCTAACCTTATAATATCATAATTAAAATAATCAAATACAAATCTCTTGTTAATCGTTGTAAATATAATTAGCGGTATTATTCATAATAATAAGGATATTATTATTATCAATATTAACATGATCATTGTTAATAACACCATCATTATTATCAGTAATGTTATTGTTATTATTGGTATTATAATTATTAATTATTATTATTATTATTATTATTATTATTATTATTATTATTATTATTAATATTATTATTATTAATATAATTAATAAGTTCAAAGTTTAAATTGTAAATTAATTAAACTTCAGGGAATAATTAATCCTAAAGTTGAGGGACTAAGTTGCAAAATTTTAAATTTACATATGCATGTTGTTCGATACCATCTTCCCCACCCGAAACCCTACTGCCGCCCCTCCCTCGCGAAGAACTCCGGCCGACGATCACCATCCGAGTTCTAGCCATCGTCGAACGTTGTCGTCTTGCCCATTAGTCGTTTCGCAGGTACACGATCCACTTAGAGTTCTTTTCGTTTATTTTCGCATAGTTCAGTGTCGTTCTTTCAGTTTGGTTGATTCGGAAGATACGGTTTTGAATCACGGTTGCACGTTCGGCGGTGTTGCGGTGGTGTTGTGCAGATGTTACGGTGTGTGTCGAGACGAAGAAACATCACACAGCAGCCTACGGCTGCTGCTGCTGTGTGTATATATATGTGACGGTGTGTATGTATATAATGTATGTGTGCTTGTGTGCGTATTGTGTGTGTCGAAGGGGACACATCAGCCTTCGACTGCTACGGACGTATGTACCTTGTTTGTATGTTTGTATCTATATATATGTGCACTGTGTGAGTGTGTGTCGCACAAGAGGAGCAAAACACAACAGCTGAAGGCTGCTGTGTGCGTGATGAATGTGGCTGTGTTTGGTGTACGTATATGTATGTATCATTAGCGTGTGTCTTAGTGAATGGGTGTGGGTCGAGAGGACAAAACGCAACAGCCGAATGTTGCTGCGTGTATTTGTTGTGTGTGTGTGTGTATATATATATATATATTTGTGCTTCGTTTGTATGTATGTATCGATGGTGTGTGTAGTATGTATATCCAAAGAAGATGCAGCAGCTTTGCACGTTTTTATGTATGTATAGATGATGATGTGAGTGTATATATAACTGAAAAGTATATATATATAGGTTGTATACTGCAGTAGATGTGTATATATATGTTATCTGTGTTAATTGTGTATGTATATGTATGTATAATAAGCTGCTGTGTGTGTGGTTGTTGTGTGTGTTTGCATAATGTCATGTATGTATATATATGGCAATGTATGTGTGCTATGCATTTTGATGTTTATATATATGTACGTTGCTGCATACGTAAGTCTCACGGTGTGTGTTTCAATGCATATATATATATATATATATATATATATATGTATATGTATATATATATATATTGAATGTGAGTGTGCTACGTAGTGTGTGTATGTGTGAGTGTACGAGAGAGTGTGTGTGTGCATATGAATGTTGTGTATGTGTTTGACTATGTGTGCTTAAATGTATATATTACAGTGTGTGTATGTATGTTGTGGTGTGAGATTGTTTTATGTCAGTGCAAGAATATGTGTGTTTGACATGAGGTATGTTTGTGAGTGTTGGTTGCTTGTGGATGTTGTATGTTGATTAGATATTGGTATATATACATTGTATGCTGGTAATAGTATGAGTATATAATCACTTTTATGTATTGTAGGTGTATCTTAGTATGAGTACATATATATATATATACATACATACGTACATATATATGTATATATATGTATATATATGTATATATATGTATATATATGTATATATATGTATATATGTATATATATGTATATATATGTATATATATGTGTATATATGTGTATATATGTGTATATATGTATATATATGTATATATATGTGTATATATGTGTATATATGTATATATATGTGTATATATGTATATATATATGTATATATATATATGTGTGTGTACACACACACACACACACATATATATATATATATACACACACACACACGTTGTATGTGTGGATGGTTAAATATAATTGTGGTGTTCATATAATATATACATAGATATATGCGATGATATGAGTAAAAATATACTATCGTGTTGTAAATCGAGTATGGCGTGTATGGTTACACAATTATAGATATAAACATATAAACATATACGTAAATAATAGTGTGTGAATATAACATGTTAGAAATATATTAGGAATAAATTTGTGTGATTATAAAATATACAAATATAGATATATAGTGATGGTGTACTCAAACTAATTATATATTTTATGTATAAATAAATATATATGCCTTTTGGGCATGTCACCCGTTAAACCCGAACCAACCCGAAACCGACTGAACGTACCCTTTCCCATCGAACGTGTTTAAAGATTTAATTATAATTATTATAGGTGTTTGTTCATACGTTGCTTGCATCTCTTGAAGTGTTTTGTTCGCTTTATTTTCTAATCATTTCAAGGTGAGTTTTACGGCCCCATTTTTATTACAATTTTATAAATCTTTGGGGGAAAAGTATGCTCACTCCTTTCAGCTGTGAACTTAATTTATTTTGGATTAACGTGTTACTGTTTGCAAGCTATATCTTATGCATTAGTTTCTGTGTGTTTATTAAAATCACAACTATTTAACTCCGGTGTTGAAGCCGACGGACAAGTATTGATAGTACTATTGGGTTGACACCCCCACCCATGTATGTTAGTATACTAGTTGAGACTGACTGTGGTTATGATCGACCCCTGGGTGAATATGTTTCGATAATTGCTGTGTGGTTCATCATAGGTTTTGTTGTGATACTCATTTGATATTATTTGTGATAAACTGTATACACTTATGATCCATTATCTCATACACAACAACAAGTTTTCAGTTTATGTTTAAACCTGTGAACTCACCAACCATATGTAGACTTTTGAGCAATCTTTGCAGGTGATCACAATAAAAGGGGATAGCTATAGCCGATGTCTTAGCAGAGACCCTAAGGAATTCAATAGATCTGCATTAGTGTTTTGACTATCATTTGAGCTCGTTCATGATTACTATGTTGAACATTTTTGTTTGTTAGATGTAAGGACCCGTTCCCGGGCACCTCACAGTTGGTCAAATCAACGCACATAAAACATATATTTATACATTAACATTTAAAAAGAGTTGCAGCGGAATAACTTTTCATTCAATTTAAATGCTTTTGTAAGTTAATACAACATTCATTACAACAGATCGTTTGTTCGCATTCCAATGCAAAAACATTATACAAAAGAATGCCATCCAAAAAGAGCCGAGTAGCCGCCCTGTGCCATCCTCAGCAACATTACTTGCCAACTGGAAACACATAAAAAGTCAGCGTTGCTGAGTGAGTTCTAGTTTTAAAGTAAAACATACCTTACTTTCGATTAAAACCGTATTTTACATTCTTACGCGATCAAGCATCATACGTACACATAGATAATATCATTATTATCTTCATCATTCGTTCGTTAACTTTCGTTCATTCAACGTACATCATTACCATTCCGTTTGTTAGTTTCATTCACATTCATTCATAAATTCTTACTTTCATTCGTACGTTCATTACTTTCGATGACATGTACAATACCCCGAACATTATGCGCGAAGCTGTTACTGGGCCTGAGGTCTTTTATAGACCTTGAACATTGTGCACGAATCTGACTCCAGTACCTAGGGCAAGTACATTCACCACCTATCTCTTCTCTTTCATTCCGGATCAATGCCATGTTCTATACCCCGAACATTGTGCACGAAGCTGGTTACTGGGCCTGAGGTCTTTCATAGACCTTGAACATTGTGCATGAAGCTGACTCCAGTACTTAGGGCAAGCGGTAAGGATCCCATACATATGGTCAATCACAAGGATTGGACCCCAATGTGCATCCTTCTGGGGTAGCTAACCCACACACAGTTGAGCTAACACATTTCATTGGGTGTGAACCTCCATACATTTGCTTGCAAGCCTTTCTTACTTTCATTCATTTATTCATTAATGCATACATTCTTTCATTACGTTCCTCTTTTCATTATCTTCCACTTTACGTTACATAATACTTTTTATTCATTCATAAACATTCGACGTAAAGCCACAGGAAAATAATTATACATAAACAGGAACATAAACATAAACATACCAGGCACCATCATACATACATAACATACATCACACTCATCGACATGCACAAGCATCAATCATACATCATCATACATGCCCATCACATCATCTATGACTTCAGGAAGTTAACTTACTAAATCTCCGGGAACATCCCAGGTCAAAACCTACATCACACTCTTCCCCCGAAAAGTAGAAAATAAACTAAGTCCTTAGGCGTATGAACACTATTAGGGTGTATGGGCACTATACAGTCGTATGGCCTTCCAGGCGCATGAGAACACTTAGGCGAATGGACATCAGGCGAATGGACCCTATACGGATGAATGCTATCGGTGAATGAACACTATACGAATGAGCACTCAGGCGTATGGACCTCAGTCGTATGACTCCCATGCGAATAAACTTCAGTCGCATGACTCATATGTGAATGTCCCTCAGTCACACGACTCATATGCGAATGACCCTTAGTCGCACGACTCACATGTGAGTGGCTCTCAGTCGCGTTACTTTCGGTTGCATGACCTCCAGTCGCATGCCATTCGGTCGCATAGCCCTAACTGATGCAGAATGCAGTTCTTCCTCGAACCCAATCTGCTATTTTCGGCCTCCAAGCCCTCCCAAACCTGTTCTAAGCTTGAATCAACCATCCTAAACCTTATAAATACATACGACCACACCATACAAGCACACACAAGCTCGAAATCAAAACCCAATCATATCACACATAACACATACACACGGGTCAACACCCACACTTCAAAAAAACGGGGTTCACTATGTGTTCCAACCCCAAATTAGTTGAAACAAGTAAAAGAGGGGTCCTAGAACTCACACAAACAACACCGTCGAGTAGAGCTTCAATCTAACCCACTTGACTTCGACTCTTGCACCTTGATTCGCAAGAAAACCCGAAGTTTTTGGCTATTTTCTCCTCTTTCTCTCTTTAGCTGATTTTCACAAGTGTGGGGGAGGGTGTGGGCTGCCCTCCCTCTTAATCCCCCACTCTTCCAAACTTTCTCCGGTTTAGCAAGTTTGGTCCCTTGACTTTAGGCTTTATTTCTTTTCTTTCTTCTTCTTTCTTCTTTTTTCTTTTTCTTTCACTTTATTCTTTTGTTTGAGTCTTCTAAAAATAACCGGGTGTTACAAGTCCACCCCCCTTATATAGGTTTCATCCTCGAAACCTGTTATTCCTCGAACAAGCATGGGTAATACTGTCTCATCTCTTCTTCGGTCTCCCACGTAGACTCGGATCCCTTTCTGTGCTTCCACTGTACGCGCACAAGTGGGACCACTTTATTCCTCAACCTCTTCTCTTTGCGGTCAATGATTGCCACTGGTTGCTCCATATAATTGGGCCATTCGTCTACCTCGATATCTCCCAACGGTACAACCATGTCCTCTTCTGTCAAACATTTCCTCAGATGAGATACGTGGAATGTCGGATGAATCCCACTTAACTCTTCTGGTAACTCCAGTCTATAGACCACCTCTCCTACTCGAGCAATAATTCGGAAAGGCCCTATGTATCTTAGGCTCAGCTTGCCCCGCTTTCTGAACCGAACGATACCCTTCCAAGGCGAGACTTTCAACATAACTTTATCACACCTAGAACTCAATCGGTCTATATCGTTTATCAGCATACGACTTATGTCTGTCTTTGGCTGCCTTCATGAAGGCTTTAATCCTTTCCAACTTCTCAGTCGTAGCCTCGACCACTTTGACGCTCCCTAACTCTTTATGGACGTTATTACCCCAACAAACAGGTGTTCTACATCTCCTACCGTATAGTATCTCATAAGGTGGCATACCAATACTGGCATGATAACTGTTGTTGTATGAGAACTCAGCTAACGGTAAGTGGTCATCCCAACTTCCTCCAAAATCAATAACACATGCCTGAAGCATATCCTCCAATGTCTGAATGGTCCTTTCTGACTGACCATCAGTCTGGGGATGATAAGCTGTGCTAATGTGTAAAATTTGGATGTGAACCGGTTGTCACGATCAGACACAATAGACACCGGCACACCATGACGAGTTACAATCTCTTTAATGAACAGATCCGCCAACCTCTCAGATGAATATGTCTTGCGAATCGGTAGGAAGTGAGCACTCTTCGTCAAACGATCAACAATCACCCATATAGCATCATACTCTTTCATGGTACGCGGTAGCTTTGTAATAAAATCCATGGTGATGTGCTCCCACATCCACTCCGGTATGTCCAACGGTTGAATCTTCCCATACGGCTTTTGGTGCTCGGCCTTCACCTGTAAACAAGTAAGGCATTTACTCACGTACTCCACCACATCACGCTTCATACCCGACCACCAATAGTCTTTCTTCATGTCTTGATACATCTTTGTAGCACCGGGATGAATAGAGTATCGAGTCTTATGAGCTTCATCCATAATTTTCACGTGTAGATCCCCAAAACGAAGAATCCACATCCGCCCGAATCCGGTTTTAACACCGAGTATGTTTTCACCCAATTCCGCAACCAGACCTCTCATTCTTTCGGAGTTAAGATGATCTTCTTTCAATGTCTCTTCTTGAAACTCTTTGACTTGCTTCATCATATCAGAGGTCATAATCAGCTAGTACGCCTTCACCCGAATCGGCTCGGGTCTTTCCTTTCGGCTAAGGGCATCCACCACCATGTTGGCTTTGCCTGGATGATAGTGTATCTCACAATCATAATCTTTTATTAGATCCATCCATCTTCTTTGCCTTATATTCAAATCTTTTTGCTCGAAGAATTACTTCAAGCTCTTATGGTTAGTGAATATGGTGCACTTCGTCCCATATAGGTAGTGCCTCCAAATCTTTAACATAAAGACCACTGCTGCTAGCTCCAAATCATAAGTGGGATAGTTAACCTCATGAACCTTCAACTGTCGGGATGCGTAATCTATAACATTTCCTCTCTACATTAAAACACACCCCAACCCCGAGTAGGAAGCATCAGAATAAACCACCAGATCTTCACTTCCATCGGGTATGGACAATACAGGAGCTTGAGTCAACCTCGCCTTTAATTCCTCAAATGCCTTCTCCTGAGCTTGATCCCACACAAACTTTACATCCTTCCGGGTCAACTTTGTTAGTGGAGAAGCAATCTTAGAGAAGTCTTGAATAAACCTTCGGTAGTAGCCTGTCAAACCCAAGAAACTACGGATCTCGGATGGCGTCTTTGGAGACTTCCATTACATCACCGCTTCCAACTTTGCCGGATCCACCATAATCCCCTCCGGATTCACCACGTGACCCAAGAATTGAACCTCGCGCAACCAAAACGTACATTTGGAAAACTTGGCATACAACTTCTCCCTTCTCAACATCTCCAACACCTCTCGAAGATGACCGGCATGCTCTATCTCGATCTTCAAATAAATCAGGATATCATCAATAAAAACAATCACTGATTTATCCAACATCGGCCGACGCCCTCGGTTCATCAAGTCCATAAAAGCAGCTGGCGTGTTGGTCAAACCAAAAGACATAACGAGGAACTCATAATGACCATAACGCGTGTGAAAAGCTATTTTAGGAATATCCTGCTCCTTCACTTTTAGCTGATGGTAGCCAGATCGAAGATCTATCCTTGAAAACCAACTGGCACCTTGAAGCTGGTCAAACAAATCATCAATCCTCGGTAACGGGTACCGATTCTTCACCGTCAACTTGTTCAGCTCACGGTAGTCTATACACATCCTCATACTACCGTCTTTCTTCTTTACAAATAAGACCGGGGCACCCCAAGGAGAGATACTCGGTCTAATAAACCCCTTGTCAAGCAGTTCTTGCAATTGCCCCATCAATTCCTTGATTTCAATCGGATCCAACTGATACGGTGCCTTGGCAATAGGTTGGGCACCTGGTGTCAAATCAATCTGAAACTCGATCTCTCGGTCAGGTGGCTCTCCTGGCAAGTCTTTTGGAAACACATCCGGAAAGTTGCACATAACCGGTACATCAGACAGTTATGGTGTTGGCGTATCCACCTCCTTTACATAGGCCAAGTAGGCACTACATCCAGGCCTCATGCACTTTCCGGCCACCGCCATCGAAATCACCTTCGGGATAGTCGTAACCCGATCACCACAAACTGTCACCAAATTCCCGTCAGGCGCTGTTAGTCTAATCATCTTCTTGTGACACATAATGTTCGCCTCGTAGTCCGCCAACCAATCCATTCCAAGGACTACATCGAAACCGCCTAAGGTCATCATGAATGGTCTAACCGGAAACTTGTGACTTCTAATTCAATATCACAGCCTTCACTCACCTCAAAATCCTGGTAGACTTACGTATCGCAGTTTCTACATCGAAGGGCTCATCAATACTTCTACTTCTAACGGGCAGCTTAGCACAAAAGGCAGCAGAAATGAAACTCCTACTAGCTCTAGAATCAAATAACACAGATGCAAGAGTTTGATTTACTAGAAACGTACCTGACACCACGTCCGGGTCCGTTCTAGCCTCCTCCCGAGTCATTGTGAAAGCTCGGGCGCGCGCCTTCTGCCCTTCTGTTCCCGTCTTCTTCACCCCCGAACCTTCAACCCTTGGCTTGTTCCAGTCTCTGCTCATGTGGCCCTCCCCGCCACAGTTAAAACATCTCCCCGCCTTGCACTCCCGTGCCATATGACCTGGCTTCCCACATTTAAAGCAAACATTCAATCCCCACCTACACTCACCGGTATGCTCCTTCCCACACTTTTCACACCTCTTCACCCCCGCACCAGATGTGACCACACGACGGTCATCCACCCGTGCCTTCTTATCACTCGTCGAGGCACCACCCCGACCAAATCTTTTCCCATTCTAATTCCGGTCTCCTCCACTCTTCTTGCTTGCTTCAGACACCACCACCGTTCGTTCATCATACAACCTTCCTGCCAAATCAACCGCCGACCTAAACATGCTCGGTCGGGCAGCGATCATGTGCCTACAGACATCCGCCAGCAAGCCCTAAATGTACCTCTTAATCTTTCATGCCAGAGGCGTTACTTGATCCGGCACCAACCATGCCATTTCATTGAAATTAGTGGTGTATTATTGGTATGTCATTGTTCCCGCCTCCAGCTGCAGGAATTCCCTTTCCACCTTATCCATCTCCCGGTGAGGACAGAACTCCTTAATTACCAGCTTCTTCAACTCAGACCACCTCATTTTATTAATTTCCCGACTACCCTCGGCTTGGACAATATTATCCCACCAACATAGAGCCGAGTCCATAAATGAGTGGGCAGCAAACTTCACCTTCTAGTCTTCTCAGCACTCGCTGATATTTAGAACAACTTCCATATCCCTCACCCATCGGCGAGCAGCAGCAGCAGTGCCATTTCCATCAAAAGTAGGGGGCTTATACCTTTGAAATGCCCCGTAGTTACAGCCTCATGCCGGCTCCTACACAGGCTCTTCTTCCTCCTCCTCATCATCGGAGAGAACTGTCTTAGTTTCCAGTTGCTCCCGTCCTCCCGAGGACCTGTTCCTCTCTTTCCGTTCTCCTTCCCGTACAGCCTTTATCACTTCGGTCACCACAGACGGTAAGATCGTCTGCATGACCTGATGAACTTCTTCCACAACGGCCTCCTTTATTGAGGCTCTCAAATTGGCGCTCTCATCTCCACCCTCCGGATAAGGGGTCTCGGGTTCTTCATGAACCACCTTTTCAACCCTGGCCCTTCCCTTTGTGGCTCGTGGCTCAACACCACATCCTCCACGTACTCCGCCTCGCGAAGCTTTAGATGATCTACCACCGGCCATCCTTTAACACACACTGAAAGATTCAAACACGAACACGGTCATTCAAGGGAACAACTCAGTTTATGTAAGGATAGTAAGTCCCTAATTATAGTGGCTAGCTGTGATTAGCCACTTACTTTAATCTTCATACCCTGAGCATTACCTATCCTGACTATATTAGTATCTAAATCTACAAGCAGCACATAAACCACATGACAGGCGCACGTAATACCGATTAACATCACGAAAATACCTCATGGCACGCAACTACTCAGACTGGCATCCCTTCCCCTTCCGTCCTATTTTCAGTTTAAGTTTAGATTTATTTTGAAAATTTACCCATTTCACTTAAACTTTAGCTCTGATACCAACATATAAGGCCCCGTTCCCGGGCACCTCACAGTTGGTCAAATCATTGCACATAAACCATATATTTATACATTAACATTTAAAAAGAGTTGCAGCGGAATAACTTTTCATTCAATTTAAATGCTTTTGCACGTTAATACAACATTCATTACAACAGATCGTTTGTTCGTATTACAATGCAAAAACATTATACAAAAGAATGCTATCCAAAAAGAGCCGAGTAGCCGCCCCGTGCCATCCTCAGCAACATTACCTGCCAACTGGAAACACATAAAAAGTCAGCGTTGCTGGGTGAGTTCTAGTTTTAAAGTAAAACATACATTACTTTCGATTAAAACTGTATTTTACATTCTTATGTGATCAAGCATTATACGTACACATAGATAATATCATTATTGTCTTCATCATTCGTTCGTTAACTTTCGTTCATTCAACGTACATCATTACCATTCACGTTCGTTACTTTCATTCACATTCATTCATAAATTCTTACTTTCATTCGTACGTTCATTACTTTCGATGACATGTACAATACCCCGAACATTATGCGCGAAGCTGGTTACTGGGCCTAAGGCCTGTTATATACCTCGAACATTATGGACAAAAATGACTCCAGTACCTAGGGCAAGTACATTCACCACTTATCTCTTCTCTTTCATTCCGGATCAATGCCATGTTCTATACCCCGAACATTTTGTACGAAGCTGGTTATGGGGCCAGAGGTCTTTCATAGACCTCAAACATTATGCACGAAGCTGGATTGACCATGTTTTGATAAATGGATTTGTCACTGGACAAGATCCCGTATAAGTATGAAATGGGTAATAACATGTCGTTTCAGAACCTAGAGGTTGTCATGGGGATTTAGACAATAGGGATTTTGTGTGATAGTTAAGTCTGGTCACTATGTTGGGAGTATGGATAAACCCTAACTCTTTGACGTGTGCCCATCAGGAGTTATGATAAAAATATCAACCTGAGTGTATGAACTCTAGCTCGAGATCAAAGTCGTGATAAATACAGGCGGGGAGATTATTCTAGGTGGGATGACCCAAGGGATTTCATAGTCAATAAGACTAGATCTTGACATGAATGATTGTATGATTAGGGTTGTGAGACACTCATGACGCTAGCCGAACAGTGTACAAACATGCTCGGAAGATTAAGGTAAATCATTAAGGAGAGTGGGAAGATAGACTCTAAACTGAGTCGTTGATCTTCTCGGGGCATATGTGCGCTTAGTTGGATCCATCTAGGTAGGAGGGACCTCATTTACAGGTTTTAGTGTGAGAATGGGCTTATGAATGAGTCACTGATCACCGAAGTTGCAATCCTTTAGGATTGGTCGGGGGGCAGGATCGCTAGTCTTGTCTATCATCAAAAATTGCAGGATTGCTAGGGCTGTTTGCGATCCGAGAGTGCATGATCTTTTGTCCTGTCTACTACTCGTATATTGTGACACATCAAGATTCGGTCGTCCAAAGTGCCTTTAACCTACCCACCATCATGTTATTAAACCTGTAGTGGCATATATGTTTGGACACTTCCATAAGAGTGAGAGCCTTAGTAAGATTTGATTTGATTAATAATTTGCTAACACATATGGTTATATTGTTTAACTATTTTAGAGTCTTGGTTATAACTCACCAATAATGCTATCGTTGACATGTTTTAGCTTATGATGGAGGAGCTGGAGGTGCTAGGAGGCATTAGCTAGGTCAAGGAGACTAGTGGTGTAGTTTGAACAAGATCTTGCTTTGGAATATTTAAACTTAACTAAACCTAGCTGGGGCAGTGTACTCGATTTAAGTTTTGTAACTTACACGCATTGGATGCATGGAATTATGTAACATCGTTAAGGTTTTAATTCAACTTAGTTATTGTGGTCTAGAATGTTTAAGTCTTACGTCATGTTATTACATGTTTTGGTGTGAGTGTGATACAACAGGTCATGCCTTTGAATCAGGGCGCACACCACCCGTGCATCAACTTTCATTTTCACGTGTAACTTTTCGAGAGCTTTCCGTTGATAGGTCGTGGGTTCCGTATCTGACAACCGACAATTTCAAGTAAATACTGGGCCTGACTTAGTCATAATTATGCATATTCTACATGAATTTCAATTGAGTTCTAATTATTTAAAGTCATTTCATGCATTGCAAAATTTCTTGAATAGTATCCATGTGTCGGTGATTCGAAATGATTACCATTACAACCAACACATGTGAACGTTGTTGATATTAATATATATATATACTAATAATACTTTAAAGTGTCTTAAAGTATTTTAGATTCCAATTAAATGCATTGTAAAAGATAAATTTATAAATAAAACTAACCGCGTAAGTTGATTTCACCTGAAACAAATCCTTCTAAATCGACTAATCGATACACGATGCATTATTAACATATCATCAATATTAAAATATATATAATGTTATATAAGTTCTTATAATATTTTAATTTATTTTTAAAAGTAGAAAATATAAATATGTAAATAATACCTATAGTGCAACAAATACCACCAAAATATCCAATACTACAGAAGTTGAAAAATCAACCCCCTTCCCCCATCTCCTAGCCGTCTGTTAGGACCGTGAACGTATGGAGTACTAACTGATTCAACATGAAACCAGATCAAATATGCGGAATTCTATTTGATTGGCGATCCAATCAGTGAGAACGGCAACCTGATCAATCTAACGATTAAACAAACGTTAAGAATGAGTAGAGATTGATCGGGAACAAACTTTGAAGTTGGATGGACGAACTAAAACTCTTTGGACGGCTAGGGTATGATAATATCTAAAGTGTTGTGTTTTTTCACGAATTTTGTGATATTTATAGGTTTCAGTGTTCAATCGTACGACTGAGCCATTTGCATGGTTCAGTCATGCGACTGAGTCATGCGTTTGATTCATACACATGACTGAAGGTTCAGTCGTACGACTGAGTCAATCTTATGTCTTAGTCATCCATTCACCTGGTTCAGTCGTGCGACTGGTCCATAAGTATAGTCCATTCGTGCGTCTGGTCCATGAGCGTGGTCTATAAGCATGAATAACCACAAGACTAATTCGAACACATTTCTAAATCATTATTGACTCAGAACTTTGCACAACAACCTCAAACCTATATATAATGTTCATTCATATGTGTAATAATAAATACTATAAGAATATGATATATTCAAAGATAAATAAACATCCAAACACATATCACATTTCATTAAGTTCTTGCATTACATATGTGTAAGAAATGAAAGACATAGATATTTAAGTACATAAACTAGGGACATCATGTATCAACAAACTCCCCTTTGGATCTAGTTTACTCTATTGTCTAACACTCTTCACATGCTCTTGAAACTTCTTGTACTTCTCCACTTTGGTGACTCCAGCATGAATCTCAAAAGCAAAATAGAGTCGTATGACGTGTTGGAACTAGAGAGCTTGTACAATGTCTTGTGTATCATAGAACAGTGGCCACTTGTATAAGGTATATACATCTTCTGCTGACACGTTAGTAGGCCACATTGGGTCGAATACCCTGATTGTCTCAATCTTTCCGTCTCTGTTCAAAACAATAACCGCTTCCCCGTCCTCCAATCATAATACCACCACTTAAAGTGAGGTGTTAAATCCTGTGGCATTTCCCTCAATGGAATCTTTGACATTGTCCTCGGAGGTCTCCACTTCAACACCACCTTCCTTCTTCCAGAGATCGAGTCAACCTCAGTTTTATGAAGAAACCTCCTCGATTGTTGAGGTTTGAAGTTGACCCATCTCGTGTGGTATTCCTTCTTTAATGCCATCTCAAACCATCCCGACATTTACCTCGGGTTGGCATATAACAGATCTACGCATGCTAGTTTGTTTAACTCAAATCCTGGGATAGTCTTTAGATCATGTGGATATTTGTAGTACTCGATCCATTTCTCCCTTTTCACAGTATAGACATCTAAGTCCTCAAAATAAGCCCAGCTGATAATCTTGCCCGACACCTTCTGATGTCTATTAACTTTGTACAGCTTGGTGTAGGCATTTTGCTTTGGAGGTTCTCTCTGAGCTTTCATCTCTGCTAAACATGCAGCCCAATCAGCTTTCCTTAGTTCCACATCAGCATCAGCAGCTTGAGCTTTACCTTCTGCCTGTTCTTTCTCAGTTGCTTTCTCATCGATCTTGTCAAATGCATCACTGACAAATGTCTCACCCAAGTCTGGGATAACATTTCCATCAAAGTCACTGTACTGAGGATAATGATCTAACGTGACATCCTCTATCTCTATATCATCCACTCCTTGTAACTAACAATATCGACTTCAGGAGCATCATTAAGTGTCTCATCCGGGTTCAGTCTGAACATCTCTGCGAGCTGTTCATCTGATAGATCGTGGATGATCTCCCCCTCTTCTGGAGTGTAACTCATAGATCGTCTAACAATCCCTTGCAAGTCAAGAATCATTGTAAGTTGAGACTTGATTTGGGGAAGGGGAGTGACATCGTATTCATCGATCTGTTGAGTTTCACCTGCTTGATAGAATAATCAACACAACACACATTAATGAATCATCAAGGTATTAAACATAAATTATCATCATTTACATTAATGTAATACAATATTCAATTACAAAAGATTCCAAATTACATAAACTTTCTTAATCATTACTTTTGTCTTTTTCTTGAGGGTTATCTGCTTGAGGAGGAGAGGAAGAAGCTCCCTGATCTTGATTCTTCTTAGTACGCCTCTCCTTAGCATATTGATTTGATGCTGATGCGTTCGCATAACCTTCAGGCTCATCATCCTCATCATCTCCTTTTGTTTTCTCCTTTCCACTATCACCCGCCTCCTCCTCATCACCTTCATCATCAAATTCATCATCACTGGAATCATCATCATCATCACCATCATCTCCATCTCCTTTAATCTTTAGAGTCTTCTCACTCTTACCTTTCAACCTCAGCATAATCCTCTTGTTTTTCTTCTCCAGATCTTCAATCTTCTTTGTGGATGCCAGAACAAGCTCATTTTGAGCTTTAAGGGCATTGTGAGCTTGAACTAAAGCTCGTTCGTAGGCTTCGTTCTTCTCTGTCAGCATGGCAATTTGCTTGCCCTGTTTTGCATTCACAGCCATTAGCTGTCTCATTTGGTTTGTCCGGAGATCATCAGTGGTCGGCAGCTTAAGAACTAGCCTGTTAAGGCTCGCAAGCTGTTCCTCTAACCCATCTATAGGTAGAGTAGTGCCTTGGATAGGTGGAATTTGGGTAGATGTTCTGGCTTAGGAGATGGTTGGGGTGGTTGTAGATGTGGTGTATACAGGTGTGTGGATAGGAATGGTTTTTGGAGGTGTGGTTTTGGGTATTGAGGGTGAGGAAGATGTGGGTGTAAGTGTGGTGGTGGGTATGTCGGTGGTAGTGGCTGGGATGGAGGTAGTGGCTGTGGTGGTGGTAGTGGCAGTGGTGGTGGAAGAACTCAACAAGATGATCTTTTGGCGTTTCCCCTTCTTTCCATGGGGTTGGGCCATCCTCTTCCTCCTTGACCCCTTAGCAATTTGGGCTCCCCTGGGCTACTGGGCTGGTCAGGTGTATAAGATGGATCACTCTCTTCAGTATCAACACCCTTTGACCGAGCCTGGCGGGTACGAACCACCTCCTTTCCTTTCTCAGTAGCTACCCACTTGCTACCGACCTGTCTCACTAGAGTCTCTTCTTCAGAATCATCATCTTCTTCCTGTAGATCAAAGTTCCTGATATCCTCACTGATCAAGAAGTCCTGATGGATGGCAGCTTGCTCAGATCCACCAGCAGCTGATGAACCATCCTGATGTGAGGGTGGTTGCTCAGTAGATGTAGCAGTAGTTCGGAATTAACTCGAGCCCTCATCTCCACCATCATGACCCTTATCCTGGTCATCATCATCATCATCCTCGTCATCATCAGGAATCAGGACATGCTCAACATCCGAGTCACTGTCATCATGACGCCACTTCTTCCTGGCCGGCGCTTCATAATCAACATTCGCCAGATGGCCGAACAACCTTCTCATTGGGGGCTTAGTCTGCTTTCCACGATATACCTTCATCCTGGTCAATGTCGTGTCATCCATCACCTCCAACGACACCTCATAATCTTTGTGCTTAGGCAGTTTGGGTAGCTTCTCGTTAAGGATCATCTGAAGAAACCATGGATATATGCAAAAACCTTCCTTTCCCTTGGCCTCGATGTTCTCCCTCCAGTAGTTGAAGAACATTTTGGAAAAACTGAAGGGGTGGTTTAGCACTAACGCAACAAACACGTTCTGAATCTGAGGGCTCATCTCATCGAAACCACCACGTCGTGAGGCTATTCACTTTAGAAACACACGTGCCAAATACTTGAAAGGCGGGCACATGTTGCTATTATTAAGCATGCCGACATTGATGTCACCGACGTACTTAATCCGTAGAAAGCATCCCCTAACCGTCATGGGATGTATCTTGGTGGGATAATCCATGTCATCACCTGAATCTAACACTCTCCTCAAATTGTCTTCACCGATGTCTATATCCTGTCCAAAGATAGAGCTCTGGATCCTGTAAGGCTCGACAGATCTGTCAAGTACGGCATTCTCCCAGAATGCGTGCTGTAGAGAACGGTATGGTGTGCAGGGAGTCGATATAGCTCGGTATATCCTACATCAGCATAGTAACTCTATAATCCCAACAAACTCTGCAGCATTTTAGGAAGTCGTGTTAAGATAAGCACAAATGTTGTGCTTGGTACTCATAGTCCATCTATTAGCCATTTCACTGCAACACAAGCAACGAACATGTTAGACCCGTTCATAAGAAAGAACATTTGAGTTTGAACAGATCATATCATACTGGTTCAATCGTACGATTGAACCATACGATTGAACTCAATTGTACGATTGGGCAACCGACTGAGCTTAGTCGAGTGCCATGACAAGTGGTTGAGCCAGTCGTGCAACTGAATCACCGATTGAGTCAATTGTACGATTGAATCATGCGTATGATTGAAACGTGCAATTGAGGTTCATCAGTATGTCTAGTCGCATCCATACTGTGCTAGTCTGAGATTTTGAATCTTTGTCAAAACAGCCATATTCATGTCAAGAAGAGTCACTAGACGCACCAAGACTCGTAATTACACCTGTTATCTTTTAAGTTCACTTTAAGTCCATTTAAAGATCAAATTTTAGAGTTATTCGGTTCGGTTTAAGTTTTATATCATTCGGACACTTTTGATCGATTTAATGTATTCATGTATCCTGATTTCATCTTGACTTTACCTGTAGATGAACGTATATCAGTTAGCAACGAGAAATCAGGTGAGTTCACAAAGAAAAATTCGGAAAAGGGTCCTCTATGTAACCGGGTATTTGAGAGAATTTGAAATAAAGAGTAGGGTTATGACCGACTGACCTCCTTTTATACTGACTTCAGTTTCAGTCATGCGACAGGATCTATATGCATGGTTCATACACGCGACTGAGGTTCAGTCGTATGACTGAGCTATACGCATTCAACCAATCGCATGATTGGTTCATACTGAGTTTGCCAATCGTGCAACTCGGCCATCCTCATGGTCCAGTCATGTGATTGATCCATACTTGAGGTCCAGTCATGTGATTGGCCCATACTTATGGTCAAATCGTGTGATTGGCCCATACTTATGGATTTGACTTTGTTTGGCCCACTATTTCACACACTTATCTTTGATAATTGACATTATGACCATTGATCATCTCAGACATGATCCTTTTAAATGAAAACCATTTGATCACCTCAGACGTGATCCTTTTAAATGAAAACCATTTGATCACCTCAGACATGATCCTTTTTAACGAAAACCATTTGATCACCTCAGACATGATCCTTTTATCTTTCAGAAACAAGCCTTTTATAGTTAACGTTCGGTTCATTATGTGACATTCACAGAGTTCAGTCTGGTTACATAGTCCGACAATGACTCAATACAAACATAATTAAAATAGGAAAAACTTGAAATGAAACTGAAATAAGACATATTTTTGTATTTTTATTTGAGGAGGGTTGAAAACATTTTAACTTCAATTAAACGATTTCTCCCCCTAAGCGGAACAATTTCAAGCATTAACATCCTTTCTAGAAAGATTCACATGGAACCAGACAAGCATAAACACACAATCATTTGGGACTTTTTGTATTTATATCAATAACAGAGAACAACATATTTACAATTCACAGAATCTCATTCATCTAAAAGTCAAAAGCACTAATAGGAAATCATGCTAGAGCTGTTGTATATCACACTTTGATTTTGAACATCGAGAGATGCACCCACAATGATTGTTAGTATATTTGTCCACTTAAATCCATACACAGATTTTTGACACACATTGTTGATAATTTAGGTGTATTAGTTCAACAAGTATTTATGGATCGCACGCTTATATGGTTATCAACCTTTCTCAGGAGATATTTGAGTGGTCTATGGGTTTTTGTCAAGAAGAGACTATTCAAAGAGCTTTTAAAGAGATGCCAAGCCTTAGGTCAGTGCCATCGCACAGCAGAGAGGCGCAAACAACAATGAATTCTTAGAATATATAGGTTATGCTTATCCTCAAGTCAGTGCCATCGCACAGCACAGAGACACACTTCCTATCTTCTTGTTAGAGCAATTATAAAATACATTTGATGCAACAACAACATTTGTCATTTGCATTGCTCATGTTTTTGGTCACCAGCACATATTTGTGGCTTTCTTCTTGCTCCTCACCCCTTATTGGAAGTTTATTGATTTGCAGACCAGGGATAAGATGGGAACCCACACCTCGTTGATTGATTTAATTTACATGATTCACCAATGATGTCTACTAGTTTATTGTGTTGAATCTACCGACACATCATATAATGGACATGCAACCTCTAGATCTACTTTCTCCATGTAGCCATAGTAACAGACTAGCTTACTATCATTTTCAACTTATTAGGCTTTGAATTCTCAGACTTATAATCTTCTTTGCTTTCGATATAATATTTCAAAAATGAAAATCCTTTTGGTGTCCCAAACAATTCGATGCCTGTGTCCTATCATATTCCACTGTACTGAATCGATTTCTAGGATTTGATGTCTTTGCTTTTCAGCTTACCTGCCCACCCCCCTTTTTTTGAAACTATTCTCCCCTAAAATTCTAAAACAGAAAATCTTTTTGTATTTTTGAAAATTTTAAGATAGAAGAGAAAATAAAATAAAATAAAATAAATTTGACAGAAAAAATTGAAAACTAAGACAAATACTGACGGACTATGAACTCGACTCCTCCGGAATCACATCCTCTTTCTTTTTGGCACCATTTACCTCTAATAGATAATAAAATCTCGGTTTATCAAAAGCTTTTGTATAGAGGTCAGCGCGCTGAAAATCCGTGTTAATTTTAATTACATCGATTAAATGCTTTTCAAAACAATCACGTATGACGTGATATTTAATGCCGATGTGTTTGGTTTTGGGATGTTGTCTCAGATTTTTAGTTACAACTACGACAGCAAAATTATCAACAAAAATATGAGTGTTAGTAAATTGCAAACCGTAGTCCCGCATTTGCTGTTGAATCCAGATGATTTGAGTGCAGTAACTTGCAACAACAACATATTCAGCTTCACATGTTGACAGAGCAACAGATGCCTGCTTCTTACATTGCTAGGTGAGTAACCGCCTTCCAAAAAATTAACACCCTACAGATGTTGACTTGTAGTTCATCTTGCATCCACCATAATCTGAGTCATTATATGCTATAAGTTCAAAGTCATCATCATGAGGATACCACAACCCGAGTATTGGAGTACCCTTCAGATAACGAAATATCCGCTTCACCCTAATTAGATGATTTACTTTTGGCTTGGACTGATACCGGGAACAAAGACACGTGGCGTACATGATATCAGGACGAGAAGCTATAAGATACATTACAGATTCGATCATTCCACGATACATGGTGGCATCTACAAAATCCCCATTTTCATCGGGTGCCACATCGTGGTTCATGGCAAGAGGGTTACCAGCAGTTGTTACATTTTCTAGATGTTGACGATGATGATGGTTTAGGATAAAATCATTGATATCCAGAGTAGCTAAAGTTTCATTCTATCTCATATTAGACACAAACGGATCCCATTTATCCGGCAGACCATCTACAAAGCTAGCAACTTTATCTTCAATTGAGGTAGTTACACCATGTGTGTGCAACTCACTCATTAGATGATAAAACTTGTCTATGATATCATCCAAACTTTCATTTCCCATAGACGAAATTTGTCAAACTCCTTCTTAAGCGCTTTAGCTTTAAGTGCCTTTAAGGTTGCATTTCCATCATATCTCTTCTCAAGAGCTTCCCACAGCTTCTTAGATTGCTTGTGCTCTGAAAACTGATGAAAGATATCCTTAGGAATCGACTGTGTCAATAAGGCGTAAGCTTTCTTCTCAGCATTATGTCCAACCTTCTATCCTTCATTCATACCACCCAAAGTCAGTTTTATCCTATTAGCACCAACTGGTATAGTATATCCAGTCTCAATGGCTGTCCACAAGTTAGGGTCAACACCGTTCAAATAAATTTCAAAACGTTGTTTCCATTGTGGATATTCATCCAAAGATAACAACTTTGGTGGTTTGTTGTGATTCCCAATCTCATTTTCAAGAAGCAATGGATTCTGGATCCGTGAGTCCTTCCCAGTAGTAAACTTAGAGTTCTGATCGTCCATGGTATCAAACTTGAAAAATTTTGTATATGACAGAATCAAATGTGCGATTGAAGAGTATGACTGAGTTCAGTCATGCGATTGGAGAGTGCGACTGAGTTCAATTGTGCGATTGAGTTCAACCGTGCGATTGAGTTCAATCGTGCGATTGAGGAATGCGAATGAGTTCAACCGTGTGGGTTAGCTTAATCGTGCAAATGAGCAGTACGACTAAGTCTAGTCGTGCGATTGAGCCAATTGTGCGACTAAAGCTGATGTGAATGAAAAATTTTGAAACTTCAAACACTTTAACACTAAAAACGATTTTTCACAAACCCTAGTCTGTTGTACGTCAAAAAGTTGAAACTTTTGAATCAAGAACACTTCAAAAACACTTTTTGGGTCAAAAACAAGAGTCTTTTGAATTAAAACATTGATTTTAACGAGAACACCAATCGAATCCACAAAGAATCACGAGCCAAAGCTCTGATACCACTTGTTAGGACCGTGACTGATTCAACATGAAACCAGATCAAATAGTGCGGAATCCTATTTGATTAGCGATCCAATTAGTGGGAACGACAACCTGATCAATCTAACAATTAAAGAAACGTTAAGAATGAGTAAAGATCGATTAGGATCGAACTTTGAAGTTGGATGGACGAACTAAAACGCTTAGGACGGCTAGGTATGATAATATTCGAAGTGTTGCGTTTTTCCACGAATTATGTGATATTTATAGGTTTCAGTGTTCAATCGTACGACTGAGCCATTTGCATGGTTCAGTCGTGCGACTGAGTCATGCGTTTGATTCATAAGCACGACTGAAGGTTCAGTTGTGCGACTGAGTCAATCTTATGTCTTAGTCATGCGACTGATCCTTCACCTGGTTCAGTCGTGCGACTGGTCGATAAGTATAGCCCATTTGTGCGTTTGGTCCATGAGCATGGTCCATAAGCATGAATAACCACAAGACTAAGTCGAACACATTTCTGAATCATTATTGACTCAGAACTATGCACAACAACCTCAAACCTATAGATAATGTTCATTCATATATGTAATAATAAATACTATAAGAATATGATATAATGAAAGATAAATAAACATCCAAACACGTATCACATTTCATTAAGTTATTGCATTACATATGTGTAAGAAATGAAAGACAAAGACATTTAAGTACAGAAACTAGGGACATCGTGTATCAAGACCGTCTACTACCCCACCCCTGTCAATTCTTCCTCCTTTTCAAGAAAAAGAAACGAAAAGACCTTACCAAGTTGGTTGACTTTGGTAGATTTAAGAATTTTCCTTTTGGTGATTATCTTTTTGAATTGATTAAAGTTACTTGGTTTTATTACCACATTGAAACCTCTTTTCCCCACTCTTGACAATGATTTTACATCAACATCTCAAAAGTATCAAATTTCAAAAGGGTGAATGACTATAAGTGGGGACATGCACTTTACATATCAACCATACCCACATACTACACTCAATTCTCTTCCTCTCACCTTCAAAATTCGGCCAACCCATTATCTCCATCATCCCATCATCACATCTTGCTTCCAACTTGTTAAAAATGGTCTTTTTACCAACAAAGAGTTTCAAGGATAATAGTTCATACAAAATATTTTAACATGAAATAAATAATGAGGCTTGTTCTTAAAAACTAAATATTCATAGACTCATATTTGATCAAACTACTAATTGGTGATTTTATAAAAAAGTCTTATAGATTTGTTAAAACTCAAGAGAAGCTACAAAAGGGTTATATTATGGGTATGGGATTTTAAACTTTTACAAGTATTATTATGAATACTTATATACATTCTTCAAGTTATACTTAGTTAGTGAGTGGTAATATATTATTACAAAAGTTGGGTTATAACTAGATGACAATTTGTCTAAATTTACAAGTATGGTTAAATATATATAAACAGAAAACTTTAAAAGGGAAAGTATGAACTTCATAACTAAATATTATGTTAGTTTAAAGTGTATGTTAAGATGGTTAGTATATGACATATGATTTTGTTGTTTTGACATAGGACTTAAAATATAAATTTATGGACCTTTTAATATTAGTTACTAGGTCACTTAAAATGATAGGTTAAGACAAGTTGGTAAATTGACTAAAGTGACTAAGTACTTCATTAAAGAGATTTTACTTTATAATATACCAAAATTATTTAATAATTTAAAGAAACCCTAATTTAATATATGTTAAAAACTAGATAAAATAAAAGAATAATCATACTAAGAAAATAATTAAATAATTATTTTATAAGTAAATATATGTTTATACATGGGGTGGAAAATATGAAAGCTAGTGATATTCTTAAATGCTAATATTTTAAATTGTATTCTAATTAATATATTATGAATATTATTTTACCTAAAAAAATAAGATTATTTCAAAACCTAGTTTCCATAATTTCATATGTAAATTACATAACTAATTACTAAACACTCGTGTCACGTCTCGAGTCGAGTCAAAATAATATTTAATTACCCAAATAATATGTCAACTATAAAGGTTTTTGAGCACTTTCAAACGAAGTATAATTTATTAATATGTTCTAAGTAATATATATATATATATATATATATATGTATGTATATGTGTGTGTATATATATATACATATATATTTCACAAATATCCATCTTGTGTCACCAACGGCTTGTCGAGTCAAACACTTTGTTACCAAGTGTGTGGATGAAATAGTTACATGCTCACATTACACGTAAGAGCAATTACTTAAAAATAAGTTACCTTGATTGTTCTAGGGCGAACTTAGTTTGGATTTTCCCGAGCACTTTGGATACTTATAGATTTTCACACCGACTCACTTCACAGGTGAGTTTCACATCCCTCATTTTTACTTATGTTCCTTTTAGGGGAGATTACATGCAAATTACTATTCTTCCTGGACACAATTACTTGTCAATGGTTTCACATATTATATAAGTATAATTTATTACTTACTGTATGCTTACGGTAGGCATGGGTAGGGGCAATCTATTACAATCACAGTTTAGCTTTGGTTGAGGTGCTTAGATAATGTTGTAGTATTGTATGATCGATAATCAAATCATAAAAAGACTTGTGGTCCATCACACTGTTTACTATTACTTTAAAACCCATGATCACCAACTTTATGTTGACATATTTTCATACATGTTTTTTCAGGTATTTGACATATGCATCAAGTTAAGCTAGCATGAAGCACATCGCACTTAGGGCCATTCATATTGTAGGATCATTTATTAATCATGTTTTAAAAACAATTTACATTAGCTCTACTTCTTTTGCAATTTAACTCTGAAAGCAATTATGTATTTTTAAACTTATTTGCAACGTATGTTTACTAAACCATGTAATGGTCGATCAATGACTATTATTCCATGACGTTCACGCTCCACGGGAAACCGCCGTATAGTTAGGGGTGTGACAGATTGGTATCAAAGCCATTGGTTATAGGAAATTGGGTTGCACTTAGTGGGCCTAGACTATAACTATAGCTCATTGCATCACTTTAGTACATTATGCATTAATTTAACTCATTAATTGTACTTATGTGTTGCCCTGTCATAGAGATGTCTTCAACATGAAGATCGATCTACATCCTGGAATCAGATGAGGAGTATGGACTTGCATCTCCGACCTTGTCTAATGGGTCCCCACCTGCCCTTCTAACTTCTACGCCTACCGTCATGCTTCAGCCGACTGGCCCCGTCGAGGCCGAGACTCCTGCATATCCTCATACTCCTGTCCCCACTCCCACTCTGGACCCTATCCTTAACACCGAGACCTTACCCATAGCCTGATATTTTGGGTTACCCCTTCCTCTAAGCATGTATTGGTGGATGCCTGCACAAGGGACTCATGCCAGCCATTCGGAGGAGCTCATTTCGGGACTCACTTGTATCATTGGTTCGATGATGTCGATGGCTATTCTAGTGACCATGTCACACATTTTTATAGAGCCACCACTTAAGCCTAGCTACGCAACCACTAATGCCCAGCTAGCTATTCCAGCCCTTGAGCTAGTCGATACCCTCCCCGAGCCTACTGATTCCACTCCTCAACCAACTGACACTGAGGTAGTCGACCTCGATTCTGAGGCTATTGATTCTATCTCATAAACGGCTTACACAAACCTAATGAATTCCGATCTGGAGCGTACTAAGGCCATTCCTCATTCTGTTGACCTATTCCGCAGCCAGTTGACCTAATTCCCTAGCCCACTGATTCAACCTTTTATCCTACTGACCCTACTCACCAGATTCCTAATGATGACCCTCGTGATCTTACTCCTGAGCCTGCTAACCCCACCTCTGTAGCCGCTATTCCTAAGACTGTGGCTACAGATGCCCATTGAGACGTTAATCCGAAGTTACCCCCACCATCATACCATGGTTATCAGACTCATCCTAGGGGTGTGCTTCTTGCACACACACCTAGGAAGCGGGTTCATATCCTGATTCACCCTGCCATACCTACTCGTGACCATACCCGCAAGTCCGCCCCTAAAAGGAGCAAGATCGATGTCTACCGGTGGGAATGGATGCTTAGCCGGTTTAATGAGTGAAGGGATATAGAGGGTATTCCTTCTACCTTTGAGGTGAGAGAGTCATCACATGCTCCACATCTGATACCACTCACTCGATAGCCAGTGGAGCATACCGTACCTCTCCTCGTGGCACGTTATACGAGGAATGATATGTAGTTTCATGAGATACGGGTCCAGTTTACTGGACTTTTGGAGGCCATTGATATGGTGGATGTGGAGGGTCAACTGTTATCGATTGAGGAGAGCAGATACCTTAATGATCAAGCCCTACACACGATGCACGACCGACTCAATAGGGTACAGGAAGAGATGGCGATTGTGACACCGAGGGTAGATGGGGCTGAGTAGAGGGCTACACTAGATTAGTAGTACTGACAGTGTCAGAAGAGAGAGTGACTATGATGGAGGAGCGTTTTGAGTCCTCTACTGCACTTACAACCGTATGTATGCTGATGGCTATGGTAGCGGTAAAGACAGGCACATTTAATCGCTTATTTCGTTGATTCCCTATTATGAGCAGTTGTGCTTAGGTAATGTTTGGATATGAACTTGTTGTAGGAGTATGTAGTCTTAAAGTATTTTGTAATTCGTAAAATTTATTATCAAGTTATATTATCTTTTATATCGCGTGGTTTCTTGGTTGTTATGAGTGTTTACCTTTTGGTGCAAATATGTTTGACATTGTTACGTATTGTCTTATCTTACTTATTGTTATGATTTGAAGAAACATGCCACCACAAAGGAGAAACATCCGAACCAATGTGGGAAACAGTACTCCCGTGACAGTTATGGCCATTGAGCAGCTAATGGCACAACGAGTAGTAGATGCCATTGCAAATCATAAGGCGAACCATAT
The DNA here is from genome assembly GCA_024085815.1 of Flaveria linearis. Classification (NCBI taxonomy): domain Eukaryota; kingdom Viridiplantae; phylum Streptophyta; class Magnoliopsida; order Asterales; family Asteraceae; genus Flaveria; species Flaveria linearis. The sequence goes on along the minus strand of CM044004.1, from coordinate 17,185,603 downwards.
TGCAGGGTGATCTGAGGTGAGCAGAGGAAATGAAAGTGGCATAGGAGGTATCATAATATCTGGCGTAATTAAATACTTAAGATAAAAGGGGTCATTGTTAATGTTTAATTATTATTAATATGATTAAACTTACAACACGGGATTTGATGCCAATACAAAGGGATGATCTTACAAGACTTTTCTGAATTGCAAACCGTTTAACTTCATGGTAATGAAGCAGCTATTGGCTTGGTTCGTTGGATTGAGAAGATGGAGTCAGTTCAGCGAATTAGTAACTGTACCGAGGAGAATAAGACAAAATTTTCCATGTGTACCTTTGTGGGTCAAGCACTCACTTGGTGGAATGCTCATGCCCAGACCTTGGGTATTGATGCTACTTATCAAATCACATATTGAAACAGATACTGACTGATGAGTACTGCCCTCGGAATGAATTACAAAAGCTTGAAGTAGAATTCTGGAACCACACCATGAAAGGTGCGGAAGTCATAAGATACACCACCTGATTTCATGATCTTGCTCGCTTATGCCCTCACATGATGTTGACTTATACAATCTCGCCCTAGGCTTGGTGAATCAAACCTTTCAAAAAGCAACATCATCGCACTTGTAGTCACCACCATAAGTGTCACACCCTCAAAATCCATGTGTGGAGTTTTACCACGAGGCGTGTGAGCAAACCAAGATCCCAGTCAGTAGTTACTTAGAACGACACTATATGCAATGTTTAAACCAAAAACCAATCAGAGTTTAAAACTTTGAAATACTTGCAGAAGCATTTTGTAAATAAGTTAAACCCAAAGTACTAGAAATGTAACTTGGCGAAACACGCGCCAAACCATAATTTAAACCAAATGTAAACCATTCAAAAAGTAAAGGACAATAGTTTTCTAAATGCATATGCTTGACCCGTGCGTGCTCCTATGGCAGCTGTTAACCTTGACCTGAGAATAGCCTACTAAAAGAGTCAACACAATGGTTGGTGAGTTCAAGCTTTGTGCTTAACATAAATAGCAACAGTTATAAAACATAAGAGGTGCATTGAACTAGATATCTAATTTAAATTCACAAGTAATAACAAAAGTGATTTCGCGATCGAAGCTGACATGTGTTTCGTTTGTTTCCCTCCCATCACAACCTACCAAGTTATGATGATGTTTATCTTTAGGACAATTACCCGTTTGACCTCGAGTCACACGGGTAGGGCTAGTCAGGCCCAGTAGTACTGCCCTCGGAATGAATTACAAAAGCTTGAAGTAGAATTGTGGAACCACACCATGAAAGGTACGGAAGTGACAAGATACACCACCTGATTTCATGATCTTGCTCGCTTATGCCCTCACATGATGTTGACTTATACAATCTCGCCCTAGGCTTGGTGAATCAAACCTTTCAAAAGCAACATCATCGCACTTGTAGTCACCACCATAAGTGTCACGCCCTCAAAAACCACGTGTGGAGTTTTACCACGTGGCGTGTGAGCAAACCAAGATCCCAGTCATTAGTTACTTAAAACGATACTATATGCAATGTTTAAACCAAAAACCAATCAGAGTTTAAAACTTTAAAATACTTGCAGAATCATTTTGTAAATAAGTTAAACCCAAAGTACTAGAAATGTAACCTGGCGAAACACGCGCCAAACCATAATTTAAACCAAATGTAAACCATTCAAAAGGTAAAGGACAATAGTTATGCTTGACCCGTGCGTGCTCCTACGACAGCTGTTAACCTCGACCTGAGAATAGCCCGCTAAAAGAGTCAACAAAAAGGTTGGTGAGTTCAAGAGTTTGTGTTTAACATAAATAGTAACAGTAACATAAGAGGTGCATTGAACTAGATATCTAATTTAAATTCACAAGTAATAACAATAGTGATTTCGCGATCGAAGCTGACATGCGTTTCGTTTGTTTCCCTCCCATCACAACCTACCAAGTTATGATGATGTTTATGTTTAGGACAATTACCCGTTTGACCTTGAGTTGCACGGGTAGGGCTAGTCAGGCCCAGTAGTACTACCCATCATTTCTCGCTAGTTACAAATATTAACGATCCGAAAGTGTGAGGACTTTCAAGGTAAATTACATTATGTTAAACTATACACAACTTACAATAGTAATGCGTTTGTAAACAGGTATGCTATCTTCCCAAAAAGAGAGAGAGTGTATAAAAAGTGGGGCATAAACTCACCTGGTGTGCATTCGAATGATATTAAAGCTAACTTGAGAGAGAGAACGACAACCTTCAGAGATTACCTAGAACACGCAAGTACATAAGTACACAGAATCTCTAACAACCTAAGTGCTAAATTAACACATTGACCAAAGGTTTTAGAAAACAAGACTCATTTGACCTAGTTGACCCGTTGGTGACATAATAGTTTAATTCCTATTTAATCAAGTGTAACAATGTATCATACATGATAATCATACAAGTATTTCACGTATATAACATCATTACTCTAGTTTTAACAAGATCCTTATACTACTTCAGTTTGGCATAATCACATTGATCACCAGTTTCATACAAATCAATATTCATAGCAATGATCAATACCAATCCCAATCATGACTTCCTAATCATAAACAATAATCCATGTTGTACATTCCAAGTCACATCAACAACATCATCCATCATACACACATTTGGTATAAACATCACAGTTGTAATCATGCATATTTTGCCAAACAACCTAGATTCTTCCAACTAGTTCATAAACTATCCAAACAACCCAATCAACACAATCCAACGCATTAGACATCATCAATAAACATTCTAACATGATCCTAGCATCATAAGCATGTCCAATTCACAATATCCAATGATCTTCCAAATTAAACTTTCCCTTTTGGGAAAGTAATATCCCAATGTCAATTCAACACTCAATTCTTTCATGAATTCATCAAACAACATACCTAATCAAGTCCATACTAACATCTAGACATGACCAACATCATCAAGTCACCATAATTCACAAATCTCATATCCAAAAGTTTCTACTTTTAGCAAGATATGAACTACATGATCAATTCTTGGATTTCTAGCATTATAATCGTAATCCCAACATTCTTACAACATCATTAACATCCTAACATCCTCAATTCATCATCAAGTTCATGAAATAGAGTTACTATTATTAGTAATGTATGAACTACGCATCAAAATTATGTATTTCTTGCACAATCACTCTAGATTAATATTCATACAATCTAAATAGCATCATATTATCATCAAATCATCATCAATTTCATCTTTATCCTAATTTTCGGCCTAGGGTTCCATCCTAAAAATTATCAAAAAAATTGATAAAACCTACATTTAGGTGTGTTTAGATGATGATTAGCACTTGAAATCAAATTGTAACACTTGGATTCCAATCAAAATCGACTTGGATTGCTTGTTCTTTGATCAATTTCGAATGAGAGGGGTGTTTGAGGTTGGTTTCGGCCGAATGGGTTATGGGGGGCTAAGGTTGGGATCTTTTTGAACTTAACATAAATAGATTTTTCATATAAACCCTCTTTTAATCAACTTTTCATAAAAGTTAATCTCTTTAGCACTTTTTTTTAACAATTTTAACTACAAACTACAAATATTATTAATCAATAATAATATTCATGTACATTTTTAATTAATCACAAAACATATGGAATATATATTACACATAGTCACATTATCGCGTAAAAGTCACCAATATTATTTAAAATCCATAAATTCATAAATTACATAAACCCAAACTAATAATCAACATTATTAGTTAAGTCATTATCTAACTATCATATATAATTGTTATTAGGTCACCAACGTTCAACGAAAACTAGTGTGTGCTCACGACATGTGTATGCAAGACCTAACGAAACTAATGGAGTTTGGTAACGAAAAATTACGGTATGTCACATTATCCCCATGTTGAAAGAATTTTCCTCCTGAAAATTGCGTTACATGGTTGAGTTACATCACTGGTCTACTGCATTGGCATAACAAAGAAATCGAAATCGAATGAGTTTTAGGTTAGTTGTGACATTATCCCCATGTTGAAAGAAATTTCGTCTCGAAATTTAATCATTACCTTCGCCGGTGATGGTCGTTGTTTCGAACAGATGAGGATATTTGAGCTTCATCTGATCCTCGCGTTCCCACGTGAACTCTGATCCATGTTTCGAGTTCCAGGGAACCTTGACGATAGGGATTTTGCTTTGTTTCAAGGTCTTGACCTCTCGGTCCATTACCTCAACCGGTTCCTAATGAATCGTAGTTGTTCGTCAACTTGTAAGTCCTAAGCATTTCTTCAAATTCAAGACATGGAATACATCACGAATTCCACTCAACGAATCGGGTAGCCTTAATCGGTATGCCACCAGGCCAATTCTTTCGATGATCTCGAATGGTAAAACATACGGTGGGTTAAGTTTCCCTCGTTTGCCAAAAAGAATTACGCCTAATGAGACCCTTAACAAGACTTCATCGCCGACTTGAAACTCTAAGGGTTTCCTTCGTTTATCCGCATAGCTCTTATGTCTGTCTCGGGCTGCTGTTATACGGTTTCTAATATGTACTATCTTCTTAATGGTCTCATATACAAATTCAGGGCCTGTCAATTGACAATCACCAATTTCTACCGAACAAACTGGTGACCTACATTTCCACCCATACAGTGCCTCAAACGGTGCCGCTTGAATACTAGTGTGATAGCTGTTGTTATAGGAAAATTCCACCAAAGGTAAATGAACATCCTAATTATTCCCTAAATCAATTACACTGGCTCGTAACATATCCTCCTGGGTCTGTATAGTGCGCTCACTCTTTCCGTTAGTTTGAGGAGGATATGTAGTACTCATGTCTACGTGTACCCAGAGCTTTCTGTAGCGACTACCAGAAATGAGAAGTAAAGCGAGTGTCACGATCAGAAATGATTGAGATTGGCACTCCATGCCGAGAAACTACTTCCTTCAGATAAATTCGAGTCAGCTTATCCATCTTATCCATTTCTTTGATTTCCAAAAAGTGATCAGACTTAGTCAACCTATCCACAATTACCCATATTGTGTCACAGCCACTAGGAATCCTGAGTAATTTGGTAATGCAGTCCATAGAAATCTGCTCCCACTTCCATAAAGGAATCTCAGATTGTTGTAGTGACCCCGATAGCTTCTAATTTTCAACTTTCACCTTGGAGCAGGTTAAACACTTGCTCACATACGTAGCTACATCTGCCTCATGTTAGGCCACCAATAGTGTGCCTTAAGGTCATGATACATTTTGTCTGAACCGGGATGTATTGAGTATTTAGATTTATGCACCTCACTCATAAGCAAATCCCTAAAATTTCTATAGGCAGGCACCCAAAGTCTATCCATGAAGTAACGAATCCCATCCGCTTTCACCTCAAGCTGTTTATACATCCCACGTAATGACTCGGACCCAATATTTTCTACTTTTCAAACTTCCGTCTGTGCTTCCTTAATTTGTTTAGCTAGTTGAGTGCTAATAGTAAGCTGCAACTCTCGTAATCGCCTAGGCTTTGCTATTTCTTTCTGGGTTAGGGCATCGACAACCACGTTTGCCTTCTCTGGGTGATACTTGATGGTACAATCACAGTCATTCAATAACTCCACCTAGTGCTGTTACCTTATATTCAGTTTTTTCTGCTCAAAGATATGCTGAAGACTCTTGTGATCGGTGTAGATAGCGCATTTGGTACCATACAAGTAATGTCTTCAGATCTTTAAAGCAAAAACCACTGCACCCAATTCCCAATCATGGGTGGTGTAGTTCTTCTCATGCACCTTTAGTTGTCTCGAGGCATAGGCTATCACCTTATCTCGCTACATCAAGACACAACCCAGTCCCTGAATGGATGCATCACAGTACACCACGAAATCATCCGTTCCTTCCGGTAATGCCAGTATCGGTACGCTGTAGAGTTTCTATTTCAGCAACTAGAAGACTGATTCCTAACTTTCTCCCTATTTAAACTTTGTACATTTATGCATCAAGGCAGTAAGGGTTTAGCACTCTTGGAAAACCCCTCAAGGAGATGTCAATAGTATCCTGCCAATCTAAGGAATTGACATATCTCACTAGGCTTCTTAGGAACCATCCAATTCTTAATTGCTTCCACCTTTGTAGGATCTAAATAGATTCCTTTCTCATTCACAATGTGACCTAGATGCTGCACCTTGTGTATCCAGAAGTCACACTTAGAGAATTTAGCATATAGTTGCTCCTTCTTCAACAGTTCTAAGATCAATCGTAGATGCTCTTCATGTTCCTCTTTGGTCTTGGAATAGATCAATATGTCATTGATAAACATAATAACAAAATGATCAAGATAGGGTTTGCACACGCGGTTCATGAGGTCCATGAATACCGCTGTTGCATTAGTCAACCCAAAGACATGACGAAGAATTCATAATGGCCATAGCAAGTCCTGAATGCCGTCTTCGAGATGTCTTCCTCTCAGACTCGTAACTGATGATAGCCAGATCTTAAATCAATCTTAGAATAGTAACTAGATCCTTGAAGTTGATCGAACATATCATCAATACGAGGTAAGGCGTACTGGTTCTTGACTGTGACCTTCTTCAACTTCCTGCAGTCAATGCACATTCGAAAGGTGTCGTCCTTCTCCTTAACAAAGAGGACAGGGGCTCCCCAAGGTGATCAGCTAGGTCGGATAAAGCCCTTATCTAGCAGTTCCTGAAGTTGCAGCAACAACTCCTGTAGTTCATTTGGTGCCAATCGATAAGGTACTCTAATGATTGGGGTTGCACCAGGAGTCAACTCAATCTGGAATCCACTTAGCGATGAGGTGGTAATCTAGGATAGTCCTCTGGAAACACCTTTGGAATTTCACGAACCACTGGAATATCCTTCATCTTCCTTTCCTATAGCTATTTGACCTTTACGTAGCATCTTCTGCACTTTTATGATTGATATGATGCCTATCACATCACCACTCCTTTCGCCCTTGACCGAAAGAATCTCTCTATCCTCAAAAGGAATACGTACAATCTTCTCATGGCACACTACATCTACCTGCTTTCCGGATAGCCAATCCATTCCTACAACCACATCAATGCTCCCAAGTGTAACGGGCATAAGATCTATGTCAAAAACATGTCCGACCAGTTCTATCTTACAACCTTTGTAAATGTGCATATGTGAATTTGTTTACCATCAGCTAGCTCTATGGTATAGGTGATATCCAAGATAGAAGGCATATCATTCATAAGACTACTAATTTAGTGGAAATAAAACTCCTATCGGCTCCAGCGTCAAATAATACAGTAGCAAAATGACCATTAACAAGAAATTTGCTAGTAACAGGAGTAGGGTTGTTTAAAGCCTCACCTGAACCCATAATGAAAGCTCTTCCCTTAGCTCCACCATTATTGCCACTATTGTTTCCACCATTCCCCGAATTATTGTTGTTGTTCCCATTGTTTCCCGTATCATTGCCATTTTTCTTCAGCTGAGGGCAATTTCTCTTGTAGTGTCATTCTTTCCCACACTCAAAACAAACCTTAGGAGTCTCCTGAGGTTGCTGGGGCTTCTTCATTATCTCACCACAGCAATCGTTCACTGCGTGTCCCAACTTTCCACATCTTTGACAATTGAAGTTATCACACGTGCTAGTGTGATGGTAGTTGCAATGGTTACACTTAAGATACCTTCCCACATATCCTCCTTGTCCTTGATTAGTAGTGGCAGTTTGATTGGAACCTCGGCTGTTTTCAAACTTCCTTGGTCGTTAGTGATGTTGTTGATGCTGCTGGTGGCCTGATGTTGATCCCTTGCTGCTTGACCCATCCCACTTGCGTTTGTGGTCCGGTACACCCACTGCTGGTACACTAGCAACCGCACCCCGTTTTGGCAGTTTACATTGTTCCACTACTTGGTCGGTTAACTTGTGAGCCAAGAGAATCACTTGCTGAATGGTAGCAAGGTTGGAGGTAATGACCATGCTTTGAATTTTAGAAACCAAACCACACATATATAAATTTATTCTTTTATGCATCAAGGTCACCACCCTAGGGCATAATGTTGCCAACTCGTGAGACCTGGAGCGTAGGCCTCAATCTCAGAACCTTGCATCTTTAGCTGCCAAAACTCCATTTCCAGTTTTTGTACCTCATCATGAGGGCAATACTCTTCGGTCATCATTGACATAAACTCATCCCATGGCAAGTCGTTAGCCATCTCCTGACCTGACATTTGAACCTAGGCATTCCACCAAGAAAATGTTGCGCCCTCTAGGGTCCCGGTCGCGTACTTTACTTGGTCAGCAGGTGGGAAGTTGCACTTGGAAATGTTGAAGTATCAATCAAATAAGATGTAAAATTTGTGTTTTTATTCACCATAAACTGGTTAGGTTAAGTAGGATTGTTGATCCTCATGGAATTAGTGGTCGGTGGATTGTAATCGAATTTGTATGATAATGATTGAATTGAGAAATTACTAAACTATTGCCTCTTGGCTGTGAAAAGTAAGATTTGGACTAATTAACAAATTAACTAAGAAAATATTTGCAAGTAATTAAAATTGGTTAAAAGACAATTATGAAAAAGGGTAACCCACCCCGGGATTCAGGTTCGGTTCTCGGTCATTGTTTACTTCAATTGAGTGGAAAATCCTTAATGGGGATTCTATACGTGTAATGATTAAGTGATAGTGATAACCAAGACTTAACAAGTCTTAGTACACAATAGCAATTGGATTAACAACGAAAACCTTGCAATCATACAACTTGCGCAAAATTATATGACATTCAAATCAAGATTCACTAAAACAATTGTTTAAACAATCAAAACACAAGTTAAACTGAATAAAAAACTTAATGGGTTCTAACATTTAATCCCAACACCAATTGAACACGAACAAAAACCTAATAACATGAAACCTTTTACCCAAGGTAGATCACGCAGAGTTTAGCCTTGCATCCTTATGAATTCAACAACGAAATAAGATTGGAACATGATTAGATGGATTAGAATGAGTTAGAGAAGTCAAAGAAACCGCAAGAATCACCATAGTTCGTCCTTTTTTACTCCCAATGCGAACTAGGGTTTTACAATTTAGTTCTCCACCTTAAATATGGTCAAAATCCGAAGATTTTGGTCAAACCCGGCAAAACGACGTAAGCTACGTCCTCTTCAAAAGTGTACGCCCTAGACTTCTGTCTTACGTCCTCAAATTAGGAAAAAAAACAAATGGACGTAAGCTACGTCCGATAGGACGTAAGCTACGTCCTCCCTATTTTTCCTTCGTTCTTTCTTTTGTTCTTGTCTCGAGTTTCAGATCTCATCCATTTTCCCTCTAATGCTCAATTTTCTTCCTTTTAGCTTCATGTACCTGTGTTTTATAAATAGAACAAATTAACTGCGTCCAATAATAATAGTATGATAATAATGCATAATTGAACACTTAAAACATATATAAAGCATGAACGCATCACATCCCTACACTTGTCATTTGCTTGCCCTCAAGCAACTCACTAATACAATAAACTCCCATTGTGTGATTATGATCACATAATATTGTCACCTAATGCCTGTTATGTAACACCCGAATATTTTAAAAGTTGTAAAAATAAGAATAAAAGTAGGAAACATCATTTAACCCAAAGTCGAGGGATTAAAAGTGTCAAAAAGGACAAAAGTATCAAAAGTTGGTGCATAAAGGTGGTATGGCCACCCATAATCATCTGCACATTTCATTTCTTTTGGTTTTAGAGAGAGAAAGAGCAGAGAGTTTGGGTTTCAAGAGAGAAGAAGAAGAAGAATTTGATTTCAAGCTAAGAATTTGATGTTTTAAGTGTTCTTGTTGGGTTTTAGCCTCGGTTGTATGTTTATTCATGATTGTATGTTCGGGTTGTGTGTGTTTGGTGGGTTTTTAGGTGCTTGAACTCCTTGCACATAGGTTTGAAGGAAGACACATCCAAAGTTGCATAAGGTGAGTTATAGAACCCCCTTTTTACGTGTTTTAACCGATTTTGGGGCAGGAAATATATGTAAGCACGTTTTTATAAAATGGGCATGTTACCCATATGTGTATGTATGAATGTGTATGTAGGTGGGTGTATTTTTCGGTTTGATTTGTGGCTATGTTCATGTTATGATGCTTAGAATGTTACTGCTAAGCTTAGATCATGATATATATATTAGTTTAGGGACTGAATTGTGTTAATTAGTGTGAGTTGGTTGCCCATGCGCCTAAATAGTGGCCCATGCACCCAACGATCAGAATTGCCTAAGTGTTCCCATGCGCCCAAAACCCAATGCGCCCAAATAGTGGCCATGCGCCTGGAAACTTGCCCAGAATGGCTAATTGTACCCATGCGCCCAGAACCTCCCCATGCGCCTAAATGTTCCCATGCGTCTAGAAGGCCATGCGCCTGCTAGTGCCCATGCGCCTGCATAGTGCTCATGCGCCTAAGACTTAGAATTTATTTTCTGAATTTTGAGAAAGATGTAATGTGTAGGCTTTGACTTGTGATGTTCCCGCGGGTTATGTGAGTTGACTTTTAGTGATGGATGATGTGTGATTAGATGGGAGTGCTAGATGATGATGTGTGATGTCTAGATAATGATGTGTGTTGACCAGATGATGATGTGTGATGACGTAGGATGATGTGTGATGATGTGTGATGTAAGTTTTGTTCCTTAATACGTATTATTTACGTGGCTTCACGTAGTGTGACTATGTTAATATTAGTAAGGTATTATCTTAACAAAGCGAAAGAAATAAGATAATGAGAAGTGGAACTAAATGAACGAATAAAAGCCTTGCAAGCAAAATTGGAAAGAGGTTCACAACTCCATGTGAGTTGTTAGAACAACTGTATGCGGAATAGCGTGCGATTTTGGCTAACTCATGAGGACTCACACACAGTGGGAGTCAGTCTTGGTGGCTGCTGCATACGTGTGATGTGGTATTAACTGTGTGTTATGTAGCGTGCTATCTTGGCTACCTCATGACAGTTCACACACACAGGGGAGTCAGTCGTAGTGACTGTTCCATGCGTGCGATATGGGATCCTTGTCATTCGACCTCAGTAATCGTTGCTGCGTGACAGGAAGAGGGTAAAGCTTGACATGATCTAAATTCAGTGAAAGATAAGAATAAAAATGCTAAAAGTGCAAAACGTGTAAAATGTGCGATATGAACGAAACGAATGAAACGTGCGATAAGAATGAATCGTGCGAAATGAATGAAACGTGCGATAAGAATTAAACATGCGAAATGAATGAAACGTGCCATAAGAACGAAATGTACGATGTGTTACCATTTGCGATAGTAAAGAAAATCTTTTAGCGAGTGAAAGGTAAATTTATTTTATAAACCAGAACCACTCAGCAATGCTGACTTTTATGTATTTTCCAGTTGGCGGGTAAGAGTTGCTGAGGATGGCGCGGAGGCGGCTACTTGGATTATTTTTGATGGCATCAATTCTATGTAAAATGATGCTTTTGTGATATAATGCAACGAATAATATTTTGTAACAATGTTGTATTATTTGGCAAAAGCAGTTATTAATATATGAAATGATTTTGGTTAAATGTTTCCGCTGTAATGTTTTAAATAAATGTGCGATTAATGTGCGATGAATGACTAACTGTGAGGTGCCCGAGAATGAGGCCTTACAAGTTGGTATCAGAGCCAAAGTTTAAGTGAAACGGGTAAATATTTTCAATAGAAACTAAACTTAAACTGAGAATGGGACGGAAAGGGAAGGGATGACAGTCCGAGTAGCTACGTGCCATCAGGTATGTGTTTTCTTAATGTTAACCGGTATTGTATGCACATTCTATGTGATTTATGTGCCTTTAGTAGATTTAGATATTGACGTAGTCAGGATAGGAAATGCTTGGGGAATGAAGAGTAAAGTAAGTGGCTAATCACAACTGGATACTGTAATTATGGACTTACTATACTTGACATAAACTGAGCTATTCCCTTGAATAACCATGTTAGTGTTCGAATCTTATAGAGTAGTAGAGGATGGCTGGTGGTAGATCTTCGAATGCTTCTAGAGGTGGAGCAGGTGGTGGATGTGGTGCTGAACCACGGGTCACGAGAGGAAGGCCTAGAGCTGAAGAGGAGGCTCATGAAGAGCCTGAGACCCCTCATCCAGAAGGTGGTGATGAGAGTGTGAATCTAAGGGCCTCGGTAAAAGAGGCAATAGTAGAGGAGGTGCATCAGGTCATGCAGACTATTCTGCCGTCTATGGTGACCGAAGTGATTAAAGCAGTTAGGGAAGGAGAGAGGAAGGAAAGAAGAAGACCCATGGGGGAGGGGGAGCAACCCGAGACAGAGACGGTTGCCTCCGATGATGAGGAGGGGGAGGAGGTTGTGCCTGAAGTAGCTCGGGGCTATAACTATAGGGCAAGTTAAAGGTGCAAGCCCCCTACCTTTGATAGTAATGGCACTACTGCCGCTGCTAACCAATGGGTGAGAGAAATGGAGGTTGTACTTAATATCAGTGAGTGCCGGGAGGATCAGAAGGTTAAGTTTGTTGCCCACTCGTTTGTGGACTCAGCTTTGTGCTGGTGGGAAAATATTGTCCAAGCTGAGGGTAGTAGAGCGATTGGAAGAATGAGGTGGAGTGAGTTGAAGAAGTTGGTGATCGAGGAATTTTGTCCTCATAGGGAACTTGACAAGGCTGAGAGGGAGTTCTTGCAGTTGGAAGCGGGAACCATGACACACCAACAATACACCACTAAATTCAATGAGATGGCACGACTGGTGCCGGATCAGGTGATACCTATGTCACGAAAGATTAAAAGGTATGTTCAGGGTTTGCTGGCGGATATCCGCAGGCACATGATCGCCGCCCGACCGGCTACGTTCTGGTCAGTGGTTGATTTGGCTGGAAGGCTTTATGATGAGCAAGAGGTGGTGGTAGCTGAGGTGAGCAGGAAAGGTGATGGTGACCGGAATTGGAATGGGAAATGGATTGGACGTGGCAGGGCCGCTCGAAACAATAAGGTTGTGAAGGTGGGCGACTAACTTATAGTCACACCTGGTGCGGTATCAAAGAGATGTGGTAAATGTAGGAAGGAGCATTCGGGAGAATGCAAATAGGTATCAAATATTTGCTTCAAATGTAGGAAGCCCGGTTAAGTGGTGAAGGTGTGTGGACTCATACGGTGTTATAACTACTGTGAGGAAGGCCACATGAGCAGGGACTATAAGAGGCCAAGGGCTGAGAGTTCTGGATGAAAGAAGAGGCCAGAGGAAGGAGGACAGAGGACGACTGCTAGAGCCTTCACGATGACACGGGAGGAGGTCGGAGAGGATCCCGATGTCATGTCAGGTATATTTCTAGTAAACCAAATTTGTGCCGCTGTGTTATTTGATTTTGGTGCTATTAGGAGTTTCGTTTCTACTACTTTCTGTGCTAAGTTGCTTGTTAGTAGTAGGAGCGTTGATGAACAATTTGATGTAGAAACTACTATTGGCAAGTCAACTAAAGTCTCTGATGTAATAGAAGGTTGTGCCATAAAATTAGAAGGTCATAGGTTTTCTGCTAGATTACATGTGATGACCCTAGGCGGATTTGATGTAGTACTAGGGATGGATTGGTTAGCAACCTATGAGGCGAACTTCGTGTGCCACAAGAAGATGATTCGATTAGTTGCGCCGTGGATGGGAGTACGGTGATGGTTTACGGGGATCATGTTACCATGGTTTTGAAGATGATTTCGATGGCGGTGGCAGGGAAGTACACGAGACGTGGATGTAGTGCCTATTTGGCCTACGTGAAAGATGTGGATGCGTCGGTAGACTTAGTAATGGTAGTGACTTTCCGGACGTTACGGACACTTGCGCCCAGAACCTCCCCATGCGCCTAAATGTTCCCATGCGTCTAGAAGGCCATGCGCCTGCTAGTGCCCATGCGCCTGCATAGTGCTCATGTGCCTAAGACTTAGAATTTATTTTCTGAATTTTGGGAAAGATGTAATGTGTAGGCTTTGACTTGTGATGTTCTCGCGGGTTATGTGAGTTGACTTTTAGTGATGGATGATGTGTGATTAGATGGGAGTGCTAGATGATGATGTGTGATGTCTAGATATTGATGTGTGTTAACCAGATGATGATGTGTGATGATGTAGGATGATGTGTGATGATGTGTGATGTAAGTTTTGTTCCTTAATACGTATTATTTACTTGGCTTCACGTAGTGTGACTATGTTAATATTAGTAAGGTATTATCTTAACAACGCGAAAGAAATAAGATAATGAGAAGTGGAACTAAATGAACAAATAAAAGCCTTGCAAGCAAAAATGGAAAGAGGTTCACAACTCCATGTGAGTTGTTAGAACAACTGTATGCGGAATAGCGTGCGATTTTGGCTAACTCATAAGGACTCACACACAGTGGGAGTCAGTCTTGGTGGCTGCTGCATACGTGTGATGTGGTATTAACTGTGTGTTATGTAGCGTGCGATCTTGGCTACCTCATGACAGTTCACACACACAGGGGAGTCAGTCGTAGTGACTGTTCCATACATGCAATATGGGATCCTTGTCATTCGACCTCAGTAATCGTGGCTGCGTGACACGAAGAAGGTAAAGCTTGATAGGATCTAGATTCAGTGAAAGATAAAAATAGAAGTGCGAAAAGTGCGAAAAGTGCAAAACGGGTAAAATGTGTGATATGAACGAAATGAATAAAACGTGCGATAAGAATGAAACGTGCGAAATGAATGACACGTGCGATAAGAATGAAATGTGCAAAATGAATGAAACGTGCAATAAGAACAAAATGTACGATGTGTGACCATGTGCGATAGTAAAGAAAATGTTTTAACGAGCGAAAGGTGAATTATATTTTATAAAACTGGAACTCACTCAGCAACGCCGACTTTTATGTATTTTGTAGTTGGCAGGTAAGAGTTGCTGAGGATGGCGCGGAGGCAGCTACTTGGATTATTTTTGATGGCATCCATTCTATGTAAAATGATGCTTTTGTGATGTAATGCAACGGATGATATTTTGTAACGATGTTGTATTATTTGGCAAAAGCAGTTATTAATATATGAAATGATTTTAGTTAAATGTTTCCGCTGCAATGTTTTAAATAAATGTGTGATTAATGTGCGATGAATGACCAACTGTGAGGTGCCCGGGAGCGGGTCCTTACACGTTAAGATCCCAAGTCATGATCAATTTAGCATTTCATAGACAACACTACTTTCCAGATCAAGACACTTCTAACCAAGCCTAATGAGCTTTCTAACTTTCCCTATGCATGTATTCACACCTCTCATAAGTTTCACTCCCCTCGGTTTAGTATCTAGTCTAGCAAAAGGTGTGCTATTATATCAATGTAGTACTCTCAACCAAGAACAACTCATAATTACCATAAGCTTGCATTATGATCACAACTCCACCAATTAACACAAACCATGCACATATCGAAAGGTCTTTGAAGGGTTGTAATGTAAGGCTTAGGATTTGCGTAAGGATATAGAATTTAAGGTGGCTTATGGTGATGAACTCCAAATAATAATGTTAAACCGTACTAAACAATGAAAAAACACTAGACAATGAATTTGGGTAAACTTGACCCATCTTCACAATTTATTACCACAGGAACATGACGTTGATATTGTGGTCATTTTGAACCATTATTACTTCAATTTTTTTATATTTTTTATTTTTTTCACTACTTCTAACAATATTATATAGGAACTTCAAGCACTACTTATCGGACTTCATCAACTGCTTGCATGGGTTTAGACGGTTAAGGAAAGTTATGGTTTGATTTGAGGTTAAACAATTAAAGAGGTTAAAGGCTCAAAGTAGCAACTAGGGGATCATTTTAGGGTAAGATAATGCAATTGAACATGGCTAATCAAACAAAGGTTTATCCTAGTGCCTTAATCATATATGTGCAATAGTTTGGTTCATGATCTCGAAACGGATCAATTATGCAAGTTCTAGAATAATGACATCGTTCTAGTAAACACATATGAATGGAAAATAAGCACTTACCCTATTTATGTTCTAAGCTCATGTATAGGCTCAATTCTTATAGAAAACGGTGGTTGACAGGCTAAGGATGTGAAAACATGCATAGAAGGTCCACTATGTACCTCATTACCCTTAGTTAGCTATCACTTATCAGTTCTCAAAACTTTCTCCTGCACTTGAGTTGACTATGAATAGGGGCCTCTATTTGACATCCATTCACAATTTATATTTCACAACGACACTTTAATGCACCATGAAATCACATGAGGGATGTTTACAATAATTTTTTTTAAGAATTCCCCTCATCCACACACTTAAACCTTACATTGTCCTCAATGTATGTTTTAGAACTTGTATGTGGGAATTAAGAGAGCCTTCCCCCACCATTTTTATAACACAAAGCTAATCTTCCCATAGATCATGTCCCCTTGGAATTAACCGCCAACAACACCTATTTAACTCATTCCCATCACATAACACTTAATACACCACCAAATACACAAAATCAAGTTGTTGTCTCGACAACACCACACATAACAGATAAAATAAAACAAAAGAAAAGTAACCAATAGAAACATAAAGCATAGTTCAACATAGATAGGGGGATGCATGTGGACCTGATCATAGGATCAGCGAGTGCATCAATAACCACCAGATGGTGGTCCTGATTATGGCTGCCCGAAGATACTCTCAAAGAATCCCCGTCTCACATCTCCCATGTTGAAAGCATTAGCCTAGTTAGCATTAGATCCACTTGGCTCATCTGATGGTGGTGCGGTAGTTGGGAGCCACACAGATGGTGTAGATTGTGGGTAGTATGGGGCTTGCTACGTCTGACTGTAAGGAAGAAGATCGGGTGACTGCCAGTTGGTAGGAAGTGGTGTGGTTGTATAGGGCAATCTTTGCATATAGTCCTCCCAACGACAAATATCCTCCCTATACATGTAATCCTGGTTGCGATAAAATTCTTGAGAGTACATCATGTGTTACATGTACATCCTGTTCCTTTCCATCTCCTTAGTCTGCCGATCAAACATCCTTTGTTCTGGCACTGACCATCGTAAAAACTGCTAAATCAATATTTCAGATTCGTTGAGCTTGGATCTTAGGATTCATCATGTTCAGATCTGAAAATTCAAAATTAAGATGGGTGGAGGTGTGTGAATCATAGAACAAAGAGAATGATAATAATAATGTGTAGATGATTTCATTGATGTTGATGAACAAGTTACAATGAATGATCAAATACAAAGATGGAGGAAGATAAAACCCACCCAAAGGAGAGGATTTCTCCTTTGGTGGTGCTTCACACCATGAGAAACACACACAAAAGAACCACACTTGCAAAAATGCACTAGTGGGTGTATTTATATTATTATTACAACATGACCTAATTTTGACTTTTCTATTTGTCTTGATCTTGACTTTGTCATGTTGAGTTGTCTTGTATTGTTGTTTTTGTTGTAATCAACTTGGTCTCTGAACTTGTACAATGAGATCTTCAGTCGGCTGTGATTGTGATTTGGAAAGCTTCAGTTTATCCAATTGTTGAACCCAACAATACTCCCCCTAAACTGATGCTTGCCGAATTCTAACTTTGAAGATCTTCTCTGTCACATGTTTTCATGATCAACTGATGTTCTAACACAATTCACTGTAGTTCTCCCCCTCAGATTAAGCTTCTCCTAATGTATTTCTGATAGAGGATAGAATCTCTTTGAGAACACTTAACGCATTGGACATGAGGTGTATCACTTTTGGATTACTGTTGTTCATATCACACTCAAAGGATTAGTATGTATTAGGCATATGATGATGCTTTGAACTTCAATAAATTGCATCAGGAACATAAATCAATCTTGAAAACACTTCAACTGATTTGAATTTCTGAAATGACTTCACAATCTGACATTCTTCAGATAATCATTGGTCCCCTTGATTAAAGTCCGTCTAACTGTTCCGCTCAGTAGTCAGACACGGGTGCAAAAGATCATCTTTGAGTGTAGTATCATGAGCTTCAGAAAGAGTTTCTGACAGTTGTACAAATCCTTGAATAAATCATTGATTATGTGACCAAAGTTGATTTCTTCTTTTGTTTTGAATGCTCAAATGGACGTGCCTGTTGGTTGCAATCGTCCGTATTCATGATGTTTTCTTTTTCTTGTTTGTTTGTGTCATCTGTTCATCATCTGTTCATTGATTATGTTGTTGATGTTGCTGTTGCTTTTGATGTTGATGTTAATAATAATGTTGTTGATGTTGATGGATGTGCATGTGATTTAAGTAAGCTAACATTTACATTAGTTACTCAAAGCACTAGCATTTGTGATGCAGCTTACGGAATGAAATCGAAGCTCCAAAACATAAAAGTGGCCCGAAAACCTATTTAGAGGCCTAATTTTGGAAAAATAACAGGATAACCCGCCTTTGGCGGTTACCAAGACGTAGCCCTTGTTTCCACGGTCGTTTTGACTGGTGGCACGACAGAAACGGAGGCTCGTAGCCCAGGTTATGCCTATTTTGGTGATTAACATCCGCATTTGAGGTTATCATCACCATTCATCCGCATTAGTTGACTTGTATCCGCATTTGTGAAGTCAACATCCGCATTAGTGTGTTCAACATCCGCATTAGTATACATAACATCCGCATTTGTATGTTTAACATTTCATTGAACATCCGCATTTCTGCCTTGTGCATCCGCATTTGTTCGTTGCACTTCCGCATTTGTTCCTTTAGCATCCGCATTTCTTTGAATAAATGCGGATGCTTTGTCAGTCATCCGCATTTGTGAAAAAGTCATCTGCATTTGAGATTAACACATCCGTATTTGTGGAATACACATCAGCATTTGTTTATATCTCATCCGCATTTGATCAAGCTTCATCCGCATTTGTTTTTTGTTCATCCGCATTTGTTTTCAGACTTGAACAAAAATGATTTCACGCTACAGTGCAGGTCGGGAAATCAGCAGTAGCTTTGATTTCTTCATCTTTTCTTCGTTTTTGATGATTATCATGTTCAATTGCATCGAATTTTGAATGAATAATCCAATGGATTATTATATTTCTTCAAATCGTACCATATTAGAACAGATCTGATGACTTTTCTCTTTGATTTTGTGATGAACAAGCGGGTTTTCTTCTTTTTGATGATAATCTTGTTAAATTGCATCGA
The DNA here is from genome assembly GCA_024085815.1 of Flaveria linearis. Lineage (NCBI taxonomy): Eukaryota > Viridiplantae > Streptophyta > Magnoliopsida > Asterales > Asteraceae > Flaveria > Flaveria linearis. The sequence goes on along the minus strand of CM044004.1, from coordinate 17,166,445 downwards.
GCTTTGAAGGGATAATCAGATCCATGATTAATCATATTCAAATCGTACCAATTTAACAGATTTGTTGTTTTTCTTTTGTATTTTTGTTGATGAACAGAGGGGGTTTTGATGAACAGATGGGCTTTTGATCTTCATTTTTGTTGTTTCTTCTTTGTTCTAAACATCATTAAAGATGAAATCAGATCTGAAAAATACATGAACCCAGCAACCAACAGCTCTGATACCATTTTGCTAAATCAATATTTCAGATTCGTTGAGCTTGGATCTTAGGATTCATCATGTTCAGATCTGAAAATTCAAAATTAAGATGGGTGGAGGTGTGTGAATCATAGAACAAAGAGAATGATAATAATAATGTGTAGATGATTTCATTGATGTTGATGAACAAGTTACAATGAATGATCAAATACAAAGATGGAGGAAGATAAAACCCACCCAAAGGAGAGGATTTCTCCTTTGGTGGTGCTTCACACCATGAGAAACACACACAAAAGAACCACACTTGCAAAAATGCACTAGTGGGTGTATTTATATTATTATTACAACATGACCTAATTTTGACTTTTCTATTTGTCTTGATCTTGACTTTGTCATGTTGAGTTGTCTTGTATTGTTGTTTTTGTTGTAATCAACTTGGTCTCTGAACTTGTACAATGAGATCTTCAGTCGGCTGTGATTGTGATTTGGAAAGCTTCAGTTTATCCAATTGTTGAACCCAACAAAAACCCCACAGGGTGAGCCTGAGCCACTGCAACCCTTATCCTTCTATGATGCAGATGATCATCATCTGCCACGTCATCTCTCATTGGGCTATCACGTCGTCGCCCTTCTTTCTCAAAAGAATAACCCTCTCTAATTCTAGAAATCCTCTCTTGCACCTCCAGATATCGACCGCTCCTCTTGTCTACTAACTTGTGAACACCCGTAGACCTCTTATAAGACCACCCTGGCAGTAAATTGCTGATTTTAAAAGGCACATGAGTCACCTGAACCTGACTTGGCAAAACATTTTGTATCCAAAAAATTTGGATAATGGCCAACAATGTGGAATTGATTTTCTGTCTGAGTTCTCCCGAGATTCCCAAATACTCCATAAAATCAGTTGTCGAGCAAACAAAGCTGGTTTCCCTGTTGTAACCAATGCATGTAGAACCATCACTTAGTATAACCTTACCTTCGCTTTATCACCCATCCTAGGAAGCACATTCTGATTTAAGAAAATCAATAATAGTTTGGGAAGTGGCTTTATATTTGCACGATCAAGAGACCATCATGCCACATTAGTTCCCTCAGGCACTTGAAACATCTCATATATCATACTCGGCCACACTTCCTCCTTTGCCACTTTATATGCGAGCATCGCATCAGTCGGGTATGTATATGGGGTTCCATCCGTTGTCCCTGTGTCAAAGTGAGCCATCCTATTTAAGTTAAAGAATGATAGGCTCACTGTCTTACCATTCACCTTTCCCGTAAGTTGTGTTATGGCTGGGGGTTGCCTCCTTGTTCCTTTTTCAGGGTGGACATCCATTCCAATATTGCATTCACGTAGATGTCCTTAACACCGTCATTATTGAAGCTCAAATGCTGTTCCCAACCTAGTCTGGTAAAGCATTTGAGTACCCCAAACCTTTCAAAGTCCGACCGATAAATCTGTCATTCACAAATCATTAGCTTATCCATAGACACTTGACTTGCTTTCATATTTTTAAATACATCTCTGATTGCACGTCCGCACCCTTAAAAGATGACAAGCATCTGTTTTTTCTCCAAATGGGGAGACCATCATCACCATAATCTTCCTCCCCCGAGTCAACTACTTGCATGGAGTCATTTTCAGATTCGTTCTCTGATTCAACCTCTTGCATCTTAACTTCCTCATCCTCAGATTCTTTATTGTAGAGGACTCTCCCTCTTTTTCCCCGGGAGGAGGAAGCAACCTCCTTTCCTTTTTCTCTTCCTGCTGGAGCCTTAGTCCTCACCATTGAACCTACATTCATATGACCTTAGTTAGTATAATATCATCAATTGATCAAAATCTATTTCCACACATTGCATAGAGAATCATTCCTGAACACTAACCTTATATGTTCATTATCTAGTTATAAACAAACACAATTTTATTAGTAACCCATGCCTATACTACCTTCAATCCATGAAATAATTCATATTTTTATTCACCCTACACAAAGTTTTCTCCTAAAATCTCTAGTTTTGCACTAATCCACCCATAATAACAACAGAACAATATCACCATCTACCAATGTTACCTTCAATATGTTCATATGCATAATCACTCTCATAAGTTCCAAGAAATAAGAGAATACACGTACCTTAGTGCTTGAAAGTATGTGAGATGAAGAAAGATGCAACCTTTACTCTAAAACCCCAAAATCCCCACACTATTTCGTAGCTTTAACCTTTAAAAATCACCCAAATGACTGTGACTCACATAAAATTACCACCTGGATTTCGTTCCTCTCAAAAATTAAGCAAAATGCACATATAACATGCGCGATTTGGTTAAGAATTGATGAAGTTAGGGTTAATGGAGGTTAGGGTTTTGTTGGGCTGGAGAAGAAGAAGTGGAGAAGAAGAAGAAAAGGGTGAAAAACGAGATTGTTGGTAAGGTTTGTGGTAAAAAGGGTCGGTTAGGAGTGTGTGGTGAGAATTTTCCCAAACATTGTGGTTAAAAATGGTACCACCAGGCCCTACGCAGACCAGACGTAAGTTACGTCCTGAAGGACGTAGCTTACGTCCCTCCTTGGTTTTGCCTTCCTTCGTACGTGTTGGACGTAATACAGTTGGGGAGGACGTAAGTTTCTCCGAGGACGTAAGCTTACGTCAAATGGACATAAGTTACATCCTTTTTAATAAAATTTTATTTTATTTTATTTATTTTTGATTTTTTTTAATTTTACATTTTATGTGACGTTACATTAGAATGTATGCCCACCCCCTGGAAAATTTAAAGTCGCCCTCGACTTTAAGACTTGGAAAAGTAAACTTGAACGAATAACGTTAACGCTAGACTGACATAACTGGAACGTGCAAAATACAAAAAGAAAATAAATAATGCAAAGAAGGAAGAAAGAAAACATAACGCGGGTTGCCTCCCATAAGCGCTAAATTTACTAGTCTTCAGCTAGATTTCGCGGGGTTGTTATGAAGTCGCGTCAATGATCGATGAAATTAGTAACAATTTCACCGATTCCACTGACGTCGAGTCTAAGTCCTTGTCTTCCAGATATGGTTTCAGTTGTTGACCATTCATTACCTACCGCTAGGTGATCATCAAAATCTTTAATCTCAATCTCGCCATAATTTCCAATACGCTTAATCAGATACAGTCCCGTCCATTTACTCAAGTTTAGCTATGAAAAATTTCAACCGTGAGTTAAATAACCGTACTTTCTGGCCTACCTCAAATGTCACACGTTTCAGTTTGGCATCATGGATCCGTTTCATCCGTGTCTTGTATGAACTAGCGGACTCGTACGCTTCATCTCATAATCCTTCCAATTTAGTAAAACTCAACTTCCGTTGTTTACCTGCAATATCATAATTAACATTAACCTCTTTCGCTGCCCATAAAGCAAGATGAACCAACTCAATAGGCAAATGACATCCTTTTTCATAGACCAACCGGTAAAGGGTACTACCAATAGGCGTTTAAATGCAGTACGATACGCCCACAATGCATTGTCATGTTTTGTAGACCAATCCTTGCGATCAATTCGTACTGTTTTTTGTAAAATCTCTTTGATTTGCCTATTTGATACCTCCACTTGTCCACTTGTTTGTGGATGGTATGGTGTTGCAACCCGATGATCTACACCATATTGTTTAAAAAGCTTTCGAAAGTTAAAGTTTTTGAAATATGATCCCCCGTCACTTATGATCACTCGGGGAATACCAAATCTGGAAAAAATGTGACCTTGAACAAACTTACAAACGACATTGTGATCGTTTGTTTTAGTGGCAATTGCTTCTACCCATTTAGACACATAATAAACTGCCACTAAAATGTATAAATTGCCAAAAGACTTTGGAAATGGACCCATGAAGTCAATTCCCGATACATCAAAGATATCAACAACCAAAATTGGCTGCATGGACATTTCATTTTTTTCAAAATACTACCCATTTTTTGGCGATTTACACAATTCTCACTACCCTTCTTATCTCAAATTTCTAGATTAAACTCTTGCAGCAGGAGAATCCATCTAATCAACCTGGGTTTAGCATCCTTCTCCATTAAATAATGTACGACACTATGATCCGAATAAATAATTACCTTGCTTCTCCAAATGTAGGACCTAAACTTATCAAGAGCATAAACAACTGCAACTAACTCTTTCTCAGTGGTAGTATAGTTCCATTGAGCACCACCTAGAGTTTTGCTAGCATAATAAATTACCACGGGTTTCTTGTTTACTTGTTTTCCCAAAACATCCCCAATTGCAGAGTCACTCGCGTCACACATTATTTGAAGAGGTAGTGACCAATCGGGTGCTTGCAATATTAAGGCTTCAACCAATTTTTGTTTTAAAGTAGTAAAAGATTTAAGACACTCCTCATCAAACACAAATAACACATCTTTCAAAAGCAGATTACAAAGTGGTTTAGTGATGGTACTAAAGCCTTTTATAAATCTCCTATAAAACCCAATGTGTCCTAAGAATGATCTAATACCTTTTACATTTGTTGGAAGAGGTAATGTTGAAATAACTTTAATTTTAGCATGATCAACCTCTATCCCACGTTTTGATAACACATGTCCTAAAACAATTCCTTCTTTTACCATAAAATGACTTTTCTCCCAACTCAACACCAAGTTTGTTTGAACACATCTTTTTAAACCCTTTGTTAATTGAACCAGATAATTGTCAAAAGATGGACCAAAGATGGAAAAGTCATCCACAAAAATTTCTAAAGACTCCCTAATAATATCTGAAAAGATACTCATCATGCACCTTTGGAAGGTGGCTGGGGCATTACAAAGTCCAAATGGCATTCGTCTAAATGCGAGAGCACCATAAGGGCAAGTAAAAGTAGTCTTTTGTTGATCATCGAGATGAATTGCAATCTGATTGTATCCCGAATATCCATCTAAAAAATAATATAATTTCTGACTTGATAGCTTCTCGATGATTTGATCAATGAAAGAAAGTGGAAAATGGTCTTTTGAAGTAGCTGCATTTAACTTCCTATAATCAATACACACGCGCCATCCGGTCACAGGTCGGGTAGCTACATGATCACCATCCTCACCTCTCACAACTTGGATGCCTGATTTCTTAGGTACTGTTTGGGTAGGACTGATCCACATGCTATCAGAAATTGGATACATAATTCCTACGTCCAACCATTTAAGAACTTCCTTCTTTACCACTTCTCGCATGTTGGGGTTTAATCGTCTTTGAGTGTCTCTCATAGGTTTGACATCAGCATCAGTAATGATTTTATACATCACAATGTAGGGGCTAATACCTTCGAGATATGCAATTGTCCATCTAATAGCTGCTTTGTGCTCCTTCAATACGTTAAGTAACAACTCTTCTTGATCACTTTTTAAATTTGATGCAATGATGACCGGGGGAGTTTGATTGTCCCCCAAAAATACATATTTCAGATGTTTGGGGAGCTCTTTCAATTCCACTTTCGGTGAACTCTCTAATGATGGCTTTAGCTGAGAATCAATGTGATCAGGTAAAGATTCCACTTGATGTGTCCAAGGTGGTCTTCCTTCATGCACAACCGACACATCAAAGTTCCTTTCCTCTTCATCCAAATCGTATGCATGCTCAACATCCAACCTGTCCCAAAAAACACACGGCTCCTCAATGTTATCGTTATTGTCATAAGGCTTACACCCGTCCATAGTGTCTGCCATAAAGCATTCATTATCAACAGAGGAGTTAGTTACTTTGTCATATACATTGACACTTAATTTACAATTACCAAAAGTCATATCAACTGTTCCATCTTGACAATTAATTTGTGCATTAGCAATTGCTAAAAATGGTCTACCAAGTATGACGTTAGATTGTTTGGTTTTGTCACATGAAGCATAATCGAGCACTAAGAAATCAACTGGATAGTAAAAATCATCCACCTTGACTATGAAATCTGTTACTATGCCACGAGGGAGTTTTAATGTGAGATTGGCTAACATCACCATGGTATTGGCTTTTTGTAATGGACCAAAGCCATATTGGTCGTATAAACTCCCTGGTAGAATACTAACACTAGCTCCAACATCGAGTAACGCCCTTGCGACTTTAAATTCACCGACTTGAATAGAAATAATGGGTGCTCCTGGATCTCTAAGCTTAGGTGGAAGAGCACCTAACAAGATTGCACTCACATTGGCTGGAACATCAAGTTTCTTAGGAAACTTGTGAGTTCGTTTTTAGGTGCACATATCTTTCAGATATTTGGCATAAGCAGGAACTTTTTTTATTGCATCCAAAAGAGGTAAGTTAACTTTAACTTGTTTAAAAATCTCCCACATCTCCTCTTGTTGTGGGCCTCTTTTGTTTATTACTTTCTTTGGTTCAATCAAAGCTGAAGGATAAGGAATGGTGTTACCCTCCATTCCCTTGTCCTAACCTTTTTGCACATTATCTTTTAGAATTGGTTTAGTTATCTCTTGGAAGGTTATCTTTTTTATTGATTTTGGTAAAACAAGTTCCTGTTCATTTTCACTATCACTATCAACATCCTCCACTACCCCCTCTACAAATGGTGGTGGAGGGACAACATTGTTGTCATAAATTTTACCACTACGAAGAGTACTTACTTGGTTGATTTGCACATTCCTCACGTTCTTCGGGTTAGCTCCTTGATGTTGAGGATTGATGGTGGTATACTTGGTAACTTACGGGGTTCCGCTTAATTTGAGCCACGTCTTCAGCTAGTTGACCCACTTGCTTGTTTAAGGCTTCATAAGCCTTAGATCTGATTTCATTTTCCCTCTTATTCTCTTTCATATTCTCTTTCATCATGTTCATTAAAGCATCTAACTTTACATTTATGGAGTCTTCATTACCAACTTGTCCCGATTGAGGATTCCCTAGATAGTTTCTTGATGAATTCCCTTGTTGACCTCATGATGGTAGCTCCCTTGATTATTTCCTGTAGAATATGAGGCTCTTTGATAGCCACTTGGATTGTAAGTCCCTTTTGTTTAGTTTTGATATGTTTGACTGCCTTGATTATTGCCTTGAAAGTTAGGGTTCATTTGGTTTGAAGCATTACCATACTTCAAATTTGGATGATTCCTCAATCCTGGATGAGAAGTGTTGGAACTCATATCGAATTGCTTCCTATCTTCATAAACTTGATTGACTTCCTCACTTATTCCCATTACCACTGGACATGAATCACCATTATGACCCATTTCACCACATTCTTCACATACATCATATCCTACATTTGCAATCTCCTTCAGACCTGTTCTTCCTAGCTTTGCCAATTGTTTCTCCAACGATACAATTCTCGGTCATTGTTTAGTTCAATTGAGTGGACTAATTAACAAATTAACTAAGAAAATACGTGCAAGTAATTAAAATTGATTAAAAGATAATTATGAAAAAGGGTAATCCACCCCAGGATTCAAGTTCGATTCTCGGTCATTGTTTAGTTTAATTGAGTGGAAAATCCTTAATGGGGATTTTATACTTGTAATGATTAAGTGTTAGTGATAACCAAGACTTAACAGGTCTTAGTACATAATACCAATTGGATTAACAACCAGAACCTTGCAGTCATACAACTTGCGCAAAATTATATGACATTCAAATCAAGCTTCACTAAAACAATTGTTTAAATAATCAAAACACAAGTTAAACTAAATAAAAAACTTAACGGGTTCTAATTTTTAATCCCAACACCAATTGAACATGAACAAAACCTAATAACACGAAACCTATTACCAGAGGTAGATCATGCGGTGTTTAGCCTTACATCTTCATGAATTCAACAACGAAATCGGATTGGAACATGATTGGATGGATTAGAATGAGTTAGAGAAGTCAAAGAAACCTCAAGAATCACCAAAGTACATCCCTTTTTGCTCCCAATGCGAATTAGGGTTTTGGTGAGTTCAAGAGTTTGCGTTTAACATATATAGTAACAGTTATAAAACATAAGAGGTGCTTTAAACTAGATAGCTAATCTAAATTCAAAAGTAATAATAATAGTGATTTTGCGATTGAAGATGACATGTGTTTAGTTTGTTTTCCTCCCATCACAACCTACCAAGTTGTGATGATGTTTGTGTTTAGGACAATATTGCACCTGTTTGACCTCGAGTCGCACAGGTGGGGCTTGTTATGCCCAGTAGTACTACCCAGCATTTCCCGCTAGTTAATGATATTAACGATCCGAAAGTGTGAGGACTTTCAAGGTAAATTATACTATGTTAAACTATACACAACTTACATCAGTAATGCGTTTGTAAACAGGTATGCTATCTCCCCCAAAAGAGAGAGAGCGTATAAAAAGTGGGGCATGAACTCACCTGGTGTGCACTCGAATGATATTAAAGCTAACTTGAGAGAGAGAAAGACAATATTCTGAGGTTACCTAGAACACGCAAGTACATAAGTACGTGTACACAGAATCCCTAACAACCCTAAGTCCTCAATTAACACATTGACCAAAGGTTTAAGAAAACAAGACTCATTTGACCTTGTTGACCCGTTTGACCCGTTGGAGACATATTAGTTTGATTCCTATTTAATCAAGTGTGTTAATGTATCATACATGATAATCATAGAAGTATTTCTTGTATATCACATCATTACTCTAGTTCTAACAAGATCATTATACTACTTCAATTTGGCATAATCACATTGATCACCAGTTTCATACAAATCAACATTCATAGCAATGATTAATTCCAATCCCAATCATGACTTCCTAATCACAAACAACAATCCATGTTTTACATTCTAAGTCACATCAACAACATCATCCATCATACACACATTTGGTATAAACATCTCACTTGTATTCATGCATATTTTCCAAACAACCTAGATTCTTCCAACTAGTTCATAAACTATCCAAACAACCTAACTAACACAATCCAACGCATTAGACGTCATTAATAAACATTCTAACATGATCCTAGCATCATAAGCATGTCCAATTCACAATATCCAATGATCTGCTAAATTAAAGTTTCCTTTTTGGGAAAGTAATATTCCAATGTCAATTCAACACCCAATTCTTTCATGAATTCATCAACAACATACCTAATCAAGTCCATACTAACATCTAGACATGACCAACATTATCAAATCACCATAATTCACAAATCTCATATCCAAAAGTTTCTAATTTTAGCAAGATATGAACTACATGATCAATTCTTGGATTTCTAGCATTATAATCATAATCCTAACATTCTTACAACATCATTAACATCCTAACATCCTCAATTCATTATCAAATCATCAAGTTCATGAAATAAAGTTACTATTATTAGTAGTGTATGAACTACACATCAAAATTATGGATTTCATGCATAATAAGTCTAGATTAACATTCATACAATCTAAATAGCATCATATCATCATCAAATCATCATGAATTCCATCTTTATCCTAATTTTCAACCTAGGGTTCCATCTTAATAAAAAATCATCAAAAAAACTTGATAAAACCTACCTTTTGGTGTGTTTAGATGATGATTAGCACATGAAATCAACTTGTAACACTTTGCTTCCAATCAAAATCGACTTGGATTGCTTGTTCTTTGATCAATTTCGAATGAGAGGGGTGTTTGAGGTTGGTTTCGGCCGAATGGGTTGTGGGGGCTAGGGTTGGGATTTTTTTTAACTTAACATAAATAGATTTTTCATATAAACCCTCTTTTAATCAAATTTTTATAAAAGTTAATCTCTTTAGCACTTTTTTTAACAATTTTAACTACAAACTACAAATATTATTAATCAATAATAATATTCATGTACATTTTTAATTAGTCACAAAACACATGGAATATATATTACACGTAGTCATGTTATCGTGTAAAATTCACCAATAATATTTATAATCCATAAATTCATAAATTATATAAACCCAAACTAATAATCAACATTATTAGTTAAGTCATTATCTAATTATCATATATAATTGTTATTTGGTCACCAACATTCAATGACAACTAGTGTGTACTCACGACACGTGTATGTAAGACCTAACGAAACTAACAGAGTTTGGTAACGGAAAATTACCGGATGTCACAATAAGCATACATCTTCTTATCCAAACCTTTGCTTATCAACAATCAAAACTAAGCAACTATAAAACGAACTGATAAATTAACTTCAATTGGGTATGACTGTAGCTCTAACATATTTTCTTTCCCAAATTTTAGTGAATCAATGGGATCCACAATCCTGAATTCCTTATCCACATAATAGATCACTTCATGCTTAGTGTCTTTCTCACAAACCCATCTAATTAACTTGGCTAGACTGTTAACCGACAGAGGAGAATGAATTGGAACTTTCATGCACTGTTTGGATGCTTGTACACCCTTGTCATAATTAGAGAATTGGTGTTCCAATCAATTCTGTTTTTATCTTTTTACAACCTTTGACTTTTTAGTTTTAAACTTCTTAAAGTTTGACTTGCTTTCTCTCTAAATTGAATTTCTCATTGTATTAATATCGGCTGTAGGGTGCTGTTTGTTTTTCTACAGAAAAATATCTGCAGTTTGCGGACCACATCTGCAGACATCTGCAGAAAAAGAGGTGGACCAAACGTCTTTTGTTTTTAACATCAGCAGACTTGTAAAATATTCTATAATTAAAGTAAACCTATTTTTTAAACATTAAAAAGTACTTCAATATTAAATTTAAATAAAAGTCATACAACACTATAATAATATTCATAAAACCATAAAAATACTTTTTATTTAAATATTTAATTCCACATTTTGCATTAGTTGCTCAACAATTTCATCTCGTAACTGAGTCATATATTCCCGATCTGATGCAGTACCATGTGCTTCAACCTCATTTTCATCAGCATCAACGTACATATTACGATTTCCATAAAACACATTGGGTTGATCGTATTGTGTAAAAAAGTCATCGCTGAGACCCTCTTTCCTTATAAAATTATGTAGTGTGAAACATGCAATGGTAATGTTCCTTTGTGTAACTAACAGTATTGGTGTCATCCTCTTCAATATTGGGAACCATGCTTTCAAGAGACCAAACAAACGCTCAATAACATTTTGCAGTTTTGCATGTGCATGGTTAAATTTTTTTTTACTAGTCAATGCACGACTCCTACGAAAATCTCTAAGCCAATACCTATCATTACGATATGGAGCCATAAATCCTCGTATGTGTGCATAAGGGGCATCACAAAGATAATATTTATCAGTAAAGATATATAAATAATTAGGAAATTAAACTAAAATACAAATATTTAAAAACAATTAAAATACCTGGTGGTGGTAACGGGAATGGAGCATTTGTATCTGATAATGCCTTTGATAATATTCTAGAATCAAGTGCTACCCCATCCCAGCCAACCACAATAAATGTAAAAATCATGTTGAAGTCACAAATTGCTAATACGTTTTGAAAACAATCCCCTTTTCCCCTTCCTCTGTATAAATCTTGTTTGGTAGTAGGGACAACATCATGTATCAAAGTTCCATCAAGTGCACCAACCGCTCCTTTGAAAATCCGCCGTAGCCTTTTATTACATCCTGGAATGTTTGGATTCGGATTGAAAGAAGTTGGTACTATCATATCTTTGGCAAAAAGCATCATTTTATCCAACACTTCATAAAAAATTTATGAATTGTTTGCTTTGAGTGTTGAAATCTACGCTTGATAACCACATGTAACACCCGAAACTTTCACCAAATTAAAAGAAAAGGAAAAAGAAAAATATATTGAAAGAAAGGAAAAGAAACATAAGTGGAGGGGCTAAGTGTAAAATGTACGAAAACTCAATATTTTAATATATTTTTGAGTATGGCCGCCCATATTAGTACCAATCTCATCTGCTTTTGTCGACCAAAACAAGAAGAAGCAAGAACCAGAAGTTCTCTCGGGTTCAAGAAGTAGAAGAACTTGCTTTTGGGTGTAGGTAAGTGTTTTATGCTTAATTGACTCGGTTTTGTTAGGTTTCGACCATGAAACCGAGTGTACATGTTCTTATGTGTGTATATGTGTTTGGTTGGATGTTTTTGACATGTTTAGGTGCTAGAAATCTTTGAAAGCTCGAATTTGAAGAAGTTTGTTTCAAGGCTACAAAAGGTGAGTTCTAGACCTCGGTTTTATGTGTTTTTAAGCTTCTTTGGAGCTGAAAATGAATGTAAAAAGTTTTTAAATTCTTATGTATGTTACCCGTAGGTAATTGTGTATGTATGCTAGTGCTCTATGGTTATTTATGTTATGATCATGTTTAGAATGGTAAATATAAGTCAAGAACACATAAGGATGATGATTGGGACTGAAAATGACATAGAAACATGTTAAATAGGTGGTCATACGCCCAAATAGGGCTCATGCGCCTGGAAAATTGACTTAGAAAGTCCAAGTGAGGCTCATGCGCCCAAACAGTACGCTCAGGCGCCAAAACAGTAGCTCATGCGCCTAAATAATGCCTTAGAAATACTAAGTGTATGCTTATGCACCTGAATAGTAGTTCATGCGCCTAAGTATTTTGCCCAGACGCATAAGTGTTGGGGTCATGCACCCAACTTTTCTTCAGATGCCTAAGTATAAGCTTATGCGCCTGAACAGTACATGCACATAAAGGTAGGCTGGAAATACTAAGTGTAGAGTTCATGCGCCTGAATAGTGCTGATGCGCCTAAGAAGGGCTCATGTGCCTGCATAGTGCACATTCGCCTGAGCACATAGAAAATTTTCTGGAATTTTAGGAAAAATCAGAATTTTAGGGTTTGACACTATTTTGACTTATGGACTATATTGGCCTATTTTAAGCATGAATATGTGATGGTCTATGGTTAGAGTATGTATGATGATATGATGAATGTTATGACATACATATATGTATGATGTGTTATCTTTTAATGGTTTGCAAAATGAATATATTATATTATAATATACGTTAAGTATTATGTTATGACTTTACATAGTATGATGTATGTATGAATGGATGTAAAGTATAACATAACGAATTGAAAGATAACAAAGATGAAAAGTGGAACACAATGAACGAATGAATTGCTTGCAAGTAAAATTGAATAGGAGGTACATGACCATGTTGTTATTAGCTCATCTGTGTGCGGTTTAGCTAACCCAAAGAATACACACATGGTCAATCATTGAGATTGACAAGACCCTTATAGCATACCCTAGGTGATTGGGTCAGCTTTGTGCATAATGTTCAGGGTCTATTTATAGACCTCAGGCCCAGCATCAGCTTCGTGCACAATGTTCGGGGTATGGCACATTGGTCAAGATGAAAGTGAAAGATAATGTAAAGTACGAAAAGAACAAAGATTGACGGGACTCTCGTGGCATGCCCTAGGTGACTTGGTCAGCTTTGTGCACAATGTTCAGGGTCTATTTATAGACCTCAGGCCTAGCATCAGCTTCGTGCACAATGTTTGGGGTATTGCATGTTGGTCCGAATGAAAGTAAAAGATAACGAAAAGTATGAAATGAAAGTATGTGGATGATGATGAATGATGACAATAAAAGTATGAAACGAAAGTATGTGTATGACAATGAAAGATAACAATGAAAGTACGAAAGAATGAAATGAACATTGAATGTTGACTAAATGTACATATGATGTGTGCTCGCATACGAAAGTAATGTATGTTAATTGAGAAGTATATTTTCATATATAAAACACATAAGGTATTTTGATACTTCTAAAACTAGAACTCACTCAGCAATGATGACTTTTATACATTTTCAGTTGGCAGGTAATCATTGCTGAGGATGGCACGCGGTGGAAGTTACTCGGCGGGGCAAGACTGGCATCCATTCACGCATAATATTATTGTTGTTTTGTAATGCAATTAACAGGTGTTTTCTTTGTAACTTAAACAATGCTGTATTACTTAGCAATAGTAATTATAAATGAAACGAATGGTTTTTGTTTAATGTAATTCCGCAGCAATGTTTTATGAATTGTATAATGTTTTGTATGTTTAGTGCTATGATCGACCAACTGTGAGATCTTCGGGAACGGGGCCTTACAAGTTGGTATCAGAGCCAAAGTTTAAGAGAAATGGGTAAATATTTTCAAAAACCTAATCTTAAACTGAGAATGGGACAAGGGGAGGGATGCCAACCCAAGTAGCTATGTGCCATCAGGTATTTCTTTTCTTAATGTTAACCAGTACTATATGCGTGTGCTATTTGACTTATGTGTTCATAGTAGATTTAGATACTGATGTAGTCAGGATAGGAAATGTTTGGGGTGTGAAGAGTAAAGTAAGTAGCCAATCACAGCTAGCCACTATAATTAGGGACATATTATACTCAACGTAAACTAAGGTATTACCTTGAAGGACAATGCTAGTGTTTGAATCTTATAGTGATTATAGGATGGCTGGAGGTAGATCTTCTAAGGCTTCTAGAGGTGGAGCACGTGGTGGACGTGGTGCTGAGCCACGTGTCACAAGGAACAAGGCTAGAGCTACTGAAATGACCCCTGTAGATCCTGAAGTTCATCAGCATAAGGGCGTCGATGAGAATGCAAACTTGAAAGACTCAGTGAAAGAGGTAGTAGTAGAGGAGGTTCATCAAGTCATACAGATGGTTCTTCCTTCTGTGGTGACTAAGGCTGTGAGGAGGGTGAAAGAAAGGAAAAGAGGTGGACTACTGGAGAGAAGAAAGATAACAACCGGAAACTAAGACGGTTGTCTCGAGTGAGGAGGAGGAGGAAGAGGCTGTGCAGGAAACTGCACGAGGCTGTAACTATGGGGCATTTTAAAGATGCAAGCCCCCAATGTTTCATGGGAATGGTAGTGATGCTGCTGCTCACCACTGAGTAAGAGAGATGGAGGCGTTGTTGGAAATTAGTGAGTGTTGCAAGGACCAGAAGGTGAAGTTCGCCACTCACTCGTTCGTTGACTCGGCACTGTGTTGGTGGGACAAAATTGTCCAAGCTGAAGGCAGTCAGGCCATCGGAAGGATGAGATGGGGAGAGTTAAAGAAGATGGTGATTGATGAATTTTGTCTTCATAAGGAACTTGACAAAATAGAGAGAGAGTTCTAATAGCTTGAGGCGGGTACACTTTTTCTAAATGGTTTGTTATGGCTAACTGAATTACATTATGCCCTTCTTTGTTCGTACTGGTGATATAAGTGGGCTCCCTGATAGAATCTCATCCACAACCTCGCAAGCACCTTTCCGTACAGCTTCAAGAATTTGTCTGACGTAACCTATGTAATTATATCTGTCCATCTACTCAAATACCAATTTCAATATCTTCTTTGCTTCTTCTTATTGTTCTTTCTTCTTCTTATTCTTCTTATTCTTCTTATTCTTCTTATTCTTCTTTCTTCTTCTCTATATCCTTTACTGGACGCACTGTAATTTAGCAAAATTATGGATTGAACAGTTGGTGGAAATTAATGCAAGTTTTGATGCGGGCCCAAGTCTTGAAGACCAGGCCTTAATGTTTTTGGATGGCCAAGATCGTGCTGCACGAAAATAGGCCTAACCTGGGCTACAAGGCTCCGTTTCTGACGTGCTACCAATCAAAACGATCGTGGAAACGAGAGCTACGTCACGGTAACTACCGTAGGCGGGTTATCCTGTTATTTTTCCAAAATAAGGCGGGTTATCATCTCGGGTTTGGATTCCTTCTTAAGAGACTTCTTTTTCTTTCCAATTGTTCTTAACTATGAACTATCCAAGTTTTGTAAGAACGGGTTTGACTACTCTAATTTTGTCAATCTTAATTTTTGACTACTCTGATTTTATTTAATTTTGATTAAATGGATTTTGTCAAAATTATTATTTATTTTGATATTTCTGGATTAAACAAAAATAATTTTTATAAAACAAAATTTAATTTTCTTTTATTAAACTTTGTTTTAAAAATAATGTTCCTAAAATAATATTCCTCCAAAAATAAAAATGTTTTTAATAAAAGTCAGCAGATTTGACTTTTTTATTAAAATTCCTTAAAAAACGTTTTATGTCAAAATTCAGATTTTGACTAAACAAAATTTTCTTTATTTTCTTTAAAAATATGTTTGTTTGACTTCCAAGAAGTCAATATTGCCCAACTTATAGTATTAATCCTAAATTCTTTTCCCTTTTCTCGTTTGAACCCGATGAGAACGAATCACAAAATTCGTTTCAAACTTTCGGTTTCTGATCAATAATCGATCGGTTAATCCGATGTTTCCTAATCAAATTTCTAGTTCAAAAAAGATGGACTTTCGATCGAATATAATGAATCAAAATCAGGTTTGATTAGAATCAAAGGTTTCAAATTTGTTGTTCTTTGACTCTATTTAATTCGTAAAAGCAGTTGATTTCGTTTAAAAAAGATTTCGTAAATTTCAATTTTTAAAAGTTTTCAAAAAGATATGGTCTCTGTTTGTTTTTTTTTTAAAACGGTTTTTTGTCAAAATCTGTAAATTGCGATTTAGAACAACAAGTTTGCATTCGATTTACTCTGTGTATATAGGGATAGGGATGAGAACCGTTCTTTATGGCAATTTGTTTCGATTTCGTGTTATATGATTTCGCCAGTGAGTCGCCAGAATTCTCTGTTTTTCCAATGAGTCTTAAAAAACGAGTATCGACGTCTAAATTCTGATTCTTTCTGATCGGTTGAATATGGCAAGTTATTCTGAAGTTGTTAATCGAGTTGATGTTAACAGTTTTATCCAATTTTTGCGTCTGTTGTTCGTATTCAAAACAGGGGATAAGCAATTCGATCTTGTTCTTCATTAACCGTTGCTCTGATACCAATTGATGTCACAGGTATGTTTTGGCCGTGTGGATTGAGAGACAATTTGTGAGAATTCAAAGACCCATTACTTATAAATGATTTGAGTTACAAGAGTATATAAAGGCACGGTTGTGGCGGTTATGGTAGTTAAATAACTACCAACCGACTTAACTATCTATGCTAACTATATATTATACAAATGTGACAAATAAACTATAGGTTAGGAGAGGAGAAGAGAATTATCCGCTAACAATCTCTCCCCAAATTCTTGATTTCCTCTCTAAGGTCTTTGATTCCAATTAAGTTTCTCATTTCAATGAACGTCACCCTTGGTAGTGCTGTTGTGAGGATATCGGCTTTTTACATTTCTCCATTTATGTATTAAACTTGAATTTGATCTTTCTCTATGCATTCAAGAATGAAGTGGTATCTTGTGTTGATATGCTTTGATCTTCCATGAAACACGGGGTTCTTCATGAGTAGTATGGTTGATTTTTTGTCTACTCTTAATGTTATCTTCTTTGGCTTTTCTCCTGTGAGTTCACTTAGAAGTCCTTGTAACCATAGTGCTTGACAAGTTGTTGATGTAGCGTCCATAAATTCTGCTTCACAAGATGATAATGCAACTGCGTTTTGCTTGGGGCTTGACCATGTGATTGGTGCTCCATTAAAGTAGAATATTGTTCCTGTTGTACCCTTGCCATCATCTGGATCTGTTCCATAACCGCTGTCACTAAATCCAATTATTTCTTTGTTTCTTACATTGGTATATTCTACTCCATAGTACAATGTTCCTTTGATATATCTTATGTTGTTGTTGGCTTCTCCATGTATCTACTTACGTACCCAACTGCATATGTAATATCTGGTCTAGTATGTGTAAGATACCTTAGGTATCCAATTAGTTTTCTGTACTGAGTTAGGTTGACTAATTCACTTTTGTCTTTTCTTGATAACTTTAGACCCGGTTTCATTGCGTGCTTTGTTGGATTGTAGTCTTCTAAATTGGCTTTCTTTAAGACTTTCTTTGCATAGGCTGACTGATTGAGCTTTATCTTTCCTTGATGTTGACATACTTCAATTCCTAAATAGTATGTGAGTGGTCCTAAGTTACTCATTCCAAACTTGCCTTGCATTTCTTTCTTGATGTCTGATATGTCCTTCATTGACCTTCCTATGAC
This sequence comes from Flaveria linearis, assembly GCA_024085815.1. Lineage (NCBI taxonomy): Eukaryota > Viridiplantae > Streptophyta > Magnoliopsida > Asterales > Asteraceae > Flaveria > Flaveria linearis. The sequence continues at coordinate 17,148,327 of CM044004.1, read as the reverse complement.
TATGATGTCATCAACATAAATAACGATAATTGCTGTTGACTTGTAGGAAGTTCTCTTGTAAACTCGTTCTTTAGGACATCTCTTGAATCCAATTTCTTTAAGGATGTTGTCTAGTCTGAGATTCCATGCTCTTAGAGGTTGGTTTAAACCATATAAAGCTTTCTTCAACTCGTAGACTAGTTTCTCCTTTCCTTTCTTTACAAAACCATCTGGTTGTGCCACATATACGTCCTACTTTAATTCACCATGTAAGAATGCTGATTTGACATCCAAATGATGTACTGGCCATCCTTCTTGTGCAGCTAAAGCTAGTAATAGTCTTATGGTTTCCATTCTTGCTACTGGTGCAAATACTTCATTGTAGTCTATGCCTTCTTGTTGTATAAAACCTTTTGCTACTAACCTTGCTTTATACTTGGTTATTTCTCATTTGCGTCTTTCTTGACCGTGAAAACCCATTTTAAACCAATTGGCTTTTGATTTATAGGAAGTGTTATGAGAACCCAAGTGTTGTTCTTCTCAATTGATTCTATCTCACTTTCCATTGCTTCTATCCATTGAGGGTATTCTGGTGCTTCTTCATGATTTCTTGGTTCTTCATCATATTCTAGGTTTAGATGTTCATATTCTTCTGGATTAAGAGCTCTAGTTTGTCTATATATGCTGTAACTGATCTATAACCTTTGACTGTTATGTTCTCTGAATCTGGTGAGTGTGAACTATCTTTAATTGTTGTAGGAGATCCTTCAATTTCTTGAACACTTTCTGGCATTACTTGTGTTGTTATTGGTGTTCTTGTTGCTTTAATGGGTGCGTTCAAATCTTCAATGTTTTTATTTTGATCTTTAAAATTTTCACCATCAGATTCTTCTTCTTGTTCATTTTCACTTTCTTGATCTTAAGCAGCTTCTTGGTCTTGATCTCTATGTATGACAAACCTTGTCCATGATGGTCCATTATCACTTACTTGCTCTAGGTAGGTATCCCAATTCCATGATTCATTTTCAACAAAGAGTACATCTCTGCTAATGCTTATTTTGCTTTCTGTTGGATCAAATAGTCTGTAGGCTTTTGTTCCTTCTTCATTTCCCAAATGTACCATTCTCTTGCTTCTATCATCTAGCTTCTTTAGATGAGTTATTAGTACCTTCATGTAAGCTACACATCCAAATATTCTTATGTGCTTCATGTTAGGAACCTTGCATTTCAATGCTTCATAGGGTGTCTTCCCCTTTAGTGCTTGGTGGGAACACAATTTAATAAGGATACTGCTTGTCATGTTGCTTTTGCCCTAAGATTTTAAGGTACATTCATAACTTTTAACATGCTTCTTGTTAAGCTCATTATGGAACGATTCTTTCTCTCAACTACACTATTTTGTTGAGGCGTGTAGGAGCAGTTAGATGTCTTATAATTCCTTGATCTTTACAATATGCATTTAGTGCATTTGATATGAATTCTCCTCCACGGTCAGTTCTTAATCTTTTAAGCTTGCAGTTCTTTTCAGGTTGCGCTTCACTTCTAAACTTTTTAAAGTGTATGGACACTTGGTCTTTTGTCTTAAGTATATAAATCCACATATATCTTGAGTAATCATCAACTAATAGAAAAAAATAGTTGTTACCAGCTAAGGATGTGGGTGTCATCGGTCCATATAGATCTACATGTACAAGCTCTAGAGGCTTCAATGCTCTAAAGTTGGCGTGAGAGGGAAAAGGCAGTCTACTTTGCTTTCCCACGAGACATGCATCACAAATTTGAGTAGGATCATCTATTTTTGGTATCCCACGTGCTATTCCTTTTGTACTTAGCTACTTTAGTGAATCAAAATTCACATGTCCCCTACGTGAATGCCATAGCCATGTAGGTGTGTCTATCTTCACTTGTAGACAAATAGGGCTTGCTATTCTTAGCTTAACCTTGTAGAGTCTATTCATAGCTCTTGGGACTTTCATCAACAAATTGTTGTGAGGATCATACGTCCAAAGATGATCGTTCTTCATAGCCACTTTACATCCAGTTTCTGTTACTTCTCCAAGACTTAGGATGTTGCTTTGGAGGTGTGGAATCTAATAGACTTCTGTTATTTGTCTTTGTTAACCGTTCTTGCATTCTAATAAGATTGATCCTTTTCCTTTAATATGGACACACGAGCCATCTCCAAATTTGACATTTCCTTTTATGTCTTCATCTAATTCTGTGAAGTAGGAGTGTTCACCTATCATGTGATTGCTTGTAAGGCCATCTCCAATATTACTTAATTCATAAATCAATACAGCAGAATTAATATGAAAAGTCATCCATTCATTAATAAAAACTTTTGCTAAGCAATACACTCATACTTGTTAACTGTTACAAAAGAATTGTTTAATTGCATTACAAAACAACAATATTATTAATCATGAACGGATGTCAGTCTTGCCCTATCGAGTAGCTTCTCCCGTGTGCCATGCTCAGCAATAACTACCTGCCAACTAAAAATGCATAAAAACTCAGCATTGCTGAGTGAGTTCTAGTTTTAAAAGCGTTAAAATACCTCGAATAATTTATATATGAAAATACTATTTCTCATAAAACACTTCCTTTACTTTCATACGTGAGCATACATCGTACATACAACAAGGTATAACCTTATTCATTATCGAACGTTTCGTTCGTTTCGTACTTTATGATTATCTTTCACTGTTTCTAGATAGTGTCAAGCTTTATCCCATCATGGTCCGAAGCCACCATTCCGGGCACAAATCCTCCTCATTTACTAGCACGAAGCCACATACTATCCTGGCACAAAGCCGCATCGTCCTCGGGGTAAAGTGACAAGGATCCCGTTTCATACTATGGATCAGTCACCAAGACTGATCCCCCTGTGTGTAGACCCTCTTCGGTTAGCCAAAATTACATGCTATGTTACACACAGTTGAGTTGACAACTCTCAAAGAGTTGTCATCCTCCTTTCATTCTGCTTGCAAGCCTTTTCTTTCATTCGTTCTTTATGTTCCACTTTCATTATCATTAATCTTATCTCTTTCATTAATGATAATACTTTACATTTATGATTATAAACACACCACGTAAAGTCATACATCAATATATCATAACATAAGGAACATAAGAACAAATCATGCATAATCATCACATATCAAAAAACACCAAAAGTCAACTTACATCACCCCCCCCTCCCGGGAACATCCCAAGTCAAAGCCTACAGTTTACATTTTCTAAAAAATTTAGTAAATAATTCTATGTCTTAGGTGCATTAGCACTATGTAGGCGCATGGCCTTCTGGGCGCATGGGAACACTTAGGCGCATGGAAAAAGTTCTGGGCGCATGGGCACTACTGGGGCGCATGGCCCAACACTTAGTCATTTCAGGCAAATCTAGGCGCATGAGCACTATGCAGGCGCATGAGTGCTTAGGCGCATGGGCAATCTAGGCTCATGGACACTTAGCCAAATTCCAGTATATCCTAAGTGCATGAATACTATTCAGGCGAATGGGGTTTCAGGCGCATGTGACTTAGGCGCATGACAACTAACTTTAACTACCATCATCATAATTTTGTCCCAATTCTAATTCTAATATGTTCTAAGCTTAGTTCTTACATTCTAAGCAATAGAATCACATCAACAACATCATCATAACATTATAATCGCCCAAGACATTCCCCACCCACATTCACACATACACATACATATACGGGTGTAACACCCACCTTAGTAAAAACACTTACGCATGCATTTCCAGCCCAAAAATCCGTTAAAACATGTAAAAAGGGGGTTCTAGAACTCACCTTATGCAACTTTGAGTGTGTCTTCCTTCAAACTCGTATGCAATGAGTTCAAACACCTAGAAACCCACCAAACACACCCACCTGAACACCACACAAACACATATAAGCACAACCCCGAGGCTAGAATCAGCCAAGAACACAAGAAAACACTATAAACATGCCTTGAATTTCTACTTCTCCTTATTCTTCTTCTAAAACCCGAGAGCTTTCTACTCATTCTCTCTCTACAATCCGAATGCAAAAAGGTGAAAAGTAACATGGTATGGGCGGCCATGTTGCTTTTATACAAAATTATATTATATTTTATACTTTGCACACTTTTAACCCCTGTACTTCGGTTAAATTTGCATTTCCTCTTTTTATTCACGTTTATTCTTTCTTTCTCATCTATTAAAATTTATCCGGGTGCTACAAGTCCATCCCCTTATATAGATTTCGTCCCCGAAACCAGTTATTCCCTAAACAGATGAGGGTAATGCTACCTCATCTCTTCTTCAGTCTCCTATGTAGACTCGGATCCCTTCCTGTGCTTCCACTGTACACGCATAAGGGGAACCACTTTATTCCTTAACCTTTTCTCCTTACGATCAATGATCGCCACTGGTTGCTCCACATAATTGAGCCGTTCATCTACTTCAATATCTTCCAATGGTACAACCGTATCCTCGTCTACCAAACACTTCCGCAAATGAGATATATGGAATGTCGGGTGAATTCCACTTAACTCATCAGGTAGTTCTAACCTATAGGCCACCTCTCCTACTCGAGCAATAATTCGGAAAGGCCCTATATACCTCGGGCTCAACTTGCCCCACTTACTAAACCAAATAATATCCTTCCAAGGTGACACTTTCAACATAACCCTATCACCCACCTGGAACTCAATCGGTCTACGTCTCTTATCAGCATACGACTTCTGTCTATCCTTAGCTGCCTTCATAAAGGCTTGATGTTTTTGAGCTTCTCAGTCGTATCCTCAATCACCTCAATATTTCCCAACTCCTTTTGACCAATATCACCCCAACAAACGGGTGTCATACATCTCCTACCGCATAGTATCTCGTACGGTGGCATGCCAATGTCGGCATGATAACTGTTGTTGTACGAGAATTTTGCTAACGGTAAGTGATCATCCCAACTTCCTCCAAAATCGATCACAGATGCTCGGAGCATATCCTTGAGCGTCTGTATCATCCTCTCAGACTGACCATCTGCCTCAGGATGATAAGTCGTGCTAATGTGTAGCATCGTCCCCATCGCGTCATGGAATCTCTTCCAAAACTTTGATGTGAATCGGGTGTCACGATCCGACACGATGGACAATGGCATGCCATGACGAGCTACAATCTCCTTGATGAACAGATTCACTAATATTTCAGATACGTCTCGTGGATCGGTAAGAAGTGAGCACTCTTCGTCAGCCTATAGACTATCACCCAAAGGGTATCGCATCCCCTCGCCGTACGAGGTAGCTTAGTAATAAAATCCATTGTGATGTGCTCCCACTTCCACTCGGGTATATCCAATGGTTGGATCTTCCAGTATGGTTTCTAATGTTCTGCCTTCACTTGCAAGCAAGTAAGGTACTTACTCACATACTCCACCACATCACGTTTCATACCCGGCCACCAATAGTCTTTCTTCATGTCTTGATACATCTTGGTAGCACCGGGATGAATGGAGTATCGAGTCTTATGAGCTTCATCCATGATTCGCCCTCGTAGGTCTCCGTAACGAGGGATCCACAATCGTCCAAAGTGGGTTCTAACTCCATGAGTGTTTTCTCCCAACTCCACGATTATACCTCTCATTCGTTCAGAGTTAAGGTGATCTTCTTTCAATGCCTCATTCTGAAATTCCTTGACTTGCGTCATCACATCCGAGGTCATTACTAACTAATATGCCTTCACCCGAATCAGCTCGGGCCTCTTCTTTCGGCTAAGGGCATCGGCCACCACGTTGGCCTTGCCTGGATGGTAATGGATCTTGCAATCATAGTCCTTGATGAGCTCTAACCGCCTCCTTTGCCTTATATTGAGGTCCTACTTCTCAAAGAAATATTTTAAGCTCTTATGGTTGGTGAAGATAGTGCACTTCGTCCCGTATCAGTAGTGCCTCCAAATCATCAATGCGAAGACCACCGCAGCTAGCTCTAGATTATGTGTGGGATAGTTGACTTCATGGGTTTTTAGTTGTTGGGATGCATAGGCTATTACCCTTCCACATTGCATCAACATGCAACCTAGCCCAGAATAAGAAGCATCCGAATATACGACTAAGTCTTCACTCCCTTCGGGTAATGTCAAGACAGGAGCTTGTGTTAATCTAGCCTTTAACTCTTCAAAAGCATTCTCCTGTTCTTGACCCCATGCAAATTTCACATCCTTGCGTGTCAATTTGGTCAAAGGTGAGGCTATCTTCGAAAAGTCTTGGATGAACCTTCTTTAATAGCCTGCCAAACCCAAGAAACTTCAAATCTCGAATGGCATCTTTGGAGACTTCCATTGCATCACCGCCTCAACCTTTGTCGGGTCCACCATGATTCCCTGAGCATTTAACATGTGACCCAGAAAGTGCACGTCACGCAACCAAAAAACACACTTAGAGAATTTAGCATACAACTTTTCTCTCCTAAGTGTCTCCAATACCTCACGTATGTGGCCGGCATGTTCTTCCTTGCTTTTATAATAAATCAGGATATCATCAATAAACACGATCACTAATTTATCTAACATCAGCCGACACACTCGGTTCATCAAGTCCATAAAGGCAACTGGCGTGTTAGTTAGACCAAAAGACATAAGGTGGAACTCATAGTGTCCATAACGCGTGCTAAAAGCTATCTTAGGAATGTTATGCTTCTTCACCTTCAATTGGTGGTAGCCAGATCGAAGATCTATCCTCAAAAACCAACTAGCACCATGGAGTTGATTGAACAAGTCATCGATCCTTGGTAATGGATACCGATTCTTCACCGTCAACTTTTCAGCTCTCGGTAGTCGATGCACATCCGCATACTAACGTCTTTCTTCTTCACGAATAAGACCGGAGCATCCCAAGGAGAGATACTCAGTCGAATGAACCCTTTATCCATTAACTCCTGTAGTTGATCCATGAGTTCCTTCATCTTAGTCGGAGCTAATCGATACGGTGCTTTGGCAACGGGTTGAGCATCAGGTATCAGATCAATCTAAAATTTGATCTCGCGGTCCAGCGGCACACCTGGTAACTCTTCTGGGAATACGTCTAGAAAGTCACATACCACTGGTACATCAGACAACTGTGGTACTGATGTGTCCACATCCTTACCGTAGGCCAGGTAGGCATTACATCCAAGTCTCATGTACTTCCCCGCCACCGTCATCGAAATCATCTTCGGAATCGTAGTGACGCGATCACCGTACATCGTCACTGAACTTCCATTGGGCACAATCAATCTAATCATCTTCCTGAGACACATGATGTTTGCCTCGAAGGCCGCTAACTAATCCATCCCTAGCACTACATCAAATCCGCCTAGGGGCATCACAAATAGCTTAGATGGAAATTTATGGCCTTCTAATTCTATGCCGCATCCCTCTATTGCATCAAAAATTCTAGTAAACTTACCAATAGCAGTTTCTACCTCAAATGGCTCATCAATGCTTCTAATACTAACAGGCAACTTAGCACAGAAAGTAGCAGAAATGAAATTTCTACTAGCACCAGAATCAAATCATATGGTATATTGTTGGTGGGTCATGGTTCCCGCCTCAAGCAGTAGGAACTCTCTCTCTATCTTATCCAGTTCTCGGTAAGGATAGAATTCCTCAATCATCATCTTCTTTGACTCTCCCCATCTCATCCTTCTGATGGCTCTACTGCCCACGGCTTGGACAATAATTTCCCACCCAACACAGAGCTAAGTCAACGAATGAGTAAGCGGTGAACTTCACCTTCTGTTCCTCGCGACACTCGCTAATCTCCAACACCGCTTCCATCTCCCTTACCCAGCGGTGAGCGGCAGCAACATTACCATTACCATCAAAAGTCGGGGGCTTGTCTCTTTGAAATGCCCCATAGTTACAGCCTCGTGCTGCCTTAGGCACAGGCACTTCTTCCTCCTCCTCGTCAGTAGGGACAACCGTCTCAGTCTCTGGTTGCTCTCTCCCTCTCGAGGACCTGTTCCTCTCCTTCCTTTCTCCTTCTCTTACAACCTTTATTACTTCAGTCACCACAGATCATAAGATTGTCTGCATGACCTGGTGAACCTCCTCCACCACATCATCCTTCACTGAGGCCCTTAAATTAGCACTTTCATCACCACCTTCCGGATGAGGGGTCTCAGGCTCTTCATGAGCCACTTCTTCAGCTCTAGGCCTTCCTCTCGTGACCCGTGGTCCAGCACCACGTCCACCATGACTTCCACCTCGACAAGCCTTTGAAGATCTCCCACCAGCCATCCTCTAACATGCTATAAGATTCAAATACTAACACGGTCATTCGAGGGAGTAGCTCGGTTTATGTTAAGTATAGTAAGTCCCTAATTACAATGGCTAGTTGTGATTGGCCACTTACTTTACTTTTCATCCTCCAAACATTTCCTATCCTGACTACATTAGTATCTAAATCTACTAAAGGCACATAAATCAAATAGCATGCGCACGTAATACCGGTTTACATTAAGAAGAGACATACCTGATGGCACGTAGCTACTCGGGCTGACATCCCTTCGTTCATCCCATACTCAGTTTAAGTTTAGGTTTCTTTTGAAAATATTTACCCGTTTCTCTTAAACGTTGGCTCGGATACCAACTTGTAAGGCCCCGTTCCCAGAGACCTCACAGTTGGTCAATCATAGCAATAAATACATATATCGTTACTTAATTTATAAATCAATGCAACGTAATTAATATGCAAAATCATCCATTCATTAATAATAATTGTTGCTAAGCAGTACACTCATAGTTGTTAACAGCTACAAAAGAATTGTTTAATTGCATTACAAAACAACAATATTATTAATCATGAACGGATGTCAGTCTTGTCGTGCCGAGTAGCGTCTCCCACGTGCCATCCTCAGCAATAACTACTTGCCAACTGAAAATGCATAAAAGTCAACGTTGCTGAGTAAAATCTAGTTTTAAAAGCATTAAAATATCTCGAATAGTTTATATATGAAAATGCGCTTTTTCATCAAAACACTTCCTTTACTTTCGTACGTGAGCATACATCGTACATACAACAACGTATAACCTTATTCACTATCGCATGTTTCGTTCATTTCGTACTTTATTATTATCTCTCACTGTTTCTAGATCCTGTCAAGCTTTACCCCATCGTGGCCTGAAGCCACCATTCTGGGCACAAAGCCACCTCATTTACTAGCACGAAGCCTCATATAATCCTCGCACAAAGCCACATCATCTTTGGGGTAAAGTGACAAGGATCCCGTTTCGTACTATGGATCAGTCACCAAGACTGATCCCCTTGTGTGTAGACCCTCTTGGGTTAGCCAAAATCGCATGCTACGTTACACACAGTTGAGCTGACAACTCTCAAAGAGTTGTGATCCTCCTTTCATTCTGCTTGCATGCCTTTTCTTTCATTCGTTCTTTATGTTCCACTTTCATTATCATTAATCTTATCTCTTTCATTAATGATAACACTTTACGTTTATGATTATAAACACACCACGTAAAGTCACACATCAATATATCATAACATAAGGAACATAAGATCAAAGCATGCATAATCATCAGATCATCACATATCATTAAACACCAAAAGTCAACATACATCACCCCCAGGAACATCCCAAGTCAAAGCCTACACTTTACATTTTCTCAAAAATTCTATAAATAATTCTAAGTCTTAGGCGCATAAGCACTATACAGGTGCATGGCATTCTGGGCGCATGGGAAAAGTTTTGGGCGCATGGGAAAACTTCTGGGCGCATGGGCACTATTGGGGCGCATGGCCCAACACTTTGTCATTTTAGGCAAATCTAGGCGCATGAGCACTATGCAGGCGCATGAGTGCTTAGGCGCATGGACACTTAGCCAAATTCCGGTCCATCCTAGGCGCATGAATACTATTCAGGCGCATGGGGTTTCAGGCGCATGGGACTTAGGTGCATGACAACTAACTTTAACTAACATCATCATAATTCTGTCCCAATTCTAATTCTAACATGTTCTAAGCTTAGTTCTTATATTCTAAGCAACAGAATCACATCAACAACATCATCATAACATTAAAATCACCCAAGACATACCCCACCCATATTCACACATACACATACACATACGGGTGTAACACCCACCTTAGTAAAAATATTTACGCATGCATTTCCAGCCCCAAAACCTGTTAAAACAGGTAAAAAAGGGGTTCTAGAAGTCACCTTATGCAACTTTGAGTGTGTCTTCCTACAAACCCGTATGCAATGAGTTCAAACACCAAGAAACCCACCAAACACACACACCCGAACACACACACAAACACATATAAGCACAACCCCGTGGCTAATCAGCCAAGAACACAAGAAAAGACCATAAACATTCCTTGAATTTCGATTTCTCCTTCTTCTTCTTCAAAAACCGGAGAGCTTTCTGCTCATTCTCTCTCTATAATCCGAATGCAAAAAGGTGAAAAGTAACATGGTATGGGCGGCCATGTTGATTTTGTACAAAATTATATTATATTTTGTACTTTGCACACTTTTAACCCCTGTACTTGGTTTAAATTTTCATTTCCTCCTTTTATTCACGTTTATTCTTTCTTTCTCGTCTATTAAAAATTATCCTGGTGTTACATTGCTTGCTCCATTGTCCAAGTACCATATTCCATCTCTTGTGTTATCTTCTTGATAACATTGTGGTAGGACTTTAGGTTTATTTAGAACTACTTCTTGTTTTTCACCAATTGCCATAAGTAATGTAGGGTCTTCATCCTCCATTACAAGGTAAGATTCTTCTTGCTTAACTCGAGGTTTAGGACATTTAGGTGCTATGTGACCAAGTTCACCATAGTTATAACACATTATCTCTTTCTTAGACTTGTTATTATCAAAATAACATCTCTTAGTGGGTACTACTGGTGGGTCATGGTTCTCGTATCAAGTTGTAGGAACTCCCTCTTGATATTGTCGAGCTCCTGGTGGGGACAATTTCCTCAATCACCAATTTCTTCAACTCCTTCCATCGCATATTCCCAATCGCCCTGGCACCCTCAGCTTGGACAATATTGTCCCACCAACATCATGCTGAGTAAACAAAAGAGTGAGTGGCGAAATTCACCTTATGGTCTTTGCGACACTCACTAATCTCAAGCACAGTTTCCATCTCCCTTACCCAGCGGTGAGCGGTAGCAGCATTACCATTTCCATCAAAAGGCAGGGGTTTGCATCGCTGGAATGCCCCGTAACTACATCCCCTTGCGGTTTCCCGCACTACTACTTCCTCCTTATGACTGGAGGCTGCTCTCTCCGCATTCGGCTCCTCACCCTCATCATCACCCCTCTCATTCTCCCTTCTCCCAGTCACAGCACTTCTCTTTTCCTCCTCTCATCCTCTTTCACAGCTCAGATGACTTTAGTCACTACAGATGGTAGGATTGTTTGCATGATTTGGTGGACCTCCCCTACCACTACCTCCTTCACTGAGGCCCTTAGATTGACACTCTCATCAACACCCTCTTGCTGATGTACCTAGGGCTCTACCTGTGCCATCTCGACAGCCCTAGCCTTGTTCCTTGTTACACGCGGTTTAGCACCACGTCCATCACGTCCTCCTCCTCTAGAAGCCTTAGATGATCTACCATCTGCCATCCTCTAAACACTATAACATTCAAACACTAACATGGTCATTCAAGGTAATAGCTCAATTCATGTCCAGTATAATAAGTTCCTAAGTACAGTGGCCAGTTGTGATTAACCACTCTCTTTACCCTTCACACCCCAAACATTTCCTATCCTGACTACACTAGTATCTAAATCTACTATAAACACATAGGTCAAATAGCACATGCACATAATACTGGTTAACTTAAGAAAAGAAATACCTGATGGCACGTAGCTACTCGGGCTAACATCCCTCCATTTGTCCCATTTTCAATTTAAGATTAGGTTTTGAAAATATTTTACCCAATTCACTTGAACTTTGGCTCTGATACCAACTTGTAAGGCCCTGTTACCGGAAACCTCACAGCTGGCCAATCATAGCATTATTCATATAAATCATTACACATTTTATAAAATATTGCAGTAGAAATAAGTAAACAAAAACCATTCATTATCATTAATAAATGTTGTTATTAAACAATACAATAGGGTTAAGTTACAAAAGATTGTTTAATTGCATTACAAAACAACAATATTATAAGTGATGAATGGATGTCAGTCTTGCCTCGCCGAGTAGCTGCACCCTCGTGCTATCCTCAGCAATGCTTACCTGTCAATCTTGCCTCGCCTAATAAGATACATTCTTTACTTTTGTTCGTGAGCACTCATCATACGTACAACAAGGTAATACCTTCTTTCATTCATTATCATGCTCATTCTTTCATTTTGAACTTTTATCATTATCTTTCACTTTCTTTCTGGACCAATGTGCAATACCCCGAACATTGTACACGAAGCTGATACTGGGCCTGAGGTCTATAAATAGACCCTGAACATTATGCACGAAGCTTGACCCAGTCACCTAGGGTATGCTACAAGAGTCTCTGTCAATCTCAATGATTGACCCTGTATGCATCCTTCGGGGTAGCTAACCCGCATCACAGTTGAGCTAACGACAACATGGTCATGCACCTCCATATATTTTGCTTGCAAGTCTTTCATTCTTTCGTTTAAGTTTAGCTTTTCTTTATCATTAATCTTTCACTAGATTAGTAATAATTTCATAATTATGAACACCACAAAATGCCACAGCAGTATAATAATAGGAACATAATAGTCATGCATCACATAAATAAAATAATCAAATAACAACCCTAAGTCAACACCAAGGTCAACCCTACAACTCAACTTCATTACAAAATCCTAAAATTTAACTAAGTCCTTAGGCGTATGGGGGCTCCAGGCGCATGAGGGTTCGAGTCGCATAAAGTTCTAGGCGCATGAGGGTTCCAATCGCATAAGGTTCTAGGCGAATAAGGGTTCCAATCGCATAAGGTTATAGGTGCATGAGGGTTCCAATCGCATAAGGTTCTAGGTGCATGAGGGTTCCAATCATATAACCCTTAGGCGCATGGGAGAGTTCTGGGCACATGGTCAGTATTGGGGCGCATGGCCCAACACTTAGTCATCTGGCTAAAGTTCTAGGCGCATCAACCAACTGTTCAACATGTTACTAAGTTATTTTCAGTCCCAAACTTCATACGAACCTGCTCTAAACTTATCATAACTATTCTAAGCATAAACATCACATAAACACCCATGAAACATCATCATACATGCATAATACATACGGGTACACATTCATAATCATAATAAAACCATTTTAATACATTTTCAGCCCCAAGAAGAGTTTGAAACAAGTAAAACCAGGGTCTAGAACTGACCTGGTATAGAAGGCAAGTAAATCTTCTCCTAACTTGATTTTACACGAGGGTCCAAACACCTAACAAGCATAACAATCAACCACAACATATAACACTTAGTATTCGGTTTCTAAGGGTGAAACCTAGCTAAACATACAACAAAACCACTAACCTTCGATTTCTTCTTCTTCTTTCTTTGAAAAACCGAGAGAAAAGCTTGACAAACTCCCACTTTTCTTCTTCTTTCTTTTGGCTGAAACAACAAGAGGAGCATGGTCGACCATGCTCCTTTTGTTCACCCACTTTTTAATTTTTTGTACTATTTTACATTTTGCACCTTCCAACTTAAATCCTTGCCCTCTTTATTCTACCCTTCTCTTTTGTTTTTCACTTTAGCCCCCCCTAAAAGATTCGGATGTTACAAGTCTACCCCCTTAAAGAGGTTTCGTCCCCGAAACCCGTCACTCTTCGAATAACTGAGGGTAGAGCTGCTTCATCTGCTCTTCAGTCTCCCATGTAGATTAGGATCCTTTTCGGTGTTTCCACTACACCCACACAAGTGGAACCACTTTATTCCTTAGCCTCTTCTCCTTGCGATCGATGATTGCCACTGGTTGTTCTACATAGTTAAGCCATTTATCAGTCTTGATATCCTCCAGTGGCACAACCATGTCTACATTAGCTAAGCACTTTCTTAGATGAGATACATGGGATGTGGGGTGAATTCCACTTAACTCACTTGGCAATTCTAATTGATAGGCCACCTCTCCTCTCGTGCGTTGATTCGGAAAGGTCCTATGTATCTCGAGCTTAGCTTACCTCGTTTCCTGAATCAGATGATCCCTTTCCAAGGTGAGACCTTCAGCATGACTCTATCACCCACATTGAACTCAATCGGTCTCCACCTTTTGTCGGCATATGACTTTTGTCTATCCTTTGCCGCCTTCATAAAGGCTTTGATCTTTTCTAACTTCTCAGTCGTAGCCTCGATCACCTCGACACCTCCTAGCTCCTTCTGCTGATTGTCTCCCCAACACAAAGGTGTCCTACATCTCCTACCATATATCATCTCGTATGGGGGCAAACCAATGCTGACATGATAACTGTTGTTGTACGAGAATTCCGCTAACGGTAAGTGATCATCCCAACTTCCTCCAAAGTCGATCACACATGCTCGAAGCATATCCTCAAGTGTCTGAATCGTCCTCTCAGACTGACCATCCGTCTGAGGATCCCCATCGTATCATGGAATCTCTTCCAAAACTTCAATGTGAATCGGGTGTCACGATCCGACACGATGGACACGGCACGGCATGACGAGCTACAATCTCCTTTATGAATAGATCCACCAATCTTTCGGACGAGTACGTCTCACGGATCGGTAGGAAGTGAGCACTCTTCATCAATCGATCATCTATCACCTAAATGGTATCGCATCCCATCGTCATGCGAGGTAGCTTAGTAATGAAGTCCATGTCGATGTGCTCCCACTTCCACTCGGGTATGTCCAACGGTTGGATCTTCCCGTATGGTCTCTGATATTCTGCCTTCACTTGTAAGCAAGTAAGGCACTTACTCACGTACTCCACCACGTCGCGTTTCATGCCCAGCCACCAGTAGTCCTTCTTCATGTCCTGATACATCTTGGTAGCACCGGGATGAATGGAGTACTGAGTCTTATGAGATTCATCCATAATCTGCCCTCGTAGGTCTCCATAACGAGGGATCCATATCTGTCCCAAGGGGGTTCTAACTCCGTGAGTATTTTCCCCCAACTCCGTGACTAGACCTCTCATTCGTTCGGAATTAAGGCGATCTTCTTTCAAGGCCTCGTTCTAAAACTCCTTGACTTGCATCATCACATCTGAGGTCATCACCATCTGACACGCCTTCACCCGAATCGGCTCAGGTCTCTCCTTTCGACTAAGGGTGTTGGCCACAACGTTGGCCTTACCTGGGTCGTAGCGGATCTCATAATCATCATCCTTGATCAACTCTAACCACCTCCTTTGTCTCATATTGAGATCCTTCTTCTCAAAGAAGTACTTTAAGCTCTTGTGGTCGGTGAGATTGTGCACTTTGTCTCGTATAAGTAGTGCCTCCAAATCTTCAACTCGAACACCACAACAGCTAGCTCTACGTCATGTGTGGGATAGTTGACTTCGTGAGTTTTTAGCTGTCGGGATGCATAGGCAATTACTCTTCCACGTTGCATCAACACAAAACCTAGCCCAGAATAAGAAGCATCCGAATATACCACTAAGTTTTCACTCCCTTCAGGTAATGTCAAGATAGGAGCTTGAGTTAATCTGGCCTTTAACTCCTCGAAAGCATCCTCCTATTCTCGATCCCACACAAATTTCACATCTTTGCGAGTCAATTTGGTCAAAGGTGGGGCTATCTTGGAAAAGTCTAGGATGAACCTTCTGTAATAGCCGGCCAATCCCAAGAAACTACGAATCTCGGATGTCGTCTTTGGAGACTTCCATTTCATCACCGCCTCAACCTTTGCCAGGTCCACCATGATTCCTTCAGCATTAACAATATGACCCAAAAATTGAACCTCGCGCAACCAAAAAGCACACTTAGAGAATTTAGCATACAACTTCTCTCTTCTAAGTGTTTCCAACAACTCGCGTATGTGGCCGGCATATTCTTCCTTACTTCTTGAATAAATCAGGATATCATCTTTTAACACAATCACTAATTTATCTAACATTGGCCGACACACTCGGTTTATTAAATCCATGAAGGCAGCTGGCGCGTTAGTCAATCCAAAAGACATAACGAGGAACTCGTAGTGTCCATAACACATACGAAAAGTTGTCTTAGCAATATCTTGCTCTTTCACCTTCAGTTGATGGTAGCCAGATCGGAGATCTATCCTTGAGAACCAACTGGCTCCTTGGAGCTGATCAAACAAGTCATCAATCCTCGGTAATGGATACCGATTCTTCACCGTCAACTTGTTCAGTTCTTGATAGTCGATGAACATCCGCATACTACCATCCTATTTCTTTACAAACAAGACTGAAGCACCCCACGAAGAGATACTCGGTCAAATAAATCCCTTATCCATCAACTCCTGCAATTGATCCACGAGTTCCTTCATCTCAGTGGGAGCTAATCAATATGGTGCCTTTCGAACGTGTTGAGCACCGGGTATCAGATCAATCTGGAACTCAATCTTGCGATCCGGTGGCACTCCTTGCAAGTCTTATGGGAATACGTCAGAGAAATTACGTATCACATCCTCAATCTCGCGATCCGGTGGCACAACTGTGGTATTGACGTGTCCACATCCTTCATGCAGGCCAGGAAGGCAATACATCCACGCCTCATGTACTTCCCCGCCACCGCCATCGAAATCACCTTCGGAATTGTAGCGACGCGATCACCATAAACCGTCACCGAACTTCCACGGGCGTAACTAATCGAATCATCTTCTTGCGACACATGATGTTTGCTTCATAGGTTGCTAACCAATCCATCCCTAGTACTACATCTAATCCGCCTAGGGGCATCATATGTAAATTGGCAGAAAACCTATGGCCTTCTAGTTCTATGGTACAGTGCTCTATCATATCAGTAATTCTGGTGGACCTACCAATAGCAGTTTCTACATCGAATGGCTCACCGATACACCTACTACTAGCAGGTAACTTAGCATAGAAAGTAGTAGAAATAAAACTCCTACTAGCACCAAAATTAAATAATACAGAGGCACAAGTTTGGTTTACTAGAAACATACCTGACACGACATCGGGGTCCCCTCTGGCCTCCTCCTGGGTCATCGTGAATGCTCTAGCACTCACCCTATGTCCTCCTTCCTCCGGCTTCTTCTTCGCCCCAGAGATCACTGCCCTCGGCTTCTTGCAGTCTCTGCTCATGTGGCCCTCCTTGCCGCAGGTATAACACCTCGGTGCCCTACAGTCTCTGGAAATGTGGCCCGTCTTTCCATATTTGAAACACACATTAAGCCCCAACCTTCACTCACCCATATGCTCCTTCCTACACCTACCACACTTCCTTGGTCCTGAACTTGATGACCCCATCCTGCGGTCATCCACTCTCATTTTCTTGTTGTTCGTGGTGAAACCGCTACACCCGAACCGCTTCCCATTCCAGTTCTTGTCACCACTTCCAGCTTTCTTCACCTCCACCACTGTCTCCTCTCGTTCATCATACAACCTCCTTGCCAAGTCTACAACTAACCAAAAGGTACCCGGCCGAGCAGCGATTAGATGCTAGTGAATGTCAGCCGCCAATCCCGGGATATATCTCTTTATCTTTATCGACACCGGCGTCACCTGATCCGGCACCAGCCTTACTATTTCGTTAAATTTGGTGGTGTACTGCTGGTGGGTCATGGTTCTCGCATCAAGTTGTAGGAACTCCTTCTCGATATTGTCAAGTTCCCGATGAGGACAGAATTCCTCGATCACCAATTTCTTCAACTCCTTCCATCGCATCTCCCCGATGGCCCTGGCACCCTCAGCTTGGACAATATTGTCCCACCAGCATAACGCCGAGTCAACAAAAGAGTGAGTGGATGTTGATACATCTTAGTGTACCTAGTTTATGATCTCAAATGTAAAAGTCTTTCATGTCTTACACTGGTGTAGTATGATGTAATTGATGATATTAATGATATATAAAATGAATTATGTTGTTTATTTGTGATTGATTATGTCATGTTATCATTATATTGAATGTGATTCACATGTATGAACTTAATTTATAGGTTTGATGTTGTTTTACATAAGTAAGTCAATAAGAACTTAGAAATGTGTTTAACTTAGTCATGTTGACATTCATGCTACTTGACCATACTTATGGCCCATACGCATGGATGAACCATACTTATGGACCAGTCCCATGACTAAACCAGGTGACTAGATCAGTCATATGATTGAGACATAAGATTGACTCAATCGTACGACTGAACCTTCAGTCGTGCGTATGAGTCAACCACATGAGTCAGTCGCACGACTGAACCATGCTAATGGTTCAGTCGTACGAATGAACACTGAAAACCTATAAATACCATATAATTCGTGAAAAAACAGAACACTTCGAATACTTTCGTACCCTAGCCGTCCAGAGCGTCCCAAGTCGTAAATCCAAGTTCATAGTTCGTTCCTGATCGATTCCAATTTGTTCTTAACGTTTGTTACATCGTTAGATCGATCGGGTTATTTGTTCTCACTGATTGGATCGCCAATAAAATAGAATTTCACGCTATTTGATCTGGTTTCACGTAGAATCTGTTAGTACTCCGTACGTACACGGTCCTAACAAGTGGTATCAGAGCTTAGGCTCGAGATTTTGCGTGGATTCAATTGGTTCCGATGTCAAAACTAACGTTTTCATTCAAAAGATTCACTTTTTCACTTCAAATCGCGTTTTTGACGAGTCTCTATGTTAAAAGCTTCGACCTTTTCCCATACGGCAGATTAGGGTTCGTAAAAAATCGTAATTTTGAGTCAAGTATTCAAAAATTCGATTTTTTCCCGCAGCAGCAGCGTCAGTCGCACGATTAGCTCAATCGCACGACTGAACTCCATTCGTATAGTTCAATCGCACGACTGGACTTAGTCTTATACTTCATTCGCACGGTTGAAGTATTCCATATGGTTGACCTCATTCATCTTGTTCACTCGCACGACTGAATTCAATCGCACGACTGAAGTCATTCGTATCCTTCAATCGCACGGTTGACCCAGTCATCTTGTCTAATTGCATAAGCCAATCTGTCATGTTCTTAGTTCACCAAGTTTAAAGCAATAGAAAATCAGTTCTCTGCATTCACTGCTGGAAAGGACTCACGCATCTAGAATCTTCTACTTCTGGAATGTGAGATCGGGAACCACAACAAACCGCCAAAGCTGTTAACGTTAGATGAATACCCACAGTGGAAATAACGGTTTGAAATCTACCTTAATGGAGTTGATCCAAATCTGTGGACATCTATTGAGACTGGTTATGTGGTACCATTCAGTGCTAATGGGGTAAAGTTGACTTTAAGAGGAATGAGTGAATCCCAGAAGACTATGCGTAATACTGAAAAGAAAGCATATGCCTTGTTGACTCAGTCTATACCTAAGGACATATTTCATCAGTTTTCTGAGAACAAGTAGTCAAAGAAATTATGGGAGGCCATGGAAAAGAAATACGAAGGCAATGCAACTCTGATGAAGGCAAAAGCTCTTAAAAAAGAATTTGACAAATTCTCACCAATTGGAAAAGAGAGCTTAGATGATATTATTAACATATTTTATCATTTGATGAGTGAGTTACACACTCATGGCATGACCACCTCCATGGAAGATAAAGTCTCTAGCTTTGCTGATGGTTTGCTAGACAAATGGGATCCATTTGTGTCTAATTTGAGACAAAATGACATTCTTGCCACATTAGACATAAATGATTTCAATCTGAAGTTAAAGGAGGAAGAGCTGTGTCAAAAATACAAGTCAAAGAAAGGATCATATGCTCAGAATCCTGCATTGTACAATTCGGTTTCAACTCCTGCTACTTCAGGCACACCGCTACAAACAACGTTTGTGTCTAACTCTTCTGCTCCTTCCTGAAGTTGTTCATCGGGAATCGAAACGTCAGGGTCATCTAGTATCCAATACATTGTTCCTGAGGCAAATACTACCAAGTTAAAGACAGAGAATTTCAGAAATGTCAACATGGAAGTTGCTAAAGAACATATGGACCTTCTAGCTACTGTTGTTCAATCTTATGATGGATTAGTTGCTGGTAAGATTAGGAACTGTCATCTTGCTGACAAGGACTACGAGCAAGTTGATGAAACTGAGCTGGAACGCATGGATATCATGTGGGCCTTGGCTAGTGCTATTAGAAGAGCCAAGAAGTTTGTCAAGAAGACGGGGCAAAACCTGGTTGCAACTAAAGACACGACATTTGGATTTGACAAAACTAAGGACACGTGCTTCAATTGTGGAGAGAAAGGGCACTTCAAACGTGAGTGCATAAAGCCAAAGAAGACTGGGAATGGAAATCCTTTTCCCACATTCAACTGTCAAGATAAGTAGAAGGTTGGAGCATTGTCAAGTAAAGATTCTAAAGCTTTGGATGCTCAAGATGATGAAGGACAAGACTGGTCCTTCCGATTCGTATCCGAGGGTGAATCCAATGTTGCATTAGTTGATACCTTGGATGATGGATCTGCTAGTGAGGGAGACATCATAACTGAGCATGCACGTTCAGATATTGAAGAAGCTAGGGATGTCATTGATCATTTGAATGAAGAGGAGTTAAGTGCTGCAAACTCAGAATCTCAAGTCACTGAAGAGTCTGACACTGCGCTGATGGCTGATTCGACTAGTTCTACACAGGTATATTCTAAGGATGAATTATTTGTTAAACATGCTTGTTCTGAATATGAAAAATTTAGAGAAAGCATTGATTTAAAATTTTCTAGATTATTAGAACATAATGATAATCTAGTAAATGATTTACAACTCTGTACTGCAGTAAATCATGTGCTAAAACAAAATGAGTGCAGCTTCAAAGAAAAGATAGAACTGTTAGGGAAAAAATTAAGGGAAACCGAGGTTGTTGCTTTAAATCAATCTAATGATATTAAGTTCTATTTAAATTCTTTAGAAGAAACTAAAAAAGAGAAAGCAGATTTGCAAGTCTAAGTTGAATCTTTAAAACAAAAACTGCACAGTTTGGCAAGTTCTTCACACATAGTTCAAAACTTAGCGAAAGAACGAAATGGCAGGGAAGGTCTAGGTTATAAAGTAGTACCGCCATCACATGCTATCCTTTCAAATACTAAATGTAGAACAATTAATAATAACCCGATAAAGGATCATGTGGTGTCTACTCCTCTGTCAGTGATCCAGATTCTACGGATAAACCAGTGATGTCTGTCACTGAAGAGAAGAATACTACTTTGTGATCTAAAGATAAGATGCCTATTGAGGACTTGACTGATAAAATTGAAAAGGTTACCTTAGGGTCTGGTTCAAAAACGTCTATTTCAGAACCTAAACAGTCTAAATTAGTGAACCCTAAATGTGTAATTCATCAAAATCAAAACAAAATAAAAGCAAAAGATGTTTAAATTGTCAAAATAATTAATTTTGTTAAAGAAGGTGAAACATCTAAAAGGGAAGAGAAACTACCTAGCCCTGACCAAACTCAACCCCACATTAATGCTTTCCTCATACTGTCGAAGGGAGATCCTGCTACAGTTGTGGAAAGCGAGGACACATCTCTCCAAATTGTCCTTACTATCAGACACCTAAAAACAAAATTGAACTTTTTGATGATGAAAAATCGAGATTTTCTAAAATCAGATCTAATACTCCTCTAAAACACCAAAGTCAACACAGACAAGCTAAAAGCGAAGCTGTACCACCTAAGGTTAAATCTAGGATTATTAGTGAACCTAAAGTTCAAACCATAAGCCAGTCGTCTGTTTACCACAAACAGGCCTTACACAAAACTGGTTTATGGAATCAAAAATCAAGTATTGTGTCTGATAGTGAAGATAAGAAAGAGAAAGATGTGCCCTCATCCTCTGAAGGTCAGTGGGTTGAGTTCATGATGTGTGATAACTCTAGGACACCCAAGCCTGTTAAGGCTTAGGTCCTAAACTTGAACTAATCATTTCCATTGTATGTGTTGGGTGTCCGCTACAACACTATCACTAATACTTGGATTATTTATAGTGGGGCTTCCAGGCACATGATCGGGAATTCGTCTCTCCTTTTCAACGTCAAACAAATTAAAGGGGAACACGTATCATTCGCGGGGAATAAAGGAGGTTACATCACCGCCCAAGGCGAAGTGGGAAACGAGAAAGTGAAGTTTGACAAGGTCAACTATGTTCAGCAATTGCGAAACAACTTGCTTTCAGTCTCCCAGATCTATGATAAGGGATTTAAGTTTGTGTTTGACAACAAGAGGTGCTACATACTGAAGAAGGAGTATGTCATCCCAGAGGAGCAAGTTCTAATGTCGGCTTCAAGATACAATGACCTGTATGTCTTGGACCTATCAAAAGCCTCCACAACTAAGTATACTGCTCAGTGCTTCTTGTCAAAAGCAACAGAAAGAGATTCAGTCTCCTGGCATAGGAGAATGGTACACATCAATCCTAGGAAGATGAATCATCTTGCTTAGAATGAACTGGTGGATGGAGTTACTGTCAAGAATTTCCAGCTCCTAGATTTCTGTGTCGCTTGCAAGAAAGAGAAACAGACCAAGAAGTCTCACAAAGCAAAGAAAGTTAATTCTATTGACATTCCTCTCGAGCTTCTACACATGGATCTGTTTGGCCCAGTCAGCACATGGATCTCCTGCGGAATGTTGATTACCATATAAGCGTGGGATCCACAAATGCTTGTTGAAATAACAAACTTAACTAATCACCAATGTGAATCAAAAATCTGTGTATGAATTTAAGTGGACAAATATACTGATAATCATCATGGCAGCAATCCTCAACATGTTGGAGCATATATAGTCATAGATAGTGTGTCCGTCGCTTGACGAATAGTCTAGGCTTAATGTTATACACCTTGTAAACACATGAAACTGGGTCATTCGCAGGAGCATATGCAAATGAGACTCAGTCGTACGACTGAGCCATGCTAATGGACAAGTCGTGCGACTGAGAGATGCGATTGGGGCATTCGTACGACTGAACCATAAGAATGGTCCAGTCGTACGATTGAACCATACGCATGGTCCAGTCGTACGATTGAACCATGCGCATGGTCCAATCGCACGAATGGGCCCAGTCGCATCTAATATGGGCCGAGGCCTATATATACCAGTTTCAATGTGTAGAAACCTAAGGGTTTTATGATAGTGTGCCTGGCGCCTAGGTGCTGCCGGATGAGAGGGGAGATCATGCTCGATCTCCCCTTGCCAAAAGTCTTGATTCTTAAGTTGTAACGAGCTTAAAATCATTATGTTTTATCAATGAAATCATTCGATTATTGTTCGTACTTTTGTTTATCTTTTTGTTTTTATCCTTCCGTCAAGAAGACGCTCGGATGTCTACTGATCCAGTGACTTCACACAACAGTTAAAATCATTATGTGCTTCTTACAGTTCTAGTATGATTTCCTGTAAGTGCTTTTGACTCTTAGACAAATAAAATTAAGTTAAACAAACATATGCAGGAGGGTCCCAAATGATGTTGTTTATGTTTGTATGATTCCATAAGACTCTTTCTAGATAAGATGTAAATGCTTGATGTTGTTTGTTCAGGGGGAGAAATATTTTTAGGAAAACTAAATGGTTTCAACCCACCTCCAACAAAAACACAAAAATATGTCCTGTTTTATTTCAATTCAAGTTGATTTTCTGTTTTATCTATCAATTAGGTGTCAATGTCAAACTATGTAACTAGATGAACTCTGTGAATCATAAATTAAAAGGGTCATGTCTGAGGTGACCAAACTGGTGTGAATTTAAAAAGATCATATCTGAGATTATCAAGTTTTGAATAATTAAAAGGGTCACGTCTGAGGTGACCAAACAATTTCAACTTAAAAGGATCACGTCTGAGGTGATCAAAGGATCTCTGTTAAAAGATCATGTCTAAGGTGATCATTGGTCATAACGTAATATATCAAAAGTTAAATTTGAGTGTGTGGAAATGTAAGAAGTCAAACTCATAAGTATGAACCAATCGCATGATTGGATCATAAGTATGAACAAATCGCATGATTGAATCATAAGTATGAGCCAATCACGCGGTTGGACCATAAGTATGGACCAATCACACGATTGGACCATGAGTATGGGGCAAACCATGAGATTGGACAACAAGAATGAACCAATTGTATGACTGGATGAAGGAGTCTAAGTCAATCGCACGACTGAACCCCAGTCACATGATTGAGACATGCCCATGGGTCCAGTCGCACGACTGAACCCCAAAACATTATAAAAGGAAGCTCAGTCGGTCGTAAACCCCGTGCGACTTCAAAACTCACAAAAACCGCCCAAAACCTAGACACTCTACCCAAATTTTTCGTGTTGTGATTGCTCTCCGATTGTGTAACTAACCACTGAGTGTTCATCTTCAGGTACTTTGCGGATGAAATCGTGACACATAAGGGTTTTAATTGAACAAATAATGACCTAAATTGTTAAAATCAAGAACGGAGACAAATACCCTAAAATAAACCACTTAAATGAACTAAAACGTTGATTTAAAACACATTAAGTGCTATTTCGAGGCCTTGCGAACCTAATGAATCTAAACACGAAGTCTAATTTAATGTTTTGACAAAGATTCAAATTTATGGTGTCGAACAGTGCAAGATACGAATGGACAGGCTGATGAACTTCAATCGCACGATTGAGCCAGACGTATGATTCAATCGCATGATTGAATCAATCGGTGACTCAGTCGCACGACTGACTCAACCGCATGGTATAGCATACGACTAAGTTCAGTCGCAGGATCAATCGTACGACTGAACTCAGTCATATGGTTCAATCGCACGATTGAACCAGTTTGTCAAAATCAGTTCAAATTGAATTGTTATCTCTAATGAACGGATCTAACGTATATGTTTCTTGTGTTGCAGCAACATGGCTGAGAGATGGACTATGAGCACCAAGCACAACATTTGTGCTCATCTGGATGCTACTTCCCGGAACACGTCTGAGTTCACCGGGATTATTTCTTTTCTACGTAGATCGAGGATCTACAAGGCCATCTCCACTCCCTGCACACCATACAGATCGATTCAGCAGGCATTCTGGGAGAATGCCTCCATCGACCGATAAACTGAGCCCTACTGTATCCGGAGTTCTATCTTCGGACAAGATATTGAGATCAGGGAAGACCACCTGAGGCGAGTCTTGGATCTGGGTGAGGACAGAGCCCATTCAACCAAGATGCATCCCCTAATAGTTCGGGGATGCTTTTTAAGGATCAAGTACGCCGGCGACATCAATTCCGGTGTGCTGAACAAGAGTAACATGTGCCCCTAATTTAAGTATCTGGCACATGTGACCCTTAAATGCATCGCCTCTAGGCGTGGATCCAGAACGCATACGTTGCGCTGGTACTGAACTATCCGTTCAGTTTCTCCCGCATGTTCTTTACATACAGGATAGAGAACATATAGGCTAAGGGTAAGGAAGGCTTTTGTATGTATCCACGATTCTTACAGATGATTATAGATTAGAAGCTTCCTCAGCTGCCCAAGGAGAAAGACGATGCTATGATCTTAGAGGTGATGGATGACACCACCTTGGGCTGAATGAAGGTATATCGGGGGAAGCAGGTGAAGCCCTCGGTGAGGAGACTCTTCAGCCACCTTGCCAACGAGGGATATGTGGTGCCAGCTCGTAAGAAGTGGCTTCACGATGACAGTGAGTCCGACGTTGAGCCCATTATGGTTCCAGTTGATGAAGACGACGACGATGATGACGACCATGATGATGGTCAGGGTGGTGGAGATACTGGCCCCAGTCAATCACAGGCCACCGACACGTCTACTATATCTCCAACACCTCCACATAGTACATCTGCTCCCGGTGGATCTGAACAGACTGCCATCCACCGGGACTTCCTGGTTGGTGAAGAAGATAAGGAGTCGGATGAGGAGCCTCTGACGAGGACAGTTAGTAGCAGAGTCATGGCTAGCGAACGGGGCAAAGAGGCGGTTGGGGGACGCCAGGTTAGGTCTGAGGGTGCTGATACTAATGATTCTACTTATACACCCACCCAGCCAATTAGCCCAGGGGGAGCCCAAATTGCCAGGGGCTCAAAGAAAAAAAGAATGGCCCAGCCCCACGGCAAGAAGGGCAAGAGACGAAGGATTGTCCTGATTACCACCTCCACTACCACAGCCACTACCACCACCCCAATCACCACCACTACCACCACCCCTATCACCACCACTACCATCACTCCTACCACCACTCCTACCACCACTACAGCCACCACTATTCCCACCACCACACCTACCATACCCACATCTATTCCACCACCATTCACCTTCATTCCCACTCCCTTATACACCACATCTACCATCACAGCTACCATACTCCAACCGGGCCCTTCCACTGCATCTACACCTCCACAGGGATCTTCTCTACCCACCGTTAGGTTAGAGGAGCAGTTGGATGGCCTCAACCGATGGGTGCTCAAGCTGTTCGTGACAGATGATATGAGAGCAAACCAGCTAAATCAGTTGATGGCAGTCAATACTTTTCAGGGCAAACAAATAGCCCATTTGATAGAGAGACATGCTGCTCATGAGAGAGCATTAGCCAGATCTCATCGTGCCCTCACGACACAAAATGAGCTGCTGATGGCGTCGGTGAAGAGGATTAAGGAAGTTAAGAAGAAGAACAAGAAGCTTATGCTAAGACTAAAAGAGATGAAGGGTGAGCCCATGAAGATAAAGGGCGATAGAGATGATAGAGATGGTGATGATGACGATTCCTCTGATGATGAATCTGATGATGATGATGATGATGATAATGTTGAGGCAGAAGGTAGTGGGAAAGATAAAGAAGGAGGAGATGATGATGAGCATATGCATGAAAGTGATGCATCAGCATCAGCCTCAAATCCATCTGCTCGGGAGAGGCGCACAAAAAGGAATCAGGATCAGCGACCCTCTTCCTCAGCTCCTCAAGCTGAAGAATCGACCAATCAAGGCAAAAGTAATGATTAGATGTCTTAGTACTTGATAAAATTTTGTACTTGAATTATGTATTACGTTCATGTAATTAATGATTATTAATTTTTATTAAAGTTTAAATATCTTGATTACTAATTTGTGTGTGATGTGTTTTGAATGTTATCAAACAGATGAAGCTCAATACACGGATGACTATGATGTTTCCCCCTTCAGCAAATCAAGACTCAGCTAACCATGATTCTTGATTTGCAAAGGATCGTTAGGCGATCTGTGAGCTATACCACTGATGAGCAGCTCGCAGTCTTGTTCAGATTAAATCCAGACGAGCTCATCAAAGACGCTCCTGAGGTCGATGTTATTAGTGATGTAGAGCTTCAAGGTGTGGATGAGATAGAGATTGAGGATATTACATTAGAGTATTATCCAGAGTACACTGACCATGAGGGTAATGTTATCCCCGATCTGGGTGAAACATTTGGCAGTGATACTTTTGGAACTCTTGATGTGAAAGAGAAAGAGAAAGAAAAGGAGGAAGATAAAGCCCAAGCCTCAAACACTGATGTTGAGTTAAAGAAGGCTGAATGGGCAGCTTGTTTGAAGGAGTAAGAGCCCAACGAGAACCTCCAAAGTCAAACGCCTACACCAAACTCTATCGAGTGAAGAAGCATCAGAATGTGTCGGGCAAGATTATTAGTTGGGCACATTTTAAGGACTTGGATGTCTATGTGGTTAAGAGAGAGAAGGGGATTGAGTACTTCAGATATCCTTATGATCTGAAGACTCTTCCTGGTTTTGAGCTGAACAGGCTTGCCTGTTTAGATCTTTTATACGCCAACCTAAGAAAGTTGTCGGGTTGGTTCGAGATGGCGCTCAAGAAGGAATACCACACTAGATGGGTCAACTTCAGGCCGCAACAGCCTAAACGGTAATACATAAGACTGAAGTTGATCCTATCACTGGAATGCCTAAAGTCGTGCCTAAGTGGAGTCTTCCGCGCATAATGTCGAAGATCCCACTATGGGAAATGCCTCAGGACTTCACTCTACACTTCAGCTGGTGGTATTATGACTGGCGAACGGGTGAAGCGGTCATAGTTTTGCACAAGGATTAGAAAATAGAGACTATCCGAGTATTTGACCCTATGTGGCTCATGAACTTGTCTGTGGATGATGTTTATACTCTCTATAAGTGGCCATTATTCTATGACACGCAGGACATTGTACAAGCTCTACAGTTTCAATATGTGATAAGACTCTGCTTTGCATTCGAGATACATGCTAGACTCACAACAGAAGAGAAGTACAAGATGTTCCAAGAGCACGTGAAGAATGTTAGACATTAGACTAAACTAGGTCCAAGGGGGAGTTTGTTGATACATCTTAATGAACCTAGTTTATGATCTCAAATGTAAAAGACTTTCATGTCTTACACTGGTGTAATATGATGTAATTGATGATATTAATGATATATAAAATGAATTGTGATGTTTATTTATGACTGATTATGTCATGGTATCATTATATTAAATGTGATTCACATGTATAAACTCAATATATAGGTTTGATGTTGTTTTACATAAGTCTAAGTCAATAAGAACTTAGAAATGTGTTTAACTTAGTCATGTGGACATTCATGCTACTGGACCATACTTATGGCCCATACGCATGGATGAACCATACTTATGGACCAGTCGCATGACTGAACCAGGTGACAGGATCAGTCGTATGATTGAGACATAAGATTGACTCAGTCGTACGACTGAACCTTCAGTCGTGCGTATGAGTCAACCGCATGAGTCAGTCGCACGACTAAACCATGCTAATGGTCCAGTCGTATGAATGAACACTGAAAACCTATAAATACCACATAATTTGTGGAAAAACAGAACACTTTGAATACTTTCGTACCCTAGCCGTCCAGAGAGTCCCAAGTCACAAATCTAAGTTCATAGTTTGTTCCTGATCGATTCCAATCTTTTCTTAAGGTTTGTTACATCGTTATATCGATTGGGTTATTCGTTCTCACTGATTGGATCACCAATCAAATAGAATTCCATGCTATTTGATCTGGTTTAACACAGAATCCGTTAGTACTCCGTACGTACACGGTTCTAACAGAGGCGAACTTCACCTTCTGGTCTTCGCAACACTCACTAATCTCCAGCACAGCTTCCATCTCCCTTACCCAATGGTGAGCGGTAGCAGCATTACCGTTGCCATCAAAAGTTGGGGGTTTGCATCGCTGGAATGCCCCGTAACTACATCCCCTTACGCTTTCCCGCTTTACTACTTCCTCCTTATCACTAGAGGCTACTCTCTCTGTATTCAGCTCCTTGCCCTCATCATCACCCCTCTCATTCTCCATTCTCCCAGCCGTAACTCTTCTCTCTTCCTCCTTCCTTTCATCCTCTTTCTCAGCTCGGATGACTTCAGTCACTACAGATAGTAGGATCGTTTGCATGACTTGGTGGACCTCCTCCACCACTGCATCCTTCACTGAGGCCCTCAGATTGGTGCTCTTATCAACACCCTCCTGCTGATGTACCTCGGGCTCTATCTGTGCCGTCTCGGCAGCCCTAGCCTTGTTCCTTGTTATACGCAGTTCAGCACCACGTCCACCACGTCCTCCTCCATCGATAACCTTCAATCCTGGAGTAGTTACCTTTTCAAAATAATAATCACAAAACTCAATCAAGAAGTGCTCATCCTCTTATTGTTTTCCTTTTAGGTTTTTATTTTTCTTC
The DNA here is from genome assembly GCA_024085815.1 of Flaveria linearis. Classification (NCBI taxonomy): domain Eukaryota; kingdom Viridiplantae; phylum Streptophyta; class Magnoliopsida; order Asterales; family Asteraceae; genus Flaveria; species Flaveria linearis. The sequence goes on along the minus strand of CM044004.1, from coordinate 17,118,604 downwards.
AGAGTAGCAAAGTACTTTGTATCCTCTTGTGAGCATCTTGTTTCCAAGAAAGCACTTGCTCTTGTTATTCCTCTGTTAAGAAACTCTACAAACATATCTCCATGCTTAGCTCCAGTTGGATTGATCAAAGTCAATTTGTTCAACTCCTTTAAGTCTTGAACTGGGAGCTTTATGATGCTCGAGTAATAGTGATATGCATCACACACAACATTTACTCGTTTTATCAAGAAAGCATCAAATATCTCATCATATTTCCAAGCCACAATCTTAACTTGGTTGGTACAATCTGGAGCAATCATAGCATTTAGCAGTTCTGATATAGATTGTCCTTTTTGCAGTACGTTCCTCATCAAGTCTCCTGTTGATCTGGTTTTATTAAAAAGTTGATTCTGATCAAGAGAAACTTTATAAGTTTGTTTCTCTATCTCAGGAAACATTCTTATTAGCTCTTTCCTTCACTTATACACATCTGTCTTCTGAGCCATTGATCGATTTCTTACGGCTTTAACACTCTTGTTCTCTTGGTTATCTCAAGGTATTGAGGATTATCTATGTCCAGTATAATCATCTTGTAGATTGCTTCTCAGTAGGTTGAAAGCTTCTAACAAGGTTCCTCAAAGATTCACCTTGGAGTCTCTTCAATCTTTCCCATGGATATTTTCTGGCTTGTAGCCATGATCTCAATGCTATAATACTCATCTCATCAGGATCCGGATGATAAAGCTCAGAGCTTGGCATTTCTTCAAAATTTATGCTTTCTTGCAATGGATTCCATTCTCCATGCTCCACCATAATCTCGTTTGGATCCACTGGAGCTGCTGACTCTGTAGTTATACATTTTTCATACTCTTCGTTTATCTACGTCACAGTCAGTCCATCCAGGAATACTCGGTTATACTTCATTTTTACCAAGAAATTGTATCTGTCCTCAAAATCAATAGGTACTTCATCTGGAGCTGTTTCCACTTAAGTGAAGTCCTTTTCAAGGTTTGCTTCATTGATGTCTTCATCCTCTAACACCTCATCATACCAATCATCATTAAATTCTTCTTCAATATCATGAAGTGCCTCAATAGTTTCTTGCACATATGTTTCACGTTCCTCCTGAACTTCAGTAAGCTTTTGAACTTTAGATGAAGACTCAGGTAACACTAATTCATCTAGTTCTTCTAACTTAGCTTTTACCTTTATCAACAGTAGGATTTTCTTCAATGTTAATTGGATTAATTTCAGCTATAATCTCAATTTCAGGTGAACCCTCTTTTTGAGCTTCTTTCAACTTAGCCAGCTCGTCTTTCAGCATTTCATTTTCTTCATTCATCTTTTTAAACTTTTCTTCCATAACATCATAATCTCTAATCATTACATCAAGTGTCTTCATGATCTCAGATTTATCATTCAACACACTAACTATTTCATCATCCTTCATTTTAATAACTTCTTTTAACTTCAAGTTTTCCTCTTTCATCTCAACTATCTCCTTTTCTTGAGAAGTGATGATTTCTTTCAACTTTTTAGTCTTATCAACATCTAAGATATCATCATTCTGTACAGACACATTTTGTGCTATAATGACTGGAATGTCTTTAGATTCAATAGGAGATATGCCTTGAAAGACAGGCTCTGACAGTATAGCTTCCATGAACTCAAAATCAAATGTTTTATTTTGGGCATTAGCCTCATCTTCTTCAACACCTTGAGCTTCTTTCATTTGCTCATCGTGAGTTTCTTCAACAATCTCATGTGTCTCGACAGCATGATCAGACACAGTAGCTTCACTGCTATCTCCTTAATATGCCTCAGTTGCATCATCATCACCATCATCATCACTATCATCTTATGAGCTTTCAGCAGCTTCATCATTATCATCACTTTCATCATCATTTTCATCACTTTTATCATCCTCTTCATCAATGATATCTTTAACAACATCCTTAATCAAATCATTCAGATCTATTGGTTCATCCTCAGACAAATGAAAATGTTGTTGATGAATATCAACCTCATCCATAGCTACATTCCTCATGTAATCAAATAAAGGAACATTTGGAGCTCCAGTAATAACTGCTAATCTCTTGTACACAACTTCAAACATGTGTTCAAGCTCAAGTCTATCACCTTCAACTCCATCTATATATAAGTCAGGATGATCTTCATTGATGAGCAACTGAAGGAATCTAGGATACATCAAATACTTATTCCTTTTTCCTCTCTTTAGATTGTAAATGAATCCATTCATAATCCATTTAGCCATGTTAAATCTTCTGTTTGTGGATATGGCTATGATAGGAGATGCAATGTCCACTGGGAAAGAGTCCCATCCTGGACTTCTCTTGGACATGCACTGTTGGAATATATAACAGAGTAATTTCCAATGGTTGTACGCCCTAGCCCTGAAAAATTGTTTCTTAGGGAAGTGGTCAGGGTGACCCATCATCATAAACACCTCTCTACATTAATTGAATGTATACTCTGCTAAGTCTTGAGGATCATTCTCTCCAAGTATGAGAGCTATTTTGATTACTTTCTCAAAGACCTCAATCATCCTCTCATTGGTAATGAATGCTCTAAGGACCTTGTTCCCTTTTTCAACTCTTTCTATTTTTGAAGTTCTCAAGAATCTCTTAATTAAACTTGCATTAATCACTGGTCTTGCACATATGGCATATACATATTTAGTTCTCAGCAGAAATCTTATAATCTCCTCATAACCAATTGTTTCCCTAACTTCATCATTTAGATAAGCTGCTACATGATGCTTTGGTTTGACTTTTAATTCAGCCACTGCACAAACAAGCACAAAACCATTAGATGTCTTGATTTCTTTGAAACAATTTAATTGTTATCAAACTTTGAATTAATTTTAATGAATTATTGTGTTTTAAACACTTAATTTTGTTTTTACATCAACTTGTACTTAATCATTTTATAGAGAAAATTCTGTCCAAATCATATTAAATACAAATTGTGGTATGATTGTTTCAAAACACACTAACTCACTTATCATTTCATCAAAAATATTTATCAATTAATTTTTTTGTAAATTCTTAATTAAATTTTTTTATTAAAAAAATTTCAAAATTTTGAACTAGTCATCTTCTTCATTTGAACTGATGAGGAACACCTTTTACTCAATATTCATGAAAACAACAGTTTCACATATCAAAATGATCGAAATTCAGTGTATATTAACAATCTAAACTCAATTTAAGTTCTTAGTCTCATTTTGATGCATCAATTTCAAGTTTTTCAAGTTTTAGGGTTACAAAAGCCTAAACAGACTCGAAACAGCTGACTGATTTTGAATCAGTAACTTGAAATGAAATGATTTTATCAATGAACTTACATTTGTCAATCACAAATACACACTTTCGATTATGAAATTTCAGAAAAAGATGACAATATTGAGTGTAATGGGTGAAATGGGTGTCGAATGAGTTTAGGGATTTTGGATTGTGAATGAGTGAAACAATGAGAAGTGTTGTTTATATACTAAGTGAAAAATTCTAGACGCATGAGCACCGTATGGGCGTTTGAGGTTAGACGCATGAGAACTGTTCAGCCGCATAGGCACTGTTTAGGCGCTTTTGCACTATTTAGCCGCATGAGACTATATGAAACGTCCAACACTTGGTCAATTTTCCACTTAATACATTTGGTAATGTGTAGGCGCATGGGAATGTTGAACCGCCTAACACTTAACCAAATTTCTCAGACGTCTGACAACTGTTCACGCGCATGAGTTTATGAGAAACGCCTAAACATTTGTTTAATTTTCACATCTTTCACTTGAACACTGTTTTGAATTATTAGCACTGTTCATGTACTAATATTCAAACAATTTTCATAATTTTAAATTTTTCACCCAAAATTTACATTTTTTGACCCTCAATTTTCACTTTTGACATTTTAAACCCTTTTATTTTAATTTAAAATTTCAAAATTCAATTTCCCTTCATTTTAGTCTCAAATATAAACAAATTGGTTGTATTTACAACATTTGCAAGAAGCTTTTCCACTTGAATATTTTATGGGCTTATTTTGTCATTATCAAAATTTTACATTTTCAAACACACATATACTTTGAACATTTAGCTTCATCCTTTCCAAACAACATTTTTAATTTTTATTTTCTAAGAAAGTCTTACTTTATTACTCCCCCTAAACTTTTAAGTTTTACAAACTTAGAAGTTTCCCAACTTGCCACAAGGAAATTACACAAATCATTATAAATTTCCTACACACATAAAACATGCATAAAATCAAAATAAAAGCAGAATAAAAAGCTAATATTTACCATAGAATCAATGTCTGCAGTGAGATCATATCAGTTAAGATCAGCATATTAAAATAAAATGAAGTGTGAATAGTCATGGACAGTGAATAAATCCTCATCAAGTGTGTTCCAGGTCAGCAAATCTTGCAGCAAGGAGACACAAGATCTAAGGACAGATCATGAGTGTTTTTGGTAAAAGATTCAGCACACTTACTTTTTCAATTCTTGGATTGATTAAGGTTGAATTAGATATGAAATGATGTTAATCATACAAAAACTTAGAGAGATCAACTATGATCAAGATATAGAAGAAAGCACAAATTCTCAACTTAGAAACCTGACATATATTCATAACCAGAGTTCATGTTTATAATTTAGTGAGAATTATCATGGATAACCATTTGAAAACCTCTAACCATCCATTTTGAATAGATTGTGCACATTTTCATCTTTTAGCATCAAGAGAGAGCATCAAGGTCAGTAATGCCTTACAACAGAGGATATCTCATCACTTGAGGTCTATGATGACTCATAAAAGAGAAGTGAGATGATACTTTCAACAGATCTCATGGTTAATCATATCACCATCAGGTGTGAGTTTTGTAACTTTACAAGCAATCAATCCGATACGCTAATACTACTCATCAGTACTAAGATGAATACACATACATGCATAGATGAATTAGTTAAACAACAAGAATTTACTTGTTCAGTCTAATTGCTTGATCTTACCTACACATCAAATCTGATCATGTCAGACTTTATTGTCGAGTGAAGTATGTAACTGATCAAACTGATGTACTATCATTTCTCACATATTGCAAAACAAATTCAATCCTAAAAATAAACAAATGAACACTAAACTAATTTTTTAGAAGTTTTCATTTTATATTTTTTATCTTTTCTTTTTGTAGTTTTCTATTTTTGTATTTGCTTTTTCATATAAAGCGCACACACACAGTATATACAATCAGGCAATCAACTTTGACAGGATCTCTTACTATGACCGCTTGGATTAGGGAGGGTTCTAATCATGTGAAAATTCAAATAACTGAGAGAAAGACTTAGAAACCAGTTTTACACATGGTTAACAAGACCAATTGACTCCACTAAGTACTCAAACCGTTCTAGTAAGAAGGCTTTAGTAAATAGATCAGCCAACTGTTTTTCAGTTGCGATTTGAATCAAAATGATTAAACCTTTTTTAGAGTTATCTCTAAGAAAATGATATCGAATTTCAGTATGTTTTGTTTTTGAATGTTGGACAGGATTAGCTGTAATGAACATAGCAGCAGTGTTATCAATGTAAATGGGTGTTATAAGAAAATTAAACCCATAATCCAGCAGTTGGTTTTCTAACCAAAGGATTTGAGAACATCCTGCTGATGCAACTATGTACTTAGCTTCTGCAGTTGAAACAGAGACATTCGTTTGTTTTCTTGCATTGCCACGAGACTAATCGGGGACCTAGAAACTGACAACCACCCGTTATAGATTTTCTATCTTGGCAACATCCACCATAATCACTATCTGTATATCCATGTAGCTCAAAGTTTCCCTCAAAAGGATACCATAGCCCTAGAGCTGGTTTACCTTTGAGATACCTGAATATCCTCTTTACAGCAATTAGATGAGATTCTTTTGGGTCTGATTGATACCTGGCATAGGCACAAACATCATACATTATTTATGGTCTAGATGCGGTGAGATACATCAAAGAATCAATCATAGATCTGAATAAAGTTTGGTCAACTGATTTTCCTTTTGGATCAGGCACAATCTTGGAGTTTACGTCAGCTGGAGTTCTTATGGACTGACAATCTTGCAGTTTGAATTTCTTCAAGAGTTTGTCAACAAACTTCTCTTGATTGGTGAATATACCATCTGCAGATTGTTGAACTCGTAGTCCAAGGAAGAAATGGATTTCTCCTATAGAACTCATTTGAAAACGAGACTTCATGATTTCTTCAACTTCATTGCACAGTTTTGACTAGTAGAACCGAATATGATATCATTAACGTACACTTGCACACATAAGAGATCATCATCATCATTCTTTATGAATAAAGTTGGATCGATTTTCCCTCTTATGTATCCAATATCCATGTTGGATTAAGTGTTGTGACAATGTCTCATACTAGATTCTAGGTGCTTGATAAAGTCCATATAGAGCTTTCCTAAGCTTGTACACCCGATGTGGAAATTCTGCATTCTCAAAACCCAAAGGTTGCTTCACGTACACATCATCAGTGATTGAACCGTACAAGAATGAACCTTTAACGTCCATTTGATACACCTTGAATTTCATGAATGAAGCATAAGCCAGGAAGATACGAATGGATTCAAGTCTTGCAACTGGAGCAAATACTTCATCATAGTCAATTCCTTCTTCTTGTGTGTATCCTTGTGCAACTAGTCTCGCCTTGTTTCTAATGACTATTCCTCGGTCATCGGTTTTATTTCTAAACAACCATTTTGTTCCTATAACATTTTCTCCTTCAGGTAAATCTACTAAATTCCACACTTCTTGTTTGCAGAATTGTAGTAATTCTTCTTGCATAGCTTCAATCCAACCATTGTCCTTTAACGCTTCGGTAATGTTTTTAGGAATAATTTGAGAAAGAAAACAAGAGTATAAGCATAGGTTGGCTTGTTCTAATTTACTCCTTGTTGTTCTTTCATTCAATGGACCAATATCTGTGATGTTGGATGATTCTTATGAATACGAGATGTTTGAATCTCATCACCTTGAACATTAACATCCAGATCTGTTTGATTCAAGTTGGAGAGCTGATGCAGTAGGTTAGAAGAATGTGGATTGAAATTTGGAACTTGAGTCGGTGAGTTGATAGAGTAATCAAAGTTACCAGTATCAACTGCTTCACTAGAGATAGATGATGTTCCAGACTCAGGTTACACAAACTTATTACCATCATTAGGAATTTGTTGAGAATCATCAGGAACTTGTTATTGATCAGGAATTTGTTAATCATTATCCTCTGAATTGAAGATGGGGTCTCTCATAAATGAGAAAAATGGATAATGTGGAATTGAATCATCCATATCATCAGAGTCTGAATCGACACTAAAGGATCCAAGATCTCTACCTGTTTCCTGTTAACAGAAGAAGATTCAAACATATTAGAATTGAATGAGTTTGACAATGAGTCTAAATCAAACAACCATGTTGGACCATTGGCAACTGATGTGTGACAACCCGAAAAAAAAAATTTGGTGATTTATTTATGTAACTTTATATTACTTTTATAATAATAATAATAACAATAATAATAATAATAATAATAATAATAATAATAATAATAATAATAATAATAATAATAATAATAATAATAATAATAATAATAATTTATAAAAAAATGTATAAAATTGGATTTATAAGTCCTGGGGCTAAAATGGTAATAAATGAAACTTGTTTTAAAACTTTAGCATGAAATAACAACAAATATAAACTGCAGGGGGGTAAAATGTAAATTCTTTTAAAACCCAGCCCCCACCCTCGGTTTCCCGGTCGCGATTCCGGCCACTATTCCGGCGGCCTCCGGCGACTCCCAAACACCAAATTAATACGGTTTTGACTCGATCAAAAGCTACCGACACATTCTAGTGGGAGTTTCGAACTCAGGGGCCACATCAATTTGTATATTAGAGTCGTTTGTGCGGATTACCCACTAAACCTAACCCACTTCGGCCGACCAACTCCATAATCAAGCACTAACCTAAACAATAATCAACATAATGAAACACTAACAGTCGTGTGACTATTTAAAACGTTCCTTCGAGTTTAATTGTACTTAGAAAACACAGAAATCACACCATTGATCAAAACCTCTGTGTCGACCTGCAACTTAATGGGGATCCATGCTTAGAGCTTCCAAACACGAAATTAACATAGGGCTTTTGCTCATTAGATTTCTTAGAAGCTTCCTGTATAACCAAATTGATTATCATTGTCGTTGGGATAACAATCGAATTCTCCTCATTTCGAACTCGAAACAGGTAATTGAAACTACCTATACACTCGATTTCTCATAAGGAATGAAAACCCTATGGTTTCTATCGTTAACAACATCAAATTGGGCTTCAATTTGATCGAAATAGAATTAGGGTTCTTGGTGGATTGAGGGAAAGGCTTGGGTTGTGTTTAAAAGAAAAGGAAACCGAGAACTCTCGCGGCTGTTTGCCTTGGTTCACTGGTTTGGGTGTGGGAGTGTGTGCGGGTGGTCGCGGGTTCGAACCCGGCCACCAACATCTATTTTTTTTAAAGCCTTTTTCACATTTTAAAAATCCAGAATAATTACTAAAAATTATAAAAATAATTTTTATAAACTCTGTTTATTCTAAAGGTTAATAAATTATTTTCTGGAAATTTATTTCTTTAAATACCTTAGTTAATTATTTACTTATATAATTATTACAAATGTTATAAATAGTTACTTTTATAAAAATGAATTTTAAATGATGATTTAAATCATCAAGTTATTAACGAAGATTATATTATTTTAATTATGCATTTATTATGATTAATGAAGGAATTATATTTAATAAATTTCACAAATTATTTACAAATACAAATATTATCATTAAAATTATGATCATGCCATTGTTATTATTAATATCAATATTGGTAATATTGTTAATACATGGTGTTGTTTATCAAATCGTGCGCGTCTAACCGAACCGACCCGAATCCGACCAAATGTAATTATTCGCGTTGCGCATATCTTAAAGACGTAATTACAATTAATAATAGGTGTTGCTCGTGTTTGATCATGCATTGTCTTATTCTTTGAAGATCTTATTGCTTTCATTACATCAATTCAAGGTGAGTTTACAGCCCCACTTTTACTTTATACTCTTTTTGGGGGAGAGAAACATGCTGTTTTCATAAACGTTATATTACATTGGATTTTTGTAATACTGCATATACTTGATACTATGGTGTTATACTTTGCCCTTCGGACCGTTAATATGCAAATAGCGAGGTGATTGTTAGTAGATCTACTGGGAGTGACATACCCCACCCGGGCTAGGTCGCGCTAGCACAACGTACGCAAACGGGTGAACAGTTAGCCTGTTAAAGGTTGTGGTATGTGATCCACAATCGGGCCTACTTTATTATTTGATTACATGTCAGCTCGGTCGCGACTTCTTACACATAGTGATCATTATGGACTAGCTACCCATTATATGTTTTAATTACATAATCCGGGATTTTCAAACTTGACGGATTACATAATCCGGGAATTACATACTTGACGGATTACATAATCTGGGATTTTCATACTTGACGGATTACATAATCCGGGAATTACATACTTGACGGATTACATAATCCGGGATTTTCATACTTGACGGATTTCATAATCCGGGAATTACATACTTGACGGATTACATAATCCGGGAATTTCATACTTGACGGATTACATAATCTGGGAATTACTGATATTTATCGGATTAATAAATCCGGGGATTTCATTATACTTATCGGATTAATAAATCCGGGGATTTCATTATACTTATCGGATTACATAATCCGGGGATTTCGTTACTGATACTTACTGTTTTCTGATAAACCTGTGAACTCACCAGTCTTGTACTGAGATTTTTGCATGTTTTCTCTCAGGACATTGATGTGGCACGTCTAGAAGCACAGCATCCACTGCATGTCATTCTGCGTTCATCTCAAACTGTTTTCAAGATTTAATTAGCATTTACTTTACATAAATTGGATTGGACGCGTGTTTGCGTGTTCCAAAACTATTGTTAAATGTTTTCCTGTTTTCGCTTCCGCACAACTTAAATATATTTGGTTCGTTTCATTAAAATTAAACAACTTATATGATTTGTAATTATCGAGTCGTTTGGTGTAACTGATTCTTATCTGAGATCCTGGTTGTGTCACACGCCTGACGGTAAAACCCCGTTAGCGGATTTTGAGGGTGTGACAGATTGGTATCAGAGCATTAGTTATAGCGAACTAAAATGGACTTTGCATCTCATTAGCATTGCATTTTAGACTATAGCTGGATTTGCATTAGTTACACACACATAGATAACTAAGCTGTACTTATTAACTTTAGATGCCTGAGAACTGTTGCTTTAACATATTTCTATGACACATTGATACCTGAGGAAAAGAAACTGAGAACTGTTGCTTTAACATATTTCTATGACACATAGATACCTGAGGAAAAGAAACTGATAACTCGTGCCTCTAATTTCTCTCTAAAGTTTTATTCTATGAACCAAAGAAATTGGTGTGACACATAGACACCTGTATTCTGACACATAGACCCCTGTATTCTGACACATAGACACCTGTATTCTGGATTTCCTGGTAAAAGGCCTTCGGGCTAAGGCAAGCATATCGTATAAATCTCATTGCGAGACCTGGTATGCTTACCTGGGGATTTCTGGGATGAGTGATAAACTATGGTCAATACACAGGTCTCTAAGGCAAATGGGTCAAATTACGTTGGCATGTCAATGATTCCTAAACTCTACTGATCCTTTCGTATACTTTGATTGATCGACCCCGATATAATACATACATATTTGGTACTTCTATCATTGATGACCACTATACTTGACAAGATATGTTAGCCTGATAGGAGGAACCGGGGTGATCATGCAAAGCAAATTACCATTACGGGTTCACACGTAATTGTAATTTGTCATGCATGCTAAGTCCGGTAAGTCTGGTCGGGTGGTAACATTGTAGTCAGTATAAGTCATCATTCCTACACCTTGAGCAAGAAAGTCTCGGTCTTCATAGAACATAGCCATTAACTATCTATCAGTTCTACTTGTAGGAATGCTCACCCTTACCTTGAATTTGGACGAAATTCAAACCATGACATTTGTGTTAATCCCACGGATTCGGACTGATTCTCTAGCTTGTCTGTTTCTTTAAATCCTTGAATTTCCTTTCCTTTTCATTTCAAGACAAAAGGTCTATTTTCATACGACTGATAGCTTTTGATATTTGGTAATTTAAAGAATGCCTGGAAGAGGACATGGACGTGGGAGGAGTAACGATCATGAGTATTACAAGTTTTCTATTATATACCCTAGGGTGCTAGGATCATAATTCTAGTAAGTCCTTGTTAAGGGTAACAAAACATTACTAACACTTGCTATTACTTAAGTCCTGTCCTACTTAGAGCCTTCATGATATTTCCAATCATGACATTAATTTTATCTTCTAAGAGACATTCCTACACTTAGCATTTCAGTAACTAAAGAACTGATTGAATACTTTAAGTGCATTATTGGTTATGAGTACATAGCCTGTCCTACAAACTATCTATGGTATACTTATTTAAGAACGTTGTGGGCATTATATCACATATTAGTACTTTGAGAAGACCCTAGATAATCACACCCTATCATTATTTGATTGACTTATATTTTGGATTAATAAGGGCTTTATAAGAAACTCTCTTAAGGACTTATGTTGTTAATCCAACTTGTCGATGTCGCATTTGCTATACGCACCCTTATTCACAACTTGTTGGATTGAGTCTTGAAAGACAAAAACGCCGGCTAATACGACATCAGTAGACAAGAGACACGACATACTCTAATAATACTACTTCATCGGATTTTAGATTATTGTACATAGATTCCTTCGATCGCTCCTTGACCAAGTAAATTCCTTCTCAATTGTTTTTCTTTGTACAACTCCGGTTAATTAACTCTTCGTTAATAACCATATCATTTCATGGATAACACTCTGTACTTGACAAGATTATCGGGAATTAAACAATTTGACTGTTAAGAACCGATACCCCCTTCTCAGGATCGACGATCTCTTCGATCAGTTGCAGGGATCAATGTACTCCTCAAAGATCGATCTTCGATCGGGCTATCATCAATTGAGAGTTCGTAAGATGACATACCGAAAATATTGTTTAGAACTCGATATGAACACTATGAGTTCTTGGTCATGCCGTTCGGGTTGACCAACGCACCAGCTGTCTTGATGGATTTGATGAATCAGGTATGCCACGTGTTCACTACAGGGTAAGGCACTAACCTGGTGGAACACCTAGGTTCAAGCTAAGTTAAGATAAGTTCAAACAGGATAAGTTCAATTGATGCAAATGACTTAAGATAAGTTCAAAGCCTTGGTGATTGAGTACTATTACCTAAGGAATAAAATGCAAAGGTTAGAATGGTAATTCTAAAATCATGCAATAGTAGGGTTAGGTCGTGCTCTTTATACTAACAAACTCCCTGAATTGACAAAGCTGATGTCATACCTTATGACATTAGACCAAATAGAATTAGGAAGGACACTGGGAAAATCTAGTGAGTAGTAGAAAGAAGGTTGGAGTTCAGACCATTACCATAAGTGTGCCCTAGGTCGATTAAGACCCCAGGACAAGTTAGAAACAATCAGAATTAGGAAATGGCTATAGCTAGAAAGTAAGAACAGTTAAATTATGGAAATAAAGGTAATATAAGTCAAAGTAATACATCACGCGGTCATACATTTACGACTGAAGCAAACCACATTCGACAAGACTAAATGTTGTTATATGTACATACCTTATCATCAATAGTTACACATCTATTTGATACCAGGGTTGATAATAAGCTTGGATTCTTCTGGAATTATTCTTTAACTTAGCATTAACCCTAGTTGTTTAGAAATTATTTACTCTGTTAAAATGACCAATGGTAATAATTAGAGGTTACACAAAAGTACACGAAGATCATAACCTTGACATAGACTTAATACCGTATGAATTGTTTATCGAAGAAGGAAACCAAGATAGTCCGTCAGGAGAAGGTGATTCGACCTATCAAACCAAAGCATGATCTCTGAACCTGAAAGGAGACCCAATCGTTTTAGGTTGATTTTTATTCTAAGCTTGGAGCACTTAGATTCTTAAATCGATTACTCTCCCTTTAACCTCATGTTTTGACCTAGCTATATGAAATCATTTAGTCCTTATCTATCGACTTTCATTTTGAGTTATCATCAAAACATGATTGTGCGATGGTAGCCTTCCTAAACAAACCTCTTTGTTGGAGATATTATCAACTTATGTTCATGACTTTCTAGTCATACAAAAGTTCTCAGCTGTGCTTATGGTTTGTTGCACGGCGTATGTAAACGTACTTAAATATTGCTACCTTGCGAAGCATGTTTACAAATACCTTTCCTATTGTTCGCATCACTTCTTGAATCGTTTTTGAATCCTTAAGCTTGAAAATCATTAAAATTCTATCTTGGATTTAAACAACAAGACTCGTTATTATCCTCATTGTGATGTGGATATAAAGGTTCATAAACCTTCGTAACTTGTAGACCTGGGTTTGGTATAAAGGAAAAGACGTAACTTGGTATGTGTCCAAGTGTCTTATCTTCACAAGTGACAAGACCTAATCTTCGTGATCCTATGGATCTCCTGTTTAACTTTCCTTTCAACTAAAATGCTTCTTATCTTAGAGGTCATGATGATAATTGGTGCATTATAGACCATTGTCGTGAACTCATTCCAAGATCTTCGCATAGCGTATTATTTTTAGACCGATGGTTGGTCAAAGGAGAAATACGTACTCACAAGATATGCGTTAATATCGTTTCATATGATGACGTTTGGGATTCTTAAAATCCGACGGATAACCTTTCTTATCATTGTTGGTCTTATCACCTTACCACAAAATTATATTCTGGAAATTATGGATCGATAAGTTAAACAACTTAAGCATAGCAAGATTCTGATTATCAGAGTTCGGTGGAACTCCCGGCGTGGTCATGAGTTCACTTGGAAATGAGAGGATGAAATGATGCGCAAGCATCCTAACCTGTTCAAGGATGTTGCCAGTACATCTTAATTTTCGGGACGAAAATTCCTCTAACAGGGCGATGATGTGACAACCCGAAAAAAAAAATTCGTGATTTATTTATGTAACTTTACATTACTTTTATAATAATAATAATAATAATAATAATAATAATAATAATAATAATAATAATAATAATAATAATTTATAAAAAAAAATGTATAAAATTGGATTTATAAGTCCAGGGGCTAAAATGGTAATAAATGAAACTTGTTTTAAAAACTTTAGCATGAAATAACAACAAATATAAACTGTAGGGGGTAAAATGTAAATTCTTTTAAAACCCAGCCCCCACCCTCGGTTTCCCAGTTGCGATTCCGGCCACTATTCCGGCGGCCTCCGGCGACTCCCAAACACCAAATTAACACGGTTTTGACTCGATCAAAAGCTACCGACACATTCTAGTGGGAGTTTCGAACTCAGGGGCCACATCAATTTGTATATTAGAGTCGTTTGTGCGGATTACCACTAAACCTAACCCACTTCGGCCGACCAACTCCATAATCGAGCACTAACCTAAACAATAATCAAAATAATGAAACACTAACAGTCGTGTGACTATTTAAAACATTCCTTCGAGTTTAATTGTACTTAGAAAACACAGAAATCACACCATTGATCAAAACCTCTGTGTCGACCTGTAACTTAATGGGGATCCATGCTTAGAGCTTCGAAACACGAAATTAACATAGGGCTTTTGCTCATTAGATCTCTTAGAAGCTTCCTGTATAACCAAATTGATTATCATTGTCGTTGGGATAACAATCGAATTCCACATCTGTCGCGAACCTGCAACTCACTGTTCTTCCTCATTTCGAACTCGAAACAGGTAATTGAAACTACCTATACACTCGATTTCTCATAAGGAATGAAAGCCCTATGGTTTCCATCATTAACAACATCAAATTGGGCTTCAATTTGATCGAAACAGAATTAGGGTTCTTGGTGGATTGGGGGAAAGGCTTGGGTTGTGTTTAAAAGAAAAGGAAACCGAGAACTCTCGCGGCTGTTTGCCTTGGTTCACTGGTTTGGGTGTGGGAGTGTGTGCGGGTGGTCGCGGGTTCGAACCCGGCCACCAACATCTATTTTTTTAAAGCCTTTTTCAAATTTTAAAAATCCAGAAAATTACTTAAAATTATAAAAATAATTTTCATAAACTCTGTTTATTCTAAAGCTTAATAAATTATTTTCTGGAAATTTATTTCTTTAAATACCTTAGTTAATTATTTACTTATATAATTATTACAAATGTTATAAATAGTTACTTTTATAAAAATGAATTTTAAATGATGATTTAAATCATCAAGTTATTAACGAAGATTATATTATTTTAATTATGAATTTATTATGATAAATGAAGGAATTATATTTAATAAATTTCAAAAATTATTTAAAAATACAAATATTATCATTATAATTATGATCATGCCATTGTTATTATTAATATCAATATTGGTAATATTGTTAATACATGGTGTTGTTTATCAAATCATGCGCGTCTAACCGAACCGACCCGAATACGACCAAATGTAATTATTCGCGTTGCGCATATCTTAAAGACGTAATTACAATTAATAATAGGTGTTGCTCGTGTTTGACCGTGCATTGTCTTATTCTTTGAAGATCTTATTGCTTTCATTACATCAATTCAAGGTGAGTTTACAGCCCCACTTTTACTTTATACTCTTTTTGGGGGAGAGAAACATGCTGTTTTCATAAACGTTACATTACATTGGATTTTTGTAATACTGCATATACTTGATACTATGGTGTTATACTTTGCCCTTCGGACCGTTAATATGCAAATAGTGAGGTGATTGTTAGTAGATCTACTGGGAGTGACATACCCCACCCGGGCTAGGTCGCGCTAGCACAACGTACGCAAACGGGTGAACAGTTAGCCTGTTAAAGGTTGTGGTGTGTGATCCACAATCGGGCCTACTTTATTATTTGATTACATGTCAGCTCGGTCGCGACTTCATACACATAGTGATCATTATGGACTAGCTACCCATTATATGCTTTAATTACATAATCCGGGATTTTCATACTTGACGGATTACATAATCCGAGAATTACATACTTGACGGATTACATAATCTGGGATTTTCATACTTGACGGATTACATAATCCGGGAGTTACATACTTGACGGATTACATAATCCTGGATTTTCATACTTGACGGATTTCATAATCCGAGAATTACATACTTGACGGATTACATAATCCGGGAATTTCATACTTGACGGATTACATAATCCGGGAATTACTGATATTTATCGGATTAATAAATCCGGGGATTTCATTATACTTATCGGATTAATAAATCCGGGGATTTCATTATACTTATCGGATTACATAATCCGGGGATTTCGTTACTGATACTTACTGTTTTCTGATAAACCTGTGAACTCACCAGTCTTGTACTGAGATTTTTGCATGTTTTCTCTCAGGACATTGATGTGGCACGTCTAGAAGCACAGCATCCACTGCATGTCATTCCGCGTTCATCTCAAACTGTTTTCAAGATTTAATTAGCATTTACTTTACATAAATTGGATTGGACGCGTGTTTGCGTGTTCCAAAACTATTGTTAAATGTTTTCCTGTTTTCGCTTCCGCACAACTTAAATATATTTGGTTCGTTTCATTAAAATTAAACAACTTATATGATTTGTAATTATCGAGTCGTTTGGTGTAACTGATGCTTATCTGAGATCCTGGTTGTGTCACACGCCTGACGGTAAAACCCCGTTAGCGGATTTTGAGGGTGTGACATGATGGAAAAGAATTTTCAAGGAATTTCACATTGAACGTTTCAATGATAACATTCGTCTTAGAGTTATAAACTCTATAAGTTTTAGAAGCTGACGAATATCCAAGAAAAAGTCTGTCATCAGATTTTGCATCAAATTTGCCTAGCTGATCATTTGAATTTAGAATCAAAATAGGACAACCAAAAGATTTAAGAAAATTTATATTTGGTTTCCTGCCAAACATCAACTCATAAGGAGTTTTCTGTTTGTTTTTCACCAATAGAGTATGATTCTGAATGAAACATGCAATTGATATAGCTTCATCCTAGAATGTGATAGGAATCATAGCATCTACTAACATTGCACGGGCTGCTTCAATCAATTTCAGTTTTTCCTTTCTGCAACTCCGTTTTATTATGGAGTTTTAGGAGCACTGAATTGATGCGCTATCCTTTTTCCTGCACAAAACAAATCAACATTAGCATTTTTGAATTCTTTCCCATTATCACTTCTAATTATTTTGACTTTTAGATCAATTTGATTTTCTACTTTAGTGATAAACTCTTTTAATAATTCTGTCATTTCAGATTTTGCACGCAAAGAGAAAACCTAAGAAAATCTTGTATGGTAATCAATGATAACTAAACAATATGATTTCTTTCCAATGTTCTGCACATTTATAGGACCAAATAAATCCATATGTAACATCTGTAGAGGCTTTGAAGTTGAGTTTATCTGTTTGGACTTATAAGACGCTCTTTAAAGTGTTGTTTTCCTTTCAAACATGCTTTACAGAGATCTGATGTAACGAACTTCTTTGATGGAATTCCTACTACATTACTTCCTGCTGCAAGTTTCTTCATGTTTTTATAGTTGCAAAATGACCGAGTCATCTATGCCAAAGCTGGCTTTCATCATTTGATGCATGAGAAATGAGACAAGTTGTTTCTATTAAAGGGTCAACATGAGACATATCTAACTTGTAGACATCTCTATCTCGAACAACTTTAACAACAACCCACTCCTTGCTAATCTAAAATCCTGGATTTAAAATATAACGTTAAGAGTCATCAAATAAAGCAGAATAAGATTTATCGCATATTTGTGAAACACTCAAAAGATTAAAGTTCAACTGTTCACAGAAGTTGACTTTATCAAAACATATAATTCCATTAGATACTGTTCCTTTACCGACTATCTTTCCAGCTGCGTCTCCACCAAAAGCCACATGAGTACCATCTTTTGTCTTAAAGTCTTGGAGTAGGGCTTGATTGCCTGTCATATGCCGGCTACACCCACTGTCAACATACCATGTGTTTACTGGTCTCCGTGGGCGTACCTGCATTCAAAGACATTTAAGTTGATTTAGTAACCCAAGCCGAGATGGTCTTGGGCTTTCCATATTTATACACAATGGTAAACTACTTAAAATAGAGTTTGTTTATATGAGGTTTCTTTTGAAATTTTGGATTTTCAAATCCTCTTTGAAAAATTGTCTGATTATCTTTTCTTTGTTTTGACCTCAAAGCATTAAATCTGTTTTCAAGATCATCATCAAATAATCTTGAACCATCATTTGAAACATTTGAAAAGTTTTTCTTGTTAAATGTTTCATTTTTTATTCTCACTAAATGTGGAATAAAGTTTCCTTGACAATATTGTTTTGATTTGACATTATACTAATGATCATAATCAGAATTGATTCTTTTGAAGGATCTCAAACCCAGCGAAGTATGTTTTGATAGATTTTGAAAACCATTATTATGATTTCTTTGAATTTTTGGATTAACATATCCTTGATTACAAAAATCCTTCCTAGATGAGCTCTTTCTGAAGAAGCAATCCTCAGTATTACGATTTCTTTCATCACACAATTCATAGTATTTGTTAAAGTAGCAATCTACAGTTGTGTGATTTGTCATATCACATATGTGACAGTACTTATTGAAATAACACTCAGATATGTCATGATTGTACATATCACATATATCATAATACTTTTGAGAATGATTAAACAACATTTTATTAACCCTTGATGTGGAAGCCACATTTGATTCTTGGTTAGATTTAGGGGTAGTTAGGTTAATATGTTGTTTCTTTTGTGTGAATTTGGTCTTTTGATTCTTAGGATTTTGCTTTTGAACTTGATCACAACTCTTTAACTCCTTAGGTACAAATCTTCTATGAACAGCGGAAGACTTGGGACCTGAACCTGTTTTCAGATCAAAGTTAGATTTGATCTTAGGTTTAGATGTTGTTTCAGAGATTATGTTCATGTCAAAAGTTCCTGCTGACACAAACTTCACTGGTTTAAGTTGAATTGATTGATTTATTGGTTCAAACTTTTTAGCTTTAACAGCTTTTCTTCTTCTTTGATTTCTTGTTCTTGATGAAGTTTTAGTGCTTTGAATTTTGATTGAATCTTGAGAAGATTCTTTTTTAGAATCTTTGTTTTGTTTTAATTCAATTGAGCTTGAATCATCAGAACATGAAGTGTCTGATTTCTCTTCTTCATATTTTCTTTTCATTTTGTTATTGATAGCATTAGCTTTTTCAGACTTCTGTTCAAGTTCACATTGTTCAATAACAATCTCACTTTTTGGTACAAACAACTTTTGGTTCTTTGTCGAGGTTCATAAGATTTTACTTTAATAGGATGACCATTCTTTATCTTTTCTGAATCTCTCTCCTCGAATATTTCAATGTTTATCTTTTCGATTTCACTCTCGACATTTGATTGATTATTCTTCTTTTTTTCTTGAAACTCTTTAAGCTTAGCTTTATTCTCTTGTGAATGATCATGGGTATCAAAATTTTCAGGTAATGTATTTGTAATTGATTCAAGCATAGGTTCATATGTGAATCCTAATCCTATTTTATCTTTATCTTTCCTTCCATTCACCAGTTGCTCAACAATTGTCTTTGAGCTTTTAACTTTGGCTAAATCAATTTGAGTTGCTGCATGTGCCAATTTTTCTTGTTCAAGAGTTTTTGTCATCTCTTCAAATTGTTTCTTAACAAGTTCAAGTTCTTTTAATATTTTGTTCCAAGAAGCTTGAAGTGATATGATTTTATTATCAGAAATTTTATGATCAGTTTTCAGCTTATTGTGCTTTGATTCTTCTTGTTTAAGTTTACACATATTTTGAACGAGTATGTTCTGTAGTGTTCTACTTGTTCAAAACATGCTTTGGTGCACATTTTTTCCCTTACTTCCCCTGGAATTTCTGGATAAGAATTCGAAGACTCGGTGATAGATGATGAGTTCACAACCTTTGGTTCTTCAGACTATGCCATAAGAGCAACTTCTTTAGAATTTTCCTTTGGGTCAGCTTGGTCACTCCAATCATAGCCTGCCTCATTATCTGATTCACCTTCTATCTTTGGATCCTTGTCTTCAGACCAGTGTTCATCATTCATTTCAACAACCAGTGCTAAACCACAAGTAAGATCAGCTGTAAACTGTTCGGCATATGCACTCCAGTCATAACCATCTTTGATGCTTACAACTAACGTTTTCTTTGGTTCTTCAATGGTCTTCTCTTTTTGGAGTTCTGGCATTGGCAGGCTTTGATAGGGCTTTTGAAAGGTCTCATGAGCCTGTTGATGATATTTCTGACTGTTAGAACTGCTTTGACCATTTCCTCCTTGAGTTCTTGGAGCTTTACACTCTCTAGAAAAGTGGCCATAGTTGTTACAGTTAAAACACCTTGACTTTGATTTATCAAACCCAACAGTTTTGTTTGCACTGGGTTTGTAGTTTCTATTTGCATATGAGTGTTTTTTAGTCCTATAAGCTATCATGACTATCTGCCAGTTAAGATCCATCTCTTCTACATCGTCAGGATCCATCTCAAACAAATCCTGCAAAATCAAATCAACTTGAGTTAGATGACTGCCTTGGTATGCTTGAAAACTTACCATAAATGTTGTAAAGGCATATTTGGACTCTTCATCCTGTGAGAGGATGTTTATAACATCTTTAACTTTGCTAGGATTAGAAGAGCTAGAAGATGGAGTCTTATTTTGAGATTTAGGCATTTGAGCTTTTAGAGGAGACTATGGTTGTGGTTGACTTGAGTAGACAGGTGTACTGGTGAAGAATCCTGCTCCCATAAACAAATCACCCTCATCTTCAGGAGTTGATTCATCCATGGCAAGAAAAGCATTCTCTATAGTATTTGATGGAGAAACAACATACTTGTATTGAGATGTTGATGCATTTTTTTCATTATTTCTTGAGCTCTCATCTATTTCTACTGACTCAATTTAAGCAATGAGGAGATCAAGATCCATTAGAAACTTTTCAGTATGTTTCAACAAAGTTACAGTCTGTTTCCAAGATGATGGAAGTGCATCCAGAAGTCTATTGTTTAGGTCTTTAAGATCATTCTTAATCCCTAGAGTAGACATTTCTGATGTAAGTTGCACATATCTATTCATCATCTGATTAATGGTCTATCCTGAGATATGCTCAAACAGTTCAAGTTGCCTTTTCAATTTTTGTTTTTTAAGGTCTTGAATTTCTTTTCCTCCTTCACAGATAACTTCCAAAGCTTTGTACATTATGTACCCAGTTTGATACTTCTCAAGCCTTGATAGTACTTCCAAAGGCAACCCTTTACACATGAGTGAATAAGCTTTAATATCATTTTTCACCTTTTTCAGATCATCCCCATGTAAATCATCTTCTGGATAAGGTTCTTGTGAATCTTTTGTATGCACAAAACCTCTATTTGGACCATCAGAGGTGATAGGAATATGAGGCCCTTTCTCAATTGATTTCCATATATCAGTATCTATAGAATTTAAATGGTGTTTCAGTCTGGGTGACCAGTTCTTGAAGTCAGCTCTGTTCTTCAACTTTGGTACGTGATTCTCAGAATCTTCAGACTTAACCATGTTTAAAATTTGAATTATGAAATATACTACTTTTGTTGTTTTTGATTTAAAATGAAATAAAGAAAAGAAAATATTTTTGGATTTTAGATTTTTGAAAAATTTTCTAAGTGTTGAAAGAAAAGTCTGTTTCTAATGCGCCTGAATAGTGTAGAAGCACCCACTTTGACTCTGAAACACCTAACGGAATGCCTTAGTGTATTTCTAACACTTCCAAGCTTAGAAATGGCTGAACAGTTCTGAAACGTCCAAACAGTGGTCAAGCGTCTGAACAGTTCTCAAACGTCCAAACAGTTCTAAAACGCCTGGGACTTAGTTTCTGAAAAACGTACAAATAGTACTAAAGCGTCTTCAAACAGTGTTAAAACACCGAATCTGAAAACACCTACACAGTGTTAAAGCTTCTAAACAGTGTTTATGCGCCTAAACACTTAGTAATTTTTAGATGATTTTCAACACATCAAACGCCTAATTCATCCTCTTCGTAACAACCTGATCTTAACAAAATTTTCAAAACCTGATTAATTGATCTCTAACTCCTCAATCAAGTGTATAAGGTAGCGAATATCAATCCTTTAGCATCATTTTGCTTCAATTAATAACAAAAGTTCATGATTATAATGAAATTTGTGTTCAAACAAATGAAGAACAATTCGCACTTAAATCTGATGAAATTCAAATCTATATGTGTAAAATCACTCAATTGTGATTCAATTCATGTTTCAAATGAGGAAACACAACTGAATTCATCAATTAATTGAACAATTTCTATCAAAAACATAGATTCAAGTGATTCACAGTGCTCGAAAGTCATTTCAAGTTCCAAATCACTGAACCGAAGGCTCTGATACCATTTGATAGGTTCAAATGATCGATTACATGTTATGATTGAGCAATTAACAATTAAATGAACAAAGTAATCAACAATTGCAAAGATTCAAATCAGTTTCTATTGATTAGTTGCAAGGATTACAGTGTACAATTGAGAGAAAAGTTCAAACGTCTTCTACTACACAATTTGTAACACCCGGATATTTCAAAAGCAATAAATAAAAGGATAAAAGAGAAATAAAAGGATGGAAATGAAAGTTAACCCAAAGTTGAGGGGTCAAAAGTGTCAAATGGACAAAAAGTAATAAAGTTGGTGAAAAAGGTGGTATGGCCGCCCATTTTGGCCTGCTAAAACACTTTCATTCGGATTTTAGAGAGAGAAAGAGCAGAAGCTCTCGGATATTTAAAAAACAAGAAGAAGAAGTCGAATTTAAGGTAAGAACTTGTGTTTTTAAGATGTTCTTGGCTAGAATCAGCCTTGGGTGTATGCTTATGTGTGTTGTATGCTCGGTTGTGTGTGTTTTTGGTGAGTTTTAGGTGATTGAACTTGTAGCAAACGGGTTTTGAAGGAAGTCATACCCAAGATACGGCTAAGGTGAGTTTCTAGAACCCCATTTTACATGTTTTATACGATTTTAGGGCTGGAAAATACATGTATGTATGTTTTTATGAGATTGGGTATGTTACCCGTATGTTCATGTGCATGTGTATGTAGGTGGGGTATGTTTTAGGCGAATATAATGTTATGGTTATGTTAAGTTCATGCTTAGTATAGGATGTGTATGCTTAGAACAAGGTATTAGGATGTTTGGGACTGAAATCGACTTAGAAACGTAGTTAACAGGATGATAATGCGCCTACATAAGGCTCATAAGCCTGAATAGTCTTCATGCTCCCAGGATCTTGACCAGGAACCTAAGTGTTGGGGGTGATGTGCCCCAACAGTGCTCATGCGCCCAGACAGGGCTCATCCGCCTGGACAGTGATGTGTCCCAACAGTACTTATGCTTCTGAACTTATGACTTAGAAAACTAAGTATAGGATAATGTGCCTAAACAGTACTCCTACGCTTAGAAAATTCCTTAGAAAAACCAAGTGTATGATGATGTGTCTGAACAGTAGCTTATGTGCCTAGGTTTTTGCTAAAAACTCCTAGGTATTGGGGTGATGAGCCCCAACAGTGCTCATACGCCCAGACAGGGCTCATACGCCCAAATAGTCCTCATGCGCCCAACACTTATAATTTATTGCAGAATTTTCGTGGGAGTCTGTGCATGTAGGGTTTTGGTCTGATGTTGACCAGGAATTAATTAATGCACATGATTATGCTTGATTGCCATGATGACCATTACTATTATTATTATTATCATTAGGGTTATTATTATTGTTATCATAATTATTAATAATATTGTGTGACTCTACGTGGTATGATCATGATCAAGAAAGGAAATTATTATCATTAATAAAGTGAAAGATTAATGATAAAGAAAAGTGGAACGCAAAAGAATGAACGAAAGTCTTGCAAGCAAATGTAAAGAGGTGCACGGCCTTGTTGTCGTTAGCTTAACTGTGATGCGGGTTAGCTACCCCGAAGGATGCACACAAGGTCAGTTTTTGAGATTGATAATGGGTGAGCAACTCTGTGTTGCAAAAGACCAAAAGACTTGCAATCCTTGAGATTGCTAATGGGTGAGCAACTCTATGTTGCAAAAGACCGAATTTCTTGCAATCCTTGAGATCGCTAATGGGTGAGCGACTCTGTGTTGCAAAAGACCGAAAGTCTTGCAATCCTTGAGATTGCTAATGGGTGAGCAACTCTGTGTTGCAAAAGACCGAAAGAATAATGGTAAAAGTATGAATTGAACGATGACGAACATAATAATAATATTACCTATGTGTACGTACGATGTGTGATCACCTACGGAAATAATGAACGGTTTGGAATGAAAAGTAAAGTATTTTATTTATAAAAACTAGAACTCACTCAGCAACACTGACTTTTATGTATTTTACAGTTGGCAGGTAAAACGTTGCTGAGAATGGCACGTGGGGATGGCTACTCGGCGGGGCAAGACTGACATCCATTCATGTTTTGACAATACTGTTGTTTTGTAATTCATTCAACTAATCTTTTTGTGACTCATGAACTACAATGTATTGCTTAACAACAGTGTTTATAATGAAATGAATGGTTTTTGTTAAATTAATTCCGCTGCTTAAATTTATAGTATGTAATGTTTTATGTTGTGAATGACCAACTGTGAGGTGCCCGGGAACGGGGCCTTACAAGTAGGTATCAGAGCTAAAGTTTAAGTGAAATGGGTAAATACTTTCAAAAGAAACCTAGACTTAAACTGAAAATGGGACAAAACAAGGGATGCCAGCCCGAGTAGCCACGTGCCATCAGGTATTTCTTTTCTTAAAATTAATCAGTATTATGTGCGTGTGCTATTTGACTTATGTGTTCTTAGTAGATTTAGAAACTGATGTAGTCAGGATAGGAAATGCTTGGGGTGTGAAGTGTAAAGTAAGTGGTTAATCACAACTGGCCACTGTCATTAGGGACTTACTATACTTGACATGAACTGAGCTATTACCTTTAATGACTGTGTTAGTGTTTGAATCTTATAGCATCTAGGAAATGGCTGGACAGAAGTCTTCGAAGTCTTCTAGAGGCAGAGGTCGGCCATGTGTGACTAGGATTAGTGCTAAGGCTCCTGAGATGGCTCATGAGAACCCTGAGGTTCATGACCGGAGTGAGGGAAATGAGAACGCTAGCCTGAATGCCTCAGCTAGGGAGGCGATTGCTGACGAGGTGCACCAAGTCATGCAGACAGTCTTATCGTCTGTAGTGACTGAAGTCATCCGGGCTGTAAGGAACGAGGAAAGAAAGGAGAAGGAGGACAGAAAAGGGTCGACTGGGAAGGAAAGTAAGGGAGAGGAGGAACGGCCGGAGCCAGAGACAGTATTGTCCGATGACGAGGAGGACGATTCGGTAGGGGTGACGACTAAGGGGTGCAACTATGGGGCATTTCAGAGGTGCAGGCCCCCGACCTTCGATGGCAACGGGAATGCTGCTGCCGCTCACCGTTTGGTGAGGGAGATGGAAGCGGTACTCGAGAACAGCGAGTGCTGGGAGGATCAGAATTTGAAGTTTGCCACCCACTCCTTTACTGACTTAGCACTATGTTTATGGGACAATACCATCCAAGCTGAGGGTTCCAGGGCCATCGGGAAAATGCAATAAAAAGAGTTGAAGAAGCTAGTAATCGAGGAGTTTTATCCTTATCGGGAACTGGACAAGATCGAGAGGGAGTTCTTGCAACTCGAGGCGGGAACCATGGCCCACCAGCAGTACACCACCAAATTCAATGAGATGGTGAGGCTGGTGCTGGACCAGGTGACGCCGGTGTCTCGAAAGATCAACCGGTACATCCAGGGACTGCCAGCTGACATTCGCAGGCACCTGATTGCTGCTCGATCGAGCACTTTTAGGTCGGCAGTGGACTTGGCTGGGAGGCTCTATGATGAGAGAGAGGTGACGGTGGTGGAGGTGAAGAAAGCCGGTGGAGGTGACCGGAGCTGGAATGGAAAGTGGTTCGGGTGTGGTGGTTTTACCCCAAATAACAAGAGGATGAAAACAGATGACCGTAGGGTAGGGTCATCAAGCTCAGGACCTAAGAGGTGTGGCAAGTGCGGGAAGGAGCATACGGGTGAGTGCAGGATGGGTCTCAACGTGTGCTTCAAGTGTGGGAAGCCAGGCCATATCTCCAGAGACTGTAGGCAGCTGAGGTGTTATACCTGTGGTGAAGAGGGCCATATGAGCAAGGATTGTAGGAGGCCAAGGGCGGAGAGTTCCAGGGCAAAGAAGACTGCCGGGACCGAAGGGCAGAAGGCAAGTGCCAGAGCTTTCACCATGACCAGGGAGGAGGCTTGGACGGACCCTGATGTTGTGTCAGGTACGTTTCTTGTAGATCAAACTCTTGCTTCGGTGTTATTTGATTCTGGTGCTAGTAGGAGTTTTATTTCTGCTACTTTCTGTGCTAAACTACCTGTTAGTAGTAAATGCATTGATGAGCCCTTTAACGTAGAAACTGCTATTGGTAAGTCCACTATAGTTACTGAGGTGATAGAGGACTGTGCCATAGAATTAGAAGGTCATAGGTTTGCTGCTAGGTTATATGTGATGCCCCTAGGTGGATTTGATGTGGTACTAGGGATGGATTGGTTAGCAACCTATGAAGCGAATATCGTATGTCGTAAGAAGATGATTAGACTGACGGCGCCTGACGGAAGTCCGGTGACGATATACGGCGATCGGGTTACGATGATTCCGAAAGTGATTTCGACGGCGGTGGCAGGAAAGTGCCTAAGGCGTGGATGTAGCGCTTATTTAGCCTACGTGAAAGATGTGGACTCGTCAACACTCCAGTTGTCCGATGTACCGGTGGTGTGTGACTTTCCCGATGTATTTCCAGAGGACCTATCGGGTGTGCCACAGGATCGCGAAATCAAATTTCAAATTGACTTGATACCCGGTACCCAACCCGTCGCCAAGGCACCGTACCGATTAGCTCCGACTGAGATGAAGGAGTTAATGGAGCAACTGCAAGAGTTACTCGATAAGGGTTTCATCAGACCGAGTATCTCTCCTTGGGGTGCTCTGGTCTTATTCATGAAAAAGAAGGACAGTAGCATGAGAATGTGTATCGACTACCGTGAGTTGAACAAACTGACGATAAAGAATCGGTATCTGTTACCGAGGATTGACGACTTGTTCGACCAGCTCCAGGGTGCCAGTTGGTTCTCGAGGATAGATCTTAGATCTGGCTACCATCAATTGAAAGTGAAGGAGCAGGACATTCCTAAAACAGCTTTTCATACGCGTTATGGACACTATGAGTTTCTCGTTATGTCCTTTGGTTTAACCAATGCGCCAGCTGCTTTTATGGATTTGATGAATCGAGTGTGTCGGCCAATGTTAGATAAATCAGTGATTGTGTTCATCGATGATATCCTGATTTATTCAAAAAGCGAAGAAGAGCATGTCGGTCACATTCGGGAAGTGTTGGAGACTTTGAGGAAGGAGAAACTATATGCTAAATTCTCCAAGTGTGCTTTTTGGCTACGCGAGGTGCAATTTCGGGGTCACGTGGTAAATGCGGAGGGAATCATGGTGGACCCAGCAAAGGTTGAGGCTGTGATGCAATGGAAGTCACCAAAGACGCCATCCGAAATTCGTAGCTTCTTGGGATTGGCGGGCTACAACAGGAGATTTATTCAAGAGTTCTCCAAGATAGCCTTACCTTTGACTAAGTTGACTCGCAAAGATGTGAAGTTCGTGTGGGGTCAAGAGCAGGAGGGTGCCTTTGACCAATTGAAGATGAGACTAACACAAGCTCCTGTCTTGACACTGCCTGAGGGAAATAAAGACTTAGTGGTCTATTCGGATGCATCATACTCTGGGCTAGGTTGCGTATTGATGCAACATAGAAGGGTGATAGCCTACGCGTCTCGACAACTGAAAACCCACGAAGTCAACTATCCCACGCACGATCTAGAACTAGCCGCGGTGGTTTTTGCGTTGATGATTTCACGGCACTATCTATACGGGACGAAGTGCACCATCTTCACAGACCATAAAAGCTTGAAGTACTTCTTCGAGCAGAAAGATCTAAACATGAGGCAGAGGCGATGGTTGGAGCTCATAAAGGATTATGATTGCGAAATCCATTACCATCCGAGCAAGGCCAACGTGGTGGCACATGCCCTTAGCCGAAAGGAAAGGCCCGAGCCGATCCGGGTGAAGGCTTATCAGCTAATTATGACCTCCGACGTGATGATACAGGTTAAGGAGTTTCAAGACGAGGCTTCGAAGGAAGATCGTCTTAACTCCGAAAGGATGAGAGGTCTAGTTACGGAATTGGGTGAGAACACTCTAGGTGTTAAGACCCGATTCGGGCGGATGTGGATACCTCAATACGGGGATCTACGTGGAAAGACTATGGACGAGGCCCATAAGACTCGATACTCCATTCATCCCGGTGCTACCAAGATGTATCATGATATGAAGAAAGACTATTGGTGGTCGGGTATGAAGCGCGATGTAGCGGAGTATGTGAGTAAATGCCTTACCTGTCTACAAGTGAAGGCGGAACACCAGAAGCCATACGGGAAAATCCAGCCGTTAGATATACCCGAGTGGAAGTGGGGGCACATCACTATGGACTTCATTACGAAGCTGCCACGCACCCCGAAAGGGTACGACGCTATATGGGTGGTGGTTGATCGTTTGACGAAGAGTGCTCACTTCCTACCGATCCGAGAGACGTATTCTTCTGAGAGACTCGCGGATCTATTCATCAAGGAGATTATGGCTCGTCATGGTGTGACGGTGTCTATCGTGTCGGATCGTGACACCTTGTTTACATCGAAGTTTTAGAAGAGATTCCATGATGCAATGGGGACGAGGCTACACATTAGTACAACATATCATCCTCAGACGGATGGTCAGTCTGAGAGGACGATCCAAAAAGTCGAGGACATGCTTCGAGCGTGTGTGATTGATTTTGGAGGAAGTTGGGATGACCACCTGCCGTTAGCAGAATTCTCGTACAACAATAGATATCATGCCAGCATTGGTATGCCACCGTACGAGATGCTATATGGTAGGAGATGTAGGACACCCGTTTGCTGGGGTGATATTAGTTAGAAGGAGTTGGGGAGCATTGAAGTGATCCAAGCTACGATTAAGAAGTTGGAAAAGATCAAAGCCTTCATGAAGGCGGCGAAAGATAGACAAAAGTCGTATGCTGACAAGAGGCGAAGACCAATAGAGTTCAAGGTTGGCGACCAAGTCATGTTGAAGGTCTCACCTTGGAAAGGAATTATCCGATTTAGAAAACGAGGTAAGTTAAGCCCGAGATATATAGGACCTTTCCAAATCATCGCACGAGTGGGAGAGGTGGCCTATCGACTCGAATTGCTAGATGAGTTAAGTGGAATTCATCCCACATTCCATGTATCTCATCTGAGAAAGTGCTTAGCTGATGAAGATATGATTGTCCCACTGGAGGGCATTGAAGTTGATGAAAGGCTCAATTATGTGGAGCAACCAGTGGCAATCATCGATCGTAAAGAGAAGAGGCTGAGGAATAAAGTGGTTCCTCTTGTGCGTGTACAGTGGAAGCACCAGAAGGGATCCGAATCCACATGGGAGACTGAGGAGAAGATGAGGCAGCATTACCCTCATCTGTTTGAGGAATAACAGGTTTCGGGGACGAAACCTATATAAGGGGGGTGGACTTGTAACACCCGGATATTTCTAAAGCAATAAATAAAAGGATAAAAGAGAAATAAAAGGATGGAAATGAAAGTCAACCCAAAGTTGAGGGGTCAAAAGTGTTAAATGGACAAAAAGTAATAAAGTTGGTGAAAAAGGTGGTATGGCCGCCCATTTTGGCCTACCAAAACACTTTCATTCGGATTTTAGAGAGAGAAATAGCAGAAGCTCTCGGATATTTGAAAAACAAGAATAAGAAGTCGAATTTAAGGTAAGAACTTGTGTTTTTAAGATGTTCTTGGCTAGAATCAGCCTCGGGTGTATGCTTATGTGTGTTGTATGCTCGGTTGTGTATGTTTTTGGTGAGTTTTAGGTGATTGAACTTGTTGCAAACGGGTTTTGAAGGAAGTCATACCCAAGAGACGGCTAAGGTGAGTTTCTAGAACCCCATTTTACATGTTTTATACGATTTTGGGGCTGGAAAATACATGTATGTATGTTTTTATGAGATTGGGTATGTTACCCGTATGTTCATGTGCATGTGTATGTAGGTGGGGTATGTTTTGGGCGAATATAATGTTATGGTTATGTTAAGTTCATGCTTAGTATAGGATGTGTATGCTTAGAACGAGGTAATAGGATGTTTGGGACTGAAATCAACTTAGAAACATAGTTAACAGGATGATAATGCGCCTATATAAGGCTCATAAGCCTGAATAGTCTTCATGCTCCCAGGATCTTGACCAGGAACCTAAGTGTTGGGGGTGATGTGCCCCAACAGTGCTCATGCGCCCGGACAGGGCTCATGCGCCTGGACAGTGATGTGTCCCAACAGTACTTATGCGTCTGAAGTTATGACTTAGAAAACTAAGTATAGGATAATGTGCCTAAGCAGTACTCCTACGCTTAGAAAATTCCTTAGAAAAACCAAGTGTATGATGATGTGTCTGAACAGTAGCTTATGTGCCTAGGTTTTTGCTAAAAACTCCTAAGTATTGGGGTGATGAGCCCCAACAAAGCTCATATGCCCAGACAGGGCTCATACGCCCAAATAGTCCTCATGCGCCCAACACCTAGAATTTATTGCAGAATTTTCGTGGGAGTCTGTGCATGTAGGGTTTTGGTCCGATGTTGACCAGGGATTAATTAATGCACATGATTATGCTTGATTGCCATGATGACTATTACTATTATTATTATTATCATTAGGGTTATTATTATTGTTATCATAATTATTAATAATATTATTATTATATGAGTCTACGTGGTATGATCATGATCAAGAAAGGAAATTATTATCATTAATAAAGTGAAAGATTAATGATAAAGAAAAGTGGAACGTAAACGAATGAACGAAAGTCTTGCAAGCAAATGTAAAGAGGTGCACGGCCTTGTTGTCGTTAGCTTAACTGTGATGCGGGTTAGCTACCCCGAAGGATGCACACAGTGTCAGTCTTTAAGATTGATAATGGGTGAGCAACTCTGTGTTGCAAAAGACCGAAAGACTTGCAATCCTTGATATTGCTAATGGGTGAGCAACTCTGTGTTGCAAAAGACCGAATTTCTTGCAATCCTTGAGATCGCTAATGGGTGAGCGACTCTGTGTTGCAAAAGACCGAAAGTCTTGCAATCCTTGAGATTGCTAATGGGTGAGCAACTCTGTGTTACAAAAGACCGAAAGAATAATGGTAAAAGTATGAATTGAACGATGACGAAGATAATAATAATATTACCTATGCGTACGTATGATGTGTGATCACCTACGGAAATAATGAACAGTTTGGAATGAAAAGTAAAGTATTTTATTTATAAAAACTAGAACTCACTCAGCAACGCTGAATTTTATGTATTTTCCAGTTGGCAGGTAAAACATTGCTGAGGATGGCACGCGGGGATGGCTACTCGGCGGGGCAAGACTGATTTTCATTAATGTTTTGACAATACTGTTGTTTTGTAATTCATTCAACTAATCTTTTTGTGACTCATGAACTACAATGTATTGCTTAACAACAGTGTTTATAATAAAATGAGTGGTTTTTGTTAATTAATTCTGCTGCTTAAATTTATAGTATGTAATATTTTATACTATGAATGACCAACTTTGAGGTGCCCGGGAACGGGGCCTTACACAATTAAACATAATCCTATTTATACTAAACAGAGAAACAAAAGGAAAATATATTACACAATAAGTCCCTAAATTGTTTGAAAAGCAAAATACAAAGACAAAATAAAGACAGCATGTAAAATCTTTAAGAGGTACTAACATAGATGTAAGCATTGGTGTTTGGAGGCTGATTGAGAGTGTATCCTTACTGATAGGCTCAACCTTATTATCTTCTTTCATCATCTCGGGTTTGGATTCCTTCTTAGGATACTAATTTTTCTTTCCAATTGTTCTTAACTATGAAGTATCCAAGTTTTGTAGGAACGGGTTTGACTACTCTAATTTCGTCAAACTTAATTTCTGACTACTCTAATTTTGTCAAAAATTATTTAATTTTGACTACTCGGATTTTGTCAAAATTATTAATTATTTTGATTTTTCTGGATTAAACCAAAATAATTTTTATAAAATAAAATTTAATTTTCTTTTATTAAACTTTGTTTTAAAAATAATGTTCCAAAAATAATATTCCTCCAAAAATAAAAAATGTTTTCATTAAAAGTCAACAGATTTGACTTTTCTTTTAAAATTCCTTAAAAACATTTTATGTGAAAATTCAAATTTTGACTAAACAAAATTTTCCTTATTTTCTTTAAAAATATGTTTGTCTGACTTTCAAGAAGTCAAAATTGCCCAACTTATAATATTAACCCTAAAATTCTTTTCCCTTTTTTGTTTGAACCCGATGAGAACGAAACACAAAATTCATTTCAAGCTTTCGGTTTCTGATCAATAATCGATCGGTTAATCCGATGTTTCCTAATCAGATTTCTGGTTCAAAATAGATAGCCTTTCGATCGAATACAATGAATCAAAATCAGGTTTGATTCGAATCAAAGCTTTCGATTTGTTGTTCTTTGACTCTGTTTAATTCGTAAAAGCAGTTTGATTTCATTTAAATTGATTTCGTAAATTTCAGTTTTCAAAGTTTTCAAAAGAAAAATTGTCTCTATTTGTTTTTTGAAACGTTTTTTTATCAAAATCTGTAAATTGTGATTTAGAACAACAAGTCTATATTCGATTTACTCTATATGTATAGGGATAGGGATTAGAACCGTTCTTTATGGCGATTCGTTTCGATTTCATGTTATATGATTTCACCGGTGAGTCGCCGGAATACTCTGTTTTCCGATGAGTCTTAAAAAATGGGTATGGGCGTCTAATTTCTGATTCTTTCTGATCGGTTGAATATGGCAAGTTATTCTGAAGTTGTTGATCGAATTGATGTTAACAGTTTTGTCCAACTTTTGCGTCTATGTTCGTATTCAAAATAGGGGATAAGCAATTCGATCTTGTTCTTCGTACTTTATGATAACCGTTGCTCCGATACCAATTGATGACACAGGTATAGTCCGAGGATCGATTTGGTCGTGTTGATTGAAAGAGAATTTGTGAGAATTAAAAGATGCATTACTTATAAATGATTTGAGTTACAAGAGTATATATTGGCACGGTTGTGGTAGTTATGGTAGTTAAATAACTGCCTACCGACATAACTATCTATGCTAACTATCTATTATACAAATGTGACAAATAAACTATAGGTTAGGAGAGGAGAAGAGAATTATCGGCTAATAATTTCCCCCCTAATTCTTGAATTCATCTCCAAGGTCTTTGATTCTAATTAAGCTTCTCATTTCAATGAACATCATCCTTGGTAGTGCTTTTGTGAGGATATGGGCTTTTTGCATTTCTCCACTTATGTGTTCAACTTGAATTTGATCTTTCTCTATGCATTCACGAATGAAGTGGTATCTTGTGTTGATATGCTTTGATCTTCCATGAAACACGGGGTTCTTCATGAGTAGTATGCCTGATTTGTTGTCTACTCTTAATGTTATCTTCTTTGGCTTTTCTCATGTGAGTTCACTTAGAAGTCCTTGTAACCATAGTGCTTGACAAGCTGCTGATGTAGCGGCCATAAATTTTGCTTCACAAGATGATAATGCAACTGTGTTTTGCTTGCGGCTTGACCATGTGATTGGTGCTTCGTTAAAGTAGAATATTGTTCCCGCCATCTGGATCTGTTCCATAACTGTTGTCACTAAATCCAATGATTTCTTTGTTTCTTCCTTTGGTATATTCTACTCTATAGTTCAATGTTCCTTTCATATATCTTATCAAATGTTTGACTGCTTGCATGTGAGTTGTTGTTGGCTTCTCAATGTATCTACTTACGTATCCAACTGCATATGTAATATCTGCTCTAGTATGTGTAAGATACCTTAGGCATCCAATTAGTTTTTTGTACTGAGTTGGGTTGACTAATTCACTTTTGTCTTCTTTGGATAACTTTAGACCTGGTTCCATTAAGTGCTTTGTTGGATTGCAGTCTTCTAAATTGGCTTCCTTTAAGACTTTCTTTGCATATGCTAACATTTTGAGCTTTATCTTTCCTTGATGTTGACATACTTCAATTCCTAAATAGTATGTGAGTGGTCCTAAGTCGCTCATTTCAAACTTGCCTTGCATTTTTTCTTGAAGTCTAATATGTCCTTCATTGACCTTCTTGTGAATATGATGTCATCAACATAAACACCAATAATTGTTGTTGACATGTTGGAAGTTCTATTGTAAACTCCTTGTTCTTTAGGACATCTCTTGAATCCAATTTCTTTAAGGATGTTGTCTAGTCTGAGATTCCATGCTCTTGGAGCTTGCTTTAAACCATATAAAGCTTTCTTCAACTTGTAGACTAGTTTCTCATTTCATTTCTTTACAAAACCATCTGGTTGTGCCACATATACGTCTTCCTTTAATTCACCATGTAAGAATGATGATTTGACATCCAAATGATGTACTGGCCATCCTTCTTGTGCGGCTAAAGCTAGTAGTAGTCTTGTGGTTTCCATTCTTGCTACTGGTGCGAATACTTCATTGTAGTCTACGCCTTCTTGGTGTACATAACCTTTTCCTACTAACCTTGGTTTATACTTGGTGATTTCTCCATTTGCGTCTTTCTTGACCTTGAAACCCATTTTAAACATACTGGCTTTTGATTTATAGGACGTGTTGTGAAAATCCAAGTGTTGTTCTTCTCAATTTGTTATACATGTGTACCTAGTTTAGGAGCTAAATGTAAAATGTCTTTAATGTCCTACATATATGTAATTGAATGGGTAAGAATGAAATACAATGTGTCGTTGATGCTTATAATGTTTAACATTTCATTGTTTAGTGTGTGATAACTTATAGTGAACTAACTATATAGGTTTGCAAATCGTATGAAGTATTCATGCGAATGGACTATGCTAATGGACCATACGCATGAACACTTCATGCTAATGGACCAGTCGCACGACTGAACCAGGAGACTGGATCAGTCGCACGATTGAGACATAAGATTGGCTCAATCGCACGACTGAATCTTCAGTCGTGCGTATGAACCAATCGCATGATTCTGTCACACGACTGAACCATACTAATGGTTCAGTCGCACGACTGAGGACAGCAAACCTATACATACCACTTAATTTGTGGAAAAACGTAACAATTGAAGAGATTCGAATACCTACGCACATATCGTACCCTAGCCGCCCAGAGGCTCAAGAAAACCTATTCCAACTTCATAGTTCGTTTCTGATCAATTCTTGTTCGTTCTTAACGTTTGTTTCATAATAGGATTGATCAGATTGTCATTCTCACTGATTGGATCGCCAATCAAATAGGATTCTGCACTATTTGATCTGGTTTCAAAATGTTATAAAACTCTGTTTCGCTTTTGAGATTAATGCCGAAGTTACAAGAGAGGAGAGGTACAAGAAGTTTGATGAGCTGATGAAGAATGTTAGACGATGAAGTAAACTAGGTCCAAGGGGTAGTTTGTTGATACATGTGTACCTAGTTTAGGAGCTAAATGTAAAATGTCTCTCATGTCTTACATATATGTAATTAAATGGGTATGAATGAAATACAATGTGTGGTTGATGCTTATAATGTTTAATATTTCATTGTTTAGTGTGTGATAACTTACAGTGAACTAACTATATAGGTTTGTGAATCATATGAAGTATTCATACGAATGGACTATGCTAATGGACCATACGCATGAACACTTCATTGTTTAATATTTCATTGTTTAGTGTGTGATAACTTATAGTGAACTAACTATATAGGTTTGGGAATCGTATGAAGTATTCATGCGAATGGACTATGCTAATGGACCATACGCATGAACACTTCATGCTAATGGACCAGTTGCACGACTGAACCAGGAGACTAGATCAGTCGCACGATTGAGACACAAGATTGGCTCAATCGCACGACTGAATCTTCAGTCATGCGTATGAACCAATCGTATGATTCAGTCGCACAACTGAACCATACTAATGGTTCAGTCGCACGACTGAGGACAGCAAACCTATAAATACCACTTAATTCGTGGAAAAACGTAACAATTGAAGAGATTCGAATACCTACACACGTAATCGTACCCTAGCCGTCCAGAGGCTCAAGAAAACCTGTTCCAACTGCATAGTTTGTTTCTGATCAATTCTTGTTCGTTCTTAACGTTTGTTTTATCGTAGGATTGATCAGATTGTCGTTCTCACTGATTGGATCGCTAATCAAATAGGATTCCTCACTATTTGATCTGGTTTCATGCATTATTAGTTTAGTACTCCATATGTACATGATCCTAACAAGTGGTATCAGAGCTTTGGCTCTTGATTTTGCGTGTGATTCGATCGATTTGGTGTAAAAATCACGTTTTTCATTCAAAAACACCATCTTTTTGGTTAAAACAGTGTTTTCGACGTCTCCAAATCAAAAAGTTCACGTTTTCAGATTACGGCATTTTAGGGTTCGTAAAAATTCGTGTTTGTGTGTCAAAATATCCAAAAACCTTGAATTTTTAAAAACCAGCAGCTTCAGTCGCATGATTGACTCAATTGCACGACTGAACTCATTCGCACCTTCCATACACACGATTGAACTCCGTCATTCATCCATTCATACGACTGAACAATCTCATTTGCATTGTCCAGTCGTCCTTGTCCAATCGCACGATTGACTCATTCGCATTGTTCAATCGCACGATTGAGCCATCCGCATCGTTCAATCGCACATTTGGCCTATTCGGACTTCTCCATTCGCACGTTTGAAAAATTTAAGTTTGAAATTCAAAGTTAATAAAAATGGAAGATCAGTACTCAGCTTTCACTGCCGGAAGGTGTTGGTACACATGTCCCTAGTTCTAGTTCTAATGTACTTAAATGTTTAATGACTTTCACTTTGTTACACTGATGTAATCATTTGATATATGTAATGAAAAACTCTTGAAAGAATGAATATGTGTTATTGAATGTCTTGTATCTTTATATTAATGTTTATTACACACATATTGAACTAACTATATAGGTTTGTGAAATATATGAAGTTCTCATGCGAATGGGCCATGCTAATGGACCATACGCATGAACACTTCATGCTAATAGACCAGTTGCATGACCGAACCAGGAGACTGGATCAGTCGCACGATTGTAACATGAGATTGACTCAGTCGCACGACTGGACCTTCAGTCGTGCGGATGGATCAGCCGCATGCTTCAGTCGCACGACTGAACCATGCTGATGGTTCAGTCGCACGAATGAAGACTCTAAACCTATAAATACCACTTAATTCATGGAAAAACAGAAGACTTTGACAATTCACAACCCTAGCCATCCCAGAACGTCCAAGTCGTCCCTTCCAACTTCATAGAGCGTTCATGATCATTGCTAATCAATTCTTAACGTTTTCTAATCGTTAGTTTTGATCAGATTAACGTTCTCCCTTATTGGATCGTCAATCAAATAGGATTCCGCGCTATTTGATCTGGTTTCACGTAGATTTCGTAAGTACCAATTCGTAATCGATCCTAACAAGTGGTATCAGAGCTTTGGCTCTCGATTCTACGTGGATTCAATCACGTTTTTGCAAAAGTCAACATTTTTCAATCAAAAGATCCGTTCTGTTTGCATTAAAAATTCAATTTTTACGAGTGCATGTGTTCAAAAGTTTGTATTTTTCGAGTTCTAGCCGACTAGGGTGTTCAAAATTGTGTTTTTAGTCGAATCGAGTGAAAATTTTAAAAAATTTCGAAGTCAGACGTCTCAGTCGCATGATTGATCCAATCGCACGACTGAACTTCATACGCATAGCTCAGTCGCACGATTGGTCCAATCGTCTGCTCATCTTCACGTTTAAGTTCATTCGTTCGGTTCAGCTCAGTTGTATCTTTCATTCGTATGACTGAACTCATACGCATAGGTTCATACGCACGATTGACCTCAATCGCACGTGTGAACTCAGTCGCACACTTCAATCATCTGGTTGACTTCAATCAAACGGTTGAGTCTCATTCGCATTCCTCAGTCGCATCAGTCAGTTAGATTGTCAAGTTTTTCAGTCTAAGTCATCACGGACGAACAGCACTTTGCTTTCTCAGCAGGGAAGGACTCCTGAATTCAGAATCTCTTGCTCTTGGAAAATGAGATCGGAAATCACAACAAACCATCGAAGCTTCTGTCACTTGACGAATATCCTCAATGGAAGCAACGATTTAAAATTCATTTGAATGGAGTGGACACCAACTTATGGAGCACTATAGAGACTGGCTACACTTTGCCAGTTGGAGCTGACGGTATTCCACTGACTTTAAGTGGTTTGAATGAGGCGCAAAAGGTTGCATACAATGCTGAGAAGAAGGCCAAGGCATTGTTGACACAGTCCATCCCAAAAGATATTTTCCATCAGTTCTTAGAGCACAAGCAGTGCAAGAAGTTATGGAAGGCTCTAGAGAAGCGATATGAAGGAAATGCAACGCTTAAGTCTCTAAAGGCTAAAGCTTTGAAGAAGGAATTTGATAACTTCTCGTCAATCGGAAATGAGAGTCTGGACGACATTATCGATCGCTTCTATCATTTGATGAGTGAACTGCACACTCATCGGGTTAAAACGTCTATGGAAGATAAGGTGTTGAGTTTGGCTGATGGGTTACCTGATAAGTGGAATTCATTTGTTTCCACTTTAAGACATAATGCAGTGCTAGAAACGTTGGATATAAATGACTTTATTCTGAAATTAAGAGAGGAAGAGCTACGACATATGTACAAGTCTAAAAAGGGAACCTTCACTCAGAATCCTTCTCTATACAATGTGACTCCTACTACTGCATCTTCTAGTGCACCCTTGCAGACTGCTTTCATGTCTAACACACCTGCAAACATTCAAAGTGCATCTTCAGGTGGTGAGTCAAATGTTTCATCAAGTGTTCAACACTGTTCTGCAGAAGCTCAACTGACGAAGTTAACGATAGAGAATTTGAGCAACATAACTATGGAAGTTGCTAAGGAGCATATGGATTTACTTGCTGATGTGGTCCATTCGTATGACGGGTTAGTAGCAGGGAAGATTGGTAACTGTCACTTGGCTGATGAAGATTATGAGCAAGTGGATGAAACTGAGCTAGAGCGGATGGATATCATGTGGGCTCTCGCTAGTGCTGTGCGTAGAGTAAAGAAGTTAGTTAAGAAGACGAGACAGAACCTGGTGGCTACAAAGTATACAGCTTTTAAATCTGACAAGTCAAAAGTCACCTGTTTCAACTGCGGTGAGAAAGGCCATTTCAAGAGAGAGTGTCTCAAACCGAAGAAGGCAGGAAATGGCAACCCGTTCCTTCAACCAATAGGCAGGATAAGGACAAAAAGGTAGCTTCAACCAGCCATGACTCCAAAGCCATGGTAGCACAGGGTGATGAAGGACAAGACTGGTCCTTCCGTTTCGTATCTGATGGTGAAGCTAACATTGCATTGGTTGATGATCTGAACGACGACTCAGCGAGTGAGGGGGAGAATGACAGGATCTCAGCCTCTCGGTTGATCAATTAGATTATGTTTGCAGCGGATTTAGCACATTAATTAGCAATTAAAGCAAGAACATAAAAGATATTTCAATTAAAAGCATAAACATAGAGAGAGAAGAGTTCTGCGAAACAATAAATGTTCTATTGGTCGCACGTTTCGGCAATTAAAACAGTATGGTTACCCATCCTATTATAGGCGGCAAAAGGATGGGCAGATGTCCTTTTTCTGACATCAATGAATATTCAAATTACAACTGACAAAAACATAAAACTACTGAAGATGTCAACAACTGACATCTTCTTACAAAAGTTCCTAAGTACTGACAAAAATAAACTACTGATACTATAACAGCTGAAGAACATGCTCTTCAGCTGTTATACAACTACTGAAACAAAATAAACTTCGGAAAAAGAAAAACCACCACAACAACTGAAGAAGAATTCTTCAGTTGTTGTGACAAACTCTGAGTCTTCAGTACTTGGTCTTCAGACTTGGCTTCGGAAGATGTAACAGCTTCGGAAGATATAACAACTGATGACTTCAGTAGATATCATCAGTTGTCCTCAGTCTTTTTCTCCAGACTTTGCTTCGGAAGATAGAACAGCTTCAGAAGATGTAACAACTGATGACTTCAGTAGATATCATCAGTTGTTGTCTTCAGTCTTTGTCTTCAGACTTTGTGCTTCGGAAGAAGATCTTCAGTTCTTTAGTTCTTCAGCTTTTGATACTTCAGTACTTGGTCTTCAGTACTTTGGAGTCTTTAGCTGTTGTTCTTCAGTTCTTTGATCTTCAATCTTTGTTCTTCAGACTTTGTCATAACAGCTGAGGCTGGGGCTAAGATGCTCTCGAGTCTGACATTCAAGCAAGAGAACACAATAGCTGATGGGACTCTTCAGATGTTCTCAAGTCTGACATTCAAGCAAGAGAACACTGTAACTGATGGGAGTCTTTAGCAGTTGTTGCAGTGACATGTGGGACTTAGAGGTTTTCCTGATCTTGGCTCATTGGTTCTTTTGGTCCAACAAACTCCCCCTGAACCAATGCAGGCAAAACCTCTAATTATTGGATGTCCCACTTATTGATGGCATAATGATTGGTCTATTTCCTTCTAGATCAGATTAGAAGTTGACCCAGATAAGCACTGACCAGAGAAGTAGTCTCAAGTGTTTGTTTGGCTAAGTATGGATGGGAGCTCTGTCTTGGGGAATTGGACACAGAGCTGTTGTCCCATCCATGAGATCTACCTCCCATGTACAAGCCGGTAGGATTCTCGTGTGTAGGCCTGAAGAAAGATCATCTGCTCTTCTTTGGATAGATCTTCAGGCACACCATCAAACAATCCCTCCCGACCGTACAGCTCTGAGATGAACTTGACCTGTCTTCCATTCTTGAGCTCAAGTGTTGTGGTTTGCCTGTATGCAAACTCATCAGGATGTTTACCCTCCAACAACAGGTTGAGCTCATTCCTTTGGAAATTCTCAAGCCTCTTATAGACCAGACCCTTCCTAACCACCCTATCATCTAGCATTGTAAAGGGTGATTGGCCGGCTCTATAGGCTTTCTCGAATTCCTCTACTATTTCCCAGGGTGTTATTACAAAAGCCATAGAGATCACTTCATCTACGATTCTCTTTAGTTGGCTCTTGTATCTCACAGGCATGTCCTTTTTGACTATCCTGTGAGACACCCTTGGGTCAGGCCAAGTTCTCACCCTCTCCTTTTCATATTGAAAGGTTTTCTTGAGGGTGAATAATCTCAGAGCTTCCTTTTGCATATTCATTATAGAGGTAGAAGCAGCATAGCATTTGTCAATGCTTTTCAGCATTTCCTCATCATGTCGCCTTTGCTGCTCCTCCTCTTCTAATTTTACCCTCACAGTGTCCTACTGTGAGGTGGGATTGATGGTTTGTGGTTTGGCTTTGGGTAAAGGTATAACTGCTGAAATAGGCAGACTATCCTCCTCATCCTCCTCATCTTCTTCTTCTTGCAGCCTCAACACCCTTCTCTTATTCACCAAGGGTGGATCATTGGCTGCGGGTTTTGGTGGTGAAGGGGTTGGTTTAGTGGGTTGTGGTTTGGTTGTTGGTGTGGGAATGTTGGCAGGCACTGCTAGTAACCTAGAGATAAGGGCTGGTTTGGTCTGTTTTAGTAGCAGTGTCCTGTTCCCAGCACCTGCTTCAGAAAGGGCCTCTGCGACCAGTCCCTTAGTGAGATCACCAGCCGAACAGATCTTGGTGGTTATTGCCAAGAGTCTGTCCCTGGTCCATGCTTTTACATCAAGGACTGGCCTACCCAGATACTTCGAAATAAATCTACTCATAGCCTCGAGTTTCTTTTGATCCTCTTGGCTATAAGTAGACCATCGGTAGTTTATCTCCCTAGTTTCCATTTTCCTGATCTGTTGATCTAGCAGGGCAGTGTCCTTGTCAAAGCCTTGCTTGAACAGCTGAGCAATGGCAGAATCCATTGATTTGCTGTGTTCAGCATCAGCCTCCTTGACAAGGGCTGCTAGATCAGAGTCAGCCACCATCTTTCCCTCCTCTCCCTTTTTCTTATCAGTGAAACTGAAATCCTTTTGGATGTCAGCCACTTCTATTTGCTCAACCTCCCTCTCTTTCCTCTTCCCTTTCTCCCTCACCTTCCTAGTCTCCTCAACCAACTCCCTCTCAACCGTCACCTCTTTCTCTGCCTCTTTCTCCTCCTCACCCCTCTTCCTCTTGACTTGCACTGATGTCTCCCCCTTTTTGGGTGCATTGGTTGGGGTTTGACTATCAGCAAGTGCCATCGAAATGGCAACCTCCACCATGGGTTGGATGTATGTGGGAAGCCTCTCATCAAGGGTTTGAATGACTAAGTCTTTAAGCATGGGTGTGATAAGAGGCAGGGATTTTTGGAGGATAGCATCCAGCTACTCAGGGGGGCTCTGACCCTGAGAGCTAGTGCCAGAAGCAGGGGCTGGTGGCCGAGTTTGTGGGAGTGGCTCAGTGTTTATGAGACCTTCGGGTGAAGGTGCCATCTGTGGGGTATTGGTGGCAGATGGACTTCTATCCTGAGTCATTTGAGCAAGCAGCTCTTTGAGTCTGCTTATCTCATCCTCCAGGATAGTGTTTTGAGCTACTACATCATAGAAGAAGCTCAGGTCATCATCAGCATGAGCTGAATCACCTGACCTCCTGACAATGTCTGGATGTACATGTCCTGAGTGTGGCTCAGTAATGACATGTGCCCCTTGTTCATGGTACTGGGGACTTCTGGCCTCCGGATTGGATCCATCATCGGCCATTGCCTCTGGTGAGGTCTTAGTGATGTTACCAGCTGCACCCTGCTCAGATGTTGATGCAGGGGAAGTGGCAGCCTCACCAGATTGTTCTATCTCCCTAGCCACACTGGGAGATTGAACTGATTCTCTGTGCTGTGGGCTCCCATCGGCACTTGTACCCACCCCCTCTTCGGTTGGAGTCTCCCCAGGTGTAATAGGTTTCTGGGGAGAGGGTGGAGTGCTCAGATCGGTCAGCACTTTGGCTATTGCCAATGTTGGGCTTAGTGGGGTGGTCTCATCAGTAGATGGGCTAGAAGCAGTATGCACATGGGGAGGACTGTGCTCTTCAATGGTAGTCTTCTCAAGTGAGATAGACCCCAGTAATGTGGTTGCCCCAATGTTGGTTGCATCAGGCTCCTGTTGAGAGGAAGCCTGTG
The DNA here is from genome assembly GCA_024085815.1 of Flaveria linearis. Classification (NCBI taxonomy): domain Eukaryota; kingdom Viridiplantae; phylum Streptophyta; class Magnoliopsida; order Asterales; family Asteraceae; genus Flaveria; species Flaveria linearis. The sequence goes on along the minus strand of CM044004.1, from coordinate 17,074,973 downwards.
TGGTTGTGGTGGGTGGAGTCATGGTACCTGCTGGCAGAATCGAACCAGCAGGCACATCCTGCCTTTGTGTTGCAGGGGCATCCTCAGGGGACTCATCTCCCTGAATAGCCTTTTCGGGCTTCTTTTTGGCTTTTGGTTTGGTGGGGACTTTGGATTTGGAGGTGGAGGCTGTGGGTTCCTGCTGCGTGGGTTTTCGCAGCCGGCCAGCCTGTTTGAGTGTGTGGTCAGTGTTGTGCCTGGAGTATACCTCGGCTTGAACAGCCATGGCAGGGACCCCAGTGCCAACTAGTCCCTCAGCCTGAAGCTGGTTTTCGATCATGGCCATTATGAACCGCGGATACAAGTTCCAACGGTTAGAAAAAGGTTTTGTGGCCATGTCCTTGAGTTCCAAAATAAAATATCAGTAAAATTTAGAGGTTGTTTCTCAAGGATAGAATACAATACCTGTTGCCACCTTGTGGACATCTGGTCCCACGAAGAGGTTTTAGGAGCCAGACACATGTTCACCACGTGGAAGATCAGTCATTGAGGGTCAGGGAAGTGTTTCTTCAACAAGGTGGAGGCGGAGAGGTTACCCTGGTAGTCATGGGATGTGAATGAGAGATCCGAGGGTTTGGCGTAGGGTAGCTGGAGTGATAACCACGGGTTGGCCGTTGACGGAGGACCGGAGAGAGACCTCGCCATCCTGCTCTCCGGTTTGGACGGTTACATTTGTCCAAAACTCCGCCAAGGAGTCGGTGTATATAGTGGGGTTCAGGAGAAAAGCCGTTTTGTAGGGTGAGTCGTTCATAAGATCTACGGCTTGGTGGAACTTAGGCCATAATGGCGATTTTGTAAGATGGGCGACACAGTTGTGTCGAGGTTTCAGTTGCATGGTCGCCATTAATGGTGTATGGGAAGTTCAGAGGTTTTTGTAAGATTAGGGCAAGTGGAGTAAATGCTCTGAAGGTGGGGTATTTATAGGGTAGGCCAAAGGTTGAAGGGAAACTACTGAAGGTTTTGGTGTCAGTTATCAGTTGTTGTAACGACTGATGACGTGGTTTTAACCTTCAGTGGTTGTAACATCTGAGGACTTGGTATTAGTCTTCAGTAGTTGAAACTACTGAGACCTTGGTTTTGTCCTTCAGATGTTGTAAACGTCTGAAGAGTTACTGTCAGTCGTCAGTAGTTATGAACTACTGATGATCTAGTATTCTTCTTCAGATGGAACAACTGAAGACTTGGTGTTAGCCTTCAGTAGTTGTAAACTACTGAGATCAGTAGTTGTGAACTACTGAAGACATGGTATTGCTTCAGTTGTTGTAAACAACTGAGGACTTGGTGTTAGCCTTCAGTAGTTGTGAACTACTGATGTCAGTAGTTGTGAACTACTGAAGACATGGTTTTGTCCTTCAGTTGTTTGTGTATGAAACAGCAGCTGTTGTTATCAGCTGATGAGAAATTACTCATCAGCTGTTTCCGTCAAATCAGTTGTTTCATACTAGCCTCCACACTTACTCATCAGCTCTTTGGCTGACTTTCAGATGTTTCATCGACCCTTCAGCTCTTATGAATATTTATGCCTTCAGCTTTTGTGATTAGATGTTCACAAGTGCTGATGAAATATTCTTCAGAGCTGGTGAACAAATTTTGTCTTCAGTATTTGTGTAAGATTACACATCAATACTTATGAGCAAAATTTGTTCTTCAGTACTTATTTATTTGAAAATCATACATCAGTAGTTGTAATCCACCTCACTACATCAGTTGTTTTTCAATAAATAATGTACATCAGTACTTTGAGTCATTTTAGTCTTCAGTAGTTGTGAAAGAGCTGAAGACTAAATTACTCATCAGTACTTGTATTTGACCTAATGCTCATCAGTAGTTGTGAAGTAAAAGCATCAGCAAAGGTCAAATCAGTCAAGTTGCAGCATACCAAGCCTTAGTACCAAATTTTGAAATGTGGCACTATCTAAAGGCTTAGTAAAAATGTCTGCAAGCTCATCAGCACTAGGCACAAACTTAGGATCAATCAGACCTTTCTCATAGCAATCCCTGATAAAATGATGTCTGATCTCAATATGTTTGGTCCTAGAGTGCTGGACTGGATTCTTAACAATACAAAGAGCTGAAGCACTGTCCATTAGCAATGGAGTCTTAGTCTCAGTAATGCCATAATCCAGAAGTTGGTTCTGAAGCCAGAGTATTTGAGAGGTACAACTTGCAGCAGCAATATACTCAGCTTCAGCAGTGGATGTAGCAATTGATGTTTGTTTCTTACTCTGCCAAGAAACTAAACAATTGCCTAGGAATTGGCAACCACCAGAAGTGGATTTTCTGGTGACTTTACATCCTGCATAGTCACTATCAGAGAAAGCAACTAGTTTGCAAGAATGCCCAGCTAAATACCAAAGTCCTAGTGATTGGGTACCTTGCAAATATCTAAAGATCCTTTTGACTGCAATCAAATGGGATTCTTTAGGTGCAGCCTGAAATCTAGCACAAGCACATGTTGAAAACATGATGTCTGGTCTAGAAGCTGTAAGGTACATCAAGGACCCAATCATACATCTGTAAAGGGTTTTATCAACCGCTTTACCTTTCTGATCTACATCTAGTTGTGTGATGCTGCTCATGGGAGTAGAACAGGGCTTACAGGATTGTAAATCAAACTTATTTAACAACTTTTTGGTATACTTGAACTGATGGATGAAGATTCCATCATCCAGTTGTTTGATTTGCAAACCCAGAAAATACTGTAATTCTCCCATAGCACTCATTTCAAATCTCAGCTTCATAAGCTTTGTAAATTCATCACACAACTTTGGATCAGAGGATGCAAAGATGATGTCATCAACATAAATCTGAACAAGGAGCTTATGTTGTCCCACAGTCTTGATGAATAAGATCTTATCAATGGTGCCTCTAGTGAACTTATTATCTAGAAGAAAGGTTGAGAGTGTCTCATACCAGGCTCTAGGTGCTTGCTTCAGCCCATAAAGAGGCTTATCAAGCTTGTACACCCAATCAGGATGTTTATTGTCCTCAAAGCCTGGTGGTTGACACACATAGACCTCTTCTTTTATTTTCCCATATAGGAAGGCACTTTTGACATCCATTTGATAAACCTTAAGACTGTGAAAGCAGCATAAGCTAAGAAGAGTCTGATTGCTTCCAGTCTGGCCACAGGTGCAAAGGTCTCATCATAATCGATGCCTTCTTCCTGTGCGAACCCTTGAACAACCAGTCTTGCCTTGTTCTTGACAATTTGGCCCTTCTCATCTGTTTTGTTCCTAAATACCCACTTGGTGCCTATAGCAGACTTATCTTTGGGTAATGGAACAAGCTCCCACACTTACTGTTTCTTGAATTGAAGAAGCTCAAGCTGCATAGCTTCCACCCATCCATTGTCTCTTAAAGCAATATGATAGTTCTTTGGCTCTTGCTGACTGATAAAGAGAGCATAGAAGCAGAAGTTAGACAATTGATTCCTGGTTGAAACTCCAGCATGGATATCACCAATGATTTGTGAAGTGGGGTGATTCTTGAGCTCTTGATAAACTATGATATCTGTGCAAGTGTTTGTAGACCCATCAGCAGCAACAGATGGTGATGGAGATTCCTGAAACCATGTAGAGGATGGCAGCTCAAACGAAGTAGAGCAAGCAGAAATCTCATCAGCATTTGTAGTGGATGGAGCTGCTGAGGCTACAGGAGCATCAGGTTCAGTGGACTCAGGCAGGTTGTCACTGATCCTGAAGAGGTGTGTACTGACTACATCATCAGTACCACCAGGTGGAGATCTGTTGACAGGCTCAACAGATGGAGGTTGATAAGGAACATATTGCAGTATGTCCAGATCAAACAACTCCACAGGGTTTTGTGGAATCTTGTCCTTTGGAGATTCATTGAACTTAACATGCAGAGTTTCTTCAACCCCCTTGGTTCTACAGTTGAAGACTCTGTATGCTTTGCAAGTTGATGAATAACCAACAAAGTACCCTGCATCCACCTTACTAGCAAACTTATGGAGTGGGTTGCTAGTGTTGAGAATGAAACAAGGACACCCAAAGGCTCTAAAGAATGAAATAAGAGGGGCCAAATGATGAAGAGCTTCATAAGGATTCTTCATCAACTTCTTATTCACTAAGACTCTATTCTGTACATAGCAAGCTGTATTGACAGCTTCAGCCCAAAAGGTCAGTGGCAACCCTGAGTCAGCCAACATAGACCTTGCTGCTTCAATGAGGGTCCTGTTCTTTCTCTCCACCACTCCATTCTGCTCAGGAGTTCTAGGAATGCTAAACTGCCTTCTAATTCCCTTGGACAGGTAGAAGTCATCAAGTGTGTGGTTTCTAAATTCTGTTCCATTGTCACTCCTCACACACTTGACCTGTAGGGAATACTGCTTTTCTACTTGTAACACAAAGTTCATTATTGTCTTTGTTGCTTCATCCTTGGAGTGCAAGAAGAAAGTCCATACAAACCTGGAGTAATCATCCACAATTACCAGGCAGTATTTCTTCTTTGCCATGCTCATTACTCTGACAGGACCAAAGAGATCCATGTGCAGAAGTTGTAAGCAAGCGGTGGACTTTGGTTCTTCTATTGAAGGGAATGAAACCTTATGTTGTTTTCCTTTCAAGCAAGCAGTGCAGTCATCTTCACACTTGAACTCCTTCAGAGGCAATCCTCTTACTAAACCATGGCTTATAAGCTGATTCATGTTCTTGAAATTAACATGACCCAGCCTTCTATGCCATAGTGTAGACTCTTGAGGAGATGCCTTGGAGAATAGGCAAGGATGGCCTTTTAGATCCATCTTTTTGGAAAGATCTAAGGCATACACTCTTCCTGTCCTGTTGGCCTTCAGGAGAGTGTGTTCATCCAATGCCTTGTCAATCAAACTCAGAACTTTGGATGACAGAATCCGACAGTTCTGGCTTGTGAAAAGGGCAACATGGCCTTTGTCACACATTTGACTGACACTCAAGAGGTTGTACTTGAGATTCTCCACATGGTTAACATCATCAAACCTTATTTCCCCATTGGAAACAAAGCCTTTTCTGACGATGTAACCCTTTGCATCATTGCCAAAAGAAACAAATCCCTTCTTTCCTTGAGAGTAGTCATTAAGAAGGGAGCTGCTTCCTGTCATGTGCATGGATCCTCCACTGTCTACATACCAGATGCTTCTATGGCATGTTGAAGAACCCTGCAAACACAGCCATGTGTTAGTTAGTCTTGGAGACCCAAACCTGCTTGGTTTTGGGTCTGTTCTCAGCTACAGGTGTAGCACTAACAGGTGTGTTTTGTGTGACAGCTTGAGGTGAAAAAGATGGTACAAGAGAGGAACCCTTTGGCTTGGGCTTCCTTTTCTAGTGGTTTCAATGCAGGTGCATCTAAGTGTTGACTCTTCCCACTAGCTGCTGAACCATCATCACCAACTGTGTCTGATTCTGTGATAAAGCTTTCAGCTCTTCAGACACATTGGAGTTTGCTGATGATGAGTTCCTATGTTGTACCATCTTTTTCTGAGCAACCTCAGCTGTTGCCTGAGTTATCCCTACCTTCTTTTTAGATTTAGCTTTGGGCTTAGGGATTTCAGGCTTGGATGTTGCTAGTACAAACTTGGTTTCAAACTCATTCTTCATTTTATTGATGCTTTCATCAATTTTCTCCTTCTGTTTGAGTTTGGAACCCCTTTTGTACCAGCAATCATCAGTAAGATGATTGAACAAGCCACATATCTCACATGGCTTTTTCTTCATCTTATGCTGATCATCAGCTGAAGAGGATTTAACTGCTGAAGACTTGTTCTTCAGCTGTTTGTCATCAGTACTAGCAGTTTTCTTCCTAGTACCTGCTTTCCTGGTATCCTCTCTAGCTGTATTCAAGCCTTTCCTACTGTTAGTTTTCTTCTCTTTAGTGCTAACAGTATTTGAGGTTTGAACTTCAGATGTTGTCACTTGCTCTCCAGTACCTTCAGTACTTCTAGTGACAACTCCTGAGTTGATCAGCCTTTTGGTCATGTGACAGTCAGCATTTGAACCATTATAAATGCTGACATCTATCTCTGAAGATGCTGATTCTGAGGATAGTAGGTCACATGATGAGAAGGATTGGTTATTTCTCTCCTCATCAGACTCAACTTATGCTCTTGAAGTGAAATCTGAGGGAGGAGCAGTGTGATTATAACCAATGCCAAACTTCACATTAGAAGCTGATTGCTTACTGAGAAGCATTTCAAAACCCTTGCATGATTGCACCCATCGATCACACTCAACTTGGGTGGTTGCAAGAGTTTCCTTGAGGTCTTTGTACTTCTCTAGAAGTACATCTTCCCTAGCTTTAGCATCTTTGATTTGGCATTTAAGCTTGTAAATCTTATCATGTTTATCTTTTAGAACAACCTCAAAATCAGCTTTTCTTTTGGAAATAGTGTGCTCAAGCTTAAGATTTTTATCTGTTAAAGCTACATTTGCTTCTTTAATAGAAGCAAATGCTGCTATGCATGACTCTGAACAAAGCTTGGCTTTTGCCTCAGTGGATACCTGAGATGAGGCATTGGATGATGACCCTTCAGCAGAATCAAGGGCCATCAGAGCAAGATTTCCAAAAGGTTGATCACCACCATGTTGACCAGCACCTTGGAGTAGTGGTTCCTGACCAGATAGCTCTTTTGGTAGACTACTCCAGTCAACAACAGTTGGGGTGAAAAAGCTTTGTTGTTGAGGTTGTGTGTGATGATGAGATTGGGAAGATTGGGGCTCTGGAAGAGCATGAGGTGGTTGAGCCGAGGGTGCTTGAGTTTGACTAGACTGAGGCATGTAGTAACAGGGGTAAGGATATGGCATATGACCCTGTGGCACAAAATAAGCAGGTGGTGCTTGTGCCTGAGATGGATGGGAAGAACTGTAGAAAGGTTGCCCTTTGTGCTGTGAGCTATTGCTGGGAAAAGTCATAAAGGGTGCAGATGAGTTAGATCCAGATGATCTACACTCTCTTGCAAAGTGTCCAAGCCTTTGGCACTTGTGACACCTCAACTTGCTCTTGTCAAAACCAATTTGGTTTTGCCAGAGAGTCCTGGGAATTTCCTACCAGTTCTCTTGTAGAACTTTTGAGAGCGGATATTTATCATTGCCATTTGGTTCAAAATATCCATCTCTTCCAGGTCATCATCTGGAATGCCCTTCAAGTCCTCCATCAGAAAACACAAGTTGTCACCACCACCTCCTGAACTACTAACACCAACAAAAGCTTGTTCTGAGTTAGTAGAGAAATCAATATGCTCATCATAAGAACTTTCTGATGAGGCATATTCTGACTCATGACTTATCAAGGCAGCATTACCTTGGACAAAGTCACCAGCGAGCTTGCCAGAAGAGGACAGCTTCCTCTTTTGCTCTATTTCTCTCTCAAAAGTGAGCAACTTCCCATGAAGTTGGGTGAGAGATAGAGTTTCCAGATCAGCACTAGAGCGTAGGACAATGGTATATGTGTCCCATCTCTCAGGCAGTGACCTGAGGAACCTGTTGTTCATCTGGATTTTGGAGTACTCTTGTTTGACCATCTTTAGCTCAGAGATCAAACAAGAGAACCGCTCATATTGCTGGGTCAGAGTCTCACCCTTTCTATATGAGAATGTCTCATATTGTTGGGAGAGGATTTCCCTATTGTTTGCTAAGACCGAATCAGTTCCTCCAAATTGTTCCTTTAGAGCAACCCATAGGTCATGAGCAGACTCATGATGCAAGAGCCCTGAATATATCTCGTTTGGAATGGCCATGGCTAAAATTCCATGGGCTCTAGCATCAATTTCGAACAGCTTTAGATCTTCGTCCGAGTATTGTTCAGGTTTCTTCGCAACCTGTTCATTAGATTCCGGGACGCTCACCATAGGCTTGTATGGCCCATGCACCATTGACTTCCAACAACCAGCACTGTTGACATCCAAGTGGTGTAGCATACGTCTTTGCCATATGTTATACTCATTCCTAACCAGCATCGGAGGCTTGGTTACGGAACCAGTATTGTGAGATCATTGGTTGGTGTTGTCATCTCAGGTTTTAGTCAAAAACAAGTTTAAACACGACAAACGTAACTCAAAACCACCAAAAGACCTCAAGATTTTGGCCGGAAACAGCAGAAACTCACTCTCTATGTCTAATTCTTGCAAATTGCTAATTCGATCAAACTGAGAGATCAAAAGAGCAGTTTCAAATGATCAATAGTGAAATCAATCAATGATTAACCCGCTCTGATACCATTTGACAGGATCTCAGCCTCTCGGTTGATCAATTAGATTATGTTTGCAGCGGATTTAGCACATTAATTAGCAATTAAAGCAATAACATAAAAGATATTTCAATTAAAAGCATAAACATAGAGAGAGAAGAGTTCTGCGAAACAATAAATGTTCTATTGGTCGCACGTTTCGGCAATTAAAACAGTATGGTTACCTATCCTTTTATAGGCAGCAAAAGGATGGGCAGATGTCCTTTTTCTAACATCACTGAATATTCAAATTACAACTGACAAAAACATAAAACTACTGAAGATGTCAACAACTGACATCTTCTTACAAAAGTTCCTAAGTACTGACAAAAATAAACTACTGACACTATAACAGCTGAAGAACATGCTCTTCAGCTGTTGTACAACTACTGAAACAAAATAAACTTTGGAAAAAGAAAAACCACCACAACAACTGAAGAAGACTTCTTCAGTTGTTGTGACAAACTCTGAGTCTTCAGTACTTGGTCTTCAGACTTGGCTTCGGAATATGTAACAGCTTCGGAAGATATAACAACTGATGACTTCAGTAGATATCATCAGTTGTCCTCAGTCTTTTTCTCCAGACTTTGCTTCGGAAGATAGAACAGCTTCGGAAGATGTAACAACTGATGACTTCAGAAGATATCATCAGTTGTTGTCTTCAGTCTTTGTCTTCAGACTTTGTGCTTCGGAAGAAGATCTTCAGGTCTTTAGTTCTTCAGCTTTTGATACTTCAGTACTTGGTCTTCAGTACTTTGGAGTCTTTAGCTGTTGTTCTTCAGTTCTTTGATCTTCAATCTTTGTTCTTCAGACTTTGTCATAACAGCTGAGGCTGGGGCTAAGATGCTCTCGAGTCTGACATTCAAGCAAGAGAACACAATAGCTGATGGGAGTCTTCAGATGTTCTCAAGTCTGACATTCAAGCAAGAGAACACTATAACTGATGGGAGTCTTCAGCAGTTGTTGCAGTGACATGTGGGACTTAGAGGTTTTCCTGATCTTGGCTCATTGGTTCTTTTGGTCCAATAGAGAACTTGGCTGAGTTTGATACTGCTGATATGAATGAGACTATGGCTACTGTTGATCACCTGGTGGAGGATGAACTGAATGCAGGATCTGCAACACACCAAGAACCCCAGGCTGCTTTCATGGCCGGCACCTCTACATCTGCGCAGGTAGAATCAAAAAAAGCTCTCTTTGATAAACATGCTTGTGTTGATTGTAATAAATTTAGAGAAAGCATAGATTTAAAATTTGCTAGATTGTTAGATCATAACGACAATTTGGTAAAAGACTTAAAACTGTGCACTAAGGCTAATCGGGTGTTAAAACTAAATGAGAGCAGTTATAAAGAGAAAATCGAAGTTTTGAGAAAACAACTTAGGGAAACCGAAGTTGTAGCATTTAACCAAGAAAATGACATAAAGTTTTACATAAAGACAATTGAGGAATAAAAAGGAAAGAGCTATTTTACAAGTTGAAAATGAGTCCTTAAAGCAAAAACTACATAGTTTAGCTAGTTCCTCTCACATCTTGCAAAATTTGGTTAAAGAAAGAAACAATGGGGAAGGGCTGGGTTATAAAGTTGTGCCCCCACTACATGAGATCCTTCTAAACACCAAACAGAGACCTATTAACAATAACCCCATCAAGGACCATGTGGTGACTACTCTTCTGGTCAGTGATCCGGACACTGCAGTTAAACTTGCACCTCCGGTTGCTGATCAGAAGGCTTCAACATCGGGCACAAAGAATGAAATCATCATTAATGACTGGGTGGAAGAGGATGATAGCGTACCTCTTGGGTTGGGTTCACAATATGCTGTTACACAACCAAAGACTTCAAAACGTACTCAGTCTAAACCGGTTAAGCAGGATTTCAACAATGTGAAAAGACAAAATAATCATAACGTTAAACAAATCAAGTTTATCAAAGAAGGTGAAAAACCAAAAGTTGAGATCAAAAAGCCCATGCTGAAGTGTACTCCCCACCCCACAAGAGATCCCCTAGTCCTGTTAAGAGTGGATCATGCTATACTTGTGGACAAAGAGGACACATTTCTTCATGCTGTCCTCGCTATCAGACACCTAGACGTAAAATTGAATTGGTTCAGGAAGTTAAACCTACTTTTTCGAAACCAAAGACTAAAACACCTGCAAGGTCTAACACCCCTCCCCAACACCACAGACAACACATACAAGCCACTGGCAAGTCTGTGATGCCTGAGGTAAAACCAATTTTTAAAAAATAGACCTAAAATTCAAACTGTTAATCAGTCATCAGTTTACCACAAACAATCCTTACACAAGGATGGTCTGTGGAAAGCTAAAACATCTGATGTGTCTGATAGTGGTGATAAAAAAAGAATGAGGTTTCTCCAACTCCAAATGGACAGTGGGTGGAGTTTGTGATATGCGATGCCTCTGGGAAACCCAAGCCAGTTAAGGCTTGGGTCCCCCTCCTTAACTAATTATTTTCTATTTTGTGCAGGTTGTCTGCTACAGCGCTTCTACCAACACATGGATTGTAGATAGTGGAGCATCTAGACACATGACAGGAAATCAGTCTCTCCTTTTCAACGTCAAACAAATTAAAGGGGGACATGTTTCGTTCGGTGGAAACAAAGGAGGCTACATTACCGCGCAAGGAGAAGTAGGTAATGGAAATGTAAATTTTGATAAAGTAAATTTTGTTCAGCAGTTAGAGAACAATTTACTTTCAGTTTCTCAGATATGTGACAAGGGCTTCAAAGTAATGTTTGACAATAGGAAGTGTTACATTCTAAAGAAGGAGATGGACATTCCAGAGGAGCAGGTATTAATGTTAGCGTCAAGGTACAATGATTTGTACGTCTTGGACATGTCAAATGCTTCTACTACTGAGTCCATTGTTCAGTGCTTTTTGTCAGAAGCAATGGAGAAGGAGTCTATCTCATGGCACAGGAGAATGGGACACATAAATCCCAGGAAGATGAATCATCTGATTCAAAACACCTTAGTTGAGGGAGTTACTGCCAAGAACTTCAAACTTCCATATTTTAGTGTCTCGTGCAAAAAGGGAAAGCAGACCAGGAAGTCTCACAAGTCTAAGCACGTTAACTCTATTAAGATGCCCCTGGAGCTTCTGCATATGGATCTGTTTGGTCCTGTCAGCATGAAGAGTATCGCTGGAGACTGGTACTGCTTTGTAGTCACAGATGACTACTCATGATTCTCTTGGGTGATGTTTCTGAAAGCTAAGTCAGAATCATTTGAATCGTTCAAAGTGCTCGTCATAACACTGGAGTCTCTTTACAATCTGATGGTGAGGAAGGTTTGTTCAGACAATGGAACTGAATTCAAGAATCAGTTGATGGATGCATTCTGCAAAGAAAAGGGAATTGTTCATCAGTTCTCCTCTGCATACACGCCACAGATGAATGGGGTTGCTGAACGCAAGAATAGGAGCTTGATCGAGACTGCAAGGATTATGTTGGCAGATTCAAAGCTGCCAGTACAGTTCTGGAATGAAGCAGTTACCAATGTGTGCTACACGCTTAATCGTGTGTTTGTAGTCAAGTGGCATGGGAAGACTTGCTATGAGTTACTTCAGAAGCGCAAACCAAACCTGGAGTATCTAGAACCATTCGGAGCTCCATGTATGTTACTGAAGAAAACACCGAAGGGCAAGTTCAGCGAGAAATCAGATCAGGGGATCTTTCTAGGATACAACATACCAGACAAACGGGTTTATAACAACTCGACAGGTCAAGTAGAAGTGTGGTGCAACGTAGATGTGCAAAGATACACCATCCCCCTGCTGGAAAAGGTCCTTCGTCAATCTTCGATTACGATGGCTTTTTCAAATCATTCAACCTTCCTCTGACATGTTCAGATGACGAGATTGCTGCTCAGATGATGTTCGATGCCTTGAATACACCAAATCTGGATATCAGCAATATAGCACCAGCCAGTGGTGCTTCGGGATCTTCAGCAACTGCTCAGGACGAGAGTGATGATTCATCAGAAGATGAAGAAGTAGTTGAGACAAGCAATGAGCATAACATTAATCAAGATGGAAGCTCAACAGATGCTGAAAATGCATCAGGGAATCCGGATACTGAACCTGCCATCATAAATCTGGATACTGAAGTTGTCATTCCTACGACACCTGTGACTAGGATCAGTGTGAATCATCCCCCGGAGACTATCATTAGGGACCTTCACTCCGGTGCGCAGATGAGAAATCAGCTATACTCTGCTGATTATGCTGCGATTATGGAAAAGGGCTACGTGAATGATGGGGCTTTCAAATGTTTTGTTTCTCAAGTCGAGCCCAAACACGTAAGTGATGCCCTAAAGGATGAGGCCTGGGTCAACGCTATGCAGGAAGAGCTGCCACAGTTCAAGAAGCTTGTAGTGTGGGCACTCGTTAACAGGCCCAAAGGAGTGAAAGTAATAGGCACCAAATGGGTGCTACGCTGCAAAAAGGACGACCAAGGTGTTGTAATCAGAAACAAGGCAAGATTGGTTGTTCAAGGCTTCAGACAAGTCGAGGGAGTCGACTACAATGAAGTGTTTGCACCAGTGGAAAGAATGGAAGCTATTCATATTTTTCTGGCCTATGCATCCTACATGAAGATCAAGGTTTATCAGCTGGATGTTAAAAGTGCATTCATTCATGGGGAAATCCGTGAAGAAGTCTACGTCAGTCAACCCAAAGGATTTAAGGATCCTTACCATCGAGACAGAGTCTACAAGCTAGATAAGGCTCTGTATGGGCTACACCAAGCTCCTCGAGCTTGGTATGAGAAGCTCTCCACCCACCTGTTAAAACATGGTTTTCGCAGGGGTGTGATTGACTACGTGTTGTTTATCAAAGAGAAAGATGGAGATTTACTAATGGTGCAGATTTATGTGGATGACATAATCTTTAGTTCCCGAAACGAAGAATTATGTAAAGAATTTGAATCTGTGATGAAGGCAAAATTTGAAATGAGTGCAATAGGAGAGATGAAGTTCTTCCTAGGTTTACAGGTGGATCAGACACCTACCGGTATTTTTCTTCATCAGACTAAGTATGTTGGAGACATTCTAAGTCGATTTGATATGGAAATTGTCACTGTTGCCGGTACCCCACTTGCCACAAACTATGATGTGGCACCAGATGATAATGGGGATTTGGTGGATGCTACCATGTATCGTGGGATGATCGGATCTCTCATGTACCTCACTGCCTCGCGTCCGGATATCATGTACGCCACTTGTCTCTGCTCCAGATATCAAGCCAAACCAAAAGTAAACCATCTGATCGGGGTGAAGAGGATTTTTTGTTATCTGAAGGATACTCCAACACTGGGGTTGTGGTATCCTCGTGATGATGACTTTGAGCTAAAAGCATATAGTGACTCAGACTATGGTGGATGCAAAGTGAATTACAAGTCTACATCAGCGGGGTGTCTGTTCTTTGGAAGGCGATTAGGCACCTGGCAATGCAAGAAGCAGACATCTGTTGCCTTGTCAACATGTGAAGCTAAATATGTTGCTGCTGCAAGTTGCTGCTCTCAGATCATTTGGATTCAATAGCAAATGCGGGACTACGGTTTGCAATTTTCTAATACCCCTATCTTTGTTGATAATTCTGCTGCCATAGTTGTAACTAAAAATCCTGTTCAGCACACGTCCAAATGATCGAACTTAAGATCTAAATAGAACCGAGACTTAGTTTGACAAATAAACCATTAAAATTAAGTATCTTGATCAAATAAAAGTTATTAGGAGTTTAGTCAGATATGTGCGAACTTAATGAGCCAATCCACAATGTCTAACACCATGTTTTGCTGAAAATTTGAATTTGAATAGACAAACAGTCTGTCATGCGAATGGACACCCTGATGAACTTCAATCGCACAACTGAGCTATGCGAATGGCTCAATCGCATGACTGAGATGGACGAATTGCTCAATTCCACGACTGAACCATGCGTATGAGTTCTGTTGCACGACTGAGGTAACCGCATTAGAGAACATACGTCTAAGCCAGTCGCATGACTCAGTCGTACGTATGAGCTCATTCGCACGACTAGATCTCAGTCGCACATTCTATTCACACGACTAGATCTCAGTCGCACAATTCATTCGCACGACTGAACAAAAGTTTTCAAGTTCATTAAATCAAACTGTTACTCATTGACACTTACTAACGTTTATTTACTTTGTGTCACAGATAGCGAGTCGGTGGACAATGAGCACAAAGCACAACATTTGTGCTCATCTTGATATGTCATCTCGCACCGCAGCTGAGTTCTTCGGTATCATCACTTTTCTACGGAGATCGAGGATCTTCCGTGCGATCTCTTCACCATTCACACCTTACCGATCAGTTCAGCAAGCTTTCTGGGAAAGCCCTGCAGTAGACAGGTCCTCCGAGCCCTATCGTATTAGGAGCTCCATCTTTGGGGAGGCTATAGAGGATCACGGAGGAGGATCTCAAGACTGTTTTAGAGTACGGAGATGATGCTGATTGCCCCACATGACTACATCCCCTTACTGTTCGAGGATGTTTCCTGAGGGCTAAGTACTCAGGGGACATCAACGTAGGTGTGCTTAACAAGAGCAACCTGTGCCCCCAATTCAAGTACTTAGCCCACGTACTATTGAGATGCATCGCCTCACAGAAGGGAGGCTTTAACGAGTTATCAGATCAAATGTAGAACGCCTACGTGGCATTGGTACTGAATCACCCATTCAGCTTCTCGAGGATGATCTTCACCTATCTGGTGGAGAACATTGAGGCGAAGGGCAAAAAGAGCTTCTGCATGTACCCACGCTTTATGCAGATGATTATCGATCAGAAGCTCCCTTCGCTGCCCAAGGAGAAGGAGGACGTCGTGGTCCTAGAGGTGATGGATGATACCACCCTCGAACGGATGAAGGTATGCCAGGGCAACCAGGTGAAGTCCCCCGATAAGGCGACTGTTCGGGCATTTGGCCCGAGAGGATTATGTGGCGCCAGCTAGGCGAAAGTGGCACCATGATGACAGCGATTTGGATACCGAGCAGATTGTGCTCCCGGTTGACAACTCAGATGATGATGAAAGTGGTGATGCTGGAGATACCGGCCCCTCTCAAACTCGGGCCACTGCTGTTAATGTTACATCTCCACCATCTACCCAAGGCGGTACAGAGACTGCTGGATTCCATCAGGAGTTTCAGCCTGATGAGGAGGAGGAGTCAGACGAAGAGCCTCTGGTACGAACGGTGGGAAGTCGGGTCGTAGCCACTGAGAGAGGCATGAGGGCGGTTGGTGGACGCCAGGGTGAGTCTGGGGAGGCTACTTCTGATCCATCTTACTCCCCAAACCAACCCAGCAACCAAGGGGGAGCCTCCGTGTCAAAGGGGACACGGAAGAAGATGATGGCTCAGCCCTATGGCAAGAAGGGGAAGAGGTCGAGGTTCACGTTGATGACCACCACCTCTACCATTACAGCCACCACCTCTACCACTACAGCCACCACCACTACTACCACACCTTCACCTTCCACAGCTACACCCCATACTTCTCCACCCATTCATTCACCACCACCCATATTCACCACAGCCACCACTACCACCACCAGCCACCAAACAGGACCATCCTCACACCCATATTCCCTACTGGATCATCCCTTCCTCCCATTGGAGTGGAGGAACAGCTATCAGCACTGAATCGTATGGTGCTGAAGCTGTTCGCTGCTGATGAGGAGAAGACTACGCAGATACGTCCGCTTAAGGAGCTCAATGCTACCCAAGCCCAGCAGATCTCACAGCAAGCCTAGCAGATTGCCTAACTCCAAAAGCATAAGGTGGAATCAGCAAAGAAGCTAGAGGAGTTGGAGGCTGCCAATAAGACCATCATGCTCAAGCTAAAATGATCTAAGGATGAGCCTCTTAAGATCAGTGAAGGAGATGATGATGACGATGATGAGAGTGATGATGATGAGGGAGTGGTGATGGAGAAATAAGAGAAAGGAGGGAAGATGATGATGATGAAGAAGGAGATGAACCTGCATCTGCCTCAGCTCCAGGTCAAGAGCGAAGAACGAAGAGAAAACAAGACCAAGGAGCATCATCATCTGCTCCACCCACTTCCCCGACTGCAGAAGATCCCGACATGATTCAAGACAAAAGTAAAGTTTAGATGCCTATGTATTTTTGAAAGCTTTGTACTTGAATCATGTATTAATGTTATGTAAATTAATGTTTATATTTCATTATCAAATGTTTGAGTGTCTTGATCACTTACTAACTATTGACGTGTTTACATGTTTAATTCAAGCAGATCAAACATCTCAACAAGATGAATATGATGTTGCTCCCCTGCAGCAAATCAAGTCTCAATTAACAATGATACTTGATTTGCAAGGGATTGTCAGGCAGTCAGTGAGTTATACTCCCGAAGAAGGAGAAATAATTCATGACCTTACTGACGAGCAACTTGCTGAGATGTTCCGGCTGAACCCGGATGAGATTGTCAAAGACGCTCCAACTGTTGATGTGGCTAGTGATGATGAGCTTAACGATGTAGATGAAACAGAGATTGAGGACGTCATAGCTTAGCATTATCTAGAGTACACTGACCGAGAGGGACATGTGGTTCCCAATTTGGGTAGTACTCTCAGTAGTGATACATTAGAAAAGTTGAATCAGATGGAAAAGGAGGCAGAGACATCAACAAGCCAAGCCCAAGCCTCGGACGCCGATGTGGAAATCAGAAAGGCTGAATGGGTGGCTTGTTTTGTAGAGATCCGAGCACAGCGCGCTGCACCAAAGCCAAATACCTACACCAAGCTCTACAAAGTGAAGAAGCATCTCAAGGTGTCAGTGAAGATCATAACGTGGGCACACTTTGAGGATCTGAGTGTTTACATATTAAAGAGGGAGAGGGAATAGAGTACTTTTGATTTCCACCTAATCTAAAGACTCTTCCCGGTTTTGAGCTCAACCAGCTGGCACGCCTAAAGTTGCTATATGCCGACCGGAAGAAGATGTCAGGCTGGTTTGAGGCTACGTTGAAAAGAGAGTACCACACCAGGTGGGTTAACATTAGACGTAAACAACCGATGAGGTATATCAAAAGGTCTGAAGTTTATCCTATTATTGGAAGGCCGACAGTTGTCTTGAAATGGCAACCTCCGTACACGATGTCTCGTATACCTATGAGGGAGATGCCACAAGACTTTACACCCCATTTTAAATGGTGGTACTATGACTGGCATACTGGAGAAGCCGTCATTGTGTTGGATAGAAAGGGGACTTTGGAGACAATAAGGGTGTTCGACCTAATGTGGCTCACAAACTTGTCAGCAGCCGATGTATATACTTTGTACAAGTGGCCACGGTTTTTTGATACGCAGGATATTGTGCAAGCACTTCAGTTTCAACAAGTTATATGTTTATGCTTTGCATTTGATATTCATGCTAGGGTTTCAAAGGAAGAAAGAATCAAGAGATATGAAGAATTTGCTAAGAAAGTCAAAGAATAGGTAGAACTAGGTCCAAGGGGAAGTTTGTTGGTACACATGTCCCTAGTTCTAGTTGTAATGTACTTAAATGTTTAATGACTTTCACTTTGTTACACTGACATGATTAATTGATATATGTAACAAAAAACTCTTGAATGAATGAATATGTGTTATTGAATGTCTTATATCTTTATATTAATGTTTATTACACACATATTGAACTAACTATATAGGTTTGTGAAATGTATGAAGTTCTCATATGAATGGGCCATGCTAATGGACCATACGCATGAACACTTCATGCTAATGGACCAGTCGCATGACTGAACCAGGAGACTGGATCAGTCGCACGATTGTAACATGAGATTGACTCAGTCGCACGACCGGACCTTCAATCGTGCGGATGGATCAGCAGCATGCTTCAGTCGCACTACCGAACCATGCACGAATGAAGACTCCAAACCTATAAATACCACTTAATTCGTGGAAAAACAGAAGATTTCGAGAATTCACAACCCTAGTCGTCCCAGAACGTCCAAGTCGTCCCTTCCAACTTCATAGAGCGTTCCTGATCATTGCTAATCAATTCTTAACATTTTCTTATCGTAAGTTTTGATCATATTAATGTTCTCCCTGATTGGATCGCCAATCAAATAGGATTCCGCACTATTTGATCTGGTTTCATGTAGATTTGGTTAGTACCAATTCGTACTCAGTCCTAACTGGATTCACGAATCCAGAATCTATTGCTTCTAGAAAACAAAGTTAGTAATCACAATAAGCCTCCGAAGCTCATAACGTTAGACGATTACCCACAATGGAAGCAAAGGTTCGAGATATACTTAAATGGAGTTGATCCTAATATGTTGGAATCAATCGAGACTGGGTATAGCACGTCGGTTGGTGCTGATGGAGTAAAACTTACCTTGGGTGGCATGACTGATAGCCAGAAGGTGAAGTATAATGCAGAGAAGAAGGTGTACGCTTTGTTAACTCTGTCAATTCCTAAGGATATATTCATTAGTTTTCTGAGAATAAACAAGCCAAGAAGTTATGGGATGCCTTGGAAAAACGGTATGACGGGAATGCGACGTTAAAGGCATTGAAGGCAAAAGCTTTGAAAAAAGAGTTTGACAATTTCTCTTTAATATTAAAAGAGAGCCTGTATGACATCATCGACCGCTTCTACCACTTGATGAGTGAGCTGCACACTCATGGGTTACCACGTCCATGGAAGACAAGGTATCGAGTTTTGCAGATGGATTGCTTGAGAAGTGGGTTTCGTTTGTGTCAACTCTCAGAGAGAATGATATGCTGGCAAAGTTGGATATCAACAATTTCATTCTGAAGCTGAGAGAGGAAGAGTTGAGGATGAAGTACAGATCCCAAAAAGGTTCATATGATCAGAACCTGTCACTTTACAACTCAACTCCTCAACCAAAAACTTCTGGAGCACAACTCCAAACAGCATTTGTGTCCAGTTCAGCTGCTCCGTCCTAAGCCATTACTTCAGGATCTAACACGTCAAGATCATCTTGAACCCAATACATAGCACCTGAAGCCAATGCTACGAAATTGAAGATCGAGAATCTCGGTAATGTCGTTGTAGAGGAAGCAAAGGAGCATATGGATCTCCTAGCAGCTGTCGTTCACTCCTATGATGGTCTAGTTGCGGGGAAGATTGGAAACTCCCATCTCGCCGATGAAGAATACGAGCAGGTAGATGAAACTGAACTCGAAAGAATTGATATCATATGGGCGTTGGCTAGTGCTATCCGGAGGGCGAAGAAGTTTGTTAAGAAGACCGGACAGAACTTGATAGCTACAAAGGATACAACCTTTGATTTTGACAAAACCAAAGTTACATGTTTCAATTGTGGAGAAAAAGGGCACTTCAAACATGAATGTGTGAAGCCCAAGAAGACAGGTAATAGTAATCCATTCTCCACTTTTAATCATCAAGATAAACCCACCAATGGGGCTACATCATCAAGCAAGGATCCTAAGGCCTTGACTGCACAAGACAATGACGGACAAGATTGGACCTTTCGCTTTGTATCTCCGGGAGAATCCAACATTGCATGTGTTGAGGGTTTGGATGACGACTCTGCAAGCGAAGGTGATATAGCAGTGGAACTCATAATGTCAGATCATGAAGATACTCCTACTGTGGTCACTCACCTAAATGAAGAAGGTCCCAGCACAACATTTTCAGAATCACCAGCACCCAAACAGTCAAACTCTATGATGATAGCTGATTCAACCAAACCTTCTCTGGTAAGTTCCACAGACAAACTTTTTGATAATCATGCTTGTTTTGAATATAATAAATTTAGGGATAGCATAGATTCAAAATTTGTTAGGCTATTAGATCACAATGATAGCTTAGTAAATGATTTACAACTGTGCACAGAAGCAAACCGAATTTTAAAACAAAATGAGCACAATTATAAAAAGAAAATAGAACTGTTAAATAAACAACTAAAGGAAACCAAAGTTATGGCATTTAACCAAGAAAATGACATAGAGTTCTATTTAAACTCCCTAGAAGAAACTAAGAAACAAAAAGCAGTTTTGGAAGTCGAGGTGAATTCTTTAAAACAAAAACTGCACAGTTGGACTAGTTCTTCTCACATAGTTCAACACTTAGTGAAAGAACAAAACCACGGGGAGGGTTTGGGTTACAAAGTGGTTCCACCACCACATGAGACCTTTTGAATGCTAATTGCAAACCAATAAATAATAACCCAATCAAGGATCATGTGGAGTCCACTCCTCTTGTAAGTGATCTAGATTCCACAAGTAAACCTATTGAATCTGTCACTAAACAGAAGGAGATCACTTTGAAGTCAAAAGGTAAGATGCCTATTGTTAATTTGGATGAACAATTTGCAAAGGTTAACGTGGAGTCAGGTTCAAACATGTCTAATTCAGAACCCAAAAAGACCAAACAATTTAACCAATCTCGAGCACCATGTCTTAGTCCAAATAAACAAAAGGGTAAAGATTTTAAACATGTTCAAACAATGAATTTTGTTAAAGAAGTCAAAACATCTAAACAAGAAGTGTCAAAACCCAAAGAAACTAAAGTCACACTTGTGTCACAAACTTCCCCACAGAAACAGTTTCACCAACATGTCGAAAGAATATCATGCTACACTTGTGGAAAGTATGGACACATTGCTTCTAAATGTTCTTATTATCAGACACCAAGAAAGAAGATTGATCTTAATGATACAAAACCAAGTTCTTTAAAAAGGAGTTCAATTACTTCACCAAAAGAACCTATGAACCTAAAGTTCAAACAATAAGCCAATCGTCTGTTTATCATAAACAGGCCTTACATAAAACTGGCTTATGGATAGAAAAATCAAGTCCCATGTCTGAAAATGAGAACAAGAAGAAGAATGATCTGCCTTCTCCCTCAAATGGACAGTGGGTAGAGTTTATGATATGTGATTCCTCCGAGTTACCCAAGCCAGTTAAGGCTTGGGTCCCTAACCTAAACTAATCATTTCCTTTGAATGTGCAGGGTGTCCGCTATAATGCTTCTATGAATACCTGGATTGTTGATAGCGGTGCATCAAGGCACATGACTGGAAACCTGTCTCTCTTGTCAAACGTCAAAGAAATTAAAGGACGACATGTTTCATTTGCTAGAAATAAAGGAGGTTATATCACTGCATAAGGAGAAGTAGGAAACCAAAAATTGAAGTTTGATAAGGTAACCTATGTTCAATAACTTCAAAATAACTTACTTTCTGTCTCCCATATATGTGAAAAAGAGTTCAAAGTTGTATTTGACAACAAGAAGTGCTATGTTCTGAAAAAGGTCTATGTCGTCCTGGAGGACCAAGTGTTAATGTCAGCTTCAAGATATAACGATTTGTATGTCTTGGACCTCTCAAAGGCCTCCACAACCGATCATAAAGTACAATGCTTCTTGTCAAAGGCAACAAAAAAAGACTCCATCTCCTGGCATAAGAGAATGGGACACATCAATCCCCGGAAGATGAATCACTTGATCAAGAATAATCTAGTGCGTTGAGTAAATGTTCAAAACTTCCAACTACCGGATTTCTGTGTCACATGTAAGAAAGGGAAACAGACAAAGAAGTCTCACAAGGCAAAGAACGTTCATTCAATCGTCCTGCCTCTTGAACTTCTTCACATGGATCTGTTTGGCCCAGTCAGTACAAAGAGCATTACCGGTGATTTGTACTTCTATGTAGTTACGAATGATTACTCAAGATTTTCTTGGATGATGTTTCTAAAATCCAAATCAGAGACATTTGAATCATTCAAAGAGCTAGTAACTACATTGGAGTCACTCTACAAGCTGAAGGTAAGGCAAGTTCGCTCAGACAACGGCACCGAGTTCAAGAACCAATGGATGGAGGCATTCTGCAAAGAAAAAGGAATTGTGCACCAATTCACATCTGCCTACACTCCTCAAATGAATGGGGTTGCTGAGAGAAAGAATCACAGCTTGATAGAGAAAGCTCGGACGATGCTAGCAGACTCAAACTGCCTATCCAGTTTTGGAACGAGGCAGTAGCTAATGCATGTTACACCCTTAATCGAGTCCTGGTGGTCAAGCGTCATGGTAAGACGTGTTACGAGTTACTCCAATGACGTAAACCGAATCTAGAGTACCTCGAACCGTTTGGTGCACCATGTACACTACTGAAGAAAACTTAATCGGGGAAATTCAGCGAGAAGGCTGAAGAAGGGATTTTCTTAGGATACAACATACAGAATAAGAGAGTTTACAACAACTCAACGGGTCTAGTAGAAGTGTTGTGCATTGTTGATGTACAGAGATACACCACCCCCTTGCTGGAAAAGGACACTCTTTCTTTTTTGACTATGATGGATTCTTTAAATCCTTCAACATCCCTCTCTTTCCTTCTGAGGATGAGCTATCGACTAGAATGATGTACGACGTATTAAACACACCATCACTGGATCCGATGACCTCAGCTTCACAAGGTGAGTCTTCTACTTCTTCAGGGGGGGCACTTGAGGTAAGTGACTCCTCCTCTGATGATGAAGACGTAGCAAATGATCAGGTGGATCATGGGAAATAGGTTCCTACTACTCCAAATACATAAGCATCTGATGTTGATGCCTCTGACACTTCGGAACCTCACACTCCCACTGCCTCATATACTGACCCTGCTGTTTACAATCTGGATAATGAGGTAGTTGTACCCACCACTCCTGGATCTCAACTAAATGTTTATCATCCATTGGATAATGTCATTGGAGATGTTAGATCAGGAGTCCAGACTAGAAATCAGCTATACTCAGCTGATTATGCCTCGGTAAAAGAAAAGGGATATCTTCATGATGGTGCATATCAATTTTTTATGTCTTAATTTGAGCCAAAATATGTTAGTGAAGCCCTAAACAATGAGGCATGGGTGAGTCCCATGCAAGAAGAACTTATTCAATTCAAGAAGTTGAGAGTATGGACTTTAGTGGATAGACCTAAAGGTGCTAAGGTCATTGGCACCAAATAGGTCTTGAAATGCAAGAAAGATGACCAAGGGGTCATAATAAGAAACAAGGCTCAACTTGTAGTTCAAGGATTTTAACAAGTCGAGGGCATTGATTACAATGAAGTGTTAGAACCTGTGGCAAGAATGGAAGCAATCCGTATCTTCCTAGCCTATGCATCTTACATGAAGATCAAAGTCTATCAATTAGACGTAAAGAGTGCATTCCTTCATGGTAAAATCCGGGAGACAGTGTACGTCAGTCAACCAGAAGGATTTGAGGATCCGTATCATCGGGACAGAGTTTACAAACTAGATAAGGCTCTCTACGAGCTCCATGAAGTCCCAAGAGCTTGGTATGAGAATCTCTCGTCTCATCTTATGAAACATGGCTTTCGCAGAGTAGTGATTGACGGTACATTGTTCATCAAAGAAAAGGATGGTGACTTACTGCTATTTCAGATCTATGTTGATGACATAATCTTCGATTCCAAAAACAAAGCATTATGTAAAGAATTTGATGCAGTAATGAAAGCTGAATTTGAGATGAGTGCCATGGGTGAGATGAAGTTCTTTCTCGGGTTACAGGTGGATCAGACACCAAAGGGGATATTTCTTCATAAGACCAAGTATGTAGGAGATATTTGATATGGAGAATGCTTCCGCAGCTGGGACTCCACTTGCTACAAACCATGACGTCGCACCCGATAAAAATGGTGATCTGGTGGATGCCACTATGTACCGAGGAATGATCAGATCTCTCATGTACCTCACTCCCTCAAGACCTGATATCATGTATATGACATGTCTATGCTCTAGAGATCAGGTGAAACCTAAAGTCAACCATCTCATAGTCGTCAAAAGGATATTTCGTTATCTGAAGGGTACTCCAACACTTGGGTTGTGGTATCCTCATGATGATGAATTTAAGCTTACAACGTATAGCGATTCGGATTATGGCGGCTGCAAAATGAACTACAAGTCCACTTCAGCAGGATGTCAATTCTTTGGGAGAAGATCAGTCACGTGGCAGTGTAAGAAGCAAACATCGCTGGCTCTGTCAACTTGTGAAGCTGAATATGTTGCTGCTGCAAGCTGCTATTCACAAATCATCTAGATCCAACAGCAAATGCGGGACTATGGTTTGAAATTCTCTAACACTCCTATATTTGTAGATAATTCTGCTGCTATAGCCGTAACTAAAAATCCGGTCCAACATCCTAAGACCAAACACATCAGAATTAAATATCACTTTATACGTGATTGTTTTGAAAAGAATTTAATCGATGTTGTTAAAATTAATACGGATTTTCAACGTGCTGACCTTTACACAAAAGCTTTTGATAAACCAAGATTTTTATATCTGTTAGAGGTCAACGGCGTGAAAAGGAAATGTGAAGTGATTCAAGAAGATGAACATGCTTAGTCCGACAACTGTTTATTTTTTCTTTTTATTTTCTTTCATTTTTCTCATTTTAATTTTCCTGTCTTAAAAATCCAAAAACACAAAAAGAATTTTCGTTTTAGAATTTTAGGGGGAGAATAGGTTAGTTTAGTATTAAATTAGTTATTTTATTTAATTACTTAAAAAACGAGGGAGGAGGACAGTCTAGTTAATAGAAAGGAGATCGTATCTGTGATACTGATTCAAGGATTTTAGAAAATGATAGCACACAGGAATAAAGAGTTTGGGACTTTAAAAGAATTTAACTGATTAAGATACAAAATTCGAAGTATAAGTTTGGGAAGTCTAAGCAACATAAAAGGAAAAATGATAGTAAAACTAGCTACTACTAAGGTAGCACAGAGAAAGTAGACATAGAGGTTGCTAGATCACTAGATGATGTGTCGGTAGATTCAACACAATAGATAAGTAGACTTCATTGGTGAGTTCAAGCTCAAACTAAGTTGTTCAGCAAGCTGCGGGTTATCATCTTATCCCTGGTTAACACAATTAACGAAGTTCCAATAAGGGGTGACGAGCAAAATAAACGCCATAAATGTGTGCGGATGACCATAAAAATGAGCAAAGCACATAAAAAATGCAAAAAGCAATCAAGATAATAACCTATGTTGTTGGTGCAATCTGTGTAAAAAGAATATAATTGCTCAAACAAGAAGATAAGTTGTGTGCCTCTCTGCTGTGCGGGAGCACTGACCTGAGGATAAGCATAACCTAAATATTCTAGAATTCATTGTTGTTTGCACCTCTCTGCTGTGCGATGGCACTGACCTGAGGCTTTGCATCTCTTTGAAAGCTCTTAGAATAGTTTCTGCTTGTCAAAATACCCATAGACCGCTCAAAAATCTTCTGAGGAATGTTAATTACCATCTATGTGTGGGATCCACAAATGCTTTTTGAAATAATTAAATATTAAATCATCACCAATGTGTGTCAAAAATCTATCTATGGATTTAAGAGGACAAGTATACTGACAATCATCGTGAGCTGCAATTCTTGAAAGTCCAAATCATTGTGGGTATCTTACAGCACTAGTATGATTTCCTAAACTTGCTAATGACTCTCGATGAAAACAAGAATCTAGTATCAAAAAGCTTTGATAAAATGTCCCAAATGATTTGATAAACCTATATGATTCCATAATGAATCGTTCCAGTTATGATCAATGTAACTTGATGCTATACTGTCTAGAAAGAAAAATCTGGTAGATACTTATCTTAGGATTTCAACCTCACACAAAATTACAAAAAATAAGTTTTAGTTTTAGTTCTAGTTGTTTAATTTGTTTAATTTTTAGTCAGTTTAGTTATGAAATGTCGGACTATGCATTGGAATTCTATCTGGGATTTAGTCACTAAAAAAGGTCACGTCTGAGGTGACCAAATGGGTTTTCAAATGTTAAAAGGGTCACGTCTGAGGTGACAAAATGCCTTTACAGTTAAAAGGATCACGTCTGAGGCGATCAAAAGTTCTCTAAGTTAAAATGGTCATGAGATGATCGAATGCTCAAAATGTTTTATCAATTTGTTAACAGGGCTAAGTGTCAAATGGTCATCAAGTCAAAACCATAAGTATGAGCCATTCGCATGACTGGACCATGAGTATGGAACAGCCGTACAATTGAACCATACGTATGAGCCCAATCGCACGACTAACCCACACGTATTGACCAGACGTGCGATTGGACCATAAGCATGAGTAAATTCACATGATTAGACCATAAGACTGAACCAATCGCATGAATGGAGGTGACCGAATGAGTCAGTCGCACGACTGAAACCTAGTCGCACGACTGAATGTGACCGACTGAGCCAATCGCATGATTGAACAGTGCGAATGGAGCCAGTAGCCCGATTGAAGACGGATTCAGTATAATAGGGTTAAAGTCGGTCGCATATGTTCATCACCCCTCAATCGCCCTAAAATCACCCAAAAGTTGCGACACTCTGCCAAAATCTGATTAAATCGATTTCTTCTTACCATTGTGATACTGACATGTTGTTACATCATCTTCTGGTAATTATTGACCAAAATCACACAAAATGTGCGGTGAAATCAAACCCTAACAGGCCCAAAGTGTTAAAATCAAGAAATAAGTCATAATCATCAAACAGACCATATAAACATGCAAATTGGTTAAAATGAAAGACATAATGTGACAATTAGATTTCTTGCAAGTCTAAAGAATCTAAACACAATGTTTAACTTCCAGTTTTGACCTAGATTCAGGATTAAAGTGTCGAACAGAGAGGTATGCGACTAGTCACTCTGAATGAATTTCAATCGCATGATTGAACTGAGCGAATGACTCAATCGGACGAATGAGCTAGGCGTATGAGCACAACCGCACGATTGAACTCAGCCGCATGCTCAGTCGTCAGATTGAACTCAGCCGCATGCTCAGTCGTCCGATTGAACTCAGCCGCATGCTCAGTCGCCCTATTGAGCCCAGTTGCATGCTCAGTCGTACGTATGAGCTCATTCGTACGACTAGATCTCAGTCGCAGAGTTCATTCGCATGAAAGAACAGAAGATTTCAAGTCCAATGAATCAAATTGTTACTCATTGACACACACTAATGTTTATTTACATTGTGTAACAGATGGCGAGTCGTTGGACTATGAGCATAAAGCATAACTTTTGTGCTCATCTGGATCTGAACTCCCGGAATGCGGCTGATTTCTCGGGCATTATCACATTCTTACGGAGATCGAGGATCTTCCGTGCTATATCGACTCTGTGCACTCCATACCATTCAGTCCAGCAGACTTTCTGGGAAAGCGTTGTTGTCAACAGGTCCTTAGAGCCCCACTGTATCAGGAGCTCCATTTTTGGTCAGGCTATAGAGATCACTAAGGACGATCTCAGGACAGTCTTGGAGTTTGGGGATGATGTTGACTGCCCTGCATGACTACACCCACTGACTGTACGAGGCTGTTTTTTGCGAGCCAAGTACTCGGGGGATATCAACGCAGGTGTGCTCAACAAGAGCAACTTATGCCCTAATTTAAGTACTTAGCCCATGTGCTGCTTAAGTGCATTGCCTCGAGGAAGGGAGGCTTCGATGAGCTGTCTGATTAGATTCAGAACGCCTATGTGGCGTTGGTGCTGAACCATCCGTTCAGCCTCTCGAGGATGATCTTCACCTACCTGGTGGAGAACGTCAAGGCGAAGGGTAGGGAGGGATTTTCCATGTACACTCACTTTATGCAGATGATTATTGACCAGAAGCTCCCTTTCTTGCCAAAGGAGAAGGAGGAAGCCGTGGTGCTTGAGGTGATGGATGATACCACCTTAGGCAGGATGAAGGTCTAAAGGGGGAAGCAGGTGAAACGCCCTGTCAGGAGACTGTTTGGGCATCTGGCCTGTGAGGATTATGTGGCGCCAGCTCCGAGGAAGTGGCGCCACGATGACAGTGACTCAGACACTGAGCAGATTGTGCTCCCCACTGATGATTCTGATGATGATGATAGCGGTGATGGCGGAGATGTTGGCCCCACCCAATCTAGGGCCACTACTACTGATGTGACATCTCCATCATCCACCCGAGAAGGAGCAGAGACTGCGGGATTCTATCAGAACTTCTGACCTGATAAGGAGGAGGAGTCGGATGAGGAGCCGTTGACTCGAACGGTGGGCAGCAGGGTGGTTGCCATCGAGAGGGGGATTAGGGCGGTAGGTGGATGCTAGGGTGAGTCTGGGGAGGCTGCTACTGATCCATCCTACACCCCAGACGAGCCCATTAGCCAAGGGGGAGCCACTGTATCCAAAGGATCAAGGAGAAAGAGAATGGCTCAACCCTATGGCAAGAAGGGGAAGAGGCCTAGGTTCATATTGATCACCACCACCACCACAGTTACCACCACTTCTACCACTCCACCCACCACTACTATCACACCACCCACCACTACTACCACACCACCCACCACTACTACCACTCCACCCACTACTACTATCACTCCACCCACTACTACTATCACACCCTTCACCACTACTACCACACCTCCACCATCCACTACTACAGCCTACACTTCACCACCTATTTATACACCACCACCCATATTCACCACTGCCACCACTACCACCACCAGCCACCAAGCCGGACCATCATTCCACCTAACATTCCCTACAGGATCATCTCTACCTCCCATTGGAGTTGAGGAACAGCTGTCGGCACTTAACCGTATCGTGCTGAAGCTGTTGGCTGCTGATGAAGAGAAGGTTGCCCAACTACGTTAGCTTATGGAGCTAAACGCTACCTAAGCACAGCAGATCTCACAGCAAGCTCAGCAAATTGCCCAACTCCAGGAGCATAAAGTCCAATCAGCAAAGAAGATAGAGGAGTTGGAGGCTTCCAACAAGACCATCATGCTCAAGCTCAAGGGATCAAAGGATGAGCCGCTCAAGATAAGAGAAGGAGATGATGATGATGATGATGACGGTGGTGAAGATGATAATAGTGATGATGATGAGGCCAGTGAAGATGGAGAGACGGGAGGAAGGAAGGATGATGATGATTATGATAATGATGATGAAGGAGATGTAGCTGCATCTGCCTCCACTCAGGGTCAAGAGAGTAGAACAAAGAGAAATCAAGACCAAGGAGCATCATCTTCTGCCCCACCAGCTGACAAGCCAGCTATTCAGGGAAAAAGTAATGCTTAGATATTTATGTATTTGAAAGCTTTTGTTCTTGGAACTTATATTAAACTTATGTACTTAATATTTATGTATCTTTATAGAATGTTGATTGTCTTGATGAATTACTAATGGTTGATGAATTTACATGTTTAAATCAAGCATATCAATCATCTCAGCAAGATGAGTATGATATTAATCCCCTTCAGCAAATCAAGTCTCAACTTACAATGATTCTTGATTTGCAAGGGATAGTCAGAAGGTCAGTAAGCTATACTCCTGAAGAAAAAGAAATCATTCATGGCCTTACTGATGAACAGCTTGCTGAGATGTTCCGGCTCAACCCGGATGAGATTTTCAAGGATGCACCTACGTTCGAAGTTACAAGTGACGATGAGCTGAATGACATAGATGAAATCGAGATAGAGGATGTGTCTACTGACCATTATCCAGAGTACACTGACCGAGAGGGAAATGTAGTCCCCAATTGGGTGATACTCTCGGCAGTGATACATTTGATAAGCTGGATCGGATGGAGAAAGTGTTGACACATATGTACCTAGTTTAGGAGCTCAATGTAAAATGTCTTTCATGTCTTACATATATGTAATTGAATGGGTATGAATGAAATACAATGTGTGGTTGATGCTTATAATGTTTAATATTTCATTGTTTATTGTGTGATAACGCATATTGAACTAACTATATAGGTTTGTGGTTGTTTGCATAGTTCTTAGTCAAATATGGTTGAGAAACATGTTTAAACTTAATCATGTGAAGTTCTTATGCGAATGGACCGTGCAAATGGACCATGCGAATGGACCATACGCATGAATACTTCATGCTAATGAACCAGTCGTACGACCGAACCAAGAGACTGGATCAGTCGCACGATTGTGACATGAGATTGACTCAGTCGCACGACTGGACCTCCAGTCATGCGGATGGATCAACTGCATGCTTCAATCGCATGATTGAACCATGCTAATGGTTCAGTCGTACGAATGAAAAACCCTAACCTATAAATATCACTTACTTCATGAAAAAAAGAGAGAATTCAAATACCTACGCACATAATCGTACCCTAGTCGTCCAGAGGCTCAAGAAAACCTGTTCCAACTTCATAGTTCATTTCTGATCAATTCTTGTTCGTTCTTAATGTTTGTTTCATCGTAGGATTGATCAGATTGTCATTCTCACTGATTGGATCACCAATCAAATAGGAGTTTGGATTATTTGATCTGGTTTCACGCATTATCAGTTAGTACTCCATACGTACGCGGTCCTAACAAGTGGTATCAGAGCTTTGGCTCTTGATTTTGCGTGTGATTCGATCGATTTGGTGTAAAAATCACATTTTTTCATTCAAAAACACCATCTTTTTGGTTAAAATAGTGTTTTCGACGTCTCCAGATCAAAAAGTTCACGTTTTTCGGCATACGGCAGATTAGGGTTCGTAAAAATTCGTGTTTGTGTGTGAAAATATCCAAAACGCTCAAATTTTTCAAAACAGCAGCCTTCAGTCGCACGAATAGCTCATTCGTATGACTGAACTCAATCGTACATCCCATACGCACGATTGAACTCAATCGTACGACTGAACACTTCATTCACATTGTCCAGTCGTCCTTGTCCAACCGCACGATTGACTCATCCGTATTGTTCAATCGCATGATTGAGCCATCCGCATTGTTCAATCGCACGTTTGGCCCATTCGCACTTCTCCATTAGCACAAGTGAATAAATCTTAGATTGCAGCTTAATGTTTATACAAATGGAAGATCAGTACTCAGCTTTCACTGCCGGTAGGGATTCGCGAATCTAGAATCTATTGCTTCTGGAAAACGAAGTTGGTAATCACAATAAGCCCCCTAAGCTCATAACGTTAGACGATTAGCCACAATGGAAGAAAAGGTTCGAGATATACTTAAATGGAGTTGATCCTAATCTGTGGGAATCAATCGAGACTGGGTATAGCATGTCGGTTGGTGCTGATGGTGTAAAACTTACCTTGGGTGGCATGACTGATGGCCAAAAGGTGAAGTATAATGCAGTGAAGAAGGTGTATTCTTTATTAACTCAGTCAATTCCTAAGGATATATTCCATCAGTTTTCTGAGAATAAACAAGCCAAGAAGTTATGGGATGCTCTGGAAAAACAGTATGACGGGAATGTGACGTTGAAGGCATTAAAGGCAAAGGCTTTGAAGAAGGAGTTCGATAACTTCTCTTCAATGGGGTTACCACGTCCATGGAAGACAAGGTGTCGAGTTTTACAGATGAATTGCATGAGAAGTGGGTTTTATTTGTCTCAAATCTCAGACAGAATGATATGTTGGCAAAGTTGGATATTAACGATTTCATTCTGAAGCTGAGAGAGGAAGAGTTGAGGATAAAGTACAGATCCTAAAAGAGTTCATATGATCAGAACCCATCACTTTACAACTCAACTCCTTAACCAAAAACTTCTGGAGCACCACTCTAAACAGCATTTGTGTCCAGTTCAGC
The DNA here is from genome assembly GCA_024085815.1 of Flaveria linearis. NCBI lineage: Eukaryota > Viridiplantae > Streptophyta > Magnoliopsida > Asterales > Asteraceae > Flaveria > Flaveria linearis. Next base: position 17,043,125 of record CM044004.1, on the reverse strand, counting down.
TGCTCCATCCCAAGTCATTGCTTCAGGATCTGACACGTCAGGGTCATCTTGCACCCAATACATAGCACCTGAAGCCAATGCTATGAAATTGAAGACCGAGAATCTTAGTAATGTGACTGTAGAGGTAGCAAAGGAGCATATGAATCTTCTAGCAGCTGTCGTTCACTCCTATGATGGTCTAGTTGCGGGGAAGATTGGAAACTGCCATCTCACCGATGAAGACTACGAGCAGGTAGATGAAACTGAGCTCGAAAGGATGGACATTATATGGGCACTGGCTAGTGCTGTCCGGAGGGCGAAGAAGTTTGTTAAGAAGACCGGACAGAACTTGATAGCCACAAAGGATACAACCTTTGGTTTTGACAAAACCAAAGTTACCTTATTTAATAATGAAGAAAAGGGGCACTTCAAACGTGAATGTGTGAAGCCCAAGAAGACAGGTAATGGTAATCCATTCTTCAGTTTCAATTGTCAAGATAAACCCACCAATGGGGCTACATCATCAAGTAAGGATCCTAAGGCCTTGACTGCACAAGATGATGAAGGACATGATTGGACCTTTCGCTTTGTGTCTCCGGGAGAATCCAACATTGCATGTGTTGAGGGTTTGGATGACGAATCTGCAAGCAAAGGTGATATAGTAGTGGAACTCATAATGTCAGATCATGAAGATACTGCTACTGTGGTCACTCACCTAAATGAAGAAGGTCTTAGCACAACATGTTCAGAATCATCAGTACCCGAACAGTCAAACTCTGCGATGATGGCTGATTCAACCGAACCTTTTCAGGTAAGTTCCACATACCAACTTTTTGATAATGATACTTGTTCTGAATCTAATAAATTTAGGGATAGCATAATTCAAAATTTCCTAGGCTATTAGATCACAACGATAGCTTACTAAATGATTTACAACTGTGCACAGAAGCAAACCGAATTTTAAAACAAAATAAGCACAGTTATAAAGAGAAAATAGAACTGTTAAATAAACAACTAAGGGAAACCGAAGTTGTGGCATTTAACCAAGAAAACAGAATAAAGTTCTATTTAAAATCCCTAGAAGAAACTAAGAAACAAAAAGCAGTTGTGGAAGTCGAGGTAAATTCTATAAAACAAAAACTGCACAGTTGGACTAGTTCTTCTCACATAGTTCAACACTTAGTGAAAGAACGAAACCACGGGGAGGGTTTGGGTTACAAAGTGGTTCCACCACCACATGAGACCCTGTTGAATGCTAAATGCAAACCAATTAATAATAACCCAATTAAGGATCATGTGGTGTCCACTCCTCCTGTAAGTGATCCAGATTCCGTAAGTAAACCTATTGAATCTGTCACTAAACAGAAGGAGACCACTTTGAAGTCAAAAGATAAGATGCCGATTGTTAATTTGGATGAACAATTTTCATAGTTTAAGGTGGAGTCAGGTTCACACATGTCTAACTCAGAACCCAAAAAGAATAAACAAGTTAACCAATCTCGAGCACCATGTCTTAGTCCAAATAAACAAAAGGGTAAAGATGTTAAACATGTTCAAACAATGAATTTTGTTAAAGAAGTCAAAACAACTAAACAAGACGTGTCAAAACCCAAAGAAACTAAATTCACACCTGTGTCACACACTTCCCCATAGAAACCGTTTCACCAACATGTCGAAAGTAGATTATGCTACACTTATGGAAAGTATGGACACATTGCTTCTAAATGTTCTTTTTATCAGACACCAAGAAAGAAGATTGATCTAAATGATACAAAACCAAGTTCTTCAAAAAGGAGTTCAATTACTTCACCAAAAAGAACCTATGAACCTAAAGTTCAAACAATAAGCCAATCGTCTGTTTATCACAAACAGGCCTTACATAAAACTGGCTTATGGAAAGAAAAATCAAGTCCTGTGTCTGAAAATGAGAACAAGAAGAAGAATGATCTGTCGTCTACCTCAAATGGACAGTGGGTAGAGTTTATGATATCTGATTCCTCCGGGTCACCCAAGCCAGTTAAGGCTTGGGTCCCTAACCTAAACTAATCATTTCCTTTGAATGTGCAGGGTGTCCGCTATAGTGCTTCTATGAATACCTAGATTGTTGATAGCGGTGCATCAAGGCACATGACTGGAAACCTATCTCTCTTGTCAAACGTCAAATAAATTAAAGGAGGACACGTTTCATTTGCTGTAAATAAAGGTGTTGGACCAAAAGAACCAATGAGCCAAGATCAGGAAAACCTCTAAGTCCCACATGCCACTGCTACAACTGCTAAAGACTATCATCAGCTATTGTGTTCTTTTGCTTGAATGTCAAACTCGAGAGCATATTAGCTCCAGCCTTCTGCTGTTATGACAAAGTCTAAAGAACAAAGCATGAAGATCAAAGAACTGAAGAATATCAGCTGAAGACTCCAAAGTACTGAAGACCAAGTACTGAAGTCTGAAGTACTGATCTTACAAGTACTGAAGACTTCAAGTACTGAAGACTTCAAGTACTGAAGAATCAAAAGCTGAAGAACTAAAGAACTGAAGACCTTCTACTGAAGCACAAAGTCTGAAGACAAAGACTGAAGACAACAACTGATGATATCTACTGAAGTCGTCAGTTGTTATATCATCTGAAGCAAAGTCTGAAGACCAAGTACTGAAGACTCAGAGTTTGTCACAACAACTGAAGAAGTCTTCTTCAGTTGTTGTGGTGGTTTTCCTTTTCAGTAGTTTATTTACTTTCAGTAGTTGTACAACAACTGAAGAGCATGTTCTTCAGTTGTTATAGTATCAGTAGTTATAAACGACTGAAGAGTTTGTTCTTCAGTCGTTGTAGGATTTCAGTAGTTTACTTTTGTCAGCACTTAGGAACTTTTGTAAGAAGATGTCAGTTGTTGACATCTTCAGTAGTTTTATGTTTTGTCAGTTGTAATTTGAATATTCTGTGATGTCAGAAAAAGGACATCATGCCCATCCTTTTGCCGCCTATAAAAGGATGGGTAACCATACTGTTTTAATTGCCGAAACGTGCGACCAATAGAACATTTATTGCTTCGCAGAACTCTTCTCTCTCTATGTTTATGCTTTAATTGCAATATCTTTTATGTTCTTGCTTTAATTGCTAATTAATGTGCTAAATCCGCTGCAAACATAATCTAATTGATCAACACGAGAGGCTAAGATCCTGTCAAATGGTATCAGAGCAGGTTAATCATTGATCGATCTTACCATTGATCATTTGAAACTGCTCTTTTGATCTCTCAGTTTGATCGAATTAGCAATTTGCAAGAGTTAGTCATAGAGAGTGAGTTTCTGCTGTTTCCGGCCAAAATCTTGAGGTCTTTTGGTGGTTTTGAGTTACGTTTGTCGTGTTTAAACTTGTTTTTGACCAAAACCTGAGATGACAACACCAACCAATGATCCTCACAATACTGGTTCCGCAACCAAGCCTCCGATGCTGGTTAGGAACGAGTATAACATATGGCAAAGACGTATGCTACACCACTTGGCTGTCAACAGTGCTGGTTGTTGGAAGTCAGTGGTGCATGGGCCATACAAGCCTATGGTGAGCGTCCCGAAGTCTAATGAACAGGTTGCCAAGAAACCTGAACAATATTCGGACGAAGATCTAAAGCTGTTCGAAATTGATGCCAGAGCCCATGGAATCTTAGCCATGGCCATTCCAAACGAGATATATTCAGGGCTCTTGCATCATGAGTCTGCTCATGACCTATGGGTTGCTCTAAAGGAACAATTTGGAGGAACTGATTTGGTCTTAGCAAACAATAGGGAAATCCTTGCCCAACAATATGAGACTTTCTCATATAGAAAGGGTGAGACTCTGACCCAGCAGTTTGAGCGGTTCTCTTGTTTAATCTCTGAGCTGAAGATGGTTAAACAAGAATACTCCAAAAGCCAGATGAACAACAGGTTCCTCAGGTCATTGCCTGAGAGATGGGACACATATACCATTGTCCTACGCTCTAGTGCTGAACTTGACACTCTATCTCTCACCCAACTTCATGGGAAACTACTCACTTTTGAGAGAGAAGTAGAGCAAAAGAGGAAGTTGTTATCTTCTGGCAAACTTGCTGATGACTTTGTCCAAGGTAATGCTGCCTTGATAAGTCATGAGTCAGAATATGCTTCATCAGAAAGTTCTTATGATGAGCATATTGATTTCTCTACAAACTCAGAACAAGCTTTTGTTGGTGTTAGTAGTTCAGGAGGTGGTGGTGACAATTTGTGTTTTCTGATGGAGGATTTGAAGGGCATTCCAGATGATGATCTGGAAGAAATGGATATTTTGAACCAAATGGCAATGATAAATATCCGCTCTCAGAAGTTCTACAAAAGAACTGGTAGGAAATTCCCAGGACTCTCTGGCAAAACCAAAGTTGGTTTTGACAAGAGCAAGTTGAGGTGTCACAAGTGCCAAAGGCTTGGACACTTTGCAAGAGAGTGTAGATCATCTGGATCTAACTCATCTGCACCCTTTGTGACTTTTCCCAGCAATAGCTCACAGCACAAAGGGCAACCTTCCTACAGTTCTCCCCATCCATCTCAGGCACAAGCACCACCTGCTTATTTTGTGCCACAGGGTCATATGCCTTATCCTTACCCCTGTTACTACATGCCTCAGCCTGGTCAACCTCAAGCACCCCCGGCTCAACCACCTCATGCTCTTCCAGAGCCTCATTCTTCCCAATCTCATCACCACACACAACCTCAACAACAAAGCTTTTTCACCCCAACTGCTGTTGACTGGAGTAGTCTACCAGAAGAGCTATCTGGTCAGGAACCACTACTCCAAGGTGCTGGTCAACATGGTGGTGATCAACCTTTTGGAAATCTTGCTCTGATGGCCCTTGATTCTGCTGAAGGTTCATCATCCAATGCCTCATCTCAGGTATCCACTGAGGTAAAAGCCAAGCTTTGTTCAGAGTCATGCATAGCAGCATTTGCTTCTATTAGAGAAGCAAATGTAGCTTTAATAGATAAAAATCTTGAGCTTGAGCACACTATTTCCAAAAGAAAAGCTGATTTTGAGGTTGCTCTAAAGGATAAAAATGATGAGATTTACAAGCTCAACTGCCAAATCAAAGATAGTAAAGCTAGGGAAGATGTACTTCTAGAGAAGTACAAGTACCTCAAGGAAACTCTTGCAACAACCCAAGTTGAGTGTGATCGATGGGTGCAATCATGCAAGGGCTTTGAAATGCTTCTTAGCAAGCAAATAGCTTCCAATGTGAAGTTTGGCATTGGTTATAATCACACTGCTCCTCCCACAGACTTCATTTCAAGAGCAGAAGTTGAATCTGATGGGGAGAGCAATAACCAATCCTTCTCATCATGTGACTTACTATCCTCTGAATCAGCATCATCAGAGATAGACTATCACATGACCAAAAGGCTGATCAACTCAGGAGTTGTCACTAGAAGTACTGAAGGTACTGGAGAGCAAGTGACAACATCTGAAGTTCAAACCTCAAATACTGTTAGTACTAAAGAGAAGAAAACTAACAGTAGGAAAGGTTTGAAGACAGCTAAATAGGATACCAGGAAAGCAGGCACTAGGAAGAAAACTGCTAGTACTGATGACAAACAGCTGAAGAACAAGTCTTCAGCAGTTAAATCCTCTTCAGCTGATGATCAGCATAAGATGAAGAAAAAGCCATGTGAGATATGTGGCTTGTTTAATCATCTTACTGATGAATGCTGGTACAAAAGGGGTTCCAAACTCAAACAGAAGGAGAAAATTACTGAGAGCATCAATAAAATGAAGAATGAGTTTGAAACCAAGTTTGTACTGGCAACATCCAAGCCTGAAATCCCTAGGCCCAAAGTTAAATCCAAGAAGGTAGGGATTACTCAGACAACAGCTGAGGTTGCTCAGAAAAAGATGGTACAACATAGAAACTCATCATCAGCAAACTCCAATGTGTCTGAAGAGCTGAAGGCTTTATCACAAAATCAGACACAGTTGGTGATGATGGTTCAGCAACTAGTGGGAAGAGTCAACCACTTAGATGCTCCTATATTGAAACCACAGAAAAGGAAGTCCAAGCCAAAGGGTTCCTCTTCTGTACCATCTTCTTCACCTCAAGCTGTCACTCTTAACACACCTGTTAGTGCTACATCTGTAGCTGAGAACAGACCCAAAGCCAAGCAGGGTTGGGTCTCCAAGACTAACTAACACATGGTTGTGTTTGCAGGGTTCTTCAACATGCCATAGAAGCATCTGGTATGTAGACAGTGGAGGATCCATGCATATGACTGGAAGCAGTTCCCTTCTTAATGACTACTCTCAAGGAAAGAAGGGATTTGTTTCTTTTGGCAATGATGCAAAGGGTTACATCGTCGGAAAAGGCTTTGTTTCCAACGGGGAAATAAGGTTTGATGATGTTAACCATGTGGAGAATCTCAAGTACAACCTCTTGAGTGTCAGTCAAATGTGTGACAAGGGCCATGTTGCTCTTTTCACAAGCCAGAACTGTAGGATTCTGTCATCCAAAGTTCTGAGTTTGATTGATAAGGCATTGGATGAACACACTCTCCTGAAGGCCAACAGGACAGGAAGAGTGTATGCCTTAGATCTTTCCAAAAAGATGGATCTAAAAGGCCATCCTTGCTTATTCTCCAAGGCATCTCCTCAAGAGTCTACACTATGGCATAGAAGGCTGGGTCATGTAAATTTCAAGAACATGAATCAGCTTATAAGCCATGGTTTAGTAAGAGGATTGCCTCTGAAGGAGTTCAAGTGTGAAGATGACTGCACTGCTTGCTTGAAAGGAAAACAACACAGAGTTTCATTCCCTTCAATAGAAGAACCAAAGTCCACTGCCTGCTTACAACTTCTGCACATGGATCTCTTTGGTCCTGTCAGAGTAATGAGCATGGCAAAGAAGAAATACTGCCTGGTAATTGTGGATGATTACTCCAGGTTTGTATGGACTTTCTTCTTGCACTCCAAGGATGAAGTAGCAAAGACAATAATGAACTTTATGTTACAAGTAGAAAAGCAGTATTCCCTACAGGTCAAGTGTGTGAGGAGTGACAATGGAACAGAATTTAGAAACCACACACTTGATGACTTCTACCTGTCCAAGGGAATTAGAAGGCAGTTTAGCATTCCTAGAACTCCTGAGCAGAATGGAGTGGTGGAGAGAAAGAACAGGACCCTCATTGAAGCAGCAAGGTCAATGTTGGCTGACTCAGGGCTGCCACTGACCTTTTGGGCTGAAGCTGTCAATACAGCTTGCTATGTACAGAATAGAGCCTTAGTAAATAAGAGGTTGATGAAGACTCCCTATGAAGTTCTTCATCATTTGGCCCCTCTTATTTCATTCTTTAGAGCCTTTGGGTGTCCTTGTTTCATTCTCAACACTAGCAACTCACTCCATAAGTTTGCTAGTAAGGTGGATGCAGGGTACTTTGTTGGTTATTCATCAACTTGCAAAGCATACAGAGTCTTCAACTGTAGAACCAAGGGGGTTGAAGAAGCTTTGCATGTTAAGTTCAATGAATCTCCAAAGGACAAGATTCCACAAAACCCTGTGGAGTTGTTTGATCTGGACATACTGCAATATGTTCCTTATCAACCTCCATCTGTTGAGCCTGTCAACAGATCTCCACCTAGTGGTACTGAAGATGATGAAGTCAGTACTCACCTCTTCAGGTTTAGTGACAACCTGCCTAATTCCACTGAACCTGATGCTCCTGTAGCCTCAGCAGCTCCATCCACTACAAATGCTGATGAGATTTCTGCTTGCTCTACTTCGTTTGAGCTGCCATCCTCTACATGGTTTCAGGAATCTCCATCACCATCTGTTGCTGCTGATAGATCTACAAACACTTGCACAGATATTATAGTTTATCAAGAGCTCAAGAATCACCCCTCTTCACAAATCATTGGTGATATCCATGCTGGAGTTTCAACCAGGAATCAATTGTCCAACTTCTGCTTCTATGCTCTCTTCATCAGTCAGCAAGAACCAAAGAACTATCATATTGCTTTAAGAGACAATGGATGGGTGGAAGCTATGCAGCTTGAGCTACTTCAATTCAAGAAACAGCAAGTGTGGGAGCTTGTTCCATTACCCAAAGGTAAGTGTGCTATAGGCACCAAGTGGGTATTCAGGAACAAAACAGATGAGAAGGGCCAGATTGTCAAGAACAAGGCCAGACTGGTTGTTCAAGGGTTTGCACAGGAGGAAGGAATCGATTATGATGAGACCTTTGCACCTGTGGCCAGACTAGAAGCAATTAGACTGTTCTTAGCTTATGCTGCCTTTCACAGTCTTAAGGTTTATCAAATGGATGTCAAAAGTGCCTTCCTATATGGAAAAATGAAAGAAGAGGTTTATGTGTGTCAACCACCAGGATTTGAGGACAATAAACATCCTGATTGGGTGTACAAGCTTGATAAGGCTCTTTATGGGCTGAAGCAAGCACCTAGAGTCTGGTATGAGACACTTTCAACCTTTCTTCTTGAGAATACATTCACTAGGGGCACCATTGACAAAACCTTATTCATCAAGACTGTGGGACAACATAAGCTCCTTGTTCAGATTTATGTTGATGATATCATCTTTGCATCCTCTGATCCAAAGTTGTGTGATGAATTTACAAAGCTTATGAAGCTGAGATTTGAAATGAGCGCTATGGGAGAATTACAGTACTTTCTGGGCTTGCAAATCAAACAACTGGATGATGGAATCTTCATCCATCAGTCCAAGTATACCAAAGAGTTGCTGCATAAGTTTGATTTACAATCCTGTATGCCCTGTTCTACTCCCATGAGCAGCATCACACAAATAGATGAAGATCAGAAAGGTAAAGCGGTTGATGAAACCCTTTACAGATGTATGATTGGGTCCTTGATGTACCTTACAGCTTCTAGACCAGACATCATGTTCTCAACATGTGCTTGTTCTAGATTTCAGGCTGCACCTAAAGAATCCCATTTGATTGCAGTCAAAAGGATCTTTAGATATCTACAAGGTACCCAATCACTAGGTCTTTGGTATTCAGCTGGGCATTCTTGCAAATTAGTTGCTTTCTCTGATAGTGACTATGCAGGATGCAAAGTCACCAGAAAATCCACTTCTGGTGGTTGCCAATTCCTAGGCAATTTTTTAGTTTCTTGGCAGAGTAAGAAACAAACATCCATTGCTACATCCACTGCTGAAGCTGAGTATATTGCTGCTGCAAGCTGTACTTCTCAAATACTCTAGCTTCAGAACCAACTTCTGGATTATGGCATTACTGAGACTAAGACTCCATTATTAATGGATAGTGCTTCAGCTCTCTGTATTGTTAAGAATCCAGTCCAGCATTCAAGGACCAAACATATTGAGATCAGACATCATTTTATCAGGGATTGCTATGAGAAAGGTCTGATTGATCCTAAGTTTGTACCTAGTGCTGATGAGCTTGCAGACATTTTTACTAAGCCCTTAGATAGTGCCACATTCCAAAATTTGGTACTAAGGCTTGGTATGCTGCAGCTTGATTGATTTGGCCTATGCTGGTTCTTGGAGTTCACAACTACTGAAAAGCAAAGGTCAAATACAAGTACTGATGAGTAATTTAGTCTTCAGCACTTTCACAACTACTGAAGACTAAAATGACTCAAAGTACTGATGTACATTATTTATTGAAAAACAACTGATGTAGTGAGGTGGATTACAACTACTGATGTATGATTTTCAATTAAATAAGTACTGAAGAACAAATTTTGGTCATAAGTACTGATGTGTAATCTTACACAAATACTGAAGACAATTTATTCACCAGCTCTGAAAAAATATTTCATCAGCACTTGTGAACATCTGATCACAAGAGCTGAAGGCATAAATATTCACAAGAGCTGAAGGGTCAATGAAACATCTGAGAATCAGTCAAGGAGCTGATGAGTAAGTGTGGAGGCTAGTATGAAACAACTGATTTGACGGAAACAGCTGATGAGTCATTTCTCATCAAGCTGATAATAACAGCTGTTGTTTCATACACAAACAACTAAGGACAAGAGCATGTCTTCAGTAGTTCATAACTACTGACATCAGTAGTTCACAACTACTGAAGGCTAAAATCAAGTCCTCAGTTGTTTACAACAGCTGAAGCAATACCATGTCTTCAGTAGTTCACAACTACTGATCTCAGTAGTTTACAACTACTGAAGGCTAACACCAAGTCTTCAGTTGTTCCAACGTCTGAAGAAGAATACTAGGTCCTCAGTAGTTCATAACTACTGACGACTGACAGTAACTCTTCAGACGATCACAACATCTGAAGGACAAAACCAAGGCCTCAGTAGTTTTAACTACTGAAGTCCAACACCAAGTCCTCAGATGTTACAACCACTGAAGGTTGAAACAACGTCATCAGTTGTTACAACAACTGATAACTAACACCAAAACCTTCAGTAGTTTTCTTTCAACCTTTGCCCTACCCTATAAATACCCCATCTTCAGAGCATTTACTCCTCACTTGACCTAATCCTTACAAACCTCTGAAATTCCCATACATCATTAATGGCGAACATGCAACTGAAACCTCGACACAATTGTGTCGCCCATCTCACCAAGTCGCCATTATGGCCCAAATTTCACCAAGCCGTCGATCTCATGCACGACTCACCATACAAAACGGCTTTTCTCTTGAACCCCACTCTATACACCGACTCCTTGACGGAGTTTTAGACCAATGTCACCGTCCAAACCGGAGAGCAGAATGCCGAGGTCTCCCTCCGGTCCTCCGTCAACGGCAAACCCGTGGTTATCACTCCAGCTACTCTACGCCAAACCCTAGAGCTGGATGATGCCACTCACCTAACTTCCTACCCTAAAGGTACCCTTGATCTCTCCTTCACATCTCATGACTATCAGGGTAACCTCTCCGCCTCCACCTTGTTGAAGAAACACCTTCCTGACCCTCAACGATTGATCTTCCACATGGTGAATGTATGTCTGGCTCCCAAGACCTCTTCGTGGGACCAGATGTCCACAAGGTGGCAGCAGGTATTGTATTCTATCCTTGAGAAACAACCTTTAAATTTTTCTGAACTTTTATTTTTGGAACTCAAGGACATGGCCACAAAACCTTTTTCTAACCGTTGGAACTTATATCCACGGTTCATAATGGCCATGATCGAATACCAGCTTCAGGCTGAGGGACTAGTTGGCACTGGGGTCCCTGCCATGGCTGTTCAAGCTGAGGTATACTCCAGGCACAACACTGACCCCACACTCAAACAGGCTGGCCGGCTGCGAAAACCCACGCAGCTGGAACCCACAGCCTCCACATCCAAATCCAAAGTCCCCACCAAGCCAAAAGCCAAAAAGAAGCCAACCAAGGCTACTCAGGGAGATGAGTCCCCTGAGGATGCCCCTGCCACACAAAGGCAGGATGTGCCTGCTGGTTCGATTCTTCCAGCAGGTACCACGACTCCACCCACCACAACCGCACAGGCTTCCTCTCAACAGGAGCCTGATGCAACCAATTTTAGGGCAACCACATTACTGGGGTCTTCCTCACTTGAGGAGGCTGCCATTGAAGAGCAAGTCCTCCCCATGTGCATACTGCTTCTAGCCCACATACAGAGGAGACCGCCCCACTAAGCCCAACATTGGTTATAGCCAAAGTGCTGACTGATCTGAGCACTCCACCCTCTCCCCAGAAACCTATCACCACTAGGGAGACTACAACCGAAGAGGGGGTGGGCACAAGTGCTGATCGGAGCCCACAGCACAGAGAATCAGTTCACTCTCCCAGTGTGGCTAGGGAGAGAGAACAATCTGGTGAGGCTGCCACTTCCCCTGCATCAACATCTGAGCAGGGTGAAGCTGGTAACATCTCTAAGACCTCACCAGAGGCAATGGCCGATGATGGATCCAATCCGGAGGCCAGAAGTCCCCAGTACCAAGAACAAGGGGCACATGTCATTACTGAGCCACACTCAGGACATGTTCATCCTGACAATGTCAGGAGGTCAGGTGATTCAGCTTATGCTGATGATGACCTGAGCTTCTTCTACAATGTAGTTGCTCAAAACACTATCCTTGAGGATGAGATAAGCAGACTCAAATAGCTGCTTGCTCAGATGACTCAGGATAGAAGTCCATCTGCCACCACTACCCCACAGATGGCACCTTCACCTGAAGGTCTCACAAACACTGAGCCACTCCCACAAACTCTGCCACCAGCCCCTGCTTCTGGCACTAGCTCTCAGGGACAGAACCCCCCTGAGCAGCTGGATGCTATCCTCGGAAATCCCTGCCTCTCATCACACCAATCCTTAAAGATATAGTTATTCAAACCCTTGATGAGAGGCTTCCCACATATATACAACCCATGGTGGAGGTTGCCATATCTAAGGCTCTTGCTGATAGTCAAACCCCAACCAATGCAACCAAAAAGGGGGAGACATCAGTGCAAGACAAGAGGAAGAGGGGAGAGGAGGAGAAAGAGGCAGAAAAACAGGTGGTGGTAGAGAGGGAGTTGGCTGAGGGGAGCAGTAGGGTGAGGGAGAAGGGGAAGAGAAAAGTGAGGGAGGTAGAGCAGATAGAAGTGGCTGAAATCCAAAAGGATTTTAGTATCACTGATAAGAATAAGGGAGAGGGAAAGAAGGTGGCTGATCCTGATCTAGCAGCCCTTGTCAAGGAGGCTGATGCTGAGCATAACCGTTCAATGAACAAAGTCATTGAACAACTGTTCAGGCAAGGCTTTGACAAGGACACTGCTTTGCTAGATCAAGAGATCAGAAATATGGAGAGGAGAGAGATTGAGTACCGATGGACTACTCATAGCCAAGAGGAAAGACAAAAACTTGAGGCTATGAGTAGGTTCACTTCGAAGTACCTGGGCAGACCAGTCCTTGATGTTAAGGCATGGACCAGGGACAAACTCTTGGCAATAACCACCAAGATTTGTTCGGCTGGTGATTTTACAAAGGGACTGGTCGCAGAGGCCTTATCTGAAGCCGGTGCTGGGAACAGGACACTGCTAGTCAAGCTAACCAAACCAGCCCTTATCTCTAGGCTGCTAGCAGTGCCTGCCAACACTCCCACACCAACAACCCAACCACAACCCACAAAACCAACTCCTTTACCACCAAAACCCGTAGCCAATGATCCACCCTTGAAGAAGAAGAGAAGGGTGCTGAGGCTGCAAGATGAAGAAGAGGATGAGGAGGAGGATAGCCTGCCACTCTCAGCAGTTATACCTCTACCCAAAGCCAAACCACAAACCATCAATCCCACCTCACAGCAGGACACTGTGAAGGTTAAGTTAGAAGAGGAGGAGCAGCAGAAAAGACATGATGAGGAAATGCTGAAAAGCATTGACAAATGTTATACTGCTACCACCTCTATAATAAACATGCAGAGAGAAGCTCTGAGGTTATTCATCCTCAAACAAACCTTTCAATATGAAAGGGAGAGGGTGAGAACTTGGCCTGACCCAAGGGTGGCTTACAGGATAGTCAAGAAGGACATGCCTGTAACATACAAAAGCCAACTAAAGAGAATCGTAGATGAAGAGATCTCTGTGGCTATTGTAATAACACCCTGGGAAATAGTGGATGAATTCGAGAAAGCTTATAGAGCCGGCCAAACACCCTTTTCAATGCTAGATAATAGGGTGGTTAGGAAGGGTCTGGTCTATAAGAAGCTTGAGAATTTCCATAGGGATGAGCTCACTTTGTTGTTAGAGGGTAAACACTCTGATGAGTTTGCATATAGGCAAATCACAACACTTGAGCTCAAAAATGGTAGACAGGTCAAGTTCATCTCAGAGCTGTACGGTCAGGAGGGATTGTTCGAAGGTGAGCCTGAAGACCTGTCCAAAGAAGAACAATTGATGTTTCTTCAGGCTTACTGTAGAGAATCCTACCGGCTTGTACGAGGGAGGTAGATCTCATGGATGGGGCAACAGCTCTGTGTCCTATTCCCCAAGACAGAGCTCCCATCCATACTTAGCCAAACAAACACTTGAGACTACCTCCTGGCCAGTGCTTATCTGGGTCAACTTCTAATCTGATCTAGAAGGAAATAGACCAATCTTTATGCCATCAATAAGTGGGACATCCAATAATTAGAGGTTTTGGCTGCATTGGTTCAGGGGGAGTTTGTTGGACCAAAAGAACCAATGAGCCAAAATCAGGAAAACCTCTAAGTCTCACATGCCACTGCTAAAACTGCTAAAGACTATCATCAGCTATTGTGTTCTTTTGCTTGAATGTCAAACTCGAGAGCATATTAGCTCCAGCCTTCTGCTGTTATGACAAAGTCTGAAGAACAAAGCATGAAGATCAAAGAACTGAAGAATATCAGCTGAAGACTCCAAAGTACTGAAGACCAAGTACTGAAGTCTGAAGTACTGATCTTACAAGTACTGAAGACTTCAAGTACTGAAGACTTCAAGTACTGAAGAATCAAAAGCTGAAGAACTAAAGAACTGAAGACCTTCTACTGAAGCACAAAGTCTGAAGACAAAGACTGAAGACAACAACTGATGATATCTACTGAAGTCGTCAGTTGTTATATCATCTGAAGCAAAGTCTGAAGACCAAGTACTGAAGACTCAGAGTTTGTCACAACAACTAAAGAAGTCTTCTTCAGTTGTTGTGGTGGTTTTCCTTTTCAGTAGTTTATTTACTTTCAGTAGTTGTACAACAACTGAAGAGCATGTTCTTCAGTTGTTATAGTATCAGTAGTTATAAACGACTGAAGAGTTTGTTCTTCAGTCGTTGTAGGATTTCAGTAGTTTACTTTTGTCAGCACTTAGGAACTTTTGTAAGAAGATGTCAGTTGTTGACATCTTCAGTAGTTTTATGTTTTGTCAGTTGTAATTTGAATATTCTGTGATGTCAGAAAAAGGACATCATGCCCATCCTTTTGCCGCCTATAAAAGGATGGGTAACCATACTGTTTTAATTGCCGAAACGTGCGACCAATAGAACATTTATTGCTTCGCAGAACTCTTCTCTCTCTATGTTTATGCTTTAATTGCAATATCTTTTATGTTCTTGCTTTAATTGCTAATTAATGTGCTAAATCCGCTGCAAACATAATCTAATTGATCAACACGAGAGGCTAAGATCCTGTCAAAAGGAGGTTATATCACTGCACAAGGAGAAGTGGGAAATCAGAAAGTAAGTTTGATAAGGTAAACTATGTTCAACAACTTCAAATTAACTTACTTTCTATCTCCCAGGTATGCAACAAAGAGTTCAAAGTTGTATTTGACAACAAGAAATGCTATGTTCTGAAAAAGGACTATGTCATTCCGGAGGACCAAGTGTTAATGTCAGCTTCAAGATATAACGATTTGTATTCTTGGACGTCTCAAAGGCTTCCACAACCGATCATCAAGTACAATCCTTCTTGTCAAAGGCAACAGAAAAAGACTCCATCTCCTGTCATAGGAGAATGGGACACATAAATCCCCGGAAGATGAATCACTTGATCAAGAATGATCTAGTGCGTAGAGTAAATGATCAAAACTTCCAACTACCGGATTTCTGTGTCGCATGTAAGAAAGGGAAACAGACAAAGAAGTCTCACAAGGTAAAGAACATTCATTCAGTCAACCTGCCTCTTGAGCTTCTTCACATGGATCTGTTAGGCCCAGTCAGTACAAAGAGCATTGCCGGTGATTTGCACTACTATGTAGTTACGGATGATTACTCACGATTTTCTTGGGTGATGTTTCTGAAATCCAAATCAGAGACATTTGAATCATTCAAAGAGCTAGTTACTACATTGAAGTCACTCTACAAACTGAAGGTAAGGCGAGTTCGCTCAGACAACGGCACTGAGTTCAAGAACCAATGGATGGAGGCATTCTGCAAAGAAAAAGGAATTGTTCACCAATTCACATCTGCTACACTCCTCAAATGAATGGGGTTGCTGAGAGAAAGAATCGTAGCTTGATAGAGACAGCCCGAACGATGCTAGCAGACTCGAAACTGCCTATCCAATTTTGGAACAAAGCAGTAGCTAATGCATGTTACACCCTTAATCGAGTCCTGGTGGTCAAGCATCATGGTAAGATGTGTTACAAGTTACTCCAATGACGTAAACCTAATCTAGAGTATCTCGAACCGTTTGGTGCACCATGTACACTGCTGAAGAAAACTCAGTCAGGGAAATTCAGCGAGAAGGCTGAAGAAGGGATTTTCTTAGGATACAAGATACCAAATAAGAGAGTTTACAATAACTCAACAGGTCAAGTAGAAGTGTGGTGCAATGTTGATGTACAGAGATACACCACCCCCTTGCTCGAAAAGGACCCTCTTCCTTTTTCGACTATGATGGATTCTTTAAATCCTTCAACATCCCTCCTTTTCCTCCTGACGATGAGTTATCGACCAGAATGATGTACGACGTATTAAACACACCATCACTGGATCCGATGACCTCAGTTTCACAAGGTGAGTCTTTTAGTTCTTCAGGGGGAGCACTTGAGGTAAGTGACTCCTCCTCTGATGATGAAGACGTAGCAAATGATTAGGTGGATCAAGGACACCAGGTTCCTACTACTCCAAGTACACAAGCATTTGATGTTGATGCCTCTGACACTTCGGAACCTCAAACTCCCACTACCTCAGATACTGAACCAGCTGTTCACAATCTGGATAATGAGGTAGTTTTACCCACCACTCCTGGATCACGATTAAATGTTTATCATCCGTTGGATAATGTCATTGGAGATGTTAGATCAGGAGTCCAGAGTATAAGTCAGCTATACTCAGCTGGTTATGCCTCGATAATGGAAAAAGGATATCTTCACGATGGTGCATATCGATGTTTTGTGTCTCAATTTGAGACAAAATATGTTAGTGACGCCTTAAAAGATGAGGCATGGGTAAGTTCCATGCAAGAAGAATTTCTTTAATTCAAGAAGTTGGGAGTATGGACTCAAGTCGATAGACCTAAAGGTGCTAAGGTCATTGGCACTAAATGGGTCTTGAAGTGCAAGAAAGACGACCAAGGGGTCATAATAAGAAACAAGGCTCGACTTGTAGTTTAAGGATTTTGAAAAGTCGAGGGCATTGATTACAATGAAGTGTTTGCACCTGTGGCAAGAATGGAAGCAATCCGTATCTTCCTAGCCTATGCATCTTACATGAAGATCAAAGTCTATCAATTAGACGTAAAGGGTGCATTCCTTCATGGTGAAATCCAGGAGACAGTGTACGTCAGTCAACCCGAAGGATTTGAGGATCCGTATCATCAGGACAGAGCTTACAAACTAGATAAGGCTCTCTACGGGCTCCATCAAGCCCCAAGAGCTTGGTATGAGAAACTCTCGACTCATCTTATAAAACATGGCTTTCGCAGAGGAGTGATTGACTGTACACTGTTCATCAAAGAAAATGATGGTGACTTACTGCTAGTTCAGATCTATGTTGATGACATAATCTTTGGCTCCAAAAACAAAGCATTATGTAAAGAATTTGAAGCAGTAATGAAAGCTGAATTTGAGATGAGTGCTATGGGTGAGATGAAGTTCTTTCTCGGGTTACAGGTGGATCAGACACCAAAGGGGATATTTCTGCATTAGACCAAGTATGTAGGCAATATTTTCAATCGATTTGATATGGAGAATGCTTTCGCAGCTGGGACTCCACTTGCTATAAACCATGATGTCGCACACGACAAAAATGGTGATCTGGTGGATGCCACTATGTACCGAGGAATGATCGAATCTCTCATGTATGTCACTCACGACATGTCAATGCTCCAAATATTAGGCGAAACCTAAAGTCAACCATCTCATAGGTGTCAAAAGGATATTTCGTTATCTGAAGGGTACTCCAACACTTGGGTTGTAGTATCCTCATGATGATGACTTTGAGCTTATAGCGTATAGCGATTCGGATTATGGCGGCTGCGAAATGAACTACAAGTCCACTTCAGCAGGATCTCAATTCTTTAGGAGAAGATTAGTCACGTGGCAGTGTAAGAAGCAAACATCGGTGGCTCTGTCAACTTGTGAAGCTGAATATGTTGCTGCTGCAAGCTGCTGTTCATAAATCATCTGGATTCAACAGCAAATGCGGGACTACGGTTTGAAATTCTCTAACACTCCTATATTTGTTGATAATTCTGCTGCTATAGCCGTAACTAAAAATCCGGTCCAACATCCTAAGACCAAACACATCGGAATTAAATACCACTTTATACGTGATTGTTTTGAAAAGAATTTAATCGGTGTTGTTAAAATTAATACGGATTTCAACGCGCTGACCTCTACACAAAAGCTTCTGATAAACCAAGATTTTTATATCTGTTAGAGGTCAACGACGTGAAAAGGAAATGTGAAGTGATTCCAGAAGATGAACATGCTTAGTCCGACAACTGTTTATTTTTTCTTTTTATTTTCTTTTATTTTCTTATTTTAATTTTCCTGTCTTAAAAATCCAAAAACACAAAAAGATTTTTCGTTTTAAAATTTTAGGGGGAGAATAGGTTAGTTTAGTATTAAATTAGTTATTTTATTTAATTACTTAAAAAACGAGGTAGGAGGACAGTCTGGTTATAGAAAGGAGATCGTATTTATGATACTGATTCAAGGATTTTGAAAAATGATAGCACACAGGAACAAAGAGTTTGGTACTTTAAAAGAATTTAACTGATTAAGATGCAAAATTCGAAGTATAAGTCTGAGAAGTCTAAGCAACATAAAAGGAAAAATGATAGTAAAACTAGCTACTGCTAAGGTAACATAGAGAAAGTAGACCTAGAGGTTGCTGGATCACTAGATGACGTATCGGTAGATTCAACACAATTAATAAGTAGATTTCATTGGTGAGTTCAAGCTCAAACTAAGTTGTTCAACAAGCTGTGGATTATCATCTTATCCCTGGTTAACATAATCAACGAAGTTCCAATAAGGGTGAATAGCAAAATAAACGCCATAAATGTGTGCGGATGACCATAAAAATGAGCAAAGGACATAAAAAATGTAAAAAGCGATCAAGCTAATAACCCATGTTGTTAGTGACATCTGTGCAAAAAGAATATAATTGCTCAAACAAGAAGATAGGTTGTGTGCCTATCTGCTGTGCAGTAGCACTGACCTGAGGATAAGCATGACTTAAATATTCTAGAAATCATTGCTGTTTGTGCCTCTCTGCTGTGCGATGGCACTGACTTGAGGCTTGGCATCTCTTTGAAAGCTCTTAGAATAGTGTCTTCTTGTCAAAATACTCGTAGACCGCTCAAAAATCTTCCGAGAAATGTTGATTACCATATAAGTGTGGGATCCACAAATGCTTGTTGAAATAATTAAACCTTAAATCATCACCAATGTATGTCAAAAATCTATGTATGGATTTAAGAGGACAAGTATACTGACAATCATTGTGAGATGCAATTCTTGAAAGTCCAAATCACTGTGTGTATCTTACAGCACTAGTATGATTTCCTAAACTTGCTAATGACTCTCGATGAAAACAAGAATCTAGCATTAAAAGGCTTTGGTAAAATGTCCCAAATGATTTGATAAACCTGTATGATTCCATAATGAATCGTTCCAGTTATGATCAATGTAACTTGATGCTATACTATCTAGAAAGGAAAATCTGGTAGATACTTATCTTAGGATTTCAACCTCACACAAAATTACAAAAATATGTTTTAGTTTTGTCTTTTAGTTCTAGTTGTTTAATTTGTTTAATTTTTAGTCAGTTTAGTTATTAAACGTCGGACTATGTATTGGAATTCTATCTGGGATTTAATCACTTAAAAGGGTCACATCTGAGGTGACCAAATGGGTTTTCAAATGTTAAAAGAGTCACGTCTGAGGTGACAAAATGCTTTTACTGTTAAAAGGATCACGTCTGAGGTGATCAACAGTTTTCTAAGTTAAAATGGTCATGTCTGAGATGATCGAATGCTCGAAATGTTTTATCAATTGTTAATAGGGCTAAGTGTCAAATGGTCATAAAGTCAAACCATACTTATGAGCCATTCGCACGACTGGACCATGAGTATGGACCGGTCGTAC
Organism: Flaveria linearis; assembly: GCA_024085815.1. Classification (NCBI taxonomy): domain Eukaryota; kingdom Viridiplantae; phylum Streptophyta; class Magnoliopsida; order Asterales; family Asteraceae; genus Flaveria; species Flaveria linearis. The sequence continues at coordinate 17,023,136 of CM044004.1, read as the reverse complement.
GATTGCACTATACGTATGAGCCATTCGCACCACTGGACCATGAGTATGGACTAGCCGTACGATTGAACCATACGTATGAGCCCAATCGCACGACAAACCCACACGTATTGACCAGACGCACGATTGGACCATAAGCATGAGTAAATTCACACGATTGGACCACAAGACTGAACCAATCGCATGAATGGAGGTGACCAAATAAGTCAGTCGCACGACTGAAACCTAGTCGCACGACTGAATGTGACCGACTGAGCCAATCGCACGATTGAAGAGTGCGAATGGATCCAGTCACACAACTGGAGGAACCCTAGTATAAATAGAGGGGGAGGCGGTCGCGGAAGCCCATTCACCCTCAATCGCCCTTAAATCGCACGAAGCACTGTTGCTCTGCCTGATTTTTTCTGACTTTTAACGACCACTGAGTGTTGTGATCTAATGTTTCTAGTGTTAATCCGAGTAGTGCGCGAGATATTCACTCCAAATTTCAAGCAATTCGTGCCCTAATGCTTAAATTAAGCCCTAAACTTAACCGAAACTTAGTTTGCCTAAGAAACCTATAAAACTAAGTATATTGTTCAAATAAAGTTATTAGGTGTTATGTCGGTCATTTGCGAGACTAATGAGCCAAACCACGAAGTTTAACATCAAGTTTTGCTAAAAATTTGAATTTGAAAAACAAAATAGTCTGTCGTGCGAATGGACACCCTGATGAACTTCAATCGAACGACTGAGCTGTATGAATGGCTCAATCGCACGACTGAACTGGACGAATGGCTCAATCGCATGACTGAACCATGCATATGATCTCAGTCGCACGACAGATGTAAACGCATGGGATAGCATCCGACTAAGCCCAGTCGCATGCTCAGTCGTACGTATGAGCTCATTTGCATGACTAGTTCTCAGTCGTACAGTTCATTCGCACGATAGAACAGAAGATTTCAAGTCCAATGAATCAAATTGTTACTTATTGACACACACTAATGTTTATTTGCATTGTGTAACAGATGGCGAGTCGTTGGACTATGAGCACAAAGCATAACCTTTGTGCTCATCCGCATCTAACCTCCCAGAAAATGGCTGAGTTCTCGGGCATTTTTACCTTCTTATGGAGATCTAGGAGCTTCCGTATTATATCGACTCAGTGCACTACGTACCGCTTAGTTCAGCAGGCTTTTTGGGAAAGCGTTGTAGTCGACAGGTCCTCAGAGCCCCACTGTATCAGGAGCTCCATTTTTGGTCAGGCTATAGAGATCACTGAGGATGATCTCAGGATAGTCTTGGAGTTTGGGGATGATCCAGACTGCCCTACACAAATGCACCCACTGACTGTACGAGGCTGTTTTCTGTGAGCCAAGTACTCGGGGGATATCAACACAGGTGTGCTCAACAAGAGCAACCTGTGCCCCCAATTCAAGTACTTAGCCCATGTGCTACTTAAGTGCATTGCCTCAAGGAATGGAGGTTTCGATGAGATGTCCGACCAGATTCAGAACGCCTATGTGGCGTTGGTGCTGAACCATCCGTTCAGCTTCTCAAGGATGATCTTCACCTGCCTGGTGGAGAACATCGAGGCGAAGGGCAAGGAGAGCTTCTGCATGTAACCTCGCTTTATGCAGATGATTATTGACCAGAAGCTCCCTTTGCTGCCAAAGAGAAGGTGGATGCCGTGGTGCTTGAGGTGATGGACAATACCACCTTAGGCAGGATGAAGGTGTACAGGGGGAGGTAGGTGATACCCCCTGTCAGGCGGTTGTTTGGGCAATTGGCCCGAGAGGACTACGTCGCGCCAGCGAAGAAGAAGTGGCGCCATGATGATAGTGACTCAGACACTGAGCAGATAGTGCTCCCCGCTGATGATTCTGATGATGATGATGATAGCGGTGATGGTGGAGACGCTGGCCCCACCCAAACTTAGGCCACTACTACTGATGTGACATCTCCATCATCCACCCAAGGAGGAGCAGAGACTACAGGTTTCCATCAGGACTTCCAACCTGATGAGGAGGAGGAGTCTCATGAAGAGCCTCTGGTGAGAACGGTGGGGAGCCGGGTCGTAGCCACGGAGAGGGGGATTAGGGCGGCATGTGGACGCCAGGGCTAGTTTGGGGAGGCTGCTACTGATCCATCTTACACCCAGACAAGCCCAGTACCCAAGGGGGAGCCACTGTCTCTGAGGGCTCGAAGAGAAAGAGAATGGCTCAACCCTACGGGAAGAAGGGGAAGAGGCCCAGCTTCATATTGATCACCACCATTTCTACCACTCCACCTACCACTTCTACCACTCCACCCACCACTACTATCACACCACCCACCACTACTACCACACCATCCACCACTACTACTACACCTCCATCTTCCACTACTACAGCCTACACTACACCACCCATTTATACTCCACCACCCATATTCACCACTGCCACCACTACCACCACCAGCCACCAAACCGGTCCCTTATCACACACCACATTCACCACAGGATCATCTCTACCTCCCATTGGAGTAGAGGAACAGCTGTCAGCACTCAACCTTATGGTGCTGAAGCTGTTGGGTGCTGATGAAGAAAAGGCCGCTCGACTACGTCAGCTTGAGGAGCTCTAAACGCTACCCAAGCACAGCAGATCTCACAGCAAGCTCGGCAAATTGCCCAACTCCAGGAGCATAACGTCTAATCAGCAAAGAAGATAGAGGAGTTAGAGGCTTCCAACAAGACCATCATGCTCAAGCTCAAAGGATCAAAGGATGACCAACTCAATGTAAGAGAAGGAGATGATGATGATGATGTTGATGATGATGATGATGATGATGATGATGATGATGATGATGATGATGATGATGATGATGATGATGATGGTGGTGGTGAAGATAATGATAGTGATGTTGATGAGGCCAGTGAAGATGGAAAGACAAGAGGAAGGCAGGATGATGATGATGATGATGATGAAGGAGATACAGGTGCATCTGCCTCAGCTCAGGGTCAAGAGAGAAGAACAAAGAGAAAGCAAGACCAAAGAGCATCATCTTCTGCTCCACCTGCTGACGAGCCCATGATTCAGGACAAAAGTAATGCTTAAGTATTTATGTATTTGTAAGCTTTTGTTCTTGAAACTTGTATTAAACTTATGTACATAATGTTTATATATATTTGATATTCAACTGTCTTGATTATTGACTAATGGTTGATGTATTTACATGTTTAAATCAAGCAAATCAATCATCTCAGCAAGATGAGTATGATATTACTCCCCTTCAGCAAATCAAGTCTCAACTTACAATGATACTTGATTTGCAAGGGATTGTCAGGAGGTCTATGAGTTATACTCCCGAAGAAGGAGAAATAATTCATGACCTTACTGATGAGCAACTTGCTGAGATGTTCCGGCTCAACCCGGACGAGATTGTCAAGGACGCCCCTACCGTTGATGTGGCTAAGGACGACAAGCTTAATGATGTGGATGAAATAGAGATTGAAGACGTCACAGCCCAGCATTATCCAGAGTACACTGACCGAGAGGGAAATGTAGTCCCCAATTTGGGTGATAGTCTCGGAAGTGATACATTTGATTAGCTGGATCAGATGGAGAAGGAGGCGGAGAAGTTAGAAAGCCAAGCCCAAGCCTCAGACGCCGATGTTGACATAAAAAAGGCTGAATGGGCGGCTTGTTTTGTAGAGATCTGAGCCCAACGCACTGCTCCAAAGCCGAGCACCTACACCAAGCTCTATAAAGTAAAGAAGCATCTAAAGGTGTCAAGAAAGATTATTGCATGGGCATATTTTGAGGATCTAAATGCCTATGCTATCAAGAGGGAGAAGGGAATAGAGTACTTTAGATTTCTACATGATCTAAAGACTCTTCCAGGTTTTGAGCTCAACCAGCTGGCATGCTTAAAGTTGTTGTATGTTGACGCGAGAAAGAAGTCAGGCTGGTTTGAGGCTGCTTTGAGGAGAGAGTACCACACTAGGTGGGTTAACTTCAGACCTCAACAACCGACGAGGTACATCAGAAGGTCTAAAGTTGATTCCATTACTGGTAACCCTAAGGTAGTGTTGAAGTGGAGTCCTCTGCGCACAATGTCAAGAATCCCTCTAAGGGAAATGCCACAGGACTTCACTCCACACTTCAAGTGGTGGTATTACGATTGAAGAATAGGTGAAGCTGTGATAGTCTTGCAAAAAAAGAGCCAAATGGATACTATCCGGGTATTTAACCTAATGTGGTTAACTAACTTGTATGCTGATGATGTATATACATTGTACAAGTGGCCACTGTTTTATGATTTGCAATAAATTGTACAAGCCCTCCAGTTCCTAAATGTTATAAGACTCTGTTTCGCGTTTGAGATAAATGCCAGAGTTATAAGAGAGGAAAAGTACAGGAAATTTGATGAGCTAATGAAGAATTTTAGACAGTGATGTAAACTAGGTCTAAGGGGGAGTTTGTTGATACATATGCACCTAGTTTAGGAGCTCAATGTAAAATGTCTTTCATGTCTTACATATATATAATTGAATGGGTATGAATGAAATACAATGTGTGGTTGATGCTTATAATGTTTAATATTTCATTGTTTATTGTATGATAACGCATATTGAACTAACTATATAGGTTTGTGGTTGTATGTATAGTTCTTAGTCAAATATGGTTGAGAAACGTGTTTAAACTTAATCATGTGAAGTTCTCATGCGAATGGACCATGCGAATGGACCAAACGCATGAATACTTCATGCTAATGAACCAGTCGCACGATTGAACCAGGAGACTGGATCAGTCGCACGATTGTGACATGAGATTGAATCAGTCGTACCACTGGACCTCCAGTCATGAGGATGGATCAACCGCATGCTTCAGTCGCACGACTAAACCATGCTAATGGTTCAGTCATACGAATGGAAAACCCTAACCTAAAAATACCACTTAATTCGTGGAAAAAAGAGAGAATTCGAATAGCTAGGCACATAATAGTACCCTAGTCGTCCAGAGGCTCAAGAAAACCTGTTCCAACTTCTTTGTTCATTTCTGATCAATTCTTATTCGTTCTTAACGTTTGTTTCATCGTAGGATTGATCAGATTGTCCTTCTCACTGATTTGATCGCCAATCAAATAGGATTCCGCACTATTTGATCTGGTTTCACGCATTATCAGTTAGTACTCCGTACGTACGCAGTCCTAACAGAAAGAGACAGAGAGAAATGAGGGTCAAGCCCAAGCCTCAGACGCCGATATTGACATCAAAAAGGCTGAATGAGCGGCTTTTTTTGAAGAGATCCGAGCCCAATGCACTGCTCCAAAGCCGAGTGCCTACACCAAGCTCTACAAAGTGAAGAAGCATCTAATGGTGTCAGGAAAGATTATAGCGTGGGCATATTTTGAGGATCTAAATGCCTATGCTATCAAGAGAGAGAAGGGAATAGAGTACTTCAGATTCCTACATGATCTGAAGACTCTTTCCGGTTTTGAGCTCAACCAGCTGGCACGCTTAAAGTTGCTGTATGCTGACCCGAGAAAGAAGTCAGGCTGGTTTGAGGCTGCATTGAGGAGAGAATACCACACCAGGTGGGTTAACTTCAGTCCTCAATAACTGACGAGGTAAATCAGAAGGTCTGAAGTTATTCCATTACTGGAAAGCCTAAGGTAGTGTTGAAGTGGAGTCCTCCACACACAATGTCAAGAATCCCTTTAAGGTAAATGCCATAGGACTTCACTCCACACTTCAAGTGGTGGTACTATGATTGGAGAACAGGTGAAGTTGTTATAGTCTTACAAAAAGAGAGCCAAATGGATACTATTCGGGTATTTGACCCAATGTGGCTGACTAACTTGTCTGCTGATGATGTATACACATTGTACAAGTGGCTACTTTTTTATGATTCGTAAGACATTGTACAAGCCCTCCAGTTTCAAAATGTTATAAGACTCTGTTTTGTGTTTGAGATAAATGTCGAAGTTACAAGAGATGAGAAGTATAAGTTGATGAGCTGATGAAGAATGTTAGACAATAAAGTAAACTAGGTCCAAGGGGGAGTTTATTGATACATGTGTACCTAGTTTAGGAGCTAAATGTAAAATGTCTTTCATGTCTTACATATATGTAATTGAATGGGTATGAATGAAATACAATGTGTGGTTGATGCTTATAATGTTTAATATTTCATTGTTTAGTGTGTGATAACTTATAGTGAACTAACTATATAGGTTTGTGAATCGTATGAAGTGTTCATGCGAATGGACTATGCTAATGGACCATACGCATGAACACTTCATGCTAATGGACCAGTCGCACGACTGAATCAGGAGACTGGATCAGTCGCACGATTGAAACATAAGATTGGCTCAATCGCATGACTAAATCTTTAGTCGTGCGTATGAACCAATCGTATGATTCAGTCACACGACTGAACCATACTAATGGTTCAGTCGCACGACTGAGGACAACAAACCTATAAATACTACTTAATTCATGGAAAAGCATAACAATTGAAGAGATTTGAATACCTACACACACAATCATACCCTAGCCGTCCAGAGGCTCAAGAAAACCTGTTCCAACGTCATAGTTTGTTTCTGATCAATTCTTGTTCGTTCTTAACGTTTGTTTCATCGTAGGATTGATCAGATTGTCGTTCTCACTGATTGGATCGCCAATCAAATAGGATTCCACACTATTTGATCTGGTTTCACGCATTATCAGTTTAGTACTCCGTACGTACACGGTCCTAACACAATTGATTATATCTTACTTTCCATTGCTTCTATCCATTGAGGGTATTCTGCTGCTTCTTCATGATTTCTTGGTTCTTCATCATATGCTAGGTTTAGATGTTTATATTCTTCTGGATTAAGAGCTCTAGTTTCTCTATATATGTTGCTTAGTGATCTATAACCTTTGACTATTATGTTCTCTGAATCTGGTGAGTGTGAACTATCTTCAATTGTTATAGGAGATCTTTCAATTTCTTGAACACTTTCTTGCATTTCTTGTATTGTTATTGGTGTTCTTATTGCTGCAATAGGTGTGTTCAAATCTTCAATGTTTTCATTTTGATCTTTAAAATTTTCACCATCAGATTCTTCTTGTTCATTTTCACTTTCTTGATCTTAAGCAACGTCTTGGTCTTGATCTCTATGTATGACAACCCTTGTCCATGATGGTCCATTATCACTTACTTGCTCTAGGTAGGTATCCCAATTCCATGATTCAGTTTCAACAAAGAGTACATCTCTACTAATTCTTATATTGCTTTTTATTGGATCAAATAGTCTGTAGGCTTTTGATCCTTCTTCATTCCCAAATGTACCATTTTCTTGCTTCTATCATCTAGCTTCTTTACATGAGTTGCTGGTACCTTCATGTAAGCTACACATCCAAATATTCTTATGTGCTTGATGTTAGGAACCTTTCCTTTCAATGCTTCATAGGGTGTCTTCCCCTTTACTGCTTTGGTGGGAACACGATTTAATAAGTATACTGCTTGTCATGTTGCTTTTGCCTAAAGATTTGGAGGTACATTCATAGCCTTTAACATGCTTCTTGTTAAGCTCATTATGGAATGATTCTTTCTCTCAACTACACCATTTTGTTAAGGCGTGTAGGGAGCAGTTAGATATCTTAGAATTCCTTGATCTTCACAATATGCATTTAGTAAATTTGATGTGAATTCTCCTCCACGGTCAGTTCTTAATCTTTTAAGCTTGCAGTTCGTTTTAGTTTAAGCTTCACTTCTAAACTTTTTAAAGTGTATGGACACTTGGTCTTTTGTCTTAAGCATATAGATTCACATATATCTTGAGTAATCATCAACTAATAGAAAGAAATAATTGTTACTAACTAAGGATGTGGGTGTGATCTGTCCATATAGATCTACATGTACAAGCTCTAGAGGCTTCAATGCTCTAAAGTTGGCTTGAGAGGGAAAATGCAGTCTACTTTGTTTTCCCATGAGACATGCATCATAAATTTGAGTAGGATGATCTATTTTTGGTATCCCACGTGCCATTCCTTTTGTACTTAGCTGCTTCAGTGAATCAAAATTCACATGTTCCCTACGTGCATGCATAGCTATGCAGGTGTGTCTATCTTCACTTGTAGACAAATATGGCTTGCTATTCTTAGCTTAACCTTGTAGAGTCTATTCATAGCTCTTGGGACTTTCATCAACAAATTGTTGTGAGGATCATATATCCAAAGATGATCGTTCTTCATAATGACTTTACATCCAGTTTCTGTTACTTGTCCAAGACTTAGGATGTTGCTTTGGAGGTGTGGAATGTAATAGACTTCTGTTATTAGTCTTTGTTCACCGTTCTTGCATTCCTATAAGATTAATCATTTCCTTTTAATGTGGACACACAAGCCATCTCCAAATTTAACATTTCCTTTTATGTCTTCATTTAATTCTGTGAAGTAGGAGCGCTCACATGTCATGTGATTGCTTGCTCCATTGTCCAAGTACCATATTCCATCTCTTGTGTTATCTTCTTGATAACGTTATAGTAGGACTTTAGGTTCATTTAGAACTACTTCTTGTTCTTCACCTATTGCCATAAGTATGTAGGTTCTTCAACCTCCATTACAAGGTGAGATTCTTCTTGCTTAACTCGAGGTTTAGGACATTTAGGTGCTATGTGACCAAGTTCACCGAAGTCATAACACCTTATCTCTTTATTAGACTTGTTATTATCAAAATAACATTTCTTAGTGAAACTCTTTTCACTCTGATCTGATTGACTATTCTTGTCAAAATTCTTCTTCTCAAATCTTTGTCCTTTGTTGTAGCTGTTGAACTTTCTATAGTTCTGCTTACCTCGATTCTGGTTGTAGTTCTTGTGGTTGTTATAAGGCTTCTTCTCATGCCTTGAAAATAACAACTTCTCTTGATTTGTAGAACCAAACTTCTTATCTTCTCTAGACTTAAGTTGTTCCTCATAGGCTTTAAGTCTTCCAATGGCTTCATCTAATGTCATTGTGTCCATGTCTAAATATTGCTCTATTGATGCAATAATTTATAGGAACTTGTCTGGTACTGAATCTAACAAATTTCACACCAAGACTGATTCATCAAATTTAGTTCCTAGGGATTTTGACTTCGTACTGATTGCACTTAATCTACCAGCAATGGTCAATTGTCTCTCTTTCATTGTAAGCATCTCGAATTCTGTGCGTAATGATTAAATTCTAGCCTTTTGGACTCTATCAACTCCAATGTGTCTTGTCTTTAAGGCTTCCTATATTTCACTGGCTGTAGTGTGGGACGCTACTTGCATCACCATATCTTCTGGTATTGCTTGAAAGAGGTAGGCAATCATTGTCCTATCTTTCTTGTCATCTACTTTAGCTCCTTCAGGTGGTTCTACTACTTCCCAAAGGTTGTTGGCATTCAATATAGCCTTTACACGAATAGTCCAAATCATGTAGTTTGTAGATGTAAGCATTGGTGTTTGGAGGCTGATTAAGAATGTATCCTTATTGATAGTCTCAACCTTATTATATTCTTTCGTCATCTCGGGTTTGCATTCCTTCTTAGGAGACTTCTTTTTTTCAAATTGTTCTTAACTATGAACTATCCAAGTTTTGTAGGAACGGGTTTGACTACTCTAATTTTGTCAAACTTGATTTTTGACTACTCCAATCTTGTCAAAAATTATTTAATTTTGACTACTCGGATTTCGTCAAACTTATTAATTATTTTGATTTTTCCGGATTAAACCAAAATATTCTTTATAAAAAAAATTTAATTTTCTTTTATTAAACTTTGTTTTAAAAATAATGTTCCTAAAATAATATCCCTCCAAAAATAAAAAAATGTTTTTATTAAAAGTCAACAGATTGACTTTTCTTTTAAAATTCCTTAAAAAACGTTTTATGTGAAAATTCAGCTTTCGACTAAACAAAATTTTCTTTATTTTCTTTAAAAATACGTTTGTTTGACTTCCAAGAAGCCAAAATTGCCCAACTTATAATATTAATCCTAAATTTCTTTTCCCTTTTCTCGTTTGAACCCGATGAGAACGAATCACAAAATTCGTTTCAACCTTTCGGTTTCTGATCAATAATCAATCGATTAATCCGATGTTTCCTAATCAGATTTCTGGTTCAAAATAGATAGCCTTTCGATCGAATACAAATCAAAATCAGGTTTGATTCGAATCAAAGGTTTCGAATTTGTTGTTCTTTGACTCTGTTTAATTCGTAAAAGCAGTTTGATTTTGTTTAAAAATGATTTCGTAAATTTCAATTTTCAAAAGTTTTCAAAAGAAAAATGGTCTGTTTATTATTTTTTTTTTTTGAAATGGTTTTTTTATCAAAATCTGTAAATTGCGATTTAACAACAAGTTTGTATTCGATTTACTCTATGCATATAGGGATAGGGATTAGTACTATTCTTTATGGTGATTCGTTTCGATTTCGTGTTATATGATTTCGCCAGTGAGTCGTCGCAATTCTCTGTTTTTTAGATGAGTCTCAAAAAAACGGGTATGGGCGTCTAAATTCTGATTCTTTCTGATCGGTTGAATATGGCAAGTTATTCTGAAGTTGTTGATCGAATTGATGTTAACAGTTTTGTCCACTTTTTGCATCTGTCATTCGTATTCAAAACAGGGGATAAGCAATTCGATCTAGTTCTTCGTTCTTTATGATAACCGTTGCTCTGATACCAATTGATGTCACAGGTATGTTCCGAGGATCGATTTGGTCGTGTGGATTGAGAAAGAATTTGTGAGAACTCAAAGATGCATTACTTATAAATGATTTGAGTTACAAGAGTATATATAGGCACGGTTGTGGCGGTTATGGTAGTTAAATAACTGCCAACCGACTTAACTATCTATGCTAACTATCTATTATACAAATGTGATAAATAAACTATAGGTTAGGAGTGGAGAAGAGAATTATTAACTAACAATATGCTGAATAACATCTAGAAAACCGGTTAAATTTAATGACAGTGCGTATTTGAACAAATATGTATACACATCGAACTTCATATTCTTATTAGCAATATCCAATGGTTACTGTTCCTTAATGTCTAGAATCACCAACAGTCGTTTCCTCTTCTGAACCAAGAGTTGGGCTGTGTATATGTTACCAACCATTGCAGCAATGTGTAGCACTGTTCGGTGCCTATCATCTTTGGTTTCAACTTCTTCATCTGATAGACACTCAAGCGGTTTTCAACGAAATAGTTATGGCCCATTTCAACTGCTATGTGAAGGATTGTATCGTCAATGCCAGTGATGGCTTCTGTGGCTGCATATTTATGGTGTTTCAATATGGATTTTGCTTTCCACCAACACCCTTCACGAGCAGCCTCATACAATCTCTTCAGTCTATCTGTATTTTCTCTTCCTAGAATGACTCTTACAGCTTCTTCTTCGACTATAATTGCTCGCCAACCACCTGCAATTCATTTTAGAATTTAAGTATATAAAACAATCTACAAAGCTGATGTATTAAGGGAAAGTATTCAAAGGTGAAACAAAATCAGACCATAGAAGCATATTACTCGACCCTACTATGGAAATCAAATACGTGGTAGTTAATAGAGTACGTATGGTCTACGTAGCCTCTGGATGGATTAAAGAAGGAATGTAGTCCATTCCAAAGTGCTTCTGCCGACGTAACTGAGTTATATTCTTCGAAATCCTTAAGCCCTTTTTCATCCATAGAGCCAATAATCCGGCCTTTGACAAGTCTATCATATGGCCCAATAGATACTGGCTCTGGAAAATCATTAACAACGACGTGAAACAAATTCTAACTAACTAAAAGGCGTGTCATCTGGGCCTCCCAGATAGGATAGTTGCTTTGGTTGGAAAGCTTCACTGAAACAATGTTGGAGACATTAACATGTGATAGCTTAATAAACTTGAGGTCTTCTTTTAGTTCAGATACAGCAGGTGCAATGACATCAAGTGCGGAAACATCGAGTTCACTCGATGAACCAGCCATATATCTCTTAGTTTTGAATCTCAGCAAGAAAATATCACTTCAAGGTTATTCATATAAATACAAGCTATCAAGTACTCATTGAATCAAACCCTCCCCAGATCCAACAATGCAAAATTGACAACTCAGAGTTGGTGATCATGATGAGTATAAAAAGGAAGACCAAGAAAACAAATGCAGTGATGATTTTGCTTATGAAGGCAACCTATCAACATAATTAAAATTTTAATATCATATTCAATTCAAATCTTATGTTTGATGCTGTTTCTAACTTCAAATTTGGAGTTGAAGGGAGCTGGGTATGTACAACTCAATTACAACTAACAAGTGACACCCTTACTATGAAACTATTACAATTAACCTCTTGTTAATTAATATGTAACAATATGATGGCAACACAATCCTATATCAGACCATGATATAATAAGATTGCGTGCTAGTTATAATCTAATTCTTAACTGTTGTTCGTTCTATCTTTTAAATCGTGATTATATATTCCACTAGCTCCTGATAATTCATCTGACTCACATGCTATCACTACAACAAATTCATCCATAGGGATGAAATGTACATGGGTTTTGGCGACAACAAGGGTTTGTTAATCTTTAGGTTTTTGTGCCTATAGACTTTTACCAATAGTTGTTACTTTCGTCAGAATAGCCTCGCATATGCCGACAACTTGTCTTGGCTATGGGCTTATCGACAATTTTTAATACATTAATAAATATTTATTCATTTAATTTTCAACATGTAGCGGCGACATGTAGTCATTATAAGACCACCAGATTTGTTTTTAATTAATGTTTTCTGTTAGCTATGGCGATGATATATCGTCACTATAGGTTTTTGTTAAGAAAATTGTCATATTCTTCTTCATCGTTTTATTCATTTCCATTCTCAAACATATTAGTTTATCTTTATTATTCTTTTTTCTTATTCCTTTTCTTTTTTGTAGGAAAGTTGGGCTGAGTGTTGCAAATCCTATTGGGCTTGTAGCTGTGTTGGGCTTGGATTGCTACTGTTGTGGGCCTCGCATCTTTATAAGGATGTGTGCTTTGATGAGTTAATCATCCTCACGCATATCTTTTTTCTTCAAAAGACGCTCCAGTATCTCTTTCTCTCGTTCATCTTCTAGGGTTTTCTCATATCATTGAACCCTATGGTTGTTCATCTGTTCTTATTGATCAGATCATTGCATTAATGATCTGATTGTGTTCTTGTCTCATTCTCTATTGTTGCAATTGGTTTCCTTGAGATTTATTGTTACATTTTTGAGATCTATACTACTTAATACAAATTACATTTGTTCTTCCGTTTGAGCTTTGAGATTATTGTTTTATGACATGGTATCAGAGCCTGAGAGGCTCTGTTATGTGTGTTGTCTCCTTGATTCTGGCTGTTTTCTTCCACTCACTCTTGTGTTTAAGATTCTAGGGTTTCAAAAATTCATTGTTGGTGAGGATTCTTGTATGGTAAGGGTCTTCCATATCCTGAAACCCTTATATCTGGCACTCTGATTCACTGATTTGTATTGCTATTCTCTATTCAGATTGCGTAACCCTAAGTGAAGGTTACGAATCAGAATCCTCTGGAAGGATTAACTCTCGGCGTCTGGACTTGTGTTGCTATTCTCTGGTTCCGATTGCGTAACCTTAAGTGAAGGTTATGAATCTGAATCCTCTAGAATGATTACCCTAATTTGGGCAATCCCTTCGGTAAGATCTTTCCTTGTTTCTCTGTTTTTCATCTTGGTTAATTTGTAGACTCTGTTTGGTCGGGTTAGGAGGACAAGCATTTGGTATATTGTGTTCTTATTTCTTATCTGTTTAGTTCTATATATCTATTTTGCATCACTTGTTTGCGTTATTTTTGGTTGTGTGCCTGTGTAATAAACCTTGCTAATCCTTGATCTGCCATCTTGAATGGCGTGCAAATCTAGCGCTGGCTTGGTTGATTGTTTTGTGCGTGTGCTTGTGTGCTCTTGCATTCTGATCTATTTTTCTCTTCTAATTGTTCTTGATCTATGATGGCTGAGGGTATAGTTACCGTCCTTAAAACCCTTGTTAGTAAGTTGGATGCTAGTGATCCGCTATATCTTCTTGCAAGTGATTCGAGTAATCTGAACATAGTAACTGTAAAACTAAAGGGAACAGAGAATTACACCATTTGGGCAAACTCAATAAAATTAGCTTTGCAAGTAAAAAATAAACTAGGATTTATTGATGGAAAATGCAAAAACTCACAATAATAAGATACTAGAAAACCAATAGGAGCGGTGTAATTTGTTGTTCTCACGTGGCTTCTGTATTCTGTTCTTGAGGAGCTATATATAGGATAGGTCTATTCTAAACTAGCTTCTGAAGAATGGGCTGATTTAAAAGAAACCTATAATAAAGTTGATGGATTAATTGTCTTTGATTTATATCAAAAAATTAACTCTGTCCCACAAAGTGGATCCACTGTTGTAGAATACTATCACAAGTTAAATACTATGTGGAAACAATTCGATGCAATGGTACAATTACCAATAAATTTTTCTGATAATAAAAAGAAACCTAATAGATGTCCAAACCCTAACTTGAAATGCCATGTAACCTTTCGTATTTTGTTAAATAAAATTAACGTCGTTATATTCTTGAAATGACCATTTTTGTCACTAATGAAACTATGTGGATTACTTATGCTTGTTTCTTTGTTTTACATTAAATCTTTAATTTAAAGGTTAATAATTAACTATTAAATTAAGCATAATAATAATAATAATAATAATAATAATAATAATAATAATAATAATAATAATAATAATAATAATAATTTAATATAATGATAATGATGATGATAATAATAATAATAATAATATTAAAAAAAGTTAAAATAATAATAATAATAGAAATAATAATTTGTAAAAGTTAAATAATTAATAAGTTATAAAATAGTTAAAAATTAAGGTTTAATTAAACTGTTGGATCATGATAAAGGCTGGTGCAACCAAAACCATTTCACTTAGTCAATTTTGGTGCTACATTCAAAGGCTTCCGAAGCTAAGTATGAGAACTTTCGAAGGTTGAAGAGTTCTTCCGAAGACAAGTAAAAGATCAACTTCCGAAGACAAACTCTACTTCCGAAGACAAAGAAGAAGTCCCCAAGCCTCGGAAGAAGCAGTCTTCCGAAGTATAAATGGCTTCGGAAGAAGTTATTCTTCCGAAGCAATTTAACCTTCGGAAGACACTGCTATAAACCAGTGGACATAAGTATGGTCTCTGACATTCCGCTGCAGACTTCAGATACAACATGGCTTCTTCCTAAAGAGCCATGTAGTTGACCATACTTTATTCCACTGTTTACCTTTTTATGATAGTACATGTTACTAACCTTAGTTGGTGACAAAAGGTAAGTCAGGGACATGTCCTGACTACCAAATCTCAGATAAAATATCCGAGATACCTTAACCTATAGTCTTGTAGTATAGGCTTTTGGTTATAGGTTTCCAGCTGGTATCAAAGTATATCGGCTGTAGGTAGTATTATATATATAGTTCTCATTGTAACTCATTAGATAGAGATTGTGCTTGCAAGAGTCTTGTAATCCTTTGAGTTGAGAATCAATATATAAAAGTACCTTGAAAATTACTTCCTGTGTTTATTATCATTTGCTACTTGTTATATTGTGATCAACTCTTGTTAGACTCTTTCTGAGTGTTGTTCTAGGTGAGTTTGAGAGAAAACCACTTGTTAAGTGACCAATACCGATCCTGCAATTGGTATCAGAGCTTTGTTTGGCTCTTGATTGCGTGATCTAACCATCCAAATCAACTTGTTTTTCACTCCTCCCTAAAACCCACTCACTCAAATGGCCGCTCTCACTAAAGCTGATATGGAAACTGGTACCATGACCAAGTCCCCACTGATCACCCCTGAAGATTTTGACACATGGTGCACAAGAATGGAAGGCTTCATCAAGTGTCAAGACTCAAGGATGTGGGACTCCATTGTTAATGGTCCTTTCATACCAAGCACTACTTCTGCTACTGGTAATCGTATTATTCCAAAAGATGTGGATGATTACTCAGAAGAAGATAGGAAAAGAATAGAGCTTGATCAAAGGGCTATGACTTCTCTTAAACTGCTCTTCCAAACTCCATCATAGAGGCTTCAAAAAATGCAAGACAGCTAAAGACTTATGGGATGCATTGAAGCTTATGTATGAAGGATCCAATGAAACTAAAGAAGAACAAGAAGGATCTCTTAAAGCAGCAGTTTGAAAACTTCACTTTCAAGGCTGGTGAGACCTTGACTCAACAATACTTCAGGTATGTTAAGATAGTGGATATCTGGTGGATATTGGAGTAACTCTTGAGAACAGGGACATAGTAAGGAAGTTCATGTCTTCCCTTCCTAAACTATGGACACACTATTGTGTTGTGATCAAGAGAACATCAGACCTTAAGACTCTTACTCTCACAGAGTTGTATGGTATCCTCAGTGCATTCCAGATGGAGATGAACATGCAAAACTCCTCTGGTAACTCCAATAACCAACTGAGTTCAGCCCTTCATGTGGTTGAAAGGGAAAGCATAGAACCACAACATCAGTTCTATGCTACCCTGACAACTCACAAAATGGACCCTACATTACTCTACCTGATACTCCAAAGTCTCAACAGGCTCAACACAACTCCTTTCAGGATAGTTGTGCCTTTGTCTCTGGAAGTGGACACTCTGGTGATTTTCAATATTGCTTTGATGATCTTGAGTGCTTCAGTCCAGATGATGTAGAGTATATGGACATTGTCCAACAGATGGCTCTCTTAACCTACAGAGCAAAGAAGTTCTTCAAGAGAACTGGAAGGCAATTCCCTCAAAACCCTGCCAACAGCAAGTTTGGGTTTGACAAGATGAAAGCAAAGTGCTACAACTGCAACCAACTGGGTCACTTTGCTAGGGAATGCAAGGCTCCCAAAAACAACCCGGGAACCCCACAGGCCTCCACACATCCCTCAACCTCGAAGTCTAAAGAAAAGACAACTGAAACAGCTGCAATAGCTCAAGATGTTGACTGGAGCTTCATGGTACAGGATGTGACTCCTGCTCAAGCACTCATGGCCGGAACAGATGATGCTCAGGTATATGAACATCTTTGCACTCCAGCCTGTATTGCTAAAGTTAAACTTTACAAGGATTACAATATGGAAATCAGATCTGATGTTGAGTCTTTAAATATCTTAAAATCTGACTTTAAAAGAGCTGAATCTGACTATCAAAAGAAAATTGATGAGTTAGAGAAAACTGTGTCTCTTTTAAAACATGAACAAACCAACTATAAGACTCAAATCAAAGATCTGATATCCAAGCTGTCTGAAGCTCAAGCCCAGCTTGTCACTGCTGAGGCTCAGGCCAGGAAGCAAGCTATTGCTGAGCAAAACTTCCAAGCTATTCTTGCATCATCCTCCCATTCCAAATGTTTTATCAAAACAAAGGAGGGTTGGGAACCAATGAAATCGCTCCACCACACTCTTATGAGTCTATTAGACAACCTAGATGTGGTACTGAGGAGCAAGAGGTTCCAACTGCTGACCCTTCTTCACTAGAGTTGAAGGAGGATGCAACAATAGTGGCCACCACAGGGAAGAAACAGGTAAATGCACCCATCTCCTCCTGTGAAGATCAAATCCTAACCACCAAGGCAAGAAGAAGCAGAGCTAAAGCTGCTAGAAAGACTGCCAAGAAGGTTGCTGAGTCTAAGCTAAAGATCGACCCAAAGCAAAAGGTGTCTTTATCTCAGCTGGATTTCAAGTGTTAGGTACCTCTGATTCAGGAAAGGAGTGTAATACCAGCACTCCTGTCCTATCAAAGGATCAGAATTGAAAGGGAAAGTTGCTGATGAAGAAAAGAAGCCCAAGAAACAGCAACCCTTAAATTCCCAAAAGACTAACATCGTATGCATAATGTGTGGTCTGCACAACCACATGGCAAAAGATTGTTACTACAATCCAGCAAGCACACATTATGCAAATAATGTTAGAAAAGAAGGAGTCAGGGAAGGTTTCACATTTGGACCATTTCAAACGGTTCAAATGATGAAAAAGGGAAAGTTGGTCTCGGAAGCCAAGTTGCTTTCGAAAGAAAGTACTTCTTCCGAAGGGAAAATGGCTTCGGAAGCCAAAGCTTCAAAGGTTCGGAAGAACAAGAAAGCTTCCCTAAAACCAACCCAGAAGAAGACTACTTCGGAAGAAAGGTGGTGAAGGCTTCTTCCGAAAAGAAAGAAGCTTCGGAAGAAGTCCATGCTACAATAGCCTCAACAAGCTCATCCTCAAAGATCAACCAAGGGATGGATTGGAAGATCAAGGAAGATGCTGCAGCCCAAACCTCTTCTTCAACGACCTCTATTGAACCCCAATGCATATCTTTTGGTTCAATTATGTCATCATCTTTGGAAGAGCCCAAGACCAGCAAGGCTTGGGCTTCCAAACAAAACTAACAATCTCATCTTATGTGCAGGGACATCCATTTGACAAGAACAACAATGTCTGGATTGTAGATAGTGGATGCTCCAGGCACATGACAGGGAACAGATCTCTCCTTCAACAATTCCAGAACTATGATGGAGGGCCTGTCCAATTTGGAGGTGAGGCCGGAGGATATATTTCTGGCAGAGGAAGTATATCCAATGGTAGATTAAACATTGACAAAGTTCACTTTGTCAAACAGCTTGAACACAATCTGTTAAGTGTTTCTCAATTCTGTGACCAAAAGCATCAAATGCTTTTCACAGAACATGAGTGCATTATCCTCAAACCAGGGATGACAATTCCTCGGAATTGGTGCTTCTTAGATCTCCCAGGAAAGGGGATATGTACAAGCTAGATATGAACAATGCTTCTCCTATGGGTGAAGTATCATGTTTTCTTTCCAAAGCTGATAGTGATGAATCAACACTATGGCATAAACGTATGTGTCATGTAAATTTTAAGACAATGAATAAATTGGCTAAAAATAACTTGGTACATGGTTTGCCTAAAAAGGAGTTTTTCTGCAAAGATAACTGTGTTGCCTGCCTGAAAGGGAAACAACACAGGACATCTCACAAATCCAAATGTGTCAATTCTATCACTACTCCATTACACTTATTGCACATGGATCTTTTTGTCCCACAAGTATAATGAGCATTGGAAGGAAATCATACTGCCTTGTGATAGTTGATGATTTTACAAGATTCACATGGGTATTCTTTTTAAGAACTAAAGATGAAACTGCTGAAACTTTGAAATCTTTTATTCTTAAAATAGAAAATCAAATTGATCATAAGGTTAAAATTATTAGAAGTGATCAAGGGACTGAGTTTAAGAACTTTGTTCTTGACTCATTCTGTGACTCAAAAGGGATTGCCAGACAATATAGTGCTCCAGAACTCCTCAACAAAACGGTGTTGCTGAGAGGAGGAACAGGACACTTATTGAGGCTGCTCGAACTATGTTAGCTGATTCAAAACTTCCTCTAACATTTGGGCAGAGGCAGTCAGCACTGCATGCTATGTGCAGAACAGAGTTCTTGTAGTTAAGCCCCATGGAAAAACCCCTTATGAGTTATGGAACAAGAGACCACCGTTCATTGGTTTTCTAAGGTCCTTTGGCAGCAGGTGTACCATACTTAACACAAAAGACAACTTAGCAAAGTTTGCTGAAAAGTCAGATGATGCTATCTTTGTTGGATACTCTTCTAGCTCCAAAGCTTATAGAGTGTACAACATTAAGAATCAACAATTTGAGGAGTCATCCAATATAGTTGTTAATGAGCACACTCCTTGTGTTAGGGGGAATGGACCTGATTATATCTTTAACTTAGAATTGTTTCCAAACTATTCTAAACCATCTTGTGAGAATGTTTCAGCTGGAACAGGTGCTCAAGGTGATGCTGATGCTGATGCTAATCAACTATTTGAGCTACCCAGACCTCTTCCAAATTCTCCAAGAGCTGAAAGACAACAAGCTTCAACCATTCACAGATCAGATAGTGTAACTATCTCAAGGAATAGTGAAGCTTCAACAAGTGAATCACTTGATGAACCTCAAAACTCATCAGGTGATCCATTACAACACCAGGTTGAAGGAGTAGTATTTTGAAGGAACAGGCAACTGTTAATACTACTTCACAGCCAACCATTGATGATGTTTCTCAGTCATTCAATCAGTCCTCATTAAATGACTTTGAAACAGCAGCTGGACAGAGTGTTCCAGTTCCTGATCAGAATATGTCCAACCTGGACCTATCTCTGCAACTGGAAGTGATTCCTCATCTTAGGATTCACAACACTCATCCAACTGAGAACATCATAGGGGATGTCACTGAAGGTGTGAGAACAAAGGACAGACACATCATGGGAATGTCTGTTTGTACTCATGTTTTCTATCCCAGATGGAACCCAAGAAGGTAGAAGATGCCTTGAAAGATAGTAGTTGGGTTGAATCGATGCAAGAGGAGCTGCTTCAATTCAGAAGACAAAAGGTCTGGAATTTATGCCCACTACCATCTGGTCAAGTACCTATAGGCACTAAATGGGTTTTCAGAAACAAGAAAGATGATAGAGGCTTGATTATCAAGAACAAAGCAAGATTAGTAGTTCAAGGATACACCCAAGAGGAAGGAATTGATTATACTGATGTCTTTGCACCTGTTGCAAGACTTGAGGCAGTTAGGATCTTCCTTGCTTATGTGGCATCCAAGAACTTTACTGTCTACCAACTTGATGTCAAGTGTGCTTTTCTATATGGGGATATAGATAGGGAAATCTATGTATGCCAGCCTCCAGGATTTGAAGACCCACAACATCCCAACTATGTGTGCAAACTGGACAAAGCTCTATATGGGCTGCACCAAGCACCTAGGCTGTGGTATGAGACTCTATCTCAATTTCTTCTGAAAAGTGGCTACACCAGAGGTACCATTGACAAGACTCTCTTCATTAGAAAGTCTGGAAAGGATATTTTGCTTGTTCAAGTCTATGTTGATGACATCATATTTGGTTCTTCAAATGACCAAATGTGCAAAGACTTTGAAAGCATCATGAAAAGAAGTTTGAAATGAGTTCCATGGGAAGAATGGACTTCTTCCTTGGAATTCAGGTGAAGCAATTGAAGGAAGGATTCTTCATCAATCAATCCAAGTATGTCAATGACATCTTAGAAAGATTTGAGATGAAGGACTGTAAGCCAGCCAAGACACCCATACCCAGAAACCATAATCTTTGCCCTGACCTTGAGGGGGAGGATACTGATCAACATCAGTATAGAGCAATTATTGGTTCTCTGATGTACCTTACTGCTAGTAGACCTGATATCATGTTTGCTACTTGCATTTGTGCAAGATATCAGGCTGCTCCAAAGGTGTCTCACCTAGCTGCTGCAAAGAGAATCCTCAGATACCTCAAAGGAGCACCTAAACTAGGTCTCTGGTATCCAAGAAATAGTGATTTCAATCTCTATGGATACTCTGACAGTGACTATGGTGGCTGCAACATTGACAAGAAATCAACATCAGGAGGATGTCAATTTCTTGGTGGAAGGATCATCTCATGGCAATGCAAGAAACAATACTGTGTATCTACATCAACTGCTGAAGCTGAATATATTGCTGCTGCTAGCTGCTGTGCTCAGCTGCTGTGGATTCAGAACCAGATGTTAGACTATGGATTCAACTTCATGAGCACTCCTATCCATATTGACAACAATAGTGCTATCTCCATCACCGAAAATCCAGTGAAGCACTCCAAGACAAAGCACATTGATATCAGGTATCATTTCATTAGAGATATTCATGAGAAAAATCTGATCAAGCTAATCAAAGTTGACTCAAATGAACAATATGCTGATTTGTTCACCAAAGCTTTTGATGAACAAAGGTTTAAATATCTCATATCAGCTATTGGGATGATAAACATTGATTAAACTACCTCTTTTGAAAGCTTTTTAATATGTAATGTCTTGTGTCAATACAATCTAAGCCCTGTTACAAAAGATCTCTTTGAAATATTCCCAGTGTAGATTTCTTCCGAAGAGGAATTAACTCTCGGAAGATATTCCTTAATATCTTCCGAAGCCAAATTCCTCCATGGAAATTTTCTTCTCGGAAGAGTTTTTAGTCTCGGAAGAAGCGATTGATTTCACATCAGATCTACTTCCGAAGCTTATAAAACTCTTCATTCGAAAAACAGTTCTTACCTTCGGAAGCAATGCTTTGCTTCGGAAGAAAGAGTTGCCTTCGGAAGACAATTACCTTCGGAAATGTTTTACACTCGGAAAGAGAGTTTTTACTGTGTAACGGATATCTTTTTGGGCCCCACTCTGTAAAAGGTAAAGATTTTGCTAATGATTGTCAGATTATTTAAATTTATCCCTTGCCGCCATTGTCATTTCATAACCGCAAACCATCATAACCGCCGAAAACCACCATAACCTCCCACAGTTACTCCCCACAGTCATCCCCACTGTTTAAATAATCCAGACTTGTTCAACTTTTACCAATTTACTGCCCTAAAAGTTTCTTCACTTCCAATTCACCCAAGTTCAAACTGATCTTCATTCACCTTTCACAATGGCACTAAACCCTCAGCACAACCAAGTCGCATTACTTGATTCTTCAAGAGATGCTGACTTCTCTGAAATCATCACCTTTCTCTCTGAATCAACCTACTTCACAGCCCTTACCGTTAACCCCACTGTTTACTCAAACCAAATGGCCGAATTTTGGGAAATGGTCGAGCAGAAACCCTAAATGGGGTTCGTATACTAAGGACCAGCATTTGTGGACAAGAGCTGATCCTTACTGAACAACTCATCAGGGAGCATCTAGAGCTCCAGGATGAAGGAGCTCCTACTGAGTTTCCCAAGGACGACTTAGACAGCACTTACACTCTAATGGGATATGGAGGAGATGTAAGCAGGTCAACTGTGTACAAGTTTAACTTCTCCTACAACTGGAAGTTTCTCTTGCACATTGTCTCCACTGTCTGTCTAATAAGTCAGGGGGATGGGATCAAATTCCCTATGAACTAGGATGCTTAGTTCATGGGTTGGTGAGAGGCCTGCGCTTCAACTACTCAAGGTTTGTGCTGACTAACCTCATAGGGAATCTTCAAAGGGAAACATTCTTCATGTACCCTAGATTCCTTCAGCACATCATCAACTGTGAGTTGGACCAGAGTCAGCTTGTCTGTGCAGCTGCTCTGACTGTCCCTCACATGAGGCCTACCATCTTCAAGACTATGAAGAAGGTGTCCACCAACTTCACTGGAAGACACACTGATCTACTTCCAGGTATGATTGAGCGCATAGCTCCTGGTGACATCCCTGTTAACCCCACAGGTGATGAACCCACACCAGCAACCTTCACCACAAATCTCACATTACCTTCTCCACCCATCATAATCACATATCAAAGACGCCCAAACGAACCCTTGTTCAATCTACTCTGATTGAACAAGCTCCTCCTGTTCAATCCAAAAGGACTAGAGTGGAACAATGGGCTCCCACTCAGTCCGAGGTCACACCATCCTTCACTTTTGACCTCAATTTGGGTTTTGAGCTCCTCAGTCTCAAACCCAAGAGCCCGACACCCAAGCCTTTAGCCCACAGGGTGAGTATTTACACTCCCCTGTGCAGCCAATTAGGGACAGCCCCACCAGAGGCTCAATGCCTGTAGACATTGATCAAGGTCCCGGATCAGTAGGTTTAGCCTCCCTATCCTTTACTGATCTCCTCTTAAAACTGATGAAGAGATAACATCTCTCCATGGCAATGAAGTTGATCTACCACACCCTCTCCAAGATCAACAGAGCCTGGAGACATCCCTTATCTCTAGCCCCCATCAGCAAACCTTAACTGAGGTGAGTCCCACTGATGTGGAGGGGACTCATGTAGGCTCAGCTGCCACTACTAAGAGTCTCTCATTGAGCTCTCAGGACAGTGGTAAATTAATCAGACTGAGTCTATGGCAACTTTGCCCATTGATGTCTCTGAAAGAGATGACTTTGAGCAAAGGTATCCAGGGTGCCAAGAAGCCACATCTGGTGGTGAGACTGAACATACTAGGTATGTTATCTCATCTCCCCGTGATTTTCACATGAAGATGAGGGAAGTATGCAACTCACCATTCAGTACTTGATCTCCAAGGTCTCAAACCTTGAATCTCAGGTTAGGATCTTAGAGAACAGGTCAGCCACTCAGCAACTTGAGATTGACAATCTCAAGGCTCAACTAGCTGAGACACAGACAGAGAGGTCTGTTAGGCATGTACCAGTTCAAGTCTCATTGACTTCTTCCTCTAGCTCATCTAGCTCTCAAGATGATGCTACCAAAAAGGGGAGAATGTTCAGAGACAAACACATGAGGAACCACCGTCAAAGCTTCAACTTCCTACATCATCACTATGCCCAAGTCATCCCAATCTATCCTTCAGATTGACTCACAGATGATTAAGGATCTCTACAGACTTTTCATCAAGTTTGTATGGAGATCCTCCATCGATCAGCCAAGCCTTGATCCTACACTGATCTACTTTGGAGCTGAAGAGCTTCAAAGGATCACTGCACCTTCTACCACTGTGGAAGAAGTTGGTCAACCTAAGGTCCACATGGAACCTAAGATTCACTTCGAAGGGGAAATGGGGACTGATGGCCCAGCAACTGAAACAATTGGGACAGAAGTTGTATCTCCTTCAACTTCCGAAGCTACAAGGAAAGCTTCGGAAGAACCAGCTAAAGCCTCGGAAGAACAAGCTGAATCTTCCGAAGCTGAGATAGAAGCTGCGGAAGGACTGTTCCAGATGTCCGAGGATCTAATCATCACAGATGCAATCCTTGAAATGGCATCTGAGGTGAATAGTGAGGACTCACTCAAACCTGCTCCATCCCAAACACCATCTGAGCCTCTCTCTCAATCTGAACCCTCTATCCAAGAACCACCACAGTCAAGCTCTTCAAAAGACAAAGGAAAAGGAAGATGACTGCGGAAGAGCTTCAGGAAGAGGAAAGGATTGAAAAGCTAAAGAAGAAAGGTAGATTCCCTGCTGAGAAGCTGCTAGCTGCTAGTTCAAAGGCAGCTGCAGCCAATCAGGAGGCAATCAACAACAAGAGGAGAGAGGAACTCATTGATCAGCTCATCAACTTAGGAGCTGCAAATGAAGAAGTACTCCTGCTACCACTAGAGGAGTTGGTGACTTTGGAGAGGACAACCAGGTTAAACAAGAAGAAGAAGCCAGGTTGGCCTTAGAGAGGAAAGAGGAGGAACAGAGGAAAGCTGCCTTGCAGCTGAGGGAAGCTAGGATAAAATTCCTACTTTCTAGAGGCTTCAACCTTCAAGAACTTTCTCCACATGATAATGATACGATCCTCTGGCTCCACAACAAAGAGCAGGATCAAATGGAGAAAGAAAGGAAGAAGGCTGCAAGGGAAAAGAGCAAAGAGAAGAAGAAGAAGGAAGAAGAAGCAAGGATCTCTGCAACCAAGAAGCTTAGTGACAAAGCCTGGATGAAAGACTATCTCCGGGCTCATGGCTTCTCTGGTAGGCAGGTGGGTCCTATGTCTGAAAAGACACTCCAGCGGATTGTCAGTGAAATCAAAGCTGACATCCGTATGGGAAAGAAGAAAGAGATGTACAGAAGGGGACAGGGAATGATCTTCACCCCAACCACTCAACCACAACCAACACCAGAAGAACCAATCCCATTCTCCTTCCCCATCAAAACCGAGCCCTTAGATGAACCCTTCACCCCTGAACCTACAACTCTACCCATACCTACTTCATCACCTCAACCACCTAAACTTCCCATCCTTCAACCCAAAACACAACCCAGAACCACTGAACCCAAACCTAACCAATGGATACCCAGACCATCCCCTCAGCCTTCTCAACCTCTCTCTTGAAGAGATTAAGGAGATCAAGACAAAGCTCAACAACTGCACAACTTTGAGCAACATCTCCTATGAGGAAGATCTCATCAACATCACCTATGTTGATGACTCTTCAAGTTTCCTCACACTAGATCAATTTCTTGATTTGCCTAGAGGAACTTTGGGCCAGGCTGCAAGACTTCTAAGTCTCAACTCTGATTCTCTGAATGTGAAGAGAAGAGACTTAGAAGAAAACTGGTGACTCTGCTGGATTAAGGAAGGAGGACAGGATTCCTAGTCAGTCTCTTGTGCCTAGGAAAAGTATAATCCAGTGGAGGTTTGATGAAACTTCTCACAACTTTGTTGTGAAAAGGGAGAATGGTGAAATCAACCAATTCAATGCCACTTCTCTGTTGCACCTCAGCAGATTTGACATTGCTGAGCTTGCAGAGAAGCCATTCTCCAACCCTCCAACTCTGAGACTGCTGCTCTCATCAGGAATCATCTCAGCAGTCTTCACTTGGCTGAGCTAACTGCAAAGGCCAGGATTGAAGAAGAGTTGAAGGGGAAGAAAAGGAAAGACCTACCACCAAGGGCACAGCCTTTCTACAGATGGTGGAGGGTCCGGAATTGGAACCTATAGTTGGATGGGAATATGACTATAGTTCCCATCAACTAACTCTTTTTAGAGGGCCACAGCAAAGGGTACATATAATCCAAGGTAACAGACTGGATGTTCTGTCTACCAAGGATTTGTACAAACTTCTCAGCATCACATCAAGGAAGAACAAGCAAACAGATAGGTATCTACTTTCCTGGTGCTGAAAGTTTTGAGAAGCAGAGGGAAGTGAAGTTTTGGTAGCATCAGCCTAGGGGAGTTTGTTGGATCATGATAAAGGCTGGTGCAACCAAAACCATTTCACTTAGTCAATTTTGGTGTTACATTCAAAGGCTTCCGAAGCTAAGTATGAGAACTTCGAATGTTGAAGAGTTCTTCGAAGACAAGTAAAGATCAACTTCTGAAGACAAACTCTACTTCCAAAGACAAAGAAGAAGTCCCCAAGCCTCGGAAGAAGCAGTCTTCCGAAGTATAAATGGCTTCGGAAGAAGTTATTCTTCCGAAGCAATTTAACCTTCGGAAGACACTGCTATAAACCAGTGACATAAGTATGGTCTCTGACATTCCGCTGCAGACTTCGGATACAACATGGCTTCTTCCTAAAGAGCCATGTAGTTGACCATACTTTATTCCACTGTTTACCTTTTATGATAGTACATGTTACTAACCTTAGTTGGTGACAAAAGATAAGTCAGGGACATGTCCTGACTACCAAATCTCAGATAAAATATCCGAGATACCTTAACCTATAGTCTTGTAGTATAGGCTTTTGGTTATAGGTTTCCAGCTGGTATCAAAGTATATCCGGCTGTAGGTAGTATTATATATATAGTTCTATTGTAACTCATTAGATAGAGATTGTGCTTGCAAGAGTCTTGTAATCTTTTGAGTTGAGAATCAATATATAAAGTACCTTGAAAATTACTTCCCGTGTTTATTATCATTTGCTACTTGCTATATGTGATCAACTCTTGTTAGACTCTTTCGGAGTGTTGTTCTAGGTGAGTTTGAGAGAAAAACTTGTTAAGTGACCAATTTTACATTATTCTTTTAATTTAAAGGTTAATAATTTAACTATTAAATTAAGCATAATAATAATAATAATAGTAATAATAATGATAATGATAATGATGATAATAATAAATAATAATAAAATAAGTTAAAAATAATAATAATAATAATAGAAATAATAATTTATAAAAGTTAAATAATAATAAGTTATAAAATAGTTAAAACTTAAGGTTTAATTAAGCTCAGGGGCTTTATTGTAAATTTAGAAACTTTAATTATAAAGTTTCTACATAAAATGAGAAAAATCAAAATTTCAGGGACTAAAGTGTAAAATCCCAAAACCAAACCGCCCCCTTTCAACCCCGTATTTCCGATGCCAATTCCAGCGGAGCTCTGGCCGAGCTCCGGCGACTCAAAAACCACCGAAACCCTTCGAATCTTGACCCCAAACCGTTCCAAATTGATTCTAGAACACGTTTTGAACTTGAATACACATTTTAATTGTGTTTTAAACGTCAGTTACAAACCCCGCCGATTGAATAACCGAAGCCTTTTAATCATAGAGCCGTTCAAAACATTAAAAGCTAATAATAATCAAATTAACTGAACCTAATCGATCGTCTATCTATATCTAAATGTATACTACTTCCAATTTCACCTGAAACACACACAACATCGAATTCGATCACCACATTCATCGCGACATGCAACCGAGGTGTTCGTCAACTTTCGAGCAATCTTAACATAAACTGACAGAGGGCTTTCCATCTTTGAGACTAGTAGAAGCTTAATGTGTAACGAATTGGATTATTAACCTCATTTGCAATCTGAACTAATCATGACATAGCCACGACTGTTCTTCATCTTGTTCATCATCAATCCGTCTTCATTCGGGTAAATTAAACATATACACATACTCGAAATTACATGGGGAATCAAAGCCCCATGTTATTCCAGTAATCGTTATCGAAGTAATCTTCAATTTGATCAAAAATGTTCTAGGGTTTATGTGATTTGGGGGTTTCTTATAACTATGGTTTTTAAGATTTAAGAACCGTGACTTACCACGACTGCGACCCTGGTCTACTGGTTACACACACTCCTTCACAACTTGAGATCTCGGGTTCGAACCCGGGCACCCTCAACTTATTTTTTTAGGTTTTTTTCAGCCTTTAAAAATTTATAGAAAATTTTTAAAAATTATAAAAATCAGTTTTGTGAACTTTATTTATTTTTAAAGTTATCTAATTATTTTTTGTAAATTATTACTTTAAATACTTTAACATTTTTTATAAAATATTATTAACAAATGTCCATACTTAGTTTATTTTTATAAAAATAAACTTTAAATAGTTTAAATCACTAAATTATTATTAATCATTACGTTATCTTTAATTATAGATTGATTATGATAATTATAAAATTTTATTTACATTTTATAATTAAATTTCAGAAATCATTATAAAGGATTTAATTCCTTTTATATTGGCTAAATGGTATTTTCTTTCATTGGATTAAAATATATATATAATTTCAATAACTAACCTTATCTATTTATAGAAACCCCCAATTCTTATCAAAACCCTAGTTTACGTTTAATCGTTAATCTTATTATTAAACTTAATCTTGTAATATATACGTTTAGGTATCATGTAAAGGAATTCGTTGGAGCATCGTTTATTTCTTATTATCATCTTATAAATATATCATGTGAGTTTTCATGCCCCTATTTTATTATTTCACACCTTTGGGGGTGAAACATGTTAACATATAAACATATACTTGTAAACATTTTGATACTTATAAACGCACAAGCAATTCATTTTTACTTTTATCATGGTTATTTGTATTATTGTGAGTTTTATATAATAATAATTATATGTTGATAATCATCAACTATTGCTAGCCCGGCGGCATCATAGATCTATGGGCCTGACTAGCCTATTTGGTGCTAAAGCCGAGGTTATTGTCAGCTCTTGATGACGTATGCTTGTCATCATAGGAACCAAGTACACTTAGCCAATCGTTATACTTGTAAATGTTATTCTTGGTCAAGGTTTGATTGTAGCTATATGTTATCTATAAACTTGCTTTATTTGTAACCATTGACATGAATTACTACTTGTAAACCTTTATATATATATGTGGTGTGGTGTGTGTGTGTGTGTGTGTGTGCTTAACCTATGGAAACTCACAAACTTTCAAAGTTGACCCTTTATTTTAACATATTTCAGGAAATGCACAAGGTTGATGATTATCTTTGAAGCATGCTTACACCTAGGATTTGGACCTAGAAAATAAGTAAATTATCTTGAAACTTGGATGTTGAACTTTGTTTACTTTGTTTCTTTAAGACATTTGGTTGTAACAGTTATTTAAACTTAATAATCATATTTATATTTAATGGTAGCGTTATGTGGCTATGAACAATCTTAACCTCACATCTCGACGATTCCACCGTTAAGGTTGGGGTGTGACAACACATATTGCAATAAATTAGGACACATGGTTAAAAGGTGTTTTGAGATAGTTGGATATCCTCAAGGGAATAAATCTAAATCTGGATAGGGTAGTGGATCAGAAACAAATCTAGTCATAATAATACAACATTAAGTAAGACTGATCAATCCTCTTTGGCAAACAATACTGCTGCCTCTCTTACCCCTGATCAGGTTTCAAGACTTCTTAGCCTCCTAAATGAAAAAAACCTCTAACCTGAGCTCTAGCAACAATCCAGGAGGTAAACTTCCTGTTGGTCTTTATGCTTGTTTTAGCTCAAACACATATTTTAACTTCAATGTTATTCAGTCTGGGTGGATAGTGGACTCTGGGGCAAACCAACATATGGTTAGGGATAAATCTGACCTGTTTAACCTGATAGATATTTTGATTTACAAATATATGTTAGACACCCTAATGGAACTAATGCTAAGGTCAAAAAATTGGTAGCCTTAAACTAAGTAATGAGGTCATTCTTACAGATGTCTTTGTTGTTTCTGATTATTATGTAAAACCTTATGTCTGTTTTTAAGCTAGCCTCAAAATAAACTCCAAGTTATTTTTGATAAAAGTAAATGAAATATTCAGGATTTATATACAAAAAGGACCCTGTGACTGGTAATCAAATTGATGTACTGTACTTGTTTAGTGTGTCTTCTACATGTAATAAGGTGTGCTTTAATTCTCAACATACGACTAATCTCTGGCACTCAAGGCTAGGTCACCATCATATAAGGTCTTAGAAGTTCTTAAAAATGATTTTCAATTACAACTGGAAACCAATCCCAACCCTGTGATGTGTGTCACAGGGCAAAACAAATCGTTACCTTTTCCTTTAAGTGAACATAAGTCCTCGTCCATTGGAGACTAAGTTCACCAAGATGTTTGGGGTCCTTATAAAGCCCAATGTAGAGAAGGGTACAAGTATTTCCTGATAGTTGTAGATGATTTCTCCAGAATTGTTTAGGTGTATCTCTTAAAACACAAAGATGAGGTCTTTAATACATTGAAAATTTCTTCAATATAATAAAAACTCAATTTGATAAACCATAAAACCTTCAGAAGTTACAATGGCACTGAGTTTGTCAATAATCGAATGCGTACCTTTTGTACAACAAAATAGTCTTTTCATCAAACCTCGTGCCCGTACACACCCACCAAATCGCATTGCTGAGAGAAAACATAGACACCTGTTAAATATAGCTCAAGCTCTTCTGTTTCAAAGGGGCCTGCCCCTTCATTACTGGTCTGATTGTGTATTCACTGCAACTTTTTGATTAACAGGACTCCCTCTTGGTACTTGATGGAAAAAAACCCATATGAAATTTTATTTGGCTTCAAACCCTCTCTTAATCACCTTAGGGTCTTTGGCTACTTGTATTTAGTACTATGATTGACCTAAACTGGATAAATGCCATGAATAAATGAAATGGATGCCTGAGCAGTGATATCGGTTTGTCAAGCCTAATCAAAAACAATTTATAAGGTTCCAAACTCACTAAGATAGCTAGGGTAAGTCGGGTCGGTCCACAGGGAATATGTGGAAAGTTTTGTAGTTTAAATCTAAAAGTTTGTAGCTTGATTACAAAACTTAATAAAAATGACTAATCGAGAAAGTGACGAACTTTATGATTAATTGAGTTGTAAACAATAATGTAAAAAGGTAATCTCTTCTCCGGATTCAGGTTTACTACTTAGATTTGCTTTGAGTGTTCATAAAAGTCATATAAGCTTAACGGGTCAATTTGGGTAAAAACAATAGATTGAATAAAACTGTTGTTAAAGAACTACTCGAATCATATGCTATGTTTGTGATACTCAATCCCATCCGACATTAACGTTTCCAGATGAAAAGAAATCTAAAACAATCAAAGTGGAACAAGTGAATTGAAAGCAACACACATATTTTAGAGTTTTCAACCAACAAATAATGTAATCGGCTTAAACTACCATGTTCAAACATTAACTCAACCACAACTCATCAAAAACAAATCATAGTAATAAACCTTACTACCCAAAGAAGATTACTAGGAGATTAGCTAGACATGGTAATGAAGAACACCAAATCAAAATCAAAATTAAACATCTTATCTAACGTTAAAGAATCAAACCGAATGATTAAAACACTTGAAAAGCCTTGAAATCGCCTCTCGGGAGCCTCTTGGAAGCCTTGGGGACGAAAGGGGGCAACTATGGAGTGTAGAATGGAAGATCTTCAAAACCTAATTTTTTCGGCTTTTAAACGAGTTCAGCAGCGTGGTCACCGTAAGTCGTTTTTTCACCGTAAGTTACGGTGGAAGCCTTCTGCTGCACTTTTCCATCAGCCACCGTAAGTCATTTTTCCACCGTAAGTTACTGTGGACTGATTTTTCCAATTCTTGTTTTCTTCATATCTTTTCGTTTGGACTCCGTTTTCGTTCCTGTCTGCGGCCACGTTCTCATAATTGAATTCTCTATCTCCTCATCCACAATGGTCTTCATTATCATTCATGTGCATTCTTCAAAATCCATCAAGTGCTTGTGTTTAACCTACAAAACATCACATCACCGTAGTTAACAAATTCAACACAATCTCTTGCATTTAAACACATTAAATGCATTAAATTAACCACTTAATCATGATAAACCTCATTCCAAACCCCTAGCATCACATCCCCACACTTGTTTCTCGCTTGTCCTCGAGCGAGGTTGCTTTTAAAAATCAAGAATTCAAGTCAAACAAAAATTAGGTGAGCACATAACGCACACATACCAAACTCGATTAAGGTTCAAGAGCATACCTAATTCCCAAGTTAGCAACTATGACCCGTTAACGACCACAAACCTCTAACCCGCTGGACTGCCTAACTAAGATTCTCAAACTGTAGGTGGTTCCCTTGCACATATCATACCCCTCACAATAAAACTCTCCACTCGGTGTAATTTCTGGCCCGACCAAAGATGTGCCGGTATTTATGAAGCACTCAAGCAATGATGAAAACTAGTGAGCATAGGCTTGTAAAACAATCAAATCTCCACTCACTAACACGAGATTGCACACCAATCATGAGGGCTTTTCAAAGGTTGTAATGTTAGGCTTAGGTTCGGGTAGGGATAATTTAGGTATAAGTGACTAAAGTGATGAAAAACTTGGTTAATTACTTTATTCAACGACTTCAAATCCTTTAACTACTCTTTACTTCAAAGCACAATTTTTTTTTCTTGTCTAATACTTCCGTCTTTCAACCTCACTATTTCGACATAGTTTCTTTTCCTTCCATTTTTTTTCTTTTTTTCTTTTTTTTAAGAATAACACTTAACAAAACATAACGGGATTTACTATGCTTAACAATCCCCAACTACAACTTCAAAATATTATATCAAATCAAACTTAATATTACTACCATTAATTAACTCAAGTTCCATCACATGGGTAAATAAGTGAATAGGCTATCCAAAAGGCTAGTGGGTTAAGAAGTTTAGTGAAACAAATGAATGGGAGAAGGCTCAAAATTGGCTACTATGGTTAAA
Organism: Flaveria linearis; assembly: GCA_024085815.1. Classification (NCBI taxonomy): domain Eukaryota; kingdom Viridiplantae; phylum Streptophyta; class Magnoliopsida; order Asterales; family Asteraceae; genus Flaveria; species Flaveria linearis. Next base: position 16,989,670 of record CM044004.1, on the reverse strand, counting down.
CGTTAAATAGGTGGGTCCTATGGGGATATCCTATGGTTAATCCTAATGCCTCAATCATTTTAATGGGAATCCCGGTTTCAAGCTTCAATATGCACGCACTCCACAAGTTCTACCATTAGACTGCATCATTGCACACTCAAACAAGCAAATATATCTAATAATATCAAATAATAGGCTTCTCACATATGGAAATGGTGGAATTGGGCTACCGACATGACATGTGCAAGTTTACTACACCCAAGGTTTGCCACCCTTAGCTAGGCATTCCCTTTCCAACTTCCATTAACGACCGGGTTGAAACCTTTGGGGAATTAATCATGACCAAGAACCTTAACCAATGATTAGTATTTTTAGAGAAAAACGTTAAAAATTTTCACATTTTCAAATTTTGTCCAAATTTCCATTTCTCTAAAATATGTGTCTACCTATGAATCCCCCATCCCCACACTTGGGATACATTGTCCCCAATGTATGGTGTTTTCTAAGATTTCAACATTTCAATCTCCTTTAGACTTTCCCATCTACGTTATCAAGGTTCTTTGACTCGACTCACAATGTAAGACAAACATGAACATAAACAAGCTACTTATTTCCTAAGACATAACATAAAGAGTTCAGACATCAAACACCACCCACCCCCCATATTGTTCTATTGTCCTTGCCACCAAACCGCATCACATAATTAAATGATTTAACATAGAGCAAGTGGACCTGATCGATCGGAACAATCACGATCAGCGATTGCCCCCGTAATACCGGTTCTGCCTCTGTCCAAAAAGATCCGTGAGTTCCTCAAACCATTGCCCAAATGAGAATGCATCTGCAGACGCTCCACCACACTACTGCTACCCTCACCCCGTTGTTGTTGCTACATTTCTATCATCTGTTGTTGAAATTGGATCGGGTTCAATCCACTCCGAATGATGCCACTCGGGTCTTGGCAGCTGCTCACCTCCTTCATATGGTGGGAGTGTGGAGTAATCAACTCGCGGCGGTGTGGAAATGAATGGTTGTCCATTGTGATAAGCCTCATGATGGCCCAGCTGTTGTTGGATTCCAGATATTGTTAACTTGAACCTCCTGATGCACTAGATTAATCTGTTCCACCGATTTTGATTTTCTATCACGCCCTTGCATCATCATCCGCCTGCAACCTGACATGTTGTTGCAAATCCTAGCTGCTTTGGTTGTAATTTGGCCATGTGTCAAAACCATCAGGTCGACATTGTTGTACCCGCAACCACATCCCGTCGGGCATAGCATAAGGCGGTCTGTTATCAGCATCCAATGCTGTTATTCAAATCCTCATTCCTACCCATATCCTCTTCACTAACATCCTCCGGATCACTATCTTCCCCTGATTCGGCCGGTCTTGCATCCAACCTCTTCACTTTCCATACATCACCCACTCTATGTTTCCACGAGCATACCTGCCATTTATGCTCCAAAACCATCCCATTCTCTCCATCAAGGTTAGGTTAAACGGCTCCATATCTTTAACAATATACTCATATGGGAGCGAATATTCAGAATGAGTCATTACCTTGAATTGTTTCATCAACGCTTGAATTAACCGACAGTGAGGAACAATCTACTTTCCTTTTGTTTCTCGTGCTAGCCAAATGTTCATCATTGCAAGTAGCAAAATGAAACCTTAGTTCTTCCAGTCATTAATGAGTACAGAATGGGTATGTCACAGAATCGCACGGAATCTTTATCACCCCTCCGGGGCATCACATTTTGCATAAGAATAGATTGCAACAGCCTCGGCTCTTTTTTAAGATGAATTCTTTTGAAAGTGCTCCCCATTCCAGGCTTAAATAGTGTATCCCTCATGTCGTCCCAAAGTGGCCCCTTATGGGCTTGTTCCAGATTATATCCTCGATGGAAACTCATATTCTGTCAAAGGTAGAGAGTCGAATGATGCTATCCTTTTTAATGTGGCCATGGACATGGTCACCTTAATTCTCTTACATTCCCCTACCAATTTCATCGTTCTCTTGTTAGAAGCCCCTTCCAATTTAAGAGAGCTCATCCATTCGTCAATGTATGGTGCAAACAGTTTGTCTTCTTCTCCATCATAACACTTTAACACCGCTCTCCATCCTAACCTTTCAAACCGCTCATGTATTCCATGGTGACAAACAACTCTTTTGGCACTTCTCTTTCAACCAAATAAGCATCCCTTCTATCACGTATTCCTTTCATTTTCTCATACCATAGATATGCTTGGAATCTTGATGGCATTTTGCTTAACGGACCTCCTCTCCAAGTTGAAACATCCTCCATTACTTCGTCCTCCCGTCTTTGGGGCATTGCCTCCTCTCGGATTGGTGCCGGGATAATCGACATCTTTGCCCTCTTAGATGGGCCAGCTGGTTCCTTCCCTTTTCTTCCCATCTGCACACACAAACAACAAACATGTTATTGATCCTGCAATCTCTTAGTGGTGGTTAACAGTGTAATCCTTGAATTCAACATAGCATGCTACCTAATATTTCATTATGATAACTTCTCAACAACAGGAACCATGTCATTCATAACTACCAACTCATGAACCATTTCATATGTAATCACCACCACTAAAGTAACCCCTAACTTGTAATCAACAACATGCTAAGACAAACATCGAATCATTCAGCATCATCTCACAACCCTCAAACTAATAACACATATATTCATAAGGAACATACTCAAAACAAAAGTTCACCCCTTTTATATCAATGTGGTGATAAAAACATACCTTTGAAGCTTAAAGAGGTAAGATTGCACTATAGCACCAAGAAATTCAACCCGGAAGTGAAAAATTCAAACTTTAAAATTTTAGGGTTCGTGACCCACGCGCAGATTTACCAAAAACGAGTTGGAATTTGAAGAAACTAACCTCGGATTCTTGTTCCTCTCGAAAAGTACTCAATTTAGACTCAAGAACCGCTTGATTTGGTTAAGAATCGGGAAAGTTATGGTTTGGGGGAAATTGGGTGTTCTTGAGAGAATTTGGTGAGAAGATGAAGAAAGTGAAGAGAATGGTGTTTGAGGGGTTTTTGATCTTATGTAGGTTAGTAATCTGAGGGAAACCAGGTTTGAAAAACATTCAAGAGACCCCCTTGTGGTTACCCTTTTTGGCAAATTTTTTTTTTCGCATTACCAACCGCCGTAAGGTGTAACCCCACCGTAAGTTACGGTGGGGTGGTTCTGTTTTTTTTTTTCGTCCTGTCACCGTAAGACACATCCCCACCGTAAGTTACGGTGGGGCCTTCTTGTTTTTGCTGCGATGCTGCTGCCGTAAGGTGTCTCCCCACCGTAAGTTACGGTGGGGCCTTCATGTTCTTCTTTCTTCCTTGCGGCCGTAAGGCACATCCCCACCGTAAGTTACGGTGGGGGCTTCCTGCTGATCCGTCTCCTTACCACCGTAAGTTACGGTGGCTTGGAGCCCTACGCTCGGTTTTTTTTTTTTACGCAACAATAATAATTTTAACAAACCCAAAACTAAAATAAACTTACATTAAATTAATCATAACCCTATACTAAAATTATCGTTTAAGGTGTCGTAGAATTTTCTTTAAACCACCACCCCGCCTTTTGAATCGAGTCGTCCTCGACTCACGGTTTTGGAAAAGGGAACGTACCTGATTGATTGATGATAAAAGAGATACAATCGCTTAATGAACAAAACAAAACAAAACAAAAACGCATGAAACAACGGAAATGTAACGAAAACGAATAAAAATAACTAAAAACTCACAAACACGGGTTGCCTCCCGGAAGCGCTACGTTTAAGAGTCTATAGCTCGACTTTCCTTCTACGTAACCTCAGATCGGATCAGAAATCCGGATGCTAACCGATAGAATTCTTCGGTTTGCTTAGCGGGTCATTCAGATCATTTGGTCGCAAGTATGGTTTTAAGCGTGACCATTGACCACTTGTCGAATGTGGTCATCGAAATCCTCAATCTCGATGTCTCCCGAGTTCCCTATCCGTGTAATTTTGTATGGTCCGGTCCACTTACTTTTAAGTTTACCTGGGAACAGCTTCAGGCAAGAATTGTATAACCACACCAAGCTCCCGACTTCAAAATTCTTCAGTCTTAGTTTCGCATCGTGTACGCGTTTCATTTTGTCTTTGTAAATCGTGGCATTCTCGTAAGCTTCTTCCCGTAGCTCTTCCAGCTCCGTCAAGCTTAACTTCCGCTGTTTGCCTGCAGTGTCATAATCAAAGTTAGCCTCTTTAATGGCCCATAACGCACGATGAGCTAATTCTAAAGGCAAGTGGCAACCCTTCCCGTAAACCAACCGGTAAGGGGTGGTGCCAATCGGTGTTTTGTAAGCAGTACGATATGCCCACAAGGCATCATTCAATTTGTTAGACCAATCCTTGCGGTCAGGTCGTACTGTCTTTTGTAAAATCTCCTTGATTTGTCGATTTGACACCTCCACCTGGCCACTTGTTTGTGGATGATAAGGTGTGGCAATCCTATGATCAACACCATATCGCTTAAGCAATTTACCAAAATTAAAATTTTTGAAATGTGATCCCCCATCACTTATGATCACACGGGGCACCCCAAATCGACAGAAAATGTTGGTTTGAACAAATTTGCACACAACACTATGGTCATTGGTCTTTGTGGCAATGGCTTCGACCCACTTTGACACATAATCAACGCTAATAAGATGTATAAATTGCCAAATGAGTTGGGGAAGGGCCCCATGAAATCAATCCCCCAGACATCAAAGATGTCGATTACTAGGATTGGTTGCATGGGCATCTCATTTCGTTTGGTGATACTACCCATCTTTTGGCAATTTGTACATGTTTTTGCAAACTCAAAAGCATCCTTAAAAATAGTAGGCCAAAATAGCCCGCATTGTAACACTCGATGCCCTGTTTTCTGGCCACTAAAATGACCGCCACATGCAGATGCATGCGCCAAAGACAATACATCCGGTATCTCTGAATCCGGAACACATCGTCTGATCAGTTGGTCAGCCCCTATCTTGAACAAATCTGGATCTTCCCAAAAGTATTGTTTGGCACGTGACACAAAATGTTTCTTCTTCGACTTTGACCAATGTTCGGGAATTGCACCTGCAACACAATAATTGACAAAGTCAGCATACCATGGATCATTAGATGTAGAAACAGACAATAATTGCTCATCAGGGAAGGTTTCATTGATTTCTAGCTCATGCTCATCCAGGTTATGGATGATTCTCGACAGATGGTCAGCTACGACATTTTCCTTTCCCTTCTTATCTCTTATCTCTAAGTTAAACTCTTGCAATAACAGTATCCACCTAATCAATCGAGGCTTGGCATCCTTTTTATCCATCAAATACCTGACAGCAGAATGATCAGAATAGACAATAATCTTACTACCCCAAATATACGACCGAAACTTATCTAAGGCATAGACAACCGCAAGTAACTCTTTTTCAGTAGTTGTGTAATTTAATTGAGCATCAGAAAGCGTTTTACTTGCATAGTAAATAGCGACCGGCTTCTTATCTACTCTTTGACCCAGCACAGCCCCAACTGCGAAATCACTGGCGTCACACATGATTTCAAAAGGAAGTGACCAATCCGGTGATTGCAAAATTGGGGCTTCCACCAACTTTTCTTTTAAAATATTAAATGCTTGTAAACACTCATCATCAAAGTTAAACGGGACATCTTTTAGAAGCAAGTTACACAAGGGTTTTGTTATCATACTGAAATTTTAATAAAACGCCTGTAAAAGCCTGCATGTCCTAAAAATGATCTAATGCCTTTAATATTTGTTGGTGGTGGCAAAGTGAATATGACTTGCACTTTTGCCTTATCAACCTCTATCCCCTGCTTGAGATAACGTGTCCTAACACGATACCTTCTTGAACCATAAAGTGGCTCTTTTCCCAACTAAGGACCAAGTTCGAGTCAACACATCTTTTTAACACTTTTTGTAATTGATTTAAACATGATTCGAAAGATGTTGAAAATATTGAAAAGTCATCCATGAAGATCTCCATAGAATCCCCCACCATATCTGAAAAGATACTCATCATGCACCTTTGAAAGGTGGCGGGAGCATTGCACAAGCCAAATGGCATTCGCCTAAATGCGAAAGTACCATACGGACAAGTGAAAGTGGTCTTATGTTGATCATCTGGATGGATTGCGATTTGGTTATACCCTGAATATCCATCTAGAAAACAATAATATTTCTGACCCGCTAATTTTTCTACAATTTGGTCAATAAAAGGTAATGGGAAATGGTCCTTAGAAGTTGCAGCATTTAACTTTCTGTAATCGATGCAAATCCGCCACCCGTTACCGGCCGGGTGGCTACCTCCGTACCATCCGCGCCTTGAACAATCTGGATGCCAGCTTTCTTTGGTACTGTTTGCGTTGGGCTGACCCATTCACTGTCAGAGATAGGAAAGATAATACCTGCATCCAACCATTTCAGCACCTCTTTCTTCACTACCTCCCTCATGTTTGGGTTCAATCGCCTCTGAGCATCTCGAGATAGTTTTGCTCCTTCTTCGGTGATGATTTTATGCATGACAATAGATGGGCTGATTCCTCTTAAGTCTGCGATTGTCCATCCTATCGCAGCCCGATGCTTTACTAATACCTCCATCAAAGCCTTCTCATGTTCCTCTGATAAGTTGGAGGCAATAATCACCGAAGGGTGTTGTTGTTCCAACAAACGCATACTTCAAGTGCTTAGGAAGCTCTTTCAATTCCAACTTAGGAGGCGACGTTAATGATGGTTGTAGCTTGGTGTCGATATGCTCGGGTAAGCTTTCCACTTGATGGGTCCAAGTAGGTCTACCTTCCTTGACTGCCATCACTTCCATTGCTCAACCTTCTCCAATTCACTGGTTAGTTCCACCTGATCCCTGTCACAATAAACACACGCCTCTGTGATGTTGTCCTCATTGACATGAAGACCACACCTGTCCATAGTGTCTACCAAAGAGCATTCACTATGGACCAGAGGATTAGATGTATGGGAAAAAGAGTTTATTAACTGCCTTTGATCTCCAAAAGTCATATCAACTACCCCGGTTCTACAATTGATTAGTGAGTTGGAAGTGGCCAAAAATGGACGACCTAGTATAACTGTTTGTTGATCATTTGACTCTCCCGACACATAATCAAGAACTAAGAAATCAACCGGGTAGTAAAAGTCTTCCACCCTAACAATAACATCAAAGATCATTCCCCTAGGCAGTTGGGTGTTCTGTCAGCTAACACCACAGTGGTGTGAGCTTTATGTAACGGACCAAAATCGTATTGGTCATATAAACTGACCGGGAGAATGCTCACACTAGCTCCCAGATCTAACAAAGCCCGTGATATGTGAAAATCACCCACCTGAATGGATATCACCGGCTCTCCTGGATCTGGAAGCTTGGGTGGAACCGGTTGTCCTGCTAGTATGGCACTCACATTATTAGACACTTCAATTTTCTTGGGTATTTTTGCATTTCTCTTTTGAGTACACAAGTCTTTTAAAAATTTTGCATGCGCTGGCACTTGTTTAATTACCTCAAGCAATGGGATATTAACTTTTACTTGTTGAAAAACTTCCCACATCTCATCCTGTTGTGGTCCCCTTTTTCCCGATAAAACCTTTTTACCCGGATCGATTAATGCCTTAGGAAATGGGATGGTATTAGCCTCCACACCCTTTTCCTGAACACTAATTGACTCTTCCCCCATCACCCGATCAATTTTATTTGAAAAAGTTACTTTCTTGGGTGATTTAGGTGTGACAGGTTCAATCTCACAATCACTATCCTCATCCTCATTGACATCCTCCACCACTCCTTCAATGAATTGTGCTGGAGGTTCAACTTTATTATCATAAACCTTACCTGAGCGAAGAATGCTTACCTGGCTAACTGAAGGATGTCTGCTACTTGATGGTCCTGCATTAGAGGAGCTGTGAGTTGGGTTTCTTTGAGTATCACTAGGAAGTTTCCCTGGAGCTTTCTTCAGAATTGCAACTTCCTCAGCCAACTGCCCCACTTGTTTGGATAAAGCTTCAACACTCTTGTCTCTAACTTCGTTAGATTTCTTCATCTCCTTCATGAACTCCAACAATTCCCTGTTTGTTGGCTCTGCATTTCCTCCTGATCCACTCTGATCCTGGTTATGCTGATAATTCCTTTGACCACCCCTGTTGTAACTTCCTTGATTGTATTGATTACCCTGACCCATTGACCTGTTCTGATATTGCTGATGTGAAGGACCTTGAAAATTTGGATTCAACTGGTTGTCTGGGTTACCATACCTCAAATTAGGGTGATTCTTCAAACCGGGATGATAAGTATTATTATTAGTGTTGTTACTGTATGGTCGCCTATCACCCTGTACATAATTCACCTCTTCCAACCCCTCATCAAACTCTGGACAATCTCTGGCAGTGTGTCCAGCTTCACCACATCCCTGACATATAGTAAAAGAACTTGTAGCCTTTACTGTAGCCTTACCTGATGACTGACCCAACCTGGAAGTCCTTCTATCCGAATCATCAACCACATTCCTTGATTTCCTCCGAGACTGAGCTTGCCTTTTTGAATGTATACTCATCCGTTCCAATAACTCCCAATCATCATCCTCAGTATTAGTCATGAAGGTTCCTGCACTCGTTGAATTCACATCTCTTACATCTTCAGCAGATAACCCATCATAAAATGAAGAAATCAACTCCCATTGAGGAATGTCGTGATGTGGACAAGTTCTCAAAAACTCCTTGAATCTGGTCCAAGCTTCATGGAATGGCTCATCTTGTTTCTGACTGAATGTACGAATGGCAGTTCTAGCTTCACTTGTCTTCTGTGGTGTATAGTATTCCTCTAGGAATGCCTGCTGCATTTGCTCCCATGTGTAAATGCTGGCAGCAGGTAGGGAATGAAACCACTTCTTCGCATTTCCTTTCAATGTGAACTGAAATAGCACTAACATCACTTCTTCGGGTGTAAAACCTTGTGCCCTAATAGTCTCACAAATGGCACTAAACTCGTTCAGATGCAAATAGGGTTCTTCCTTGGACAGTCCATGAAACTCAGGAAGAATGGCCAGACTATTGGACCTAATCTCAAATGACTTCCCTCTAAATTGTGGCCTGACTATGGGTGATGAAGCTCCAGCTATGGTAGGGCGAAAATGGCTATCAACCCCTTGTACAATGGCTTGGTAGGGTTGAAGCCCGGGGTTCCGATTTGCCCGAGGAAATCCTTGCCTTCTACCTTGAACTTGGCCCTGATTTTGCCTATATTGCCTTGGTTGTTCATTATGTCTGTATCGGCCTTGGTTGTTATTAGGTCATTGTATTGCACATCCTCCTCAACATACTCATCTTCATTTCCATCACTTCGTCCATCTATGTCATCATCCCAAGTATGGATGCTTAATCTGTCAAATCTATCCTCTTCGGCCTCGATCCTATTAACCCCCCTTTGATGTCTCATATTCTGCCTTGGAGGTCCATGTTGGTAGGGGTTCTGCCTTGGTTGAAGATAAGGATTTTGTCTTTGAGGTGGTAGGTTGTGGCCAATTGTTTTGTGCTTGTGGCTGCAAATTTGGGTAGGGTAATGGGTCATTTGGTTGGTTTGGTGGAGGTTGATCAATTGGTGGGTTTGGCGGTTGGTCATTGGGTGGATTTTGGTTAAGGGGTGGTGGTGGTGGGTTGTGTTCCATCTTGCACTCTTTGACTGCTCTTGATGATTGAGTTTTTGCACGGGATTGTGCTCGATTTCTTCGAGCGGTCTTTTCAACTCAGGATCAAAAATTAACGGGGACTTGTTCCTTGAGTACCGGGTATGCATGCACGGAGCTGTCACCTGCACACACAAGCACACCTAGCGTAACAAAGAAGAGAAAGTAAATAAAACAAGCTAAACAAGTAAAACTTAAACTTGACACTTTGCGCACTAATTCCCCGGCAACGGCGCCATTTTGATATCGGTTTGTCAAGCCTAATCAAAAACAAATTATAAGGTTCCAAACTCACCTAAGATAGCTAGGGTAAGTCGGGTCGGTCCACAGGGAATATGTGGAAAGTTTTGTAGTTTAAATCTAAAAGTTTGTAGCTTGATTACAAAAACTTAATAAAAATGACTAATCGAGAAAAGTGACGAACTTTATGATTAATTGAGTTGTAAAAAATAATGTAAAAAGGTAATCTTCTCCGGATTCAGGTTTACTACTTAGATTTGCTTTGAGTGTTCATAAAAGTCATATAAGCTTAACGGGTCAATTGGGTAAAAACAATAGATTGAATAAGACTGTTGTTAAAGAACTACTCGAATCATATCCTATGTTTGTGATACTCAATCCCATCCAACATTAACGTTTCCAGATGAAAAGAAATCTAAAACAATCAAAGTGGAACAAGTGAATTGAAAGCAACACACATATTTTAGAGTTTTCAACAACAAATAATTTACTCGGCTTAAACTACCGTGTTCAAACATTAACTCAACCACAAATCATCAAGAACAAATCATAGTAATAAACCCTACTACCCAAAGAAGATTACTAGAAGATTAGCTAGACATGGTAATGAAGAACACCAAATCAAAATCAAAATTAAACATCTTATCTAACGTTAAAAAATCAAACCGAATGATTAAAACACTTGAAAAGCCTTGAAATCGCCTCTCGGGAGCCTCTTGGAAGCCTTGGGGACGAAAGGGGGCGACTATGGAAGTGTAGAATGGAAGATATCTTCAAAACCTAATTTTTTCGGCTTTTAAACGAGTTCAGCATGCGTGGCCAACGTAAGTCGTTTTTTCACCGTAAGTTACGGTGGAAGCCTTCTGCTGCACTTTTCCATCAGCCACCGTAAGTCATTTTTCCACCGTAAGTTACTGTGGACTGATTTTTCCAATTCTTGTTTTCTTCATATCTTTTTCATTTGGACTCCGTTTTCGTTCCCGTTTGCAGCCACGTTCTCGTAATTGAATTCTCTATCTCCTCATCCACAATGGTCTTCACTTATCATTCACGTGCATTCTTCAAAATCCATCAAGTGCTCGTGTTTAACCTACAAAACATCACATCACTGTAGTTAACAAATTCAACACAATCTCTTGCATTTAAACACATTAGATACATTAAGATTAACCATTTAATCATGATAAACCTCATTCCAAACCCTAGCATCAAGCAGTAGTCACACATGGGACATTGTTGAATTACCTAAAGCTAGGAAGCCTATCAGATGTAAAAGGGTTTATAAGATTAAATATAAAGCAAATGGTAAGGTATTTCATTACCCGAAGGGTATTTCTCGAAGAGGTGGTATATGTCATTACCCGAAGGGTATTTCTCGAAGAGGTGTATATGTCATTACCTCTTTACAACTTGATATAAATAATGCATTCTTATATGGAGACCTAAAGGAAGAGGTGTATATGTCATTGCCCGAAGGGTATTTCTTGAAGAGTGACAATAAAGCGTGTAAACTTAGAAGGTCTCTTTATGGTTTAAAATAAGCCCCTCGAATGTGGAATGAAAAACTTGTTGGTGTCTTGTGTGATCTTGGTTTTGTTCAAAGCAAATGTGATTATTCCTTGTTTGTAAGACTTCTAGTTCTTACTTAACTGTTCTTATTGTTTACGTAGATGATATAATTATAATAGGAAGTTGTGTGGATGAAATAAATAAGATAAAAATGTTACTATAGTCCAAGTTTCTTATAAAAGACCATGGACTGTTAAAATATTTCTTGGTCTAGAAGTCCTTCGGTCCAAATCAGGAATTTGTTTGTCTTAACGAAAATATTGCATCGAACTGTTACAAGAGTTTGGTTTGAATGGGTGTAAACCTTCAAAAAACCCCATTGATCAAAACTTTGTTAGACTGCTATAGTGAAGCTCTTACCGCCTCTCGTGAGAGAGATCCAGTGGAAAGGATGATTCGTTCGGATCGACATGAGAATCATAAGGAGACTAGGTTATTCTCATTCCTGCTTCAGCGCCCCGACCCAAGTCCCCACGTCCGCTTTCATACTCATTATCCGAAAGAAAGTGAACCAACAAATTTTTTAACAAAGACACTTTTGAATTGGAAACCATCTCTGGCTTTCAAAAATTAATAGGAAAGTTAATTTACTTATCCCACACTCGACCTGATATCTCTTATTCTGTCCAATTCCTTAGTCAGTTTATGCACAAACCGACTAAAGCTCACTTACTATTGGCTTTTCGGGTGCTTCGGTACCTTAAAACTGCTCCGAGTAAAGGGTTGTTATTTAGAAAGGGATCATCTTTTGACTTAAAAGCTTATGCTGACTCTGATTGGGCAAGTGCCTTCAGTCATGGTGCTTTGTAACTGGTTACTGTATTGTTCTGGGCGAGTCCCTTGTGTCCTGAAAGAGCAAGAAGCAGGGGACAATCTCATGGTCCTTGGCTGAAGCTGAATACAGGGCAATGTGTGCCGTCACCTGTAAGCTTTTGTGGATTCAGATTGTTCTAAGGGAGTTGCTGGTACACGTGACTCTCCCAGTTCCTTTATATTATGATAATTCAGTAGCAAGATCCATTGGTGCTAATCCAGTCTTTCAAGACAGGACAAAGCATTTTGAAATTGATTTGTTTTTCTTGCGTGAAAAAATTCAGCAGGGTTCCTTAAAACTGTCTCTATTGGATCTTCCGAACAGTTAACCGACATATTTACCAAAGTATTACTTGTTTCTTAACACTCTGTTGTATGCAGGCCGTTGCATATGTTTGATATGTTTAATAACGGAATTAAGGAGGGTGTTTAGAAAAATGCCATATTCTTCTTCATCCTTTTATTCATTTCCATTCTCAAACATATTAGTTTATCTTTCTTATTCTTTTTTCTTATTCCTTTTCTTTTTTATAGGAAAGTTGGGCTGAGTGTTACAGATCTTGTTGGGCTTATAGTTGTGTTAGGCTTGGATTGCTACTGTTGTGGGCCTCGTATCTTTATAAGGATGTGTGCTCTGATGAGTCAATCATCCTCACACACATCTTCTTTCTTCAAAAGACGCTCTAGTATCTCTTTTCTCGTTCATCTTCTATGGTTTCCTCGTATAGTTGAACCCTATTGTTGTTCATCTGTTCTTATAGTCAGATCATTGCATTAATGATCTGATTGTGTTCTTGTCTCATTCTCTGTTATTGCAGTTGGTTTCCCTGAGATTTATTGTTACATTTGTGAGATCTATACTACTTAATACAAATTACATTTGTTCTTCCATTTGTGCTTTGAGATTATTGTTTTGTGACAGTTTTGTTTTTTATTATTATGTTTTTTGTTTGGTTCAAGTTATTTGTTTTAGAAAATATATAAGTAACTAAACTTATAAAATGATACAATCTAACTTTGATGAGAAATTGAGAATATAAATTTACATAACATATTAAAATAATTAAAAGCAATTAAAAATTGTTCGAACTAACATATGTTTACAATTAATAGTTTTCAACGCTTACTTTAATATATTTATAATTATAATAATCAAGGGAGTTGTTGAGGTGAGGAAGAAATTTATATCAAAACTATCATATACAATTTATCAAGGTGTAAACAACCTTGAACAACCAATACCACATCACTGAACTCCAATAGCCAAAAGTCTTCGGGTGGTGGATTCATTGAAGATTTTTCTCAAGAATCCAAGTGAAAACATTTACAACCAACCACGTGAGTAAACAGAGTTTTACCATATTTTCAAATATATTCAACAATTGAAAAAAATTAAGTAGAGTTTTGATTTTTTTTAAAAACCAATGACGAATTAACTCATATACTACTATTTTTTTAAAAACTAATTTCTAATATACTCATGTTAAAATTTAAACTCCGGTATTTTTTCAAGAGTATTTGACTATTACAGTGCGCTATCAACCCATCCTAAATTTGATTGTTAACCAGGTCCAATGATAGAGCCCACTAATTAGTTGAAAAACTAGACAAAATTTACGTAATAAAAGTTGTTATTTATGTTAAGTGTAGAAACTACATGTCTTTTTTCCACGTGTAACTAAAGGAATTGATACCTATAAAAATAATTTTTAATATGTATACTAGTTAATAAATAAATATATATACGATGTCATATATCTTTTATGTGATTGAGAATTTGAAAGGAAAGCTTTTAGGCTCTCATGCACTTAAATATCTAGTTTTCTTCATTGTGATATGATAAATAAAGATTATTTCTGTTCTCCTCATCTTTGAAAAAATAAACAATCGCAAAAGGATTTATAATAAACTAATATTTCAAAATTTTCATTTTTCAACACTATTTAAAAATTATATTTCTTATACAACTGATATGATGCATCTAGCCCAGCCATTGCAGCTGCAAGCCAACATATTCAAGAGCCCAGAACCAATAACCAGGCCGAAAAGGAACATTAATAAACCGGCCGGTTTTATGGAGTAGTGCACAAGATTTGTTGCTGACTTTTTAAATTCATGTTACTCGTTTACTTTGATGCATGCAGTATTAGTTGGTTCCTCCAAAAAAGTTAGTAGTGGTAGAAGTTTAGGTTGCATTTGCATATTTAATTACATTTATTGTTCATTTGAGAAATTTTATAAAGAGAAAATTGTCCCAAATCCTTGAGTTTTTCCCATCTTTTTTGAGCTTGACCCACTCTACAGATTGCTATCAATTAATGCTTTCAGTGACGAATCCACTCCTCCATGATGCCACCCTATAAAAACCCCAATACTTCCGAAGAAACCAACAACAATCCCACCAATCAGTTGTTATCCCAATTGCTTACCACTACCAACCATGCATCCAAACAAAAGAATTACATCTTTAAGAACTTGTTAAAGAAACTCAAAGTTTGGATTCCAAGTTCGATACCCTGTCCGATAACAATACGGGCTAAATCAATAGGTAATAAATCACCACCCCATCACCGTTCACCACCAAGGCACCCCTCACCAATCATCAACATAATCCAAGACAACATAAAATAAACACTTCGTTTTTTCGATGGTTCCAACGTTCTCGATTGGATATTCCAGGCCGAAAACTTTTTTCTCATATTATTAGACTCCTGTGAAGGAACGGGTGGAATTCACCGTATTCTACTATATCGGCGATGCTCTCTCGTAGTTAAGCACCTACACAATAAAGATCTGTTGGGAACATAACCGGCGTTTAAACGGGAAGTAGAAATACATTCGTCCCTTCAACTTATGAAAACCACGAGGCTACCTTATTCAAACTGTCCCAAACATTGACAGTGACCGCGTACAAGACCGAGTTCGAAAAGGTAAGCAATAGAGTTGTGGGCCTATCATAACAAGCCCTCAAAATGAATGAGCAATTCTCAAGCCTACTACACTTCATCAGGCTTATGCTTTAGCCCGATTAGTGGAATATTGCAACAAACACCAAACCCCAAAACCATTACATATACCAGATCCACTTACCCCGTAACCACCTCATCCACGGATCTTAATACCACCACCTCAACATCCCCTCAACTAAACCAGAAATACACTCCATTGCTATCACCACCAACCAAATACCTCAAACCTACCATTCACCAAATTGTCGAATGACACCTTACAACAATGTTGAAAGGATGGGTTGTGTTTTAAATATCCTGCGAAGTATTTTCTTGGTCACAAGTGTTCTCCACTGTAATTCTTACTCAAAGTTGACAATGACGACCCAGAAGATAAGTTAAACGGAACTTGTTGATCAAGTATTTCAATTTCTATCAATATCTCAAGCCGCTTACCTTGGAATCTCCTAAATCTACACCCTTCGAGTCACTAGATATATCGTTAGTAAACATGTAACTATCCTTGTAGATTGTGGTAGTACCCATAATATTATCCAAACCTATATGGCTGAACAATTGAATCTTTGAACTAAACCAATCGAACCATTTTTAATGGCCAGCACCTCCAGGGCCATGGTTATTGCCCGACGATTGACCTTTCACTTCGTAAAGCCCATTTTCTATTGCCGTTCTTTAATTATCTTGTAGATAGAGGGAACTTATGTAATTTTGGTGGTTGCATGGTTGAGTATTCTTGGGCCTATGACCGCTAACTTCTCAATTCTAGAATTATCATTCATTACTAACGGCAAAACTTGCACATTCAAAGGTGAACCATTCATTCAACAGGAATAATCAAGCTCTCTGTCAACACTCATCAAGCATGATTTTGTTCTTTCTTTACATACCATGACCATGCAAAACCCTTCCAAACCCACAAACCCATACCCTACCACCGACCAGGCCCTATGATCATCATACCCCTAACCAATGAATCATAACTAGTGAACGTCAACCATACAGATACCCCTACTTTCAGAAAAAAATAATAAACAAGATTGATTGAGGAAATGTTGAAAGATGTGATTATACGTCTAAGTCAAAGCACCATTTCCTCACCGGTGTTATTAGCTAAAAAAATATGGCTTCTATCGATTTTGTGTTAATTACAAGGCACTAAATACGTTCACAGTTCGAGATAGGTTTCCAATATCGACAATCGACGAACTACTTGATGAACTTCACGGATCAATGGTCTTTTCTAAAATAGACTGCCGATCGGGCTATCACTAAATCCAAGTAGCAAAAGATGATATTCATGAGATGACCTTTGAACAATGGATGGCCATTGCGAATTTCTTGTTATTCCTTTTAGTCTCACCAATGCCCTATCCACGTTTCATCGGCTATGAACGACTTATTCCCACCGGTTTTAAGAAGTTCGTTCTTGTCTTTTTCGATGACATTTTGTTGTATAGTGACTCGATTGACAAGCATCATGAGCATTTGGAGTATGTTTTTGAGACACTTATAGCTAACCAATTTCATGCCAAACCATGAAAGTATGTATTTGAGGTTCATGAATTATGATTCCTGGGTCACCGTATTTCGGATGAAGGTGCATCTCCTGAACGAGAAAAGATCGTTGCCATTCAACGTACAATGGCCTACTCCAACATCAATCACCACCATTCACATGTTTTCGGGACTCATCGGTTACTACCGTAGGTTCATTCCACAATATGCTAAATCAAGAGCACTATTAATCGATCTTTTAGAAAAACATTCCTTCAATTGGTCCAAAGCAGCAACCCAATCGTTTCCCACACTCAAAGCTCACATGGAAAGGTTAGTCACACTAGCTTTGCCCGATTTCCATAATGATTTTAATTAAGATTACTATAGATGCTTCCGGTGTTGAAATGGGCGCCGTGTTCTCACAAAACAACCGCCTAATTTTATTCTTTAGTAAACAATTATGCCATACAACGCAACACTAATTGACTTATACAAAGAATTATATGCGATTACCAAAGTAGTGAAGAAATGGAGAAAATATTTACTTGGGTCTACATTCAAGATATTCACCACTCATCACAGCTTGAAACACCTTTTGACCACAAGTTAAAGAAACCCCAAAACAACAAAAACGGATCAAAAAGTATCATAGGCTATGATTTTGAAGTGTATTACAAATCATGCAAAGAAAATCTAGTCACTGGTGCTTTGAGCAGTGTAGAACTTGCTTCTCTCTTAGCCTTTTCTTACCCGACAGCCCCATGGTCGGATGAGATTAGAAAGTACTTCCAATCGAATGAGATTACCAAAACACTTAAAGCAACAAGTTGAATTAGAGCCAGGATCTTTTCCTCATCATCAGATTAAAGGAGGTTTGGTGTAAGTACATGGTCATATATTGGTTCCTCCTATTCCATCTCTTCGAGAAAACTTCTTCATGAGTTCCATTCTTCGTACTTAGGGTGGCCATGGTGGCATTCAGGCGACCTTCAAAAGATTGTCTTCATCCTTTTCTTAGGTTGGGCTTAAGAAAGATGTAGCGGCATTTATTCGCCATTGTGAAGTGTGCCAAACCACCAAACCATCAACACACAAACCATATGGCCTTTTGCAACCGTTGCTTGTTCCTATAGCAGCATAGGTTTGATCTGTCCATGGGCTTCATTACATATTTACCGACATTGGAAGCAAAAAATAGTAATTTTGGTAATTGTCGACAGTGTCCAAGTTTTCTCATTTTCTACAATTACCCACTCCCCATACAACAGCTACCCTAGCCTTTTTGTTCTTAAAGGAAGTATATCGTTTACATGGCGTGCCAAAAAATATAGTTTGTAATCTTGGCCCATTGTTTATAAGTTGGTTTTGGCAGGAGATGTTTAAGAAATTAGGTATAAAATTGCTACACTTGAGTGCATATGAGCCACAAACTAATGGACAAACTAAAGTTGTAAAACATTGCTTGGAATCTTATTTAACGACCTTCATGTTTAATGAACCTTTATCTTGGAAAAAGTATCTATATCTTACTGAATTTTCTTACAACGCAAGCCACCATTCGACCGTTCAATGACTCAATTTAAGGCTGTCTTTAGGAAGGATCCAAACACATTCATGAATATCACCTAGCCTCACCATGACGGTGTAAGGGATGAAGGTCACCATTTCATGCATAAAAAATTGTCAACATATGAAGTTAAGTGACGCAAATGGTGAATCTTCTTTCTCCAAAAAGTGGTCAGTTCCACCTTTAAGGAGATGGGTTATGAAGGATGCCTCCCGACATTCACTTTTTACACTGTTTGTCAAACAAGTCGGGAGGGTGGGACAAAGTATCATTGGATTTAGCAAGGGCTATCCATGGTCTGGTATAACAACAACGTTACAATTTTTCAAACATTATCTTTCAAAAGTTGGAAAAAAATGTAACGGCTACGGCAAACTTTAAAATTTTAATGTAACCAAGATTCATTTAACTGATTTTACAAGAAGAATTAGGTGATAAAATTAAAATGGGAGGCGTTGTCCATGTCTTAGGAACTTTAAAAGATATATTTTTAAAGTTCAAGGAAACTCTAAAATCTTTTTCTAGGAAGATAACTCTCCTGTTCACACGTATGCTTAAGGTCATTGAGCCTTAGGGTGACAGTATGGCAACAACCACGATTGTTGATCCGACACCATCTACATCAATGCCAAAAGCAGGAAAACAAAAGAGAACCCCTTCATTTTCTATTGAGAAGATGCAGGTCCTCAAATCTTCTTCCCTAAAAATACAAGACTAGAAAACAGGGTCCTAGTTAAGTCAAAGGTGTCAGCTACACCTAAACAAGGCTCAAAGAAGAAGGTTTCTATTCCTTCCTTTGTGTAGACCCAAACCCAATCCATAAGCCCTCAATCGGAGTCTCCACACTCCGTTGAGCAAAACAAAAGGGATATCCACATCACTGAGACAACTTCTAAGGAAAAAGTCTTATTAGGAACTTGTTCACATCCCGAGCCATTAGACTCAGCTCCATAATCTCCATACATGTCTACCACCCAGGATGATGATGTCCCTACAACACTTCAGCATGATTAAATGTCTTTCCTCTTCCATACAATACATACAGTGGGGACTGATATGTCTGTTGCAACATCTATCCCACATCTTGTATCCCAAGAGATTGATCCTAGGGAGAAAAGGATCAATATAGAAGAGATTGTCTCTACTATTAAGGCTCTCTTTACTGCTGATCTATCAACTGATCAGCATGGGAGAGACAACATCCCTAAGACCTCAACCGTGGCAACTCATCATGACAATGTCTCCTTGGATTTATCTCTTGAAAAGAGGAATCCGGGGGCGCTAAAAAATCATATTTAGTGGTGAGGATGGAAAGGCTCAGCCTAGGACCTCATCTCCCAAGGATTCCACATAAGTGGATGAGGGAAGTATAGAACAATATATAAATTGATGACCTATAACCTTGAGTTTTCTCAAAAATTGAATGCCTTACAAGCTGAAAATGCTAGGCTTTAAGGTTATGCTGAAAGAGCCATAGTTCTCGAGTTTAAGAACTATCTGCTAAAATCTTCGGTAGTATCTAAGGTAGAAGCACAACTCGGAAATCTACAACAACAAGCTTGAAGAGTTACTCTCCTAGAAAAACAACTCATAACTCTTCAGCAAGCTGTAGCAAAGGCAATGGATCATGAACACAAAATGGAATAACTTCAAGAAACCATTGACCTTCAACAATCAATCATCCTGAGTCTTAAACTCTTAGCTCCATAAGAACCTTTGGGTGTGCTTTCCTCCACCTACTTGGTGTCATCTGGAATCTTAGATGATTCTTCTAAAAAGGAAGAATATAAGCTAAAAGAAGCTAAAGATATTCTCCAGAGATTGGCTAGCCAAGTTGTACATGCTGAACAACCAATATTTTCTCTTTCAAATGGTTTGATCAATATGATCCACTATTAGGAGATAAAGCCAAAACGAATGAGCTTCTCGATAGGTATGGCTATGATAGCTCAGAAAAGAAGGAAGTGGAAGCCAAAAGGGTGATGAAAAGGGATGAACTAAAAGGTTCAACTTGGGATAAGGAGGATGGCTATGATGAAAAGATCCAACACCTCTTCCTTGTTCGCTCTTTAAAGAAAAAGCTCTTATAAGGAATCATCAAAGAGAGAGCTTGTACTAGGAGTTAAAGCCTCTCTCAAGATATTTGCCAAATAAGAACCACCATTATTAAAAGTGTTGTTGGATGTTGTGGAAGTGCTGAACAATCAACAACTGATGCAACTGCCGAAAGCACCAGGAAAGAGGAATCCTTAGAAAGAATGGTGGTCTACACAAGGGGCACTAAGAATATGAAAGATGATATGAAAAGACATGGGTGACTCTTCAAGATGAACCTACCCAACTTCATAAGAAACAAAAGGACCCACCTGTGTCTAAACTTAGAAAATCTGCTAAAGTGATATTTGGTTAACCAGATGTTGAAACTAAAACCCTAGTTAACTCTGAGATGAATGTGGGAACTGGTGGACCAATCACTAAGGATGATGAGAGAGCTCACATAACTGCCGATGATCCTAAGTCAGCTGGTGAGGCATCCGGTGCAACTATTAGACCTTCAACTGTCAGACTTACTAAAATCTCTACCTCTAACAAAGGTAAGAGACCTATGACTGCTGAAGAAGAAATTGAAGTTGGGTCACATAAGTCAAAGGCTAAATTTTGATGACTAAAAAGCTGGGCTATTCCCATACAAGGTTAAAGAAGAAGTTGTTAAACTTAAGGCAAGGAGAGCTCAAGAATCTTCTATTAGGAAGAACATCATTGCATTGATTAGAAGTACAAAAGAATTGAGAGCACATGGTGGTGAACCAAGCAGAACAACATCTTAAGCTCCACCTAAACAAAGGCCAATGTTATCAAAAGGGTGCCATCCAAGTCATCCAGCCATCTGCCAAAAGCACCCAAATGACAACCACTCAGCACGCTTCAGCAACCACAACTGCCAAATCCAAAACCATGACCTCCACTGAGATAATAGAAAAGATGGATCAAGGAAAATGTCTCATAGAAGCTCAACTTGAGTTGAAAGAATTTAATTTTGATAAGGTCATGAAAGAGCACTACTGAAATAATAACCAAATTGATAGCTGCAACTCATGTTGAGATGGAGAAAGAAGTTGAGTTAACTAGAAAAAGGAGGGTTGAATCAGAGAAGAAACAAAGAAAAAGTCAATAAGATTTCGGGGGACAAGCAACATATAAAGATGTTTCTTAGGTATTATGGTTTCTCTAGTTGCCAAGTAGACCCAATAAGTTTGTTAACTATTGATCTGAATATTAGAGGAATCAAACAAAAGGTTGTAGCTGGAGAGCTTCTAAATTTTGAAGAAGTTAGAGAGCAATGGGAAAGAAAACATGCCAAAACAAAGACTGCGACTCAATAGTCTTCATTTGCCGACTGAGCCTCCAACATCCCCTAACTCAACAATCTCTGATGATAGTCATCCTATCTCCTCAATCCTTGTAAAAGCAATGATTGTTGATCCGAAAGTAAAGGAAATAATACTCAAAGGAACAAATGTATTAGTTGTTTGTTATCTGGCTCAGATGAAGAAATATGCTCAAGAGGGCAAATGGAGATATTGTAATAGTGGGTCACTTTTGAGTTGGGGATATGATGAAAAAAGAAGTCGTACATTATCAAGAGGAAAGGAGGTGCGATAGAGTACTATCAAGAAGTTGGGATTTGTGAAAAAGATACTGGGCATGCAGTGATCTATTGTCTTGAAAAAGAATACCATATCATCAACCCTATTGGTCTGCTAATGTTCGAAAGAGATGATTTGATGAGGCTTTAGGCTTGTCAATTGAGTTCGATGAATCAGTTCATTACATTGCTGCTCAATTTGGTTGGTTGATTACGAATGCATTGTACAGCAAGATGTATGCGTATGGAGGCAATTACAAAGTTGTAGGCGTGAATTTTTGAAGATTTGATTCACCAAGCCTAGGGGGAGATTGTAAGAATCGAACCTAGAGGCTCTGGAAATAAAAATCGAGCTTTTGAAGACTTGAAGTTCCCACGGAGAACTAGTTGCCGCGTGAGATAATATTCTCGCGCGATAACCATATTCTCGTGCGAGAACCATGTTTTGTATAGATAGATATTTAGTTTTGTATTTAGCAACACTTTGTATATTTTTTCTGTAATTCTCTGTGAAATACAAATGCGAATTTATTTACATTATGTGTTCATCTTGATCTCTTGCTTGTTCAGTTATACCCTGCAATATTTATTTCGCATTTATTGTACAAGATCGTTCTTCTAGTGATAATTCTTGAATGTTACAAACAACTCTAACAATAGATAAGTATGTTAAAAAGAAAAGTTATTTTTTTTAAAAGATATATTATTGAAACTCTTTTTATTCATGTGGTTAGTAGTAAATGCACACACGAATTCCTGCAAAAATTACCCATGAATCCACTATCCCGAAGACTTTTCGCTATTGCACGTTGACTGCAGTACTACAAATGACATTGGTAGTTCAAGGTTGTTCACACCTTATAAAAGTCGTATTCAACCCAACTAGTTCTAAACTTCTAATTTAAGCCTTTTTTTTATTGTAAATTCATCATGTGACGACAAAATCTCCATTCAAAAGTCAGGACCATTAATTGAACCAAATAAATAATTTTATAATAATCGTGTACCTAAATATTTTATCAACGTGGAAAAAATAATATCGAAACGGTCACAAATATAAACACGTCATAATGACAAATCAATAATTTTTTAGAATATAACATTATAAAGGTTGTAGTAGAAAGATAAATAAAAAATTGTGAAAGAATCAAAAAATCTTAAAACAGCTTTGTATGTCAATGCCATACTTCTATATTGTTAAGTTTAACATGGCCCTTAACAATTACCTTTCCCCTAGACCCAACTTCTTTAAATAGAACCCCCTTAGGGCATCATGAAATCATTGCTCAACAAAAAGAATTAATTAGAAGTTTACGACGTTTCTTCGACTAATGATGAAATGCCCGTTTGAGAAGATGAGTCAAAGCGGATTGTTTATCATATGGTTTATAAATTCTTTTAGCAAATAATCTAACTGCAGATGATGTATGTTATTATAGTTTTCGTTTATTTATAACTAGTTTTTTACATCCACGCTACGCGGCGGGAGTTTGGTCCTTATCCCCTGCGTGTGGCGGTGTAAATTTGGTCGTTATCCCCTGCATTTGATGGCGTAAATATGGTCGTTATCCCCTGCGTTTGATGGTGTATATTTGGTCGTTATCCCCCGTTATTAAAGGCGTAAGTTTAATCATTGATTCATTATCAACTTGGCTTGTTGAAAACTACCATGTCCAATAATACACATACCAACAACAATAATATTTGCTCATAATCAGTTTATTTGGGAACGCTACTAAAAGTAAAATAAAAATAAATAAATATAAAGCCAAAAAAAATTTGTTATTTTTATTACATAAAAGTTTGTTAAAACAAAACAATTTATTTGGTGGCCAAAAGTATACAAACGAAAGATGTTGGTAGTCAAATAATTAATGTTTTGTTCTACAGAATAATTTTAATATAGAGAAAACACAAACAAACAAACCCAGTATATCCCACTCAAGAACAGGGTCTGGAAGGGGTAGGTGGTGGCGAGTCTTTCCTCTATCCAGATAGGTAGAGAGACCGCTTCCAGAGAGACCCCCGGCTCGCTAACAAAAGCAATAACGCTAGCAAATCAACATATAATCAAACATACGATATATGATATATGATATATGATACAGCACACGTCATACAGCACACATCATACAACAAACATTAAAATATCACAAAAAGAAATATAAAATGAACAAGCATGCATCAGGGAAGCAGCAAGTTTTCCCTAAAAAGGTCGAAGTGTACTACATACACATCAGGCCCCGTAACAAGTAATCAAAGTCCCTTTCTAGCTACAGAAATCACTAAAAGTCCATAATTTTAATTCTACGTATCCACTCACTCCTATCCTCGATCATGTGCTCAGAGAGGTGCAAGTGTACCATATCTCGCCTAATTATCTCTTCCCAAGTCAGCCTAGGTCTTCCTCTACTCTTCCTACCCTCTATGATGATGTTCTCCGCTGCTCTGACCGGTGCTGCCATTGGTCTCCTCTTGACATGTCCATACCATCTTAATCTTCCCTCTCGTATTTTATCTGCAATACGAGCCACTTCTAACTTCTGTCGAAACAATTCGTTTCTTATCCAATCCAGTCTTGTATGGCCACACATCCACCTTAGCATTCGCATTTCCGCAACCTCTATTTGTTTCTCGTGCGATTTTTTTATGGCCCAGCAGTCTGTTCCATATAGCATAGCTGGGCGTACTGCCACTCTGTATAGTTTTCCCTTAAGTTTTACTGGAAACCTTTTATCACATAGGATCCCTGATGCTGCTCTCCACTTGCACCATCCTGCTTGGACATGGTGAGCTACATCGCTGTGTATCTCTCCGTCCTCCTGCAGGTACGAGCCCAGGTATTTGAACCTAGATGTCCGTTGGACCGGCATACCCTGGATACTGATTTGGGTGTCCTCTTCCTCGTCGCCACCAAAGTTACAATGCATGTATTCCGTCTTAGAGCGACTTATCGTTAATCTTCTGCTCTCTAGCGCTGCTCTCCACTGCTCTAGCTTGTCGTTAAGCATCATTTTAGATTCTGATATTAAGACAATATCATCCGCAAAGAGCATGCACCACGGTACTGACTGTTGTATAGACTTAGTCATCTCATCCAACACTAGTGTGAAGAGAAATAGGCTCAATGCCGATCCTTGGTGAAGTCCCACTTCCACTGAGAATGAGTCTGTGTCTCCTACCGGTGCTCGCACACACGTTTTTGCCCCGTCATACATATTCTTAATTAATTTGATATACCTCTCTGGTACCCCTCTAAGTCGTAGACTTTCCTAAATTAGTTGTCGCGGTACACTGTCATAGGCCTTTTCTAGGTCGATAAATACCATATGTAGGTCCCTTTTCTTTTCTCTATATTTCTCCATTATCCGTCTTATGACGTGTATGGCTTCTGTTGTAGAGCGTCCTGGCATAAATCCAAATTGGTTTATTGCTATCTGGGTTTCTCGTCTAATTCTCGTGTCAATAACTCTTTCCCATAGTTTCATTGTGTGACTCAATAGCTTTATTCCCCTGTAGTTTTCGCAACCTTGGATATCTCCTTTTTTCTTATATATGGGTACTATGACACTGGTTCTCCACTGGTCTGGCATCTTCCCTGTCTTAAAGATAGTGTTGAATAGATCTGTTAGCCATTGGAGACCCTCATCACCCAGGCATTTTCACACTTCAATCGGTATGTTGTCTGGCCCCACCGCTTTAGCCCTTCCCATTTTCTTCATAGCTCTCGTAACTTCGTCAACTGTGATGCTTCTACAATAGCATTGGTTTTGTTGCGTTGTTTGGGTTGTTCTATCTACCTCCGTTTGTTGATTTGGATTCCTTATGTTAAATAGGTTATCGAAGTAAGTTTTCCATCTGACCTTGATATCTTTCTCCTTCACCAAAACCTTTCCATCCGCAGCCTTTATGAACTTGACCATTCTCAGGTCCTGCCTTCTTCTTTCTCTTGCCTTGGCTATCTTAAACATGTCATGCTCTCCTTCTTTCGTCTCCAAACGCTTATACATCATTTCATACGCCGTGTTTTTTGCCTCTGACACCGATTTTTTCGCTTGTCTCTTAGCCTCCTTGTACTTTTGTTCTAGCTCTGCATGTTCTTCCTCATTGTTACAGCGTATGAGCTCTCTAAAACTTTGTTGTTTGATACGTATCTTCTCCTGTACATTTTCGTTCCACCACCATGATTCCTTATGACCAACTGTCCTTTTTGTTGTAACTCCAAGCGTTTCTTTAGCTGCTTGGATGAACCTAGTTGCCATAACCTCCCACTTTTGGTTTGCATCTTCCTGTGGCCCAGTTTGGTTCATTGGTATGACTTTATCTCAAAAAATGGTAATCTTTTCGTCTTTGAGCTGACCCCATCTGATCTTGGGTGTAACTCTCTTGTTCCGTTGGGTAATTGGCCTCTTGACGCGTATATCCACCACCAACATATGGTGTTGCGTCACGACCGTCTCTCCCGGGATTGCTTTACAGTCTTTCCACGAGCTATGATCTTCTCTCCTCATCAATAAATAGTCTATCTGCGTGTGTCTCCCGCCGCTGCTAAATGTGATTAGATGCGAGTCTCTTTCTTAAAGAACGAATTTATGATACCTAAGTCATGCGCTACTGCAAATTCAAGAAGCTCCCTACCGCCGTCATTCCTAAGACCATACCCGTAGCCTCCGTGCACCAGTTGGAAATGCTCATTATCCTTTCCGATATGTCCATTAAAATTTCCTCCTATGTATAACTTTTCTTGTCTAGGTATATCGCCCATAACATGGTCTAAACTCTCCCAGAACGTTTTTCTTTCCGTGTCCCCTAGTCCAACATGTGGTGCATACGCACTAACTACCGTCACTACCTCATCTCCTATTACTATTCTTAACAACATAATTCTATCATTGTATCTTCTCACCTCCACTACATTATCTTGGAGTTCCTTAGCAACTAGAAAACCTACTCCGTTTTTAGCTCCATCAGACCCTGAATACCATAGTTTATAACTATTGCACTCTTTTGCTCTCCTACCCCGCCATCTAGTCTCCTGCAGGCATGCTATGTGGACCCTACGTTTCTTCAACACATCAATTAACTCTAGTAACTTACTAGTTAGGGTTCCTACATTCCACGATGCCACTCTTAATCTACAAACCTTATTTCCTGTCTTCGCACCTCTCCTCACAGAACATGATCTCGGGGCAGCATAATGGCTCGTACTATCTATTATACCAGACAGAGTCTACTAAAACCACCAAACAATAAAAACACAGACAACACACTAGAAAGAAACCAAGCACAAGTAAAGCACAATCAAAAGGAACTGTCACACGTGGTCAACAAGACGCTAGGGGCACACGCTAGGGGCACACGCAGTAATCAAGACCTTACAGTAAGCCAATGAAGCCTATCTAGAGAGCAAATCTAAGGTTGACCAGAAATGAAGACAACAAGCCACAAATGATCAACACACAAACTCAACCAACAATATACAACTTACTCAGCAATTAATAGCAAAACACTAACAATTATACCACTAATCAGCAAGATATAACAACTAATCAATTAGGCACAATCCACAGAACTAAACGGTCAGCAGAAAAATAGACAAAAAATATATCTAAGGTTGACCAGAAATGAAGACAACAAGCCACAAATGATCAATACACAAAGTCAACCAACAATATACAACTTACTCCACAATTAATAGCAAAACACTAACGATTATACCACTAATCAGCAAGATATAACAACTAATCAATTAGGCACAAACCACAGAACTAAACGGTCAGCAGAGAAATAGGCAAAAATTATATCCGACTCAAGATTGAGGAATCTAATTAAAGAAAGTTAGAAGAAACAGGTAAGAAGACCCAAGATGGAGGGATCTCACCAAAATGTGTGCAAGAGCCCCGACAGGCGGTATGTGGTCAGGCGGAATGTGGTCCGGCGGTGGTGGTGGTCGAGGTGTAGGTCCGGTAGGTATGGGTGAGGCAGTTCGGCCAAAGGGGTGCTCCGGCAGTGGTGGGGTGGGGTGCCCCGGCAGTGGTTGGTCGGTATGGTTGGTCCGGTCGAGATGTAGGTCCGGTAGGTATGGGTTTGTGGCTCCTGTGGTCGCGGCCGTTATGGGTTTGTGGCGACTGTGGTCGATATGTAGGTCTGGCAGGTATGGTGAAGGTGGTCCGGCGACTGTGGCGACTGTGGTCGAGATGTAGGTCAGGCAGGTATGGTGAAGGTGGTCCGGCGACTGTGGCGACTGTGGTCGAGATGTAGGTCAGGCAGGTATGGTGAAGGTGGTCCGGCGACAGTTAAAAAAACTAATGTAAAAGTAGAAAGACAGTTAAAAAAACTAATGTAAAAGTAGAAAATACTAATAATAAGATAAGAAAAGAATAATAATAAAAACTAAAAACAGAAAAACTTCTATAAACAAAGTTTTATTTCTTCATGTTGTAAATATAATAAAATCTAAAACGTTAAAGGTTTTATAATATAAATTTAAGAAAGAAAAAGTAAATCATTGTTTTAAATATGATAGCTATTTGATTAAATTAAAAACTGAAAATTTAAAACTTATATTTAAGTTTTACATAAATATAAATATAGGAAAGACGGGTCACCACATACCCCTTCCTGATCCTATTTTCAGCGGGACATACTAAGTAAATTTGTTTGTTTATTTATTTAAATTTTTCATAAAGGTGTCTAACAATTTTGGTTTTCAATAAAAATATACATGTCTCAATCAAAACTATCCTTCAAATTCAACTCCATCTCCATCTCCATTATCTGATACTCTCACAAATCAATTCCGTCAGCCACAACACCACCATGACGGCGCCATCACCGCCATGACCACATCAGCGACACCAAAACTTCTCCCATCGTCTCTTCCCCACTATTCGACTTTCCATTCTAAACTGGCTTCAACAACTGACAACCACCACGGTAATATCATCCCCATCACCACCACCACTACCACATACAATGAGTCGCGACCTCTTCCAGCCACCACACGCCACACTTCTCTATCTCTATCTTTAGCGACCACCAGTCCACCATCAAACCACAATCAACACCACACCCTCTTACCTCCTTCTCTCTCTCTTTCTCCAATTCTAGACACCATTGCCAACCACCACCTACGAACACGGTGTCATCACAGCTAACGTTTTCTTGTTTTTTCTTCTTCTCCTCGTTTTTCTTGTCAGACGGCCCCCTGCCTGCGACCATTTGTCGGAACCGGGTTGTTTTTGAACCCTCTGGCCCTCTCTTTATCTCTCTGTAAACATGTTGTTTGATGTTTGCTGGCAGCCTATCAACAAAACACGTAGCAAAAGAGTGGTAGCATATGCATCATCGGATGTACTATTATATTATCTACAGTAACCGCTCTCACATATAAAAGTTGATATTTGTAAGGATACATTCATTAGTTATACAGTCCGCTTAGAAATTGAACATGCATCAACAACTAGTACTTTATGCATAAAAATGTGCATATTACTGTAGCTAACAATTTACTTTTATATAGATAAGTAATGTGATACTAGTAATTTAGAAACCCGTGTGTTACAAGTGTTTTATAATACTAAATATTCTTATTTCAAACAAAGTTGTTTGTATTAAATAACTTCGTATTTCATAAAATCTTGTTTTGAAAAAATTATGTTTTTAATAAATGAAACATCATTTTAATTTATCAAAAAATTCTGTTTTTAATTTCAAAAGTATATAAATAAAAATTAGCATTTAATATACCAATAAATGGTTAAACTTTAATTCTTGTAAAGACATGTGTTTGAATCCTACGTGGAGACTAAATGCACAATATAAAAGATTATGATGCATCTTCTAAATATTTTCGTTTATTAGATTGTGCGATATGAAAGCTCGGGCGGTGGCGCCCCACCTGGCTCACTACTAGCGTAGTGGCGAACACCAAAACACCCAAGCGTGAGTGAGTGGCGTTGGGCAACCAGCGCCCCAAGTTATCGTTGAAAGCATATGGTGTCCATATATTTAATTTTTTTTTACCATTGTGAATTAGAAAGATCAACTTTTTAGTTAATTTCCCTATATAAACTAACTCAACTCTTTTAAAAAAAATCACAACTTCTCAATCTCTTCCCCTCTGACATTCATATTATTTCCTTCAAATTTCTAAACAAAAATGGATTGTTAGGGAGATTGTTACCACCTGAGCATCACGTTGCCGATTCATGAAGAGGATAACATGCAATTCGACCAAAGTTTAACTACTATGTCGTCGCCATCTCCCGATTTTTATGTTTCGGAGACCAAACCCATTCGACCACGTTTCCTTGTTTGATTGACCGCATCATTCGGGGTTTGGTGTAAATAATATGATTTTCAAATCTATACACCCGGTCAGGGTAGTCTTCTTCACTAAGAAGACTTAGAGGTTTTATGCTGGTTCCAATATCATTGTCAAGATTGACGGTGGCAATGATGTGCTTCAGATTAGTCATTTTCATACATAGAAATTAAATTTATTAAAAATTCTTCAATCTTGAAGTTTTTATGTGAGTACCACTGTTCTCGCACGAACAATCACTAACTTTTCATGCGGTTACTTTTTAAACTAATTGTGAGAATTGAAACTTCTCGCGCGAAAGGAATCTTCTGTAATAAACTTTTCAACAAAGGCAAAAACCAAGCTTCTCGCGTGAATGCTAACTTTTAACGTACGATTACCAACTTTTCACCTGATTCATTTTTTAATTCCGTAGAATTTCAACTTCAATCTTTCACCAATTTGTTCAAAATTTGATTAATTAAGTGTTCAATTAGTTATATAGGTTCAATTAAGATCCTAAGCGTCTCTAACTGATTCAATTAAGCTCGTTTAACCACATAAACATCTTCAAATCTTCAATCAACAACATAATCACTCTCAACATCTTCAAACCTGATCAAATTCAGCATAAATCAAGTAGAACTTCAAATGACAAACAATTCAAAGCTAACAAACACTTCAAAATGCACACTTCAATCTTCAAATCAATCGATCGAGAGCAATAAGGCTCTAATACCAATTGTAAGAATCAAAAATAACATAAGATCGATCTCGTAACAATAACGTGAAATATTATCCTTGTGGAATTGAAAGATAGGAGATAAAAATGAATGTAAATAATTTTAATTGTATTGCTCTCTGATTTTGAATGAATTACAATAAGAGTGAAAATCAGGAAAATGTCAAAAGCTTAACAATTACATTAAGAACTAACTATTTATACTAGTCTAAGGGGTTGTTTGATTGCATCTGACTGATGCTCTGATTGCTGACCGCTGACTCGGTCAACTAATAAGCGTATTTAATTTGAAAAAATAGGTTCTGACTGAGTCAACCCTTCTGACCCACCCTTGTGTTACCCTCTGACCCAGTCAGTTTTTTTAAGACCTCTAACACAGTCTCCACACTGACCACATCATATAGCCCCTAAGAAGTTCTCCGTATAGTGCTCGCACGACTTCAAAGATCTCGCGCAAGAAGCATGTTCTCGAGTGGCAACTTCAGGTTCTCGCGCGACTTGATCTTGATCACCTTGATTTGATTTCCTGATCCTTTAGGTTCAATCCCAACACAATCTAACTATTTTGGATGCTTGATAAGGTTTTATCGGTGGAATATTACATTGTCGGTCATTATGTTGTTGTGCTCATCAAATATGCATGGTTTGATAGAAAATATGGAGTTAGAGTTGTCACATCCCGGCGGAAGCGTGAAGCGTTTTGGATGTGACTCGCTTGTTCAGAACGCATCGATTATAAGAAGTCAATTTTAACACATCAAAACACATCATAGAATAGCATAATACATTAATTCATCTCAAGATAGCTTAAGTTAGGATTACATCATATATAAGTAATCAAAATTTGACATAATCCTATTACAAACATATTATTTAACTACTACATCTTCAGAGTCGAAGGAAATGAGCGTCCACCGTAACACTGAAATCGTCGATGTTAACAGTCAGATTTACACAAACTCTTCCCACAACTTCTCCCCAGCCATTGTAAACATCAAAAGAGAATTCTATATTGTTAGTCATGGTTACCTGAAAAAGCATACTCAAAATGGTCAACATAAAGTTGTTAAGATCATAGGTTTAATTCCAAACAAAATATTTTAATGCATCAAATACAACCAATCCTTTCTTAATAATCTGATAATTCATAACTGTCATAACATAATTCATAAAATCAGATAATATAGCATCACAACACTCATCCTGTTGGTGCAGAAAATATTTTCCTAAGTAGCGCTACCTATATTATCCAATGGTTCCACATCCGAATTAATGATTGTAATATAAATGATAGTAAATCTCAAAAATTGCATCAATCATAAAAACAGTATGTTTTCCCCCCAAAAGGCTTATAGGAACAAAAATGAGGTTATGAGTCTCACCTCTTACTCCAATGGATAACCTATAAAAATCAATTTATAAGTTAGAAACACAACTTTCTTTAATATTTTCAGAATCTAAGATGGAAGTAATTTATCTAAAATTTCAAAAATTTAATAGTAACATCATCAAATAATATTACTATAAAAATTCCAACTTCTATTTTATTTTTGGTAATTTGTTAGAATTTAATACAAAACTTACCATAAATCATTAAAAATAGCTACTACCATTCATAAATTCCAAAATTTTTCCAGAATATTATTCCAATAATTCATATCAGTTCATAAATTTGCTGATATCTAACTCATAGTGGGTATTTTTCTGTAAGTTTTCCAATAATCTCAAAATCTAGTACAAATAGCTATACAGCTCCAAAAATTATGAAACTTATACATTCTGTTGGGTTCAAATGATTGTAATTTAGGTGAATTTTTTGATATTTATCATACTGTTTGATTATTTCTTTCGATTTTTCCTTTACAGATCATATAAAAATTCATATCTTAGTCATAAAAAGGAATTAAATTCCAAAATTAATTCTGGAGCTTCTATAATACATGAGAATCATTATATAATTTTCTGGAATTTTAGCGGATTCGGTTCTTTCAATTAATAATTTCCTTTCATTTACTTTAAATAATTTGTATAAATTATTTTACTTATTATATTTTTACCAAAATTTACAGAATGGTAATTCAGTATTTTTGTAAAGATTTGCCAATATTTATTCCCATAATCACAGTTAATTATATACCAAACCGAATTTAACAAGTTTGCATGTAAATTCTCAACCCTTTATTGATAATTTCTTATATAATTTTTGGTTACCAATATTTATTTCTTTCTTTCAGGTTTATAAAACCCTTCCTTAATATCCTTCAATAAGATGAATAAATTTGTAAGATTGTGTGAAGAACTTGTAGGTTTAATCATAAGGGTTGTTTATATGTGTTGTTTTAGACACATATATATACTTTGGTAAACTCGACTAGTTATAGTTTAGGGATTGAAACCTTGATTTTGCTAACAAGAAAGGGTGACGATAACTGATGGTAGATTCTTTCTCCGATAACTGAGTTGAGTGGTTGTTTTGAGCTTTAAGATCTTGATCTTCTTGTAAACCGGTGCAAGAGATGTTCGAGTATTCAAATTTTTGGATGAGTACGTGCTTGATAAGGGAACCAAAAGAGAGTAGAGGGTGTTGGGTTACAGTGTGTGAGTCGAGAGATGAGGGAGTGGTGATGGTTTGTAGTGGTGACCGAGAATAAAGAGGGTGATGGTATGCGGTTGTGATGTTCGAGAGTTTTGAGGGAGAGAGTTGTGATGGTGGTATCATGACCGGGTTCAAGGTCGTGTGGTGTGAAGGTGATGGTGGTCGAAGTAGTTATGATGGTGAAGTGGTCTTCGGCTGAGAGATTCAAATAGTGAGGCTTCTCATCATTATACTAGGCTTAGGGTAGTGAAGTGTTTATTATAGCTTAGGTTAGTCATCCCTTAGGTTGCTATGTGGCATATTTGAAGGCATTCAAGGTGTCTAAGGCTCGCTAGGTGTCGAGCAAAGGAGCTATTGAGTCATCATGTTATCATTACAAGTTTAACTAGTACTTAGGGTGTTAATCAGATGGCTTAATGCTCTAATGAACCGAGACTAAGGTTTAGGTTTAAGGCTTGGGTGTATAAGGTTTGCTTAGATTGTTTGATGCCAAGTTTTCTTTGATGTTATATTGTATGGTGGTGTTTGATTGGGTTGTAGTTAGATGTCATAAAGATATGATATTTGATCATGTAATACTTGATATTTAGAAGTTGTATTTGATTATATGTA
Organism: Flaveria linearis; assembly: GCA_024085815.1. Classification (NCBI taxonomy): domain Eukaryota; kingdom Viridiplantae; phylum Streptophyta; class Magnoliopsida; order Asterales; family Asteraceae; genus Flaveria; species Flaveria linearis. The sequence continues at coordinate 16,955,402 of CM044004.1, read as the reverse complement.
CACGTAAAAATTATGTATGCATCCAAGCATGCCAACGTACCAGATATATATATATATATATATATATCAAAAGATTATGTCTTCGGATACATGCATACGTAAAATACTTGTGCATGCATGTAAGTATGTATACGTAATACATATATATACACATAAACACATATAGTCCATAAAGGGTTGACCAAAATAATGAGCATTATATAAGAGAATTTTATTTATATACTAGTTTTTGTTGGTACACATGTCCCCAGTTCTAGTCTAGTGAGCTTAAGTGTAATAGAACTTCTTCTTTTAACACATATGTAACGTTTGATCATTATAATGGGAATCTCTTCTATTTATGTTTATTGGTTGTTTACATGTTATATCTATTCATATCAATTATTAGTACACGCATATATGACAATGTTATATAGATTTACAGTTGTTAGACATAGTTCTGAACCATTAAAGGTTCAAGAATGTGTTGAACTAAGTATCCTGATTCAGTCGCACGACTGCACCATGCGAATGGGCCAATCGAACGACTGAACCAGGTGATTGAGTGAATCGCTTGATTGAGTCATAAGACTGAATCAATCGTACGAATGAACCAATCGTATGACTCAGTCGCATGACTGAGCCAGTCGCGAGGCTCAGTCGTACGAATGAGAGCTGTAACCTATAAATACCACTTAATTCGTGTAAAAAGAGAACACTTCGAATACTTGCAACCCTAGTCCACCCAGAGCGTCCTGTTCGTCCCTTCCAAGTTCATAAAACATTTCAGATCATTCCTAGTTCGTTCTTAACGTTTTCTAATCGTTAGGTTTGATCTTGTTAACATTTTCCCTGATTGGATCACCAATCAAATAGGATTCCGCACTATTTGATTTGGCATCATGTTTGAATCAGTTAGTACTCCCTCCGTACACTGTACTAACAAGTGGTATCAGAGCTGAGGCTCTTGATTCTTCATGGATTCAATCGTTTTTGTAAAGTCTACGTTTTTAAGCGAAAAGATACTTTCTTTCTACTAAAAATCAAGTCTTTACGTGTGCACGTTCTGGAAATTCAATCTTTTTCGAGTTTCAGCCGTCTAGGGTGCAAAAACTTGCGTTTTAGGTCAAAGTGTGTGAAAAACCTCGTTTTCAGCAGTCCCAGTCGCACGATTATCTCAATCGTCCGACTGAAGTCCAGTCGTGCAGTTCAATCGTCCGGTTGAGTCAGTCGCTTGTTCAATCGCCCGGTTGAGTCAGTCGGTCTGTCCAGTCGCTTAAGTGTCATAATCGTCTGTCCAGTCGCCCGATTGAGTTTTAATCGCACACTGTTTGTGTCAGTCTCCTGCACAGTCGTACGACTAAGTTCAATCGCACGATTGTGTCTCAGTCGTTCCCCAGTCGCCCTTCCAGTCGCATACTCAGTCTGTGTTTTTCAAGTTTAAGTTAAATTCATCATGGACTCCGAAAATTTGGCATTCTCAGCAGGGAAAGACTCAAGGATCCAGAACTTACTGCTACTGGAGAATGAGATTGGTAACCACAATAAGCCACCTAAGCTTCTGTCGATTGATGAGTTCCCGCAGTGGAAGCAGAGGTTTGAGATTCATCTCAATGGTGTGGACACTAATCTGTGGAATGCTATTGAGACTGGTTACACCATGCTAGTTGGTGCTGATGGTATACCATTAACATTGAGTGGATTGACTGATGCTCAAAAGAGTGCCTACAATGTTGAAAAGAAAGCTTACGCGATGCTCACTCAGTCTATTCCTAAAGAGATCTTCCATCAGTATTCTGAGCATAATCAAAGTAAGAAATTCTGGAAAGCTCTGGAGAAAAGGTATAAAGGGAGCTCAACTCTTAAGTCCTTGAAGGACAAAGCACTTAAGAAAGAATTTGACAATTTTTCTGCTATTGGGAATGAGAGTCTGGATGATATCATTGACCGCTTCTATCATCTGATGAGTGAACTTCACACTCATGGGGTAACCACGTCTAAAGAAGAAAAGGTCTCGAGTTTGGCAGACGGGCTTCCAGAAAAGTGGGATTCATTTATTTCCACCTTGAGATACAATTCTGTTCTTGAGACATTGGATATAAATGACTTTATCCTGAAACCACGAGAGGAAGAAGTTAGACACAAGTATAAGGCAAAGAAGGGTTCTTATGCACAGGATCCTACACTCTACAATGTTAGTCCTACTGCTACTTCTACCCCCAAAACCTCCAGCGTTCCTCTGCAAACTGCTTTGGTGTCAAATGCATCACCATCTACTGATCAAGGCTCATCATTTGCTAGTGAGTCACATGGTGCATCTGGGGTTCTACAAAGTCCTATAGTTACTCAATCAACGAAGTTAATGACTGAAAATTTGGGAAAAGTAACTGTGGAAGTTGCAAAGGAGCACATGGATCTACTTGCTGCGGTAGTTCATTCCTATGATGGTTTAGTGGCTGGAAAGATTGGAAACTGCCACATGGCTGATGAAAACTACGAGCAGGTGGATGAGAATGAGCTGGAACGGATGGATATAATGTGGGCTCTCGCGAGTGCTGTGCGACGAGCAAAGAAATTTGTGAAGAAAACAGGTCAAAATCTGGTGGCTACAAAACACACTACTTTTGGTTTCGACAAGTCAAAAGTCACCTGCTTTAACTGTGGAGAAAAAGGCCACTTCAAAAGGGAATGTGTCAAACCTAAGAAGACTGGCAACGGGAATCAATTTTCATCTTTCCACAAACAAGATAAGGAAAAAAGGCAGCTTCAACAAGCAATGACTCCAAAGATATGGTTGCGCAAGGTGATGAAGGACAGGATTGGTCCTTCCATTTCTTATTTGACAGTGAAGCCAACATAGCATCTGTGGATGATCTTAATGAAGACTCAGCGAGTGAGGGGGAGAGCTCAGTTGAGATTGATACTGTTGAAATGGATGAGACTTTAGCTGCTGTTAACCAAATTGTTGAGAATGAGATGAATGATGAATCTGAAGCACAACCACAGCCTCAAAATGCTTTCATGGCCGGAACGTCCACATCTGCACAGGTAGACTCAAAAGATGAACTGTTTGCTAAACATTCCTGTGTTGAATGTGAAAAATTTAGGGAAAGCATTGACTTAAAATTTGCTAGGTTATCAGATCATAACGATAACTTAGTAAATAACCTAAAATTGTGCACTGAGTCTAACAAAGTTTTAAAACAAAATGAAAGCAGTTACAAAGAAAAGGTTGAGGCATTAAAGAAACATTTAAAAGAGACTGAAGTTGTTGCACTCAATAAAGAAAATGATATTAAATTTTATTTAAAGACTCTTGAAGAAACTAAAAAGGATAAAGCAGTTTTACAAGTTGAAAATGAGTCTTTAAAACAAAAACTTCATAGTCTTGCGAGCTCCTCGCATATTTTGAAAAACTTGGTTAAGGAACGCAACAACGGGAAGGTTTGGGATACAGAGTTGTGCCTCCACCATATGAGATCCTTTTGAACACCAAACAACGTCCAATTAATGATAACCCCATAAAGGATCATGTGGTGACAACTCCTCTGGTCATCGATCCGGACACATCAGTTAACTCTGCCCCTCCGGTTTCTGACCAGAAAGCATCATCATCAGGCACAACTGGCACACAAGTCACTGGAAACCGGGTGGAAGAGAATGTTCAAGCATCTCTTGGGTTGGGTCAAAATTCGACTACCACATAATCTAAAATTTCCAAAACCACTCAATCTAAACCAGTGAAGCAAGATACCCACCATCATTGTCTAAGAAAAAATACACATAATGTTAAACAAGTTAAATTTGTCAAGTAAGGTGAAAGTCTTAAAGATGAGAACAAAAAGAAAGAACCTGAAGTTTACTCACCATCCCACAAGAGATCTCCTAGCCTTGATGAATGGAGGTCCTGCTATACTTGTGGACAGCGTGGTCATATCTCTACAAATTGTCCTCGCTATCAGACTCCAAAAATTAAGATTGAGCTAAACAACGAAGTTAAACAAGGTTCAAAACAAAGATCTAAGACTCCAGTTAGATCGAAAACTCCTATTAGGTCTTAAACACCTTCTAGGTTGTTTTCATCTCCTCCACGCCAAAAGCAACACAGACAAGTCACTGATAAGTCTGCGACGCCAGAGGCAAAATCTGGTTTTGAATCTAAACCAAAAACTCAAACTGTAAATCAGTCTAAGGTTTATCACAAGAAATCCTTTCACAGGGATGGTTTGTGGAAAGCCAAAACAACTGATGTGTCTGAAAGCAAGGACAAGCTGAAAGTTGATATTCCACCCACTGATAAAGGACAGTGGGTTGAGTTCATGATGGTTGATGCCTTCGGGAAACCTAAGCCAGTCAAGGCTTGGGTCCCCCTCCTTAACTGATTATTTTCTCTTATGTGTAGGTTGTCCGGTATAGTGCGTCTACAAATACATGGATAGTAGATAGTGGAGCTTCCAGGCACATGACGGGAAATAAGTCCCTCCTTTACAATGTCAAACAAATTAAAGGGGACATGTTTCTTTTGCGGGAAACAAAGGAGGATACATTACCGCTCAGGGAGAAGTAGGTAATGAAAAGGTAAGGTTCGACAAAGTCAATTTCGTTCAGCAATTAGAAAACAATTTGCTTTCTGTGTCTCAGATTTGTGACAAGGGATTCAAAGTCATGTTTGAAAATCGAAAGTGTTACATTCTGAAGAAAGAAATGGAAATTCCAGAGGAGCAGGTATTAATGTCAGCATCTAGATATAATGACCTGTATTGTCTAGACATCTCTAATGCTTCTACTAGTGCTTCTACTGTTCAATGTTTTTTGTCTAAAGCTACAGAGAAGGACTCCATTTCGTGGCACAGAAGAATGGGACACATTAATCATAGGAAGATGAATCATCTGATTCATAACAACTTAGTTGATGGAGTTCCTGTCAAGAACTTCAAACTTCCTGATTTTTGTGTCTCATGCAAGAAAGGAAAACAGACCAGGAAATCTCACAAGACCAAGCATGTCAATCCTATCGAGATGCCCCTGGAGCTACTACACATGGATCTTTTCGGTCCAGTCAGCACGAAAAGTATCGCTGGAGACTAGTACTGCTTCATAGCCACTGATGACTACTCACGATTCTCGTGGGTGATGTTTCTGAAAGCAAAGTCAGAAACCTTTGAGTCATTCAAAGTGCTGGTCACTACACTGGAATCGCTCTACAAGCTGAAGGTTAGAAAGATTCGCTCAGATAATGGAACCGAGTTTAAGAATCAGTGGATGGATGCTTTCAGCAAAGAAAAGGGAATTGTTCATCAATTAACCTCTGCATACACACCACAGATGAATGGAGTTGCTGAGCGCAAGAACAGGAGCTTGATCGAGACCGCCAGGACTATGTTGGCAGACTCAAAACTGCAAGTGCAGTTCTGGAACGAAGCTGTTGCTAATGCATGCTACACACTCAATCGTGTGTCAGTAGTGAAAAGGCATGGGAAGACTTGCTATGAGTTACTGCAGAAGTCTAAGCCTAACCTGGAGTATCTGGAACCTTTCGGTGCTCCTTGTACGCTACTGAAGAAAACTCAAGAGGGCAAATTTAATGAGAAGGCAGATCAGGGGATCTTTCTGGGATACAGCATACCCGACAAATGAGTTTACAACAACTATATACTGGTCAGGTAGAAGTATGGTGCAATGTTGATGTTCAACGTTTCACCATCCCCCCTGCTGGAAAAGGTCCATCGTCATTCTTTGACTACGATGGCTTTTTCAAATCATCCAATCTTCCTCAGATAGATTCAGATGATGATATTACTACTCAGATGATGCACGATGTTCTAAACACACCGAATCTGGATGTTAGCATTCCAACTCCTGCGAGTGGGTCATCGGGATCTGCCACAGCTGATCAGGACGAAAGTGAGGTCTCATCAGAGGATGAAGAAGCAACTGAACCAGTACAGACACCTAATGTTAATCAAGAAGGAAGCTCTTCAGCTGCTACACCCGCATCTGGAAATACAGATACAAACCTCCAATCATAACTATGGACTCTGAAGTTGTTGTTCCGACAACACCCATGACTAGGATCAGTACGAATCATCCGCCAGATGCTATCATTGGTGATCTCCACTCCGGCGTGCAGACGAGAAATCGGTTGTATACTGTAGATTACGCTGAAGTTATGGAAAAGGGCTACGTGAATGATAGAGCTTTCAGATGTTCTGTATCTCAAATTGAACCCAAACACGTAAGCGATGCCCTTAAGGATGAAGCCTGGGTCAATGCTATGCAAGAAGAGTTGCTACAGTTCAAGAAACTAGGAATGTGAACTCTCGTTGACCGACCCAGAGGAGTCAAAGTGATTGGTACCAAATGGGTACCAAAGTGCAAGAAGGATGACCAGGGTGTTGTTATCAGAAACAAGGCACGGTTGGTTGTTCAGGGCTTTAGACAAGTTGAGGGAGTTGACTACAATGAAGTCTTTGAACCAGTAGCTAGAATGGAAGCTATCCGCATCTTTCTAGCCTACGCCTCTTACATGAAGATCAAAGTCTATCAACTAGATGTTAAGAGTGCATTCTTGCATGGGGAAATCCGTGAAGAGGTCTATGTCAGTCAACCCGAAGGATTCGAAGATCCTTATCATCGGACAGAGTCTACTAGTTAGACAAGGCTCTGTATGGGTTACATCAGGCTCCTCGAGCTTGGTATGAAAAGCTCTCCACCTATCTGTTGAAACACGGCTTTCGCAGGGGTGTGATTGACTGTACATTGTTCATTAAATAAAAGGATGGTGATTTGCTTATGGTGCAGATCTATGTGGATGACATCATCTTCGGTTCCAGAAACGAAGAGTTGTGCAAAGATTTCGAATCTGTGATGAAGGCAGAGTTTGAAATGAGTGCCATGGGAGAAATGAAGTTCTTCCTAGGATTACAGGTGGATCAAACACCTACCGGCATCTTTCTGCATCAGACTAAGTATGTCGGTGACATTTTTAGTCGCTTTGATATGGAAAACGTCACCGCTGCCGGTACCCCACTCGCCACAAATCATGATGTGGCTCCTGATGAGAATGGGGATTTGGTGGATGCCACTATGTATCGTGGGATGATCGGATCTCTTATGCACCTCACTGCCTCGCGTCCAGATATCATGTATGCCACATGTTTATGTTCCAGATATCAAGCGAAACCCAAAGTAAATCATCTGATTGGGGTTAAGAGGATTTTTCATTATCTGAAGGGTACTCCAACACTGGGGTTGTGGTATCCTCATGAGGATGACTTTGAGCTAACGGCGTATAGTGACTCGGATTATGGAGGCTGCAAAATGAATTACAAGTCTACATCAGCAGTATGTCAATTTTTCGGAAGGAGATTGGTAACTTGGCAGTGCAAGAAGTAGACATCAGTTGCTCTATCTACCTGTGAAGCTGAATATGTTGCCGCCGCCAGCCGCTGCTCTCAAATCATTTGGATACAACAGCAAATGCGGGACTACGGATTGCATTTCACTTCTACTCCTATATTTGTTGATAATTCTGCTGCAATTGTAGTAACTAAAAATCCGGTCCAACATCTTAAGACCAAACACATAGGCATAAAGTATCACTTCGTACGCGACTGCTATGAAAAACATTTAATTGATGTGGTCAAAATAAACACGGATTTTCAACGCGCTGACCTCTACACCAAACCGTTTGATAAACCCAGATTTTTCTATCTGTTAGAGGTCAACGTTGTTAAAAAGAAAAGTGACGTTATCTCAGAAGAAACAGATGTATAGTCCGACACTACTTTTGTCTTTAGTTTATCTTTATTTTATTTTATTTTTTTTAATTTCCTAGTCTTATAAAAAAATCCAAAAACACAAAAAGATTTTCTGTTTTAGTATTTTAGGGGGAGATTAGGTTCAATTCAGTATTTATTTACTTAAAAATAAGAAAAGGGGGGGGGGGAAGGGCAGATAATCAAAAAAGGAAAAAACAACATAGACAAGACCGTAATTCTATACAATGGAAGGTGATAGTACACAGGCGTCTAGTTACTTGGAACACTAAAAAGATTTTATTTTTTAATTTTAGCTTCATTAAATCACAGGAAATTGTAAATCCGGAGATTCTAAGTCTAACAAGATTGGGAAAATGATAGTACGCTTGTGTGTTACTGTAATTACATGGAGAAAGTTGATCTAGGGAGGTGCTAGTTCACTATACGATGTGTCGGTAGATTCAACACAATAGACAAGTAGACGTCATTGGTGAACTTAATCTAAACTAAACGGTTCAATCAACTGTGGGTTTTAATCTTATCACTGGTTAACACAATCACCTATTTCCAATAAGGGATAACAAGCAAATAAACGCCACCAAAGGTGTGCGAATGACCACAAAAAGAGCAAAGCATGAAAAAATGAATACAAGCGCAATCTAGCTGATAACTTATGTTGTTGGTGTGTTATGTGCAAAAGAAAATAAGAAATGCTCTAACAAGGAGATAGGTTGTGTGCCTCTCTGCTGTGCGATGGCACTGACCTGAGGATAAGCATAACCTACATATTCTAGAATTCATTGTTGTTTGCCGCCTCTCTGCTGTGCGATGGCACTGACCTGAGGCTTGGCTTCTCTTTGAAAGGTCTAAGAATAGTCTCTTCTTGTAAAAACACCTATAGACCGCTCGAGAGTCCTCTAAGGAACGTTGATTACCATATAAGCTTGGGATCCACAAATGTTGTTTGAAATAATATAACTTAATTCCTCACCAATGCGTGTCAAAAGTCTGTGTATGGATTTAAGTGGACAAGTATACTGACAATCGTCGTGAATGTACCGACTGAAGTTGATAATCAAAGTACGTTACGTATCATATCAAGCATGATTCCCAGATAGAACTTAGAAGTATCTGATTAACGAAAAACTATGATATGTAAATATGTTAGTTTTCGTTTTCGATAAATATAAAAGGTTCCAAGTAATTTAGTTTATGCCTGTATGATTCCATTTGAATCGGCCTTGAAAATGATGTAAATTCTAATAGGATTGTCTACCCAACCCTAACAAAATCACAAAAATATTTTTGTTTTTGTTATTTCTTTTAGTATTTTACTTTAAGTGTCAAGTGTGTCAGCGTCGGACTGTGCTATACTATTCATTACAGATAAAGTCACAAAATGAACTTAACGTTTAATCTATAATAAATTGTTTATGAAAAGATAAAAGGATCAGTCTAAGATGATTAGGTGGATAAATGGATCATGTCTGAGATGATCAGGTGGATAAATGGATCATGTCTGAGATGATCAGGTGGATAAATGGATCATGTCTGAGGTGATCACACTGTTGTATTAAAATGGTCATGTCTGAGATGACCAAATGCTCATAAAGTTTTATCTACTGTTAAATGGAACTAAATGTCGTATGGTAAGATGGTTAAAATGTCACAAGTTTGGCCATTCACACGACTGAATCAGAAGTATGATCCAGTCGTCCGATTGGAACATACAACTGAGTAAAGTCGCATGAATGGGCAGTGCGAATGAATCCAATCGCACGATTGGAGGTGACCGACTGTAACAGTCGTTTGGATGAACCTCAATCGCCCGAATGGAGATGAACGATTGGGTAAATCGCACGACTGAGACTCAGTCGCACAACTGACCTATATGACTAGGCTCAGTCGCACGACTGACCTAAGCGACTAGGCTCAGTCGCCCGACTGGGATTTGCCCTAGTATAAATACAGGTCGAATCAGCATCAGTCGCTCATTCACCCAAATCGCCCCCTTATTCGCACGATCTAAACGAACCTCTGCCAAATTTTGTTTGATTCATATCTTCATCTATTTGTGTGTTTTAACGTTTAAGTGTTCTTATACAGGTAATGTTCGAGATGTTTCATCAATAAAACCGTTCAATGCAATCCAGAATCTCTCGAATTTTAACCCAACAGTAACAGAGAACTTAATGAATAAATAGACCATCAAAACAAAGCTAAAAGTTCAAAGAAAACTTAAAATATGCTTAATCGGTCGTTTCTGAGTGTAATGAGCCTAAGTTCGACATTTAACATTAAGTATAGCTCAAAACAAGAATTTGAATGGAAAAACCGTCGAGTAGGCGACTGGACACACTGATGAACTTCAATCGCCCGACTGAGAAGACGACTAGTCTCAGTCGCACGACTGAGATGGGCGAATGGTTGCACGACTGAACTATACGACTAAGTTCAGTCGCACGACTAAGTCCATTCGCTTGACTTAGTCGCACGTATGAACCCATTCGCACGTAAAAAGCTCAGTCGTCCTACTCAGTTGCACGACTAAGTTCATTCGTTTGCTCAGTCGCATGACTTAACCAAGGTGTAAAGTTCATTGACTTTAATTTGCTATCTTCAACATGCACTAACGTTTACTTACATTGTGTGACAGATGGCAAGTCACTGGGTAATGAGCACGAAGCATAACATCTGTGCTCATGTGGATTTGACATCCAGGAATGCGGCATAGTTCTCTAGCACTATCGCATTCTTGAGGAGATCGAGGATCTTCAAAGCCATATCTACTCCCTGCACTCCTTATCGCTCCGTACAGCAGGCATTCTGGGAGAATGCGGCTGTAGACAGATCCGTCGAGCCCTACCGCATCAGGAGCTCTATCTTTGGCAAGGCCATCGAGATCACAGAGGAGGATCTGAGGACAGTCCTTGAGTTTGGGGACGACAGTGACTGTCCCACTCGATTACACCCGCTTACGGTCCGAGGGTGTTTCCTACGGGCTAAGTATTCTGGGGACATCAACACAGGTATGCTCAACTAGAGCAATCTGTGCCCCCAGTTCAAGTACCTAGCCCATGTGCTGCTAAGATGCATTGCCTCGAGGAAAGGAGGCTTTGATGAGCTATCGGAGTAGATTCAGAACGCATATGTTGCGTTGGTGCTGAACCATCCGTTCAGCTTTTCGCGGATGATCTTCACCTATTTGGTGGAGAACATCAAAGCCAAGGGGAAGGAAAGCTTCTGTATGTACCTAAGGTTTATACAGATGATCATCGATCAGAAGCTTCCCCAGCTTCTGAAGGAGAAAGAGGATGCGGTCGTCCTGGAGGTCATGGACGACACGACATTGGGGAGAATGAAGGTTTACCTGGGGAAGCAGGTGAGGCCCCCGGTGAGGAGATTGTTTGGGCATCTGGCCCGAGAAGACTACGTGGCGTCGGCAAAGAGGAAGTGGCGCCACGATGACAGTGATTCTGATGTAGAGAATGTGGCTCTACCCTCCGATGACTCCGATGACGATCACGACTCTGATCAGGGAGGAGATGGTCAGGGAGAACCCGAACCAGCTCCGATACACCCTGATTTTCATATGCAGGAGGAGGAGGAATCTGATGAAGAGCCACTTACCCGGACTGTGGGAAGTCGGGAAGTGGCAACTGAGCAGGGATTACGGGCGGTTGGCGGACGCCCGGGAGAGTCTGGGAGCTCTTCAGCCAATCCATCTTACAACCCAGCCTCTCCCAGCAACCGAGGGGGAGCCTCCGTGTCCAGGGGGACACGGAGGAAACGCATGGCTCAGCCTCATGGGTTGAAGCCGAAACACAGGAGGATTACCCTTATTACTATCTCCTCCACTGCCACCACTACAGCCACCACCACAACTACACCACCCACTACCATTACACCACCCACTACCACCTCACCATCTACTATCACAACACCACCCACTACCACTACACCACCCACTACCATAACACCACCCACCACCACCATTCCACCTTTCACAACCACTACTCAAACACCACCACCAATCTTCACCTCTACACCACCCATCACTGCTACCCAAGCCGGATCATCCTACGCTCCAACAGGATCATCTCTCCCTCAATTTGGAGTAGAGGAACAGCTAGCAGCACTAAACAGAATGGTGCTGAAGCTGTGGGCTGCCGATGACGAGAAGACTGCTCAGATTCGTCAGCTAGTAGATCTTACTGCTGCATAATCTGAGCAGATATCTCAGCAGGTACAGCTGATTGAGGAGCAGGCACAACAAATTGCTGCTCAGAGATCTGAGATGTCCCAACTCCAGGAGCAAAATGTCATATCTTCTAAGAAGATTGAGGAGTTGGAGGAGGCCAAGAAGACCATCATGCTCAAACTGAAGGGCACTAAGGATGAGCCGCTGAAAATAAAGGAAGGTGATGGTGATGCTGATGATGGTGATAATGATGGTGATGATGATGAAGATGAGGATGAGGATAAAGACGACGAGGATAATGATGACGATGATGATATGGATGGTGATGGGGAGTCCCATGACAGGGAAGGTGATGACAAAGATGGAGATGCAGCTACTTCTCCCTCTGATCCTGGGAAAGAACAACGAACCAAAAGAAAACAAGATCAGAGGGCTTCCTCGTCTGCTCCGTCTACCTCCCACTCTATAGAAGAACCAGCTCAGATTCAAGGCAAAGCTCAAGACTAGACGTCCATTCATTATTTAAACTTTGTACTTGAATATTTGTATCAAATTTTGTGCTTTATAAATAAAATTAAAGGGTTAAATCAACATCAGTTATGTGCTTAATGTATACTTACTTGTATTGTATTTGGTTGTTGAACAGGATCAGCTAAACAAGTTGATGAACATGATGTATTGCCCCTCCGTCACATTGATTCTAAATTGACGATGATCCTCGATCTACAAGGGATCGTTCAACGATCAGTTAGCTACACTGCTGAGGAAGGGGAGATTATTCATGACTTAACATATGAACAGATTGCAGAATTGTTTAGTCTGAACCCTGACGAGCTGGTAAAAGATGCCCCAGAAGTCGACATAGTCAGTGACGATGAATTACAAGACGTTGACGAAGTGGAGATTGAGGACGTGACCGCTGATCACTATCCTCATTATACTAATGCCGAAGGCGAAGTTCTCCCAGATCTGGGGGAAACATTTGACAACAACATCTTCGATAAGGTAGAAGAGATGACTACTGCAAAAGCAGCTACAGCAGAAGCTCCTCAGGCAAATGATGCTGATCTGGCAGTCAAAAAGGCTGAATGGATAGCCTACCTAGAGGAGATGAAGAAACAGCATGCGCCAAACAAGTTAAATGCTTACACCAAGCTTTACAAGATAAAGAAGCATCAGAAGGTGTCTGGCAAAATTATCAGCTGGGCATACCTTGAGGATCTCAAGGTGTATGCTATCAAGAGGGAGAAGAGAATTGAGTATTTCAGATTCCTACACGATCTGAAAACTCTCCCTGGATTTGAGCTTAACCGTCTAGCCAACTTGAGCCTCCTGTATGCTGTTCCAGGAAAGATGTCATGATGGTTTGAGCAGGCACTGAAGAAAGAGTATCATACGAGGTGGGTGAATTTTAAACCTCAACAGCCCAGAAGGTTGATTCACAAGACAGAGGTTGATCCCACCTCAGGAAGACCAAAGGTGGTCTTGTGATGGCACCCTCCTCGCACAATGTCGCGTATTCCATTAAGGGAAATGCCACAGGATTTTGCACCCCATTTTAAATGGTGGTACTATGACTGGCGCACTGGTGAGGCCGTCATAGTTTTGGAGAAAGAAGGGAAGGTCAAGACAATAAGGGTATTCGACCCCATGTGGTTAACTAACTTGTCTGCTTCAGATGTATACATCTTGTACAAGTGGCCACTATTTTTTGACACTCTAGATATCGAGCAAGCACTTCAGTTTCAACACGTTATACGTTTATGCTTCGCTCTCGATATTCATTCTGGGGTTTCTAGAGAAGATAGGAAGAAGAGATTTGAAGAGTTCAAGAAAGAGGTCAAAGTCTAGATAAAACTAGGTCCAAAGGGGAGTTTGTTGGTACACATGTCCCCAGTTCTAGTCTAGTGAGCTTATGTGTAATAGAACTTCTTCTTGTAACACATATGTAACGTTTGATCATTATAATGAGAATCTCTTCTATTTATGTTTATTGGTTGTTTACACGTTATATCTATTCATATCAATTATTAGTACACGCATATATGACAATGTTATATAGGTTTACAGTTGTTAGACATAGTTCTGAACCATTAAAGGTTCAAGAATGTGTTGAACTAAGTATCCTGATTCAGTCGCACGACTGCACCATGTGAATGGGCCAATCGAACGACTGAACCAGGTGATTGAGTGAATCGCTCGATTGAGTCATAAGACTGACTCAATCGTACGAATGAATCAATCATATGACTCAGTCGCACGACTGAGCCAGTCGCAAGGCTTAGTCGTACGAATGAGAGCTGTAACCTATAAATATCACTTAATTCGTGTAAAAAGAGAACACTTCGAATACTTGCAACCCTAGTCGACCCAGAGCGTCCTGTTCGTCCCTTCCAAGTTCATAAAACGTTTAAGATCATTCCTAGTTCGTTCTTAACGTTTTCTAATCGTTAGGTTTGATCTTGTTAACGTTTTCCCTGATTGGATCAACAATCAAATAGGATTCCGCACTATTTGATTTGGCATCACGTTTGATCAGTTAGTACTTCGTCCGTACACGGTCCTAACAATTTTCCTAACCTTATTTTTAATGGTCGTCACATTCCCCCCCCTCTAAAAGAATTTCGTCCCGAAATTCATTGGAGAGTAGTTTCTAAAGTCGAGTAGAATTGTTCTGATTATCAACTCTGAACAAGTGATTATATTTCTTTTTGATCTCATCTTCTCTTTCCCATGTATATTCTGGTCCTCTCTTTGCATTCCACTTAACTTTCACTATAGGAATTCTATTCTTTCTTAATCTCTTCACTTCTTTATCCATGATAGCTATTGGTTCTTCCACAAAATTTAGTTTCCTATCTATTTTGACTTCTTGAATTGGTACTTTTAATGTCTTATTGGTTAGACATTTCTTTAGGTTGGACACATGAATTGTGTTATGTACTTCACTCAGCTCTTGAGGTAAATCTATCTTATATGCTACAGGACCAATCTTATCAATGATTTTAAATGGACCAACATACCTAGGGTTTAACTTACTTGGCTTTCCAAATCGGAAAATTCCTTTTGTAGGTGATACCTTTAGATAGACTTTATCTCCAACTTGAAATTCCAATGGTTTTCTTCGTTTATCAGCATAACTTTTCTGTCTATCACGTGCAATTTTCAATTTTTTTTTTAATCTCAGTGATCTTATCAGATGTTTCTTGTATTAATTCAGGACCTGTAAGTTGTCTATCACCTATTTCATTCCAATATAAGGGTTATCTATACTTTCTTCCATACAAGGCTTCAAATGGGGCTGTTCCAATACTTGAATTGTAACTATTATTATAAGAAAATTCTATTAAAGGAAGATATGTATCCTAATTTCCACCAAAATCCAATGCACAAGCTCGTAGCATATCTTCCAAAGTTTGAATTGTCTTCTCACTTTGACCATCTGTTTGTGGATGATATGCTGTACTTAGACTTATCTGAGTTCCTAAAGCTTTTTGTAAAGTTTGCCAGAATCCAGATGTGAATCTACTATATCTGTCTGATATAATTGAAATGGGTATTCCATGTCTGGATACAATTTCCTTTATATAAATTCTTGCTAACTTTTCCATTTTATAATCTTCCATAATTGGTAGGAAATGTCATGTTGCTAAAGGCCATGTTGCTCTTTTCACCAGCCAGAACTGTAGGATTCTGTCATTCAAAGTTCTGAGTTTGATTGACAAGGTGTTGGATGAATATACTCTCCTGAAGGCCAATAGGACAGGAAGAGTATATGCCTTAGATCTTTCAAAGAAAATTGATCTAAAAGGCCATCCTTGCCTATTCTCCAAGGCTTCTCCTCAAGAATCTACTCTATGGCATAGAAGGCTGGGCCATGTGAATCTCAAAAACATGAACCAGCTAATACACCATGGTTTAGTAAGAGGGTTGCCTATAAAGGAGTTCAAATGTGCAGACAACTGCACTGCTTGTTTAAAGGGAAAGCAATAGAAAGTCTCATTCCCTCTAATAGAAGAGCCAAAGTCCAATGCCTGCTTGCAATTACTGCATACGGATCTTTTGGTCCTGTCAGAGTCATGAGCATGGCAAAGAAGAAATACTATCTGGTAATTATGGATGATTACTCCAGATTTATATGGACTTTCTTCTTGCATTCCAAAGATGAGGCTGCAAAAGCTATTATGAACTTTGTGTTGTATGTGGAGAAGCAGTATTCCCTTCCAGTCAAGTGTGTGAGGAGTGACAATGGCACAGAGTTTAGAAATCACACACTTGATGACTTCTATCTGTCAAAGGGAATCAAAAGGTAGTTCAGTATTCCAAGGACTCCTGAACAAAATGGAGTGGTGGAGAGAAAGAACAGGACCCTCATTGAAGCTGCAAGGTCAATGCTGGCTGACTCAGGTTTGCCTTTGACTTTTTGGGCTGAAGCTATCAATACAGCTTGCTATGTGCAGAATAGAGTATTAGTGAATCAGAGGTTGATGAAGACTCCTTATGAAGTGCTCCATCATTTAGCCCCTTTGATTTCATTCTTTAGAGCCTTTGGGTGTCCCTGTTACATTCTCAACACAAGCAATCCACTCTAGAAGTTTGCATCAAAGGTGGATGTAGGGTATTTTGTTGGTTATCCATCAACTTGCAAGGCATATAGAGTTTTCAACTGCAGAACAAAGATGGTTGAAGAGACTTTGCATGTGAAGTTTAATGAATCTCCAAAGGACAAGATTCCACAAAACCCTGTGGAGTTATTTGATTTGGACATACTACAATATGTTCCTTATCAGGCTACAGCTGTTGTTCCTATCAACAGTTCTCCACCAGGTGGTACTGATGATGATGTAGCCAATACTCACCTTTTCAGGTTTAGTGACCAACTGCCTGAGTCAACTAAACCTGATGCTGTTGTAGCTTCAGCAGCTCCATACACAACAAATGCTGATGAGATTTCTAAATCATCTACTTCATTTGAGTTGCCATCTCCAACATGGTTTCAAGAATCTTTATCAACATCTGTTGCTGCTGAAGGTCCTACAAACACTTGCATGGCTCTTATTGTCTATCAAGAGCTGAAGAATCACCCAATGTCTCAAATTATTGGTGATATCAATGCTAGAGTTTCAACCAGGAGTCAATTGTCCAATTTCTGCTTCTCTGCTCTCTTCATCAGTCAGCAAGAGCCAAAGAACTACCATATTTCATTAAGAGACAATGGATGGGTTGAAGCCATGCAACTTGAGCTTTTTCAAGCAGCAAGTGTGGGAGCTTGTTCCTCTACCCCAAGGTAAGTGTGCAATAGGCACTAAATGGGTGTTTAGGAATAAAACTGATGAAAAAGGCCAAATTGTTTAGAACAAGGCTAGGCTGGTTATATAGGGCTTGCACAAGAAGAAGGTATTGATTATGATGAAACCTTTGCCCCTGTAGCCAGACTGGAGGCAATTAGATTGTTCTTAGCTTATTCTGCCTTTCACAATCTTAAGTTTTTCAAATGGATGTCAAAAGTGCCTTTTTATATGGTAAAATAAAGGAAGAGGTTTATGTGTGTCAACCACCAGGTTTTGAGGATAATAAACATCCTGATTGGGTGTATAAGCTTGATAAGGCTCTTTATGGGTTGAAACAAGCTCCTAGAGCCTGGTATGAAACATTATCAAATTTTATTCTTCAAAATAATTTCACTAGAGGCTCCATTGATAAAACTTTATTCATAAAGAAAGTGGGACAGCATAAGCTACTTGTTCAAATTTATGTTGATGATATTATTTTTGCATCCTCTGATCCACAGTTGTGTGATGAACTCACAAAGCTAATGAAGCAAAAGTTTGAAATGAGTGCTATGGGAGAATTACAGTTCTTTCTAGGTTTGCAAATCAAACAAAGGGCTGATGGAACCTTCATTCATCAGTCCAAATATACAAAAGATCTTTTGAATAAGTTTGATTTACAAAATTGTAAGCCCTGTTCTACTCCCATGAGCAGCACCACACAACTGGATGTTGATCAAAAAGGTAAAGCGGTTGATGAAACCCTTTACAGATGTATGATTGGGTCCTTGATGTACCTTACAGCTTCTAGACCAGAAATTATGTTTGCAACATGTGTATGTGCTAGATTTCAGGCTGCACCTAAAGAATCCCATTTGATTGCAGTCAAAAGGATCTTTAGATATTTGCAAGGTACTCAATCACTAGGACTTTGGTATTCTACTGGGCATTCTTGCAAATTAGTTGTTTTCTCTGATAGTGACTATGCAGGGTGCAAAGTTACCAGAAAATCAACTTCTGGTGGATGCCAATTCCTTGGCAATTGTTTAGTTTCTTGGCAGAGTAAGAAACAAACATCAATTGCTACATCAACTGCTAAAGCAGAGTACATTGTTGCTGCAAGTTGTACCTCCCAGGTACTCTGGCTTCAGAATCAACTATTGGATTATGGCATTACAGAGACTAAGACTCCATTACTAATGGATAGTGCTTCAGCTCTTTGTATTGTTAAGAATCCAGTCCAGCACTCTAGGACCAAACATATTGAGATCAGACATAATTTTATTAGGGATTGCTATGAAAAAGGTCTGATTGATCCAAAGTTTGTGCCTAGTGCTGATAAGCTTGCAGATATATTACTAAGCCTTTAGATAGTGCCATATTTCAAAATTTGGTGCTAAGGCTTGGTATGCTGCAGCTGGAATCATTTGACTAATACTGATGTTCTCAGATCACAAGTACTGATGAGCATTAGTATGCAAAAGTCAAAAATAAGTACTGATGAGTTATTTAGTCTTCAGCATTTTTCACAACTACTGATGTGTTATAAAGGCTGAAGACAAAAATTCTTCAAAGTACTGAAGTACATTATTTGTTGAAAACAACTGATGTAGTTACAACTACTGATGTGGTTATAACTACTGATGTATATTTTTCAAACAAATAAGTACTGAAGAACAAATTTTGTTCACAAGTACTGATGTGTAATCTTACGCATAAGTACTGAAGACAATATTTGTTCACAAGCTCTGAAGAATAATTTATTTCATCAGATCTTCTGAACATATGTTCAGAAGAGCTGAAGAATAAATATTCACAAGAGCTGAAGGCCAATGAAACATCTAAAAGTCAGACAAAGTCTGATGAGTAAATGTTGAGGTCAGAATGAAACAACTGAATTGGCGACAACAGCTGATGAGTAAATTTACTCTTCAGCTGATTTCAACATCTGCTGTTTCATATCCAAACAACTGAAGGACAAAACCATGTCTTTAGTAGTTTTCAAACTACTGATGACTAACACCAAGTCCTCAGTTGTTTACAACAACTGAAGCCAAACCATGTCTTCAGTAGTTTACAACTACTGATGACAGTAGTTTACAACTACTGATGACTAACACCAAGTCTTTAGTTGTTTACAACGTCTGAAGATGAAAACCATATCTTCAGTAGTTATTAACTACTGATGATTAACAACAAGTCTTCAGTTGTTTGTAACATCTGAAGGACAAAACCATGGTCTCAGTAGTTTCAACTACTGATGACTAGTACCAAGTCCTCAGATGTTTACAACCTCTGTAGGTTAAAACCATGGTCTCAGTAGTTTCAAACAACTGATGACTAACACCAAAACCTTCAGTCGTTTTCTTTCAGCTGTTTTATATCCATACCCTATAAATACCTAACCCTAACTTCAGAGTTTTTCATTCTCTCGCAATACCCTAACGTTCAAAAACTCTAAACTTTCTCTCTCCCATTAATGGCGACCATGCAGCTCAAACCTAGGCACTACTGTGTTGCCTACCTTACCAAATCCACCTTCTGGACAAGTTTGATCATGCCATCGATCTGATGGTGGATTCCCCATACCAAACGGCCTTTCTCCTCAATCCGACCATATATGCCGACTCCTTAAACCAGTTTTGGACGAACGTCACCCTTCACACTGGAGAGAATGACACCGAGGTCTCTCTCCAGTCGTTCGTCAACAATAAAAAGGTGGTTATGACTCCTGCTATCAATCACCAAACCCTAAAATTGAATGATGCCACCTTCCTTACCGAATATCCAAAGGGCACCACTGACCTATCATTTGCCCACCATGGATATCAGGGTGACCTTCATGCTTCTACCATCCTCAAGAAGCATTTCCATGATGCTGAACACCTTATATTCCACATGGTAAATGTCTGCTTAGCCCCTAAAACCTCCTCATGGGATCAAATGTCATCTAGGTGGCAGTAGGTATTATTCTCTATCCTTGACCAACAAAGCTTAATTTTTTCTGAAATAATATTTTTAGAACTTAAAGATATGGCCTCAAAACCTCTTGCTAACCAATGGATACTATATCCTAGGTTTATCATGGCCATTATTGAGAACCAACTGAAAGCTGAGGGACTTGTTGGCCTTGGAGTCCCTGCTATGGCTGTATTGCCTGAAGTATACTCCAGGCACAACTCTAACCAAACACTCAAATAGGCTGCCAAGCTGCGAAAACCTAAGCAGCTGGAACCCATAGACTCCACCTCCAAATCCAAAGTCCCTACCAAACCCAAACACAAGAAACCAAAAAAGGATACTCAGGGAGATGAGTCCCCTGAGGATGCCCCTCCACAACCAAGGCAGGATGTAACTGCTGGCAGTATTCCCCCAGCAGTTACCATGACTCCACCAACCACAACTGCTCAGGTATCCTCTTAACAGGATCCTGAAGCAACCACTTCTGGGGCACCTACACATCTGGAACCTTTCTCACTTGAGAAGGTTGCCATTGAAAAGCACCCATCTCCCCAGGTGCAAACTGCTTCTACCCCATCTCTCACTGCAACCGCTCCTCAAAGCCCAACATTTATTATAGCAGAAGTGCTGACTCATCTGAACACTCCACCCTCTCCTCAGGAACCTATAACAACTAGGAAAACTCCAACCAAAGAGAGGGTGGATCCAAGTGTTGATGAGAACCCCCAGCACAGGGAATCTAATGTTTCATCTCCCAGTTTGGTAGAGGAGATAAGACAATCTGGTGAGGCTGCCACTTCTCCTGCTTCAGCACATGAACAGGATGAAGCTGGTAACATCTCTAAGTCCTCAACAGAGGCAACTGCCGATGAAGGATCCTATCCTGAGGCAGGAAGTCCCCAGTACCAAGAACAAGGGGCACATGTGATTACTGAGCCACACTCAGCACATGTACATCCTGATTCAATCAGGAGGTCAGGTGATTCAGTTACAACTGATGATGACCTGGGCTTCTTTTACGATGTATTAGCCCACAATACCATTCTTGAGCATGAGGTGAGTAGACTCAAAGAGCTACTTGCCAAAATGACTCAAGAACAAAGTCCATCTGCCACTATTCACCCACAGATGGCACCTTCACCTGAAGGCCTCATAAACACACAGCCACTCCCACAAACTCAGCCACTAGCCCCTGCTTCAAGCACTATTTCTCAGGGACAGAATCCCCCTGAGCAAATAGCTGCTATCTTTCAAAACTCCCTGCCTCTCATCACACCCATCAACACTGATATAGTAAATAAAACCCTTGATGCGAGGCTTGCCTTAAATATTAAAACCCTGGTGGAGGATGTGGTGTCAAAGAAGCTTTTTGACAGTCAAACCCTTGTAACCAATGGAACCAAAAAGGGGGAGACTCAGTTAGTGAAAGCTATCAAGAGAAAGAGAGTGGAGGAGGAAAAAGAGAAAGAGAAAGAAGTTGAGAAAGAGGTGGAATATTAGAGGGAGATGGTAGTGGAGACTGAGAAGGAGAAGGAGAGTGAGAAGGGAACTGAAATAGAGAAAGTGATTGAAAGTGAAAAAGTCTTTCATGTCACATATAAAAAGAAGAAGGGTGGAGAGAAGGAGAAGGAGAAGGAGCTAGCTGTCCTGGTCAAGGAGGCTGATGCCGAACACAGCAGGTCAATGGATAACATCATTGATCAGCTGTTTAGGCAAGGTTTTGACACTACTGAGCTAGATACAGAGATAAGGAAGTTGGAAGTTAAGGAGATTGAATACTGATGGTCTTGCTATAGCCAAGAAGAGAAGGAGAGACTTGAGGCTATGGCAAGATTAACTTCGAAGTATCTTGGGAGATCAGTCTTGGAAGTAAAATCATGGCCCAAGGACAGCATCTTGGTAATAACCACCAAGATCTGTTCGTCTGAGGTATTCACCAAGGGGCTGATCATAGAAGCCCTAAGTGAAGCTGGTGCTGGGAACAGGACTTAGCTAGCTAAGCAAACCAAAGCCTCACTCACATTAAAACTGCTAGAACAGCTTGCCTAATTTCCACACCAAAACAAACCAAACCACAACCCACAAAACCAACTCCCTCACCCACAAAACCAATAGCCGATGATGCACCCCTGAAGAGGAAGAGAAGGGTATTGAGGCTAGAAGAAGACGAAGATGATGATGATGAGGATGAAGATAGGCTGCCTATCTCAGCTGTTATCCCTTTGCCTAAGGCCAAAAGTCACCCTCCAACAATTACTCCTGAGCTCCAAAGACAAACTGTGAAAGTGAAGCTAGAAGAAGAAGAGCTTCACAAACACCATGATGAGGAGTTGTTGAAGAGGGTTGACAAAGCATATGCAGCATCTTCATCCATTATAAACATGAGGAAAAAAGCTCAGAGACTATACACTCTCAAACATACATTCCAATATCAAAGAGAGAGAGTGAGGTTTTGGCCTGATCCCAGGGTGTCTCATAGGATCCAAACGAAAAATATTCCTCAGAGATACAATAGGCAAGTGAAAAAGATTGTAGATGCAGTGATCACACTTGCCATTGTAGTATCACCCTGGGAGATCCTTGAAGACTTCAAGAAGGCCTATACATCCAATATGCCCCCACAAAAGATGCTGTAAAATAGAATGGTGAAAAAGGAGCTGGTGTATAAGAGGCTTGAAGAAGTCAGGAAGGATGAGCTCCACTTAATACTAGAGGGTAATCACCCTGATGAATTTGCATACAGAGAGATCATAACAGTGGAGCTTAAAAATGGAAAACATGTCAAATTCCTCTCTGAGTTTTATAGGCCTGAAGGATTCTTTGAGGGAGAGGCAGAAGAGCTCACCATGGAGGAACAGATAGTATTTCTAGAAGCCTACACAAGAGAATCATATAGGCTCATAGTTGGGAAGTAGGTCTCATGGATGGGGTAACAGCTTTGTGTCCAGTTCCCCAAGACAGAGTTCCCATCCATCCTTTGCCAATCAGATTTTTGAGACCTCTTCCCAGGCCTGTGCTGATATGGGTCAATTTCTGAGCTGATCCAGAAGTAAAAAGACCAATCTTTCTGCCCCAATAAGTGGGACATTCAATAAGCTTAAAGGTTTTGGATGCATTGGTTCAGGGGGAGTTTGTTGGACCAAAAGAACCAATGAGCCAGATCAAAAAAACCTTTAAGTCCCACAATACATCACAACAACTGCTGAAGTCCTCATCAGCTGTTTGATAAAGACTGAAGACTTCATCAGCTGAAGATCAAAGTACTGAAGATCATCAGCTGAAGACTAAAGTACTGAAGAACATTAGCTAAAGACTAAAGTACTGAAGACCATCAGTTGAAGACTAAAGTACTGAAGACCATCACCTGAAGACTAAAGTACTGAAGACCATCAGCTGAAGTACAAAAACTAAAGACAAAGACTGAAGACATCAGCTGATGACAACAACTGAAGACATCAGCTGATGACAATATCTGAAGTTAAAGTCTGAAGTCAAGTACTGAAGCCTTCAGAGTTTGTCACAACAGCTGAATAAGTATTCTTCAGTTGTTGTGATGGTTTCCTTTCAGTCTTTTCTTTTCAGTAGTTTCTTTTCTATTTCAGTACTTTGTAAAACGTTTGAAGAGCATGTTCTTCAGACGTTGTAGTTTCAGTAGTTTCTTTTCAGTAGTTGTAGTGTAGTTAACATTTGTCTTTCGTAAGAAGATGTTAGCTGTTTGACATCTTCAGTAGTTTAGTCTTATTTAGTAGTTTGTTATAATAACGGTTTGATGTCACTGTCAAGTGACATCAGCTGACGTCATCTTTCCTATAAAAGGAAAGATGACCTAATTGTAAAACTTGCCGAAGCGTGTGATTAATTGAAATACATCTTTTTGCAGAATTCTCTCTCTCTCTCTCTCTATAACCTATTGTTTCATTGCTATATCTCTTGTGTTCTTGCTATAATTTCTAATTCTTGTGCTAATTCCGCTGCAAATCCAGCCTAATTGATCAAACTAGATGCTGAGATCCTTTCAATACTCACTTGGTCAATAAATATATAATTGATGATTAATAAGATTAATGATAAGCGTCGTTCCAACGTAAACCATCACAAGACACCTAGTTATACATATATATTTACAAGATTAAAGTTTAATTATAAGAAGTTTAATTAATTAACGAGGGCTAGGGTTTTAAGTGGATTTTGGGGCTTGTCAAATAATTACCTTTAACAAATGGAAATCATTCATGTTTCTTGAAAAATATATATTTTTATTTTATACCAAGATGTAAAAAAACATTTATAATAACTTAAAAAATATATATCGTTGGAATAAAATTTTATAACTAAAAGAAATAAGTACAAATTAAACAATATTATTTAAAAAGAACGTTTGGACCAATAATAATTTATTAGTTATTATTTATAATCCACTTTACAAGAAATTATTCAAGAACAATTTTGTTAAAATATTTTACTAACAAAATATATTTATGTAAACTTGGAAAAATTACAGAAAATATTTGGCGGCTTTTAAAAATATTTAAAATTTATAAAAATAATTTTATATATCTTAAAAATTTTCTATAATTTTATTAAGGCTGAAAAGGCCTTAAAAATATTGGAGGGTGCCCGGGTTCGAACCCGGGACCTCCAAGTATGGATGTGAGTGAGTAACTAGTAAACCAGGGTCGTAGCCGTGGTATAACCCGGTTCTTAATTCTTTTAAACCAAATTAATAAAGTGTCCCCAAACCCCAAGAACCCTAGGATGAAATCAGACCAAATTGAACATTAAAAACATAATGATAATGAAATCATCATTGCGGCTTTTGTTTCCACTTGAAATCGAGTTTGGAGATGTGTTTAATCACCAGTTTTCGAACAAAATGCAAGGAGACCCGGTCGATGGCTCGGTCGCGATGAAGATGAGATCTAATATGGCATTCGGTGTTTTTCAGATGAAATTGAGAATGGTAGTAGCTTAGGAACAAATAAATGATCATTTAGGTTCGTTTAATTGTGTTATTATTAGAGTTTAATTGCCTGAACTGTTCAAGGATGGTAGTCGATGGTTACCGAACCAAATCGTCATCCATTTTCGGCATTAAACTTGAATTAAAGGTTGCTTTAGGTTCGAAACGTATGCTAGAAGGGTTTGGGACCGGTTTTGGATCGAAAAATGGTTTGAAAATGGGTACTAGATGGTGGCTGGAGCCGCGGCCGGAGGTGGCTGCCGGATTTGCGGGGAAAGAGAAATGGGGTGGGGGGTTGGTTTTGTAATTTTACACAAGTGGTCCCTTTGGTTTCCAGTTTATCATTTTATGCTTAAAACCTTCTTTTAAAGTTTCAAAATTGGCAAAATAACTCCCTGAATTTAAGTCACGTTAGATCTTATTAACTATTTTATTTTATTAGTATTACTTCTATTATTATTATTATTACTATTATTAATATTATTACTATTTTTATTATAGTTATTATTGTTAGTATTATTATTATTATAACTTATTATTATAATAATTACTATTATTATTGTTTTCTATTATTATATTTAATTAAATAAATTGTTAACTTTCTAATTAGTAATGATATAAGCAACCCAAAAGTTTCATAGATGACAGTAAAGGTCCTTACAATAATAAACAATGCTAACATCTAAAGTAACCAAAATTATATGATATTACAGTCTCCCCAACTTAAAAGAATTTCGTCCCGAAATTAAGAATAAACTAAGTGAACAAATGCGGGTATTTTGCTTTCATGTGGTCCTCACGCTCCCATGTGAACTCAGCTCCACACTTATTCTCCCAACGAACCTTGACGATTGGAGTAGTTGTGGTTCTAGTTTTCTTCATAATGCGATCCATAATTTCAATAGGTTTCTCATCAAAGTGCAATGACTCGTCGATCTGGATGTTTTCCAGTGGAACATGCAGACTCTCGTCAGCCAAACACTTTCTCAAATTTGAGACATGGAACACAGGATTATAAGGTCGGAAGGTAGTTCCAATCTATAAGCCACTTTCCCAGTCCTTTTGAGGATTTTGAAAGGTCCTACAAATCTTGGAGCAAGTTTACCCTTCTTTCCAAAGCAAACAACACCTTTCCACGGTGAAACCTTAAGAAGAACCATATCGCCAACTTGGAACTCCAATGGTTTGCGTCGCTTGTCGACTTCTTGCCACTTCAAGGTTCTTGCGGATTATAGAGACTTTAGCGGTAAATGCGTATCCTAGTCACCACCAAAGTCAAGGACACAAAGACGTAGCAAGTCCTCGACGGTTTGAATTGTTCGTTCGGTTTGACCGTCCGTTTGAGGATGATAAGCCGTACTTAAATCCAATTGAGTACCCACGAGTTCTTGCATCGAAGACCAAAAGTGCGAAGTGAAACGCACATCACAATCGGATATGATGTGCAACGGCACGCCATGACGACTCATAATTTCATCGATGTAGATACGAGCCAATCTTGAAACCTTGTAAGTGTCTCGTATTAGTATGAAATGTGTCGTTTTGGTCAAACGGTTAACAATCACCCATATACTATCATGGCCAGGAGGAGTACGAGGTAACTTGGTTATGAAATCCATGGATATATGTTCCCATTTCCACATAGAGATTTCGGGTTGTTCAAGTAAACCGCTCGGTCGTTGGTATTCGGCTTTGACTCTTGCACATGTAAGACACTTGGAAACATAAGACGCTATGTCTTTCTTCATTCCAGGCCACCAATATTGACCATGCAGGTCCATGTACATCTTATTGTAGCCAGGATGAATGGAATATTGGGTTTGATGGGCTTCGTTCATAATGAAGTGACGAAGATTATCACGATTCGGGATCTAAAGTCGATTCAAGAAGTACCACATGCCGTTTGGTTTTGTCTCCAACTGTGACCAAACGTTAGACACCAAATCTTCATCCTTTCCTTTATCGGTTAATGCTGCTTGTTGAGCCTCATGAATGCATAACTCGAGATCACTATCAATCCTTATGTTTTAAACCATGATAGTAGCCTCATTAACATCCACATGAATCTCGGTATCAAATTGTCCTAACGTATCAAACCATTGCCTTCGATCTCGGATTTCTTGAAACGAGACAGCCTTGTTGTGGACCTTGCGACTCAGCGCGTCAATTACAACATTTGCCTTTCCAGGGTGATAGCGAATGTCACAATCGTAGTCGCTAATCAACTTGATCCAACGTCTTTGTCTCATGTTGAGATCCTTTTGATTGAACACGTGTTGGAGACTCTTATGATCGGTGTAGACTATGCATTGCGTCCTATAAACATAGTGTCGCCAGATCTTCAAAGCAAAAACCGTGCATTGTGTAGTTCACTTCATGCACCTTCAATTGCCTCGACGCGTATGCTATATGACTTTTCCTCGTTGCATGAGGACACAACCAAGACCTTGACTAGAGGCATCACAGTACACGGTGAAATCGTCGTTTCCATCGGGAAGTGTTAGAATAGGAGCGTTACATAACTTGCGTTTCAACATCTCGAAAGCCTCTTCTTGTTCAAGTCCTCATTCAAAGAGTCGATTCTTTTGAGTTAGCACCATAAGTGGTTTAGCAATCTTCGAAAAGTTCGCAATGAACCTACGATAATAACCCTCTAAACCCAGAAAAGAATGAACTTCGGTTGGGGTTGTGGGAACACCCCAGTTTTTCACGGCTTCTATCTTAGCAGGGTCGACGTGAATTCCTTGGCTATTCACGACATGACCTAAGAATTGAACTTCTTCAAGCCAGAACTCGCACTTAGAGAACTTGGCGTATAATTGTTCTTTCTTTAAAAGTTCGAGAACTTGTTGCAAATGCAACTCATGATTGCTTTTTGTCTTGGAATTGATAAGAATGTCATCAATGAACACGATCACGAATTTGTCCAAATGCGGTTTACATACCTGCTTTATGAGATCCATGAACATAGCAGGTGCATTGGTCATGCCAAAAGGCATAACCATGAACTCGTAATGTCCATATCGAGTACGAAACGCGGCCTTTGGAATATCGTCGTCATGAACACGTAATTGATAATATCCAGAACGTAGATCAATCTTCGAGAATTGCGTAGCTTGTAAGGCCCCGATCCCGGGCACCTCACAGTTGGTCATTCACAGCACTATAGATACATACTAGTATATATTTCATAAAATAATGCAGCGGAATTAGTTTAAACAAAAGCCATTATAACACTATTGCTAAGCAATACACCCTGGTTTAGTCAGTTTACAAAAGATTAGTTTAACTGCATTACGAAACAACAGTGATTCCTGTTAAGAATGGATGTCAGTCTTTCCCTGCCGAGTAGCTTAGCCCTCGTGCCATCCTCAGCAATAATTACCTGCCAACTGAAAATGTATAAAAGTCAGCGTTGCTGAGTGAGTTCTAGTTTTATACATAATAAAATACTTTCCATATGTTGTATATGAAAATACTCTTTTCTGTAAATTATAACTCTGTACTGCGTATGCGAGCACGCATTAACTATGTGAACAATTATTGTTCGTTCTCTGTACTGTATGCCTTGTCTGTAAACTTTTTAACTTTATGTTCCACTGTCTATGTGGACCAGTGCGCAATGCCCCAACTATGTGCGCAATGGAAAAACAGGTGATAGGCCATCTATATCCCTCGAAAGGGTCAACTGTATCCCTCGAAAGGGCTATGGGTATCCTCCCGAAGGGTTCAACTGTATCCCTCGAAAGGGCTATGGGTATCCCCCCGAAGGGTTCAACTCTATCCCTCAAAAGGGCTATGGGTATCCCCCCGAAAGGTTCAACTGTATCCCTCGAAAGGGCTATGGGTATCCCCCCGAAGGGTTTAACTGTATCCCTCGATGGGCTATGTGGACTATGTACAAGGCCGGCCCAATCACCCAGGGCATGCTACAAAGGTCCTGCCAATCTCAATTGATCGACCCTGTGTGCATAATGGGTAGCTAACCCGCAACATAGTTGAGCTAACGACAACACGGTCGTGTCCCCCTATGTGCTTGCAAGACTTATTAACATTTTATTAATGTTCCTCTTCTTTGCTTTATTGATCTTTCACTTTATTATTACGATATACATTACGTTATGATAATAACATACCACGTAAAGTCAAATGCTATAAGTAATAATAGTAGTAGCAATAACTATATTAAGGAACAATCATAAGTAATCATATCATGCATGAAACATCATCATTAATAAGCTCTAAGTCAACCTCAGTCAAAACCCTTAGGCTCAGACTCCCAGAAACTTTTTTGTAAAAATTCTAAGTGTTTGGGCGCATGAGCCCTGTTTGGGCGCATGAGCCCTGTTCAGACTTTTCATCACTATGTAGGTTCACCAGCCTACACTTAGAAATATTTTCACTTTAGGCGTATAAGCTATTCGGGCGTATGAGCACTGTTGGGACTCATGACCCTACACTTAGTCGTCCAGCTGACTTTTCTAGGCATATGACCACTGTTCAGACTCATAAGGACACTGTTTAGGCTTATCATCTCACACTTAAACTTTTAAGCCTATTTTTCAGGCGTAAGAGCCCTGTTTGGGCATATCACCTTACACTTAACTTTTTCTAAGTCATTTTCAAGCATATGAGCACTGTTGAGGCTTATGAGCCTTAGGCGTATTAGGTACTGTTTGGGCATATGAGAACTATTTGGACTCATGACCTTACTTAGAACATTTCTAAGGCAAATTTTTGGGCGTATGAGCACTATTTAGGCTCATCAACCTTCTGTCCAACTTATTACTATGAAATTTCCAAACCCAAACATCAAGTCTAATTGTTCTAAGCTTACCAAGGTCTTTCTAAGCATGAACTTCACATAAACAACTCATAAACATCATCAGGCATGCAAATTACATACGGGTATACATACATAATCATAGTAAAAATCGTAAAATACATTTTCAGCCCCAAAAAGGTTTAAAACAAGTAGAAACCGGGGTCTAGAACTCACCTTTGCTGTATTAAACCTTCAAACTCTAAAGCTTGAATTTCTCAGATGTTTTTAACACCTACAACCTGCGGAAATACACAACCCGAACATGCAATAACACATATGAGCATACAACCGAGGCTAGATAGACCAAAAACGACTTAAAACACTTAATCTTACCTCGACTTCCAACTTCGAATTCTTCTTCTTTCTCTCTCTAAAGCTTGAAGTCTCTGCTGTTTCTCTCTCTAAAAACCGAACAAGAAAGAGTGTGCAGAGGGTTATGGGCGGCCATATCACCTTTTACACCAACTTTTCAAGATTTTTATCATTTTTAACACTTTTGGTCCCTCAACTTTGGGGTTGACTTTCATTTTATTCTTTTTCTTTCTCTTTTGTCCTTTTATTCCCTTCAAAAATACGGGTGTTACAAGTCCACCCCCCTTATATAGGTTTCGTCCCTGAAACCTGTTATTCCTCAAACAGATGAGGATAATGCTGTCTCATCTCTTTCTCAGTCTCCCATATGGATTCGGATCCCTTTCTGTGCTTCCACTGTACATGCACAAGAGGAACCACTTTATTCCTTAACTTCTTTTCTTTATGATCAATGATTGCCACTGGTTGCTCTACGTAATTGAGCGGTTCGTCTACTACAATATCCTCCAGTGGTACAATCATATCCTCATCAGTTAAGCACTTTCTCAGATGAGATACACGGAATGTGGGATGGATTCCACTTAACTCATCTGGCAGTTCAAGTCGATAGGCTACCTCCCCTACTCGTGCGATGATTCGGAAAGGTCCTATATATCTTGGGCTTAGCTTACCTCGTTTCCTGAATCGGATGATCCTTTTCCAAGGTGAGACCTTCAACATGACCCGGTCGCCGACCTTGAACTCTATTGGTCTTCGCCTCTTGTCAGCATACGACTTTTGTCTATCCTTCGCCGCCTTCATGAAGGCTTTGATCTTTTCCAATTTCTCAGTCGTAGCTTCGATTACCTCGACACCTCCTAACTCTTTTTGCCCAATGTCTCCCCAACATACGGGCGTCCTACATCTCCTACCGTATAGCATCTCGTAGGGTGGCATGCCAATACTGGCATGATAACTGTTGTTGTATGAGAATTCTGCTAATGGCAGGTGGTCGTCCCAATTTCCTCCACAATCGATCACGCACGCCCGAAGCATATCCTCGAGCGTTTGTATCGTCCTCTCAGACTGACCGTCCGTCTAAGGATGATAGGCTGTACTAATGTGTAGCCTCGTCCCCATTGCATCATGGAATCTTCTCCAAAACTTCGATCTAAACCGGGTGTCACGATCCGATACGATAGACACCGGCACGCCATGACGAGCTACGATTTCCTTGATGAACAGATCCGCCAATCTTTCGGATGAATACGTCTCGCGGATCGGTAGGAAGTGGGCACTCTTTGTTAGTCGGTCGACAATCACCCAAATAGTATCGCATCCCCTCGATGTGCGAGGTAGCTTAGTAATGAAGTCCATGGTGATATGCTCCCACTTCCATTCGGGTATATCCAACGGTTGGATCTTCCCGTACGGTTTCTGGTGTTCCGCCTTCACTTGGAGACAAGTGAGGCACTTACTCACGTACTCCACTACATCACGTTTCATATCCGGCCACCAGTAATCTTTCTTCATATCGTGATACATTTTGGTAGCACCGGGATGGATGGATTATCGAGTCTTATGGGCCTCGTCCATAATCTTTCCTCGTAGATCCCCGTATCGAGGAATCCACATTCGCCCGAATCGGGTCTTAACACCAAGAGTGTTCTCGCCCAATTCCGTAACTAGACCTCACAGACGATCTTCTTTCAAATCATCGTCTTGGAACTCCCTAACCTATGTCATCACATCGGAGGTCATGATTAACTGATAAGCCTTCACCCGAATCGGCTCGGGTCTCTCCTTCCGGCTAAGGGCATCTGCCACCACGTTGGCCTTGCCCGGATGGTAATGGATTTCGCAGTCGTAATCTTTATGAGTTCCAACCATCGCCTCTATCTCATGTTCAGATCTTTCTGCTCGAAGAAGTACTTCAAGCTTTTGTGGTCTGTGAAGATGGTGCACTTAGTCCCGTATAGATAGTGCCGCCAAATATTCAATGCGAAAACCACCGCGGCTAATTCTAGATCGTATGTGGGATAGTTGACTTCGTGGGTTTTTAGTTGTCGGGATGCATAAGCTATTACCCTTCCACGTTGCATCAATACACAACCTAGCCCAGAGTAGGATGCATTCGAATATACCACTAAGTCTTCACTTCCCTCGGGCAATGTCAAGATAGGAGCTTGTGTTAGTCTCGTCTTCAACTCTTCAAAGGCACTCTCCTGCTCTCGACCCCACATGAACTTCACATCCTTGCGGGTCAACTTAGTCAAAGGTGAGGCTATCTTGGAGAAGTCTTGAATGAATCTTCTGTAGTAGCCCGCCAATCCCAAGAAGCTACGAATCTCGGATGGCATCTTTGGTGACTTCCATTGCATCACAGCCTCAACCTTTGCTAGGTCCACCATGATTCCTTCCGCATTTACTACGTGACCCAGAAATTGCACCTCGCGTAGCTAGAAGGCACACTTGGAGAACTTAGCATACAGTTTCTCCCTTCTCAAAGTTTCTAATACCTCCCGAATATGACCGGCATGCTCTTCTTCGCTACTTGAATAAATCAGGATATCATCGATGAACTGTTGAGTTTGTTAGAACACTAAAACATAGTTTAACCTTTTAAACTTTCAGAAAACGCAGCGGATGTAAAGGATTATAACATGTTTATAATCTGAAAATTTCGTGTTCTAAATGTGGTTTTAAGATGAAAAACAAAACCCAAAACAATAGGATCTTAAATATGTGAATGGACAAGCTATAAGACATGTAAAAACGTACATAAAATCACAGCCACAATGAGCTGTGATTTCTACCTTTTGAGCAGCAAGAAATCGACCAAAAGAGGAGTTGTTAGATGCTCCAAGATGGTCAAAACTTCAAGGTGGAATGTCTTTGAACGTTGGCTCCCACAAAGCTCCAAGTAAGCCTCACACTTGCTTGGATTTGGACATTAAAACACCAAGATATGAGCTGCCAGAACACCTTCCAAAACGTGGACTTTCAGCAGCTTGTAGATGAGCTTGGATGTCACATAAACGGCCATGAACCCAAAGGAGGACTCCTCAAGTGTCTATACCCCAAGCTCTTGCAATACACCCTCTTGTTAGGATGAGAAAACCACAAGAAAAAGCTCCTTGAACCCCTTTTTTCAGCTGCCAAAACCGTGGACAAGGAAGAAGAGATGAGAGCTTTTTCTTTTGCATGTAAAATGAGAAGTGTGTGGAGAAAACCAAGACCCCAACAATACTTATGATGTGTGTAGCTTCCAATACAAGTTGGTCCAATGAAACAAGAGGGAGGGGGCGGCCTAATTTGAAGACAAAAAAGTTCCCCCCCTTTTTTTTTTTTGCTATATCACACATTAGTATGTTGTAAGGTCTTTTAGCTAGACATGCTACTAACCATTTAATTGCATGTACAAATTTTATAACTTATGCAATTAACCATTTAATTTATAAGTTATAACTTTTCTCGTTTTTATTTGATGTCATCTAACTAATTTAAATGATGTTTCAAATAATATCATTGAACAAAATATCCTAGTAAGTTGTTCCTTCTCATATGCAATTTATTTAGAAAACCCATTTTCTAAATTGGTGTAAATATTTAATTGCATGATCTTATCATCAATTAAATATTAATTGGTGTTTGCTAAGCTTGTTATTGGGTATAACCCGACTTGGATCATAACGTACTAACCACATCAATATTCTAAGTGTCTTGGGCACACAGAATCCTACAATCTCCCACTTGCCCAAGATTCATAGAAGATTGATGCAAGCAGTAAATACCGCCTAACAACGGTTTACTACCCTTA
The DNA here is from genome assembly GCA_024085815.1 of Flaveria linearis. NCBI lineage: Eukaryota > Viridiplantae > Streptophyta > Magnoliopsida > Asterales > Asteraceae > Flaveria > Flaveria linearis. The sequence continues at coordinate 16,921,335 of CM044004.1, read as the reverse complement.
ATACGCATGACTTATAGCCATTCAATAACATCATCCCTTTCAAGTACCCTACTTGAAATGATTTAGGTGAATCGATCATCTATCCTTTTGTTACAGATGTCATGTTAAATCCAAGGACACAGAATGGTCATTCCTTGTTGATTTAACTTAATCAGGCCTTAGACATCTAACTCTTAACGAATAAGAGGAACAAATTCCATCTTGACTACATACGTTTCTCACAAACACCTCGTGTTATACCTGAACATATCCTTATGTACTGTCCACTATTTCAGGACAGTGAAAAATAGGCTCAAGGTATAATACTTGGTGAATATCAAAACCCAATATGTATCTCAGGTCGGAGGATACCAAATGATATTCGCCTTTACTCAAATTTACTTATGATCAATCAATAAGATTCCATGTAGTAAAATTTGAGATGCGGGTTAGTCCAATATTTGTATCCCACAAATATCTATGAACCTTGGTAGCAACCCATTGCTCTATATTCATCCTTATGAATATCAACCAATCCAAGTTCATAATAGTCTTACCTTCAAACTTGTTCCCACAAGTCTGAATGACTACGGACATTTAGAGTAAACAATTTACTCATGGATTAAACATGCTAAATTGGAACATTAATTGAAACATTATAACCAAATAATTTTATTCAAGTAATAAAATGTTCCATATCCAAATACAAAATATACAGATCAAATCCAATCACTAGAATATCGAAGTCCCATGGCACAAGTATGACCTTCATGCTTTGCCTTTTCAAGGAGCTTCGTGAGAGGATCCGTAATGTTTTGATCCGTGTGAACTTTGCGAATACATATCTTTCCCTTTTCAACTTCATCTCGTATGTAGTTGAATCTCCGCTCAATGTGCCTAGTCTTTTGATGAGCACGGGGTTCCTTGATTTGAGCAATCGCACCCTCGTTATCACAAAAGATCTCTAGGGGGTCCTGAATGGAAGGGACAACCCCTAGATCAGCAATGAATTTCTTCAACCATGCAGCTTCTTGAGCTGGCAATGAGGCGGCGACGTACTCTGATTCTGTAGTCGATAGAGCCACCACATCCTGCTTGGAGCTCTTCCAAGAAACCGCTCCTCCATTCAGAATGAAAATGTATCCCGATTGTGACCGAGAATTATCACGATCGGTTTGGAAACTCGCATCCGTGTAACCTTTTACAATGAGTTCCTCGTCACCAGATCCATAGATTAGGAACATATCTCTTGTCGTCCTTGGGTACTTAAGTATGTTCTTAACAGCCATCCAATGACTGTCTCCAGGATTTTGCTGGTATCGGCTTGTCATGCTTAAGGCGCATGACACGTCTGGTCTAGTGCATATCATTGCATACATGATGGATTCAATAGCAGATGCGTATGGGATTGCCTTCATTTTATCTTGCTCATCCTTTGAGCTTGGACATTGAGTCGTACTCAACATCGTTCCTCTTTGAATAGGTACGGTACCTTTCTTAGAGTTTTCATCTTGAACCTTTTCAAGATCTTATCAATGTATGCACTTTGATTCAAACCAATCAACCGCCTTGATCTATCCCTATAGATCTTTATTCCCAGAATATAGGCGGCTTCACCAAGATCCTTAATGGAAAAACAACTTCCAAGCCAGGTTTTTACACCTTCCAAGGTTGGAATGTCATTTCCAAATAGTAGTATGTCATCAACATACAATACTAGGAAGGTTATTGAGCTCCCACTAGACTTCTTATACACACAAGCCTCATCAGCGTTTTTGATGAAGCCAAACTTCTTGACCTCTTCATCAAAACGATGATTCCAGCTTCTCGATACTTGTTTCAATCCATAGATTGATTTCTTTAACTTGCATACTTTATTAGGATGTTTTGGATCGACAAAACCTTCAGGGTGAACCATATAGACATCTTCCTCAAGATATCCATTTAGGAAAGTGGTTTTGACATCCATTTGCCAAATCTCATAATCATAATGAGCAGCTATGGCAAACAATATCCTTATAGACTTTAGCATCGCAACAGGTGAGAAGGTTTCATCATAATCAACCCCTTGAGTTTGAGTGAAACCCTTTGCTACAAGTCTAGCTTTATAAGTATCCAAGTTCCCACGCATATCGGTTTTCTTCTTGAAAACCCACTTACTTCCAACTATCTTGGAATTAAAAGGTGGTACAACAAGTTCCCAAGCTTGATTGTCATACATGGATTGCATCTCAACGTTCATGGCTTCTAGCCATTTGTCACAATCCGAATTGGACATTGCATTATGGTATGTGGTCGGTTCATCTGAATCTACCACATAGAATCCATCCATGAAAAATCCATATCTTTCAGGTGGATTGCTAGTTCTACCACTTCTGCGAACGTCTTGTGTATATTGATCAACCCCTTGATCAGCCTCAACATCCTCATGTTGAGTGCTAGTTTCAACCAAACGTGTATCGGGTTGTGGTTCTTGATCCTCTTCAAGATCCACTGTTCTACTGCCAGCTCCTTCCATAAGGAACTTTGCTTCTAAGAACTCACCCTTTCTGGCAACAAACACCTTTTGTTCTAGTGGATCATAGAAATAATATCCCATAGAATCTCTAGGATATCCAACAAAGATACACTTGGTGGATCGGATTTCCAATTTGTTTGGGGTGGGAGTCTTAACATAAGCCTCACATCCCCAAACCCTTAAGTATGATAGGGATGGAACTCTTCCATGCCATATCTCAAAAGGTGTCCTTTCCACCTTTTTGGTTGGGGCCATATTTAGAATACGGGCCGCGGAGAGCAAAGCGAAACCCCAAAATGATAGAGGCAATGTGCTTCTAGCCATCATAGATCGGACCATATCCAATAAGGTTCAATTCCTCCTTTCAGACACACCATTATGTTGTGGTGTTCCAGGTGGAGTGAGTTGTGAGACAATCCCACAGCTCCTAAGATGATCTTGGAAAACATCACTTAGGTATTCACCTCCTCTATCGGTACGGAGAATTTTAATTGACTTATTGAGTTGATTTTCTACTTCATTTTTGAAGATTTTGAACATTTCAAAAGATTCATCCTTGTGCCTTAATAAGTACACATACCCATAGCGACTATAGTCGTCGGTAAAGGTAATGAAGTATCTTTCACCATTCCTAGTCATTGGCTTAAAAGGACCACATACATCCGAATGTATGATTCCTAATAAATCTTTTGCCCTTTCGGTAGTTCCATTAAAGGGTGCCTTAGTCATCTTACCTTGTAAACAAGATTCACAAACATCAAATGAGTCACATTCATTTGTTTTTAAAAGACCATTCTTTTGAAGTGTTTGTAAACGTTTCTTGTTTATATGACCAAGACGACAATGCCAAAGATAGGTATCACTCAAGTCCAACTTGAGTTTCTTGGTGTTAGTTTGGTACAATGAACTATTTAAAGTATTTTCATGAACCAGTTCATTAATACCATTAATTGGAATAGCTTTAAAATAGAACATACCATTTAAAGAAACATGAATATCATTTTCAATAAAAGATAATACATAATCATAATGTCTTAGTTGAGATACAGAAATAATGTTCCTAGTCAAACTAGGAGCATACAAAACATTCTTCAAAATAACTTCCAAACCACTTGGAAGTCTTAGGATGTAGTCCCCACGAGCTTCACCTAAGACTTTAGTTCCATTGCCCATGAAGAGGCTAACATCCCCTTTCTTGAAGTCCCTACTTCTTGTGAACCCCTGCAACAAATTGCAAATATGAGTTCCACATCCGGTATCCAATACCCATGTGTTTGAAGATGTAACATTAAGATCAATATGAATCATGTATATTGTACCTGAGGTCTGCCCGGCATCCCTCTTGGCTTTCAACTCTTGGAGATGGACAGGACAATTCCTTGCCCAATGTCCTATCTCCCCACACTTGAAGCATGGGTCATTAGTAGCAATCTTTTGCTTATTCTCTTGTGGTTTGGGTGGTACCCTTACCACCCCTTTCCCCTTTCCCCAAACGGGTCCCTTACCCTTGGCAACCTTTGCCTTGGGTGCGGGATGAGGCCTCTTGTTGTTCCCACCTTCATTGATGGTGAGAACGAGTAAAACCCTTTTACCCATGGCCTCCTCGGCCGTTTTGAGCATTGAGTGAAGCTCACCAATGCTTTTGTCCCATGCATTCATGTTGTAGTTCAACACGAATGTCTCGAACTTCTTGGTTAGGCCATTTAGGATCAAATCCGTGGCCAACTCCTTCGAGACGGGACAATTTAGCCTCTCGAGGCGGTCAATATGACTTTTCATCTTAAGTACATAAGATGAAACAGATTGGTTGTCGTCCATACGACATGCATGGAGCGCTCGAACCGTTTCGAACCGCTCAACCGTTGCTTGCTGTTGGAACGTTTCCTTCAGCTGGGTTATCATGTCGTAAGCTCCGTGATGTTCATACTCCTTTTGGAGATCCGGAGTCATGCTCGCTAGCATGAGACAAGACACTTGGACGGAGTCCTCAGTGTATTTCAGCCAATCGTTAAAGGCCTCCTCATCATCCTCGCTAGGTTGATCGGGGATAGGGTCGTCTAAGACATATGATCTTCTCTCTTGCTTGAGAACAATTCTCAAGTTTCGATACCAATCAATAAAGTTGTTATGATTTAGACGTTCCTTTTGGAGGATCGCTCGTACTGATTGGTTTGACGCGGATGAGTTTTCGTGATTTTCATTATTGGTGGCCATCTACAAAATTTAACAAAGATCAATTTTAGTATTTTCGATATTGCTAATTTTAATATTTAATGCCTTTTAAGGTCAATTTTATATTAAAATCTAGAACCCAACATTACATTTAAATTGTGGTTAGGTGACCTTTATCCCACGATTTAAATTAATAAGGTGGTCAACGATTGACGATTGCAACCATTTGCAACTTCTAGAGGTATGGGATCGACTTTTTAAACATCATATGTAAAGTCGGCATGTTAATCCCATAAACACCATTTGGAAACCATATTTTAGGTGATCCATTCAACATGGTTTGCAAATCAAGTTACCCTACTTGCACACACATGTGAGTTTACCAACATAAGTGGTTAGGTGACCTTTATCCCACCAATGTGGTATTCCCACCTTAAGTCACAAGTTCCCTTAAAATGATTAGGTGACCTTTATCCCATTAAGAGTTTCCAAATGATTTAAGTGTTGTGCAAAAGGACAGTGTTAAACTTGTTTGTTAAATGTTTAGAGGTTTCATAATTCTAGTTTAGAAAACTCTATGTACTTGTATTTGCATGCTTTCAAATACAAGGTACCTTATGGTTCTTTGATTAAAAACTACTTTAATCTTTAAAATCATTAAAACATTTTAATAACCTTTTATTACCTTTTAATGATTAAGAACCATCATTTTTATAACTTGTTAAGTTTGTTAATTAGTTTGTAATGCATGTCAAAATTTCAATCATACAATCAAATAACAAACATCCAAACAAGTCATAAACATAACATACATAATGTGCATAACCATAGCTACTATTATGACCATACTTGTTTGCCATCACAAGTGTGGTCATTAGGTCTTTCCTAAGGGTTGAAACCAACACAAAATTGAGGTCATCTTCGACCCCACTTGAACTTGCATCCATATGCTTCAAGTTCCATGTCTTTGATGTCCATCTTTGGGTCTTGAACTTGTGCATCTTCTTTTTACAAAATTGTATCCTAATACATTTTTTTCTAATAAAAGAAATGCACCTAATCTATTACATACCCAAATGAATGAATAATTACAACCCAATTGAATAAACACAAACATTACAACCCAATTGAATGAATAAAACAACCACTTGAATCATCCAAACAACACAAGGCCTTAAGCTAGGTTATGCACTTTTACAACTAATGATCATATCATTTATTCATATAATGAAACCCCACTTAAAACCTTCAAATTTCAGCCAACATAAACTGAAATTTTGGTTTTAAATATTGTCCAAACAATCAACATACCAACATACATATCTTTCAAGGTTTAATCACAAGCATGTGTAATGTAACCTTGAAAGTTGGGGATTCAACAAGACATAATATATCAGCCCAAAAACAGCCTATAACATGTCTAAAATCATCTTTTAAAACCAATTTCAAAAGATAAAACAAGCAAGCCATCCACATAACCGGCTCTTGATGCCGTTGTTGAGTTTGTTAGAACACTAAAACATAGTTTAACCTTTTAAACTTTCAGAAAACGCAGCGGATGTAAAGGATTATAACATGTTTATAATCTGAAAATTTCGTGTTCTAAATGTGGTTTTAAGATGAAAAACAAAACCCAAAACAATAGGATCTTAAATATGTGTATGGACAAGCTATAAGACATGTAAAAACGTACATAAAATCACAGCCACAATGAGCTGTGATTTCTACCTTTTGAGCAGCAAGAAATCGACCAAAAGAGGAGTTGTTAGATGCTCCAAGATGGTCAAAACTTCAAGGTGGAATGTCTTTGAATGTTGGCTCCCACAAAGCTCCAAGTAAGCCTCACACTTGCTTGGATTTGGACATTAAAACATAAAGATATGAGCTGCCAGAACACCTTCCAAAACGTGGACTTTCAGCAGCTTGTAGATGAGCTTGGATGTCACATAAACGGCCAAGAACCCAAAGGAGGACTCCTCAAGTGTCTATACCCCAAGCTCTTGCAATACACCCTCTTGTTAGGATGAGAAAACCACAAGAAAAAGCTCCTTGAACCCTTTTTTCAGCTGCCAAAACCGTGGACAAGGAAGAAGAGATGAGAGCTTTTCTTTTGCATGTAAAATGAGAAGTGTGTGGAGAAAACCAAGACCCCAACAATACTTATGATGTGTGTAGCTTCCAAGACAAGTTGGTCCAATGAAACAAGAGGGAGGGGGCGGCCTAATTTGAAGACAAAAAAGTTCCCCCCCTTTTTTTTTTGCTATATCACACATTAGTATGTTGTAAGGTCTTTTAGCTAGACATGCTACTAACCATTTAATTGCATGTACAAATTTTATAACTTATGCAATTAACCATTTAATTTATAAGTTATAACTTTTCTCATTTTTATTTGATGTCATCTAACTAATTTAAATGACATTTCAAATAATATCATTGAACAAAATATCCTAATAAGTTGTTCCTTCTCATATGCAATTTATTTAGAAAACCCATTTTCTAAATTGGTGTAAATATTTAATTGCATGATCTTATCATCAATTAAATATTAATTGGTGTTTGCTAAGCTTGTTATTGGGTATAACCCGACTTGGATCATAACGTACTAACCACATTAATATTCTAAGTGTCTTGGGCACACAGAATCCTACATGAACGCAATCACTGATTTATCTAACATTGGCCGACACACTCGGTTTATCAAATCCGTAAAAGCAGCTGGCGCGTTAGTTAGACCAAATGACATAACGGGAAACTCATAGTGTTCATAACGCGTACGAAAAGCTGTTTTAGGAATGTCCTGCTCCCTCACTTTCAATTGATGATAGCCAGATCGAAGATCTATCCTCGAGAACCAACTGGCACCCTGGAGCTGATCGAACAAGTCGTCAATCCTCGGTAACGGATACCGATTCTTTATTGTCAATTTGTTCAACTCACAGTAGTGGATACACATTCTCATGCTACCGTCCTTCTTTTTCACGAATAAGACCGGAGCACCCCAAGGAGAGATACTCGGTCTGATGAAACCCTTATCGAGCAATTCTTGCAGTTGCTCCATTAACTCCTTCATCTCAGTCGGAGCTAATCGATACGGTGCCTTGGCGACAGGTTGGGCACCGGGTATCAAGTCGATTTGAAATTCGATTTCACGATCTGGTGGCACACCTGATAGGTCCTCTGGAAATACATCGGGAAAGTCACACACCACCGGTACATCGGATAATTGGGGTGTCGGCGTGTCCACATCCTTCACGTAGGCCAAGCAAGCGCTACATCCACGCCTCATGTACTTTCCTGCCACCGCCATCGAAATCACTTTCGGAATCATCGTAACCCGATCGCCATATATTGTCACCGGACTTCCGTCAGGCGCTGTTAGTCTAATCATCTTCTTACGACACACAATATTCGCTTCATAGGTTGCTAACCAATCCATCCCTGGTACTACATCAAATCCACCTAGGGCATCACATGTAATTTGGCAGCAAACCTGTGACCTTCTAATTCTATGGCACAATCTTCTATTACATTAGTAACACTGGTGGACTTACCGGTAGCAGTTTCTACATCAAAAGGCTCGCTAATACCCCTACTACTAACAGACAACTTAGCACAAAAGATAGTAGAAATAAAACTCCTACTAGCACCAGAATCAAATAATACAGAGATACATCTCTATTCTACTAGGAATATACCTGTCATGACATCGAGATCTGCCCTAGTCTTCTCTTTCTCCTCCTCGATTCCATCCTTTACCCTGGAGCTCTCCACCCCTGGTTCCTTGCAGTCCCTCCTCATATGCCCCTTCTTACCACAGGCATAACACTTCACCACACAACAATCCCTTCCCATGTGGCCATTCCTTCCACATTTGAACCAGACGTTTGACCCCCACCTATATTCTCCTGCATGGTTCCTTCCACACTTGCTACATATCTTTGTCATTCCCTCAGTAACGGCCATCTTAGGACTCTCGACCTTCGTCCTTTTGGCCTTGGGAGTGAAACCATCGTTACCAGAACGTTTCTCACTCAAGTTGCCTCCTATCCTTTCATCTTCCCTTACGGCTCTCATGACCCTAGTCACCACCGCCGGCAGTATTGTGTGCATGACCCGTTGCACCCCCTCAGCTATGGCCTCCTTCACTAAGGTTGTCAGATTAGGGCTTCCATCCCCATCCACATGGTGATGAAGCCCGAGCCCTTCAGGCAACGTTTCAGCATTCACCATCGTGCACCTCATAACACGCGACCTAGTGCCACGTCCACCACGACCTCCACCTCGAGCCACCTTCCGGAATCCCCTCTCAGCTATCTTAAGCACTATAAGATTCAAACACCGATATGGTCATTCAAGGTAGTAGCTCAGTCTATGTTGAGTATAGTAAGTCCCTAATGACAGTGGCCAGTTATGATTAGCCACTTACTTTACTCTTCACACCCCAAGCATTTCCTATCCTGACTACATTAGTATCTAAATCTACTAAGAACACATAAGCCAAATAGCACACGCACATAATTCTGGTTAACTTTATGAAAAGAAATACCTGATGGCATGTAGCTACTCGGGCTGACATCCCTCCTTCTGTCCTATTTTCAGTTTAAGTTAAGGTTTATTTTGAAAATTTACCCGTTTCACTTAAACTATGGCTCTGATACCAACTTGTAAGGCCCCGATCCCGGGCACCTCACAGTTGGTCATTCACAGGACTATAGATACATACTAGTATACATTTCATAAAATAATGCAGCGGAATTAATTTAAACAAAAGCCATTCAATTCATTAATAACACTGTTGCTAAGCAATACACCCTGGTTTAGTCAGTTTACAAAAGATTAGTTTAACTGCATTACGAAACAACAGTGATTCCTGTTAAGAATGGATGTCAGTCTTTCCCTGCCGAGTAGCTTCGCCCTCGTGCCATCCTCAGCAATAATTACCTACCAACTGAAAATGTATAAAAGTCAGCGTTGTTGAGTGAGTTCTAGTTTTATGCATAATAAAATACTTTCTATATGTTGTAAATGAAAATACTCTTTTCTGTAAATTACAACTATGTACTGTGTATGCGAGCACGCATTAACTATGTGAACAATTATTGTTCGTTCTCTGTACTGTATGCCTTGTCTGTAAACTTTTTAACTTTATGTTCACTGTCTATGTGGACCAGTGCGCAATGCCCCAACTATGTGCGCGATGGAAAAACGGGTGATGGGCCATCTATATCCCTCAAAAGGGTCAACTGTATCCCTCGAAAGGGCTATGGGTATCCCCCCGAAGGGTTCAACTGTATCCCTCGAAAGGGCTATGGGTATCCCCCCGAAGGGTTCAACTGTATCCCTCGAAAGGGCTATGGGTATCCCCCCGAAGGGTTCAACTGTATCCCTCGAAAGGGCTATGGGTATCCCCCCGAAGGGTTCAACTGTATCCCTCGAAAGGGATATATGGACTATGTACAAGGCCGACCCAATCACCCAGGGCACGCTACAAAGGTCCTGCCAATCTCAATTGATCGACCCTGTGTGCATAATAGGTAGCTAACCCGCAACACAGTTGAGCTAACGACAACACGGTCTGTCCCTCCTATGTGCTTGCAAGACTTATTAACATTTTATTAATGTTCCTCTTCTTTGCTTTATTGCCCTCTCACTTTATTATTACGATATACATTACGTTACCATAATAACATACCACGTAAAGTCACATGCTATAAGTAATAGTAGTTGTAGCAATAACTATATTAAGAAACAATCATAAGTAATCATATCATGCATGAAACATCATCATTAATAAGCTCTAAGTCAACCTCGGTCAAAACCCTTAGGCTCAGACTCTCAGAAACATTTCTGTAAAAATTCTAAGTGTTTGGGCGCATGAGCCTTGTTTGGGCGCATGAGCCCTGTTCAGACTTTTCATCACTATGTAGGCTCACCAGCCTACACTTAGAAATATTTTCACTTTGGGCGTATAAGCTATTCGGGCGTATGAGCGCTTTTGGGACTCATGACCCTACACTTAGTCGTCCAGCTGACTTTTCTAGGCATATGACCACTGTTCAGACTCATAAGGACACTGTTTAGGTTTATCATCTCACACTTAAACTTTTAAGCCTATTTTTCAGGCGTAAGAGCCCTGTTTGGGCATATCACCTCACACTTAACTTTTCTAAGTCATTTTCAAGCATATGAGCACTGTTGAGGCTTATGAGCCTTAGGCGTATTAGGTACTGTTTGGGCATATGAGAACTATTTGGACTCATGACCTTACTTAGAACATTTCTAAGGCAAATTTTTTGGCGTATGAGCACTATTTAGACTCATCAACCTTCTGTCATACTTATTACTATGAAATTTCCAATCCCAAACATCAAGCCTAATTGTTCTAAGCTTACCAAGGTCTTTCTAAGCATGAACTTCACATAAACAACTCATAAACATCATCAGGCATGCAAATTACATACGGGTATACATACATAATCATAGTAAAAATTGTAAAATACATTTTCAGCCCCAAAAAGGTTTAAAACAAGTAGAAACCAGGGTCTAGAACTCACCTTTGCTGTTTTAAACCTTCAAACTCTAAAACTTGAATTTCTCAGATGTTTTTAACACCTACAACCCGCTGAAACACACAACCCGAACAGGCAATAACACATATGAGCATACAACCGAGGCTAGATAGACCAAAAACGACTTAAAACACTTAATCTTACCTCAAACTTCGAATTCTTCTTCTTTCTCTCTCTAAAGCTCAAAGTCTCTGCTGTTTCTCTCTCTAAAAACCGAACAAGAAAGAGTGTGCGGAGGGTTATGGGCGGCCATAACACCTTTTACACCAACTTTTCAAGATTTTTATCATTTTTAATACTTTTGGTCCCTCAACTTTGGGGTTGACTTTCATTTTATTCTTTTTCTTTCTCTTTTGTCCTTTTATTCCCTTCAAAAATACGGGTGTTACATAGCCCCTTGAAGTTGATCGAAGAGATCATCGATTCGAGGAAGAAGATATCGGTTCTTGATTGTAAGCTTGTTGAGTTCGCGATGGTCGATGCACATACGGAATGAACCATCTTTCTTCTTCACAAACAGCACGGGTGCACCCCATGGTGAAGAGCTAGGTCGAATAAAACCCTTATCGGTCAACTCTTGAAGTTGACTAGCTAGTTCTTGCATTTCAGACGGTGCAAGACGATAAGGTGACTTAGCCACAGGGTTTCCACCAGGGATCAAGTCAATCTTGAACTCAACTTCCCGAATGGGAGGTAACCCATTAAGATCCTCAGGAAACACCTCTGGAAAATCTCGCACAACAGGAATATCCTTCAATTCTTTACCCTTGGCTTTCGTGTTGACTACGTAAGCCATGAAAGCTATGTAATTTTTACTTAAGAACTTTCAGGCCTTGATACAAGACATGAGTTTAAGTCTTTGAAATGATTTCTCCCCAAAGACTTTCAAAGTATCACCCGATGGTAAAGGAATTCGAATGCACTTCTCGAAGCATATGATTTCCGCGTGTTGCTTGGCTAACCAATCCATGCCGATAATAACATCAAAGCTCCCCAGTTGCATAGGAATAAAGTCGATGAGAAAGTCGTGCTCGTTAAGACTCAAGGTATAATCACGTATCACGACGTCGACGACGATCGATTTTCCATCGGCAACTTCGACCATAAAGGATATTTCCAGCTTAGAACGCGGCTTAGAAAGAATAGGCTCAAACTCTAAGGACACAAAACTTTTATCCGCACCCAAATCAAACAGTACAGAAGTATAATGACTATTTACAAGATACATACATGTTCAGTAATGACCTATTATTGGTACGATGAACGCAAATAGGGATTCTTACAAGACAAAGAACAATTAAAGGAAACTTAACGACGTACCATTTACTGTAGGGTTTGCTAGAACACAAAACACAAGTTTAACCATTTAAACTTTCAGAAAACGCAGCGGATATATATAGCTTTAAAACCCATTTTATAAGCTGAAAATTTCATGTTCTTAGTGATCTTTTAAGATGTAAAACATGCCCAAATCAAAAGGATCATTATATGTGAATGAACAAGCTCTAATCATGTATAAAACTACATAAAATCACAGCCACAATGAGCTGTGATTTCTACCTCTTGAGCAGCAAGAAAACGACCAAAAGAAGAGGTGTTAGATGCTCCAAGATGGCCAAAGCTTCAAGGTTGGATGTCCTTAAACGTTGGCTCCCACAAAGCTCTAAGTAAGCCTCACACTTGCTTGGATTTGGACACCAAAACACCAAGATAGGAGCTGCCAAAACACTTTCAGAACCGTGAACTTTTAGCAGCTTTGTGGATGAGATTGGATGTCACAAAAACGGCCAAGGCTCCAAAATAGGACCCCTCAAGCTTGTATACCCCAAGCTTGGTTGCAATCACAAGTCTTGTTAGGAAGAATGAGCACCAAATCAACTCAAAAACCTCAATTTGCTGCTGCCATTTTCGTTGGTATGGAGGAGAGAAAGAGAGAGAGTTTGGCTGATTTTGCATGTGTTGAGATTGGAAAAAATGAGAGGTTTTTCACTAGTTAAGTTTGTGTCTTCTCAAGACAACAAAAGGCCCAATCACCTCCAAGGAGTGGGCGGCCAAAAAGTTCAAAATAAGAAGGTTTCCCTCTTTAATTAAACACATTCACTTAATATTAACTAGTGTTTTGTCACACATTAATAAGTCATCTACTAGACTTATTTAAAATGTGACATAAGTCTTCTCTAATTAAACAATTTAATTAAAGTATACTCTTATATTATTAGTGTTATTTAAACCCTTTTAAATAACAAAATAATAATAAACCCATCAACAAATTATCCTTATAATTTGTTCCATCTCTAATGCCTTTGTTTAGAAAATCCTTTTTCTAAACATGGTGCAATTATTCAATTGTATGATCCCATCATCAATTAAATAATTCTTGGTGATTGTAAAGCTTGTTATTGGGTATAACCCGACTTGGATCATAACGTACTAACCACATCAATATTCTACGTGTCTTGGGCATATAGAATCCTACAATCTCCCACTTGCCCAAGATTCATAGAAGATTGATGCAAGCAGTAAATACCGCTTAACAACGGTTTACTACCCTTAATACGCATGACTTATAGCCATTCAATAACATCATCCCTTTCAAGTACCCTACTTGAAATGATTTAGGTGAATTAATCATCTATCCTTTTGTTACAGATGTCATGTTAAATCCAAGGACACAGAATGATCATTCCTTGTTTATTTAACTTATCAGGCCTTAGACATCTAACTCTCAACGAATAAGAGGAACAAATTCCATCTTGACTACATACGTTTCTCACAAACACCTCGTGTTATACCTGAACATAACCTTATGTACTGTCCACTATTTCAGGACAGTGAAGAATTAGCTCAAGGTATGATACTTGGTGAATATCAAAACTCAATATGTATCACTTAGGTATTCACCTCCTCTATCGGTACGGAGAATTTTAATTGACTTATTGAGTTGATTTTCCACTTCATTCTTGAAGATTTTGAACATTTTAAAAGCTTCATCTTTGTGCCTTAATAAGTACACATACCCATAGCGACTATAGTCGTCGGTAAAGGTAATGAAGTATCTTTCACCATTCCTAGTCATTGGCTTAAAAGTACCACATACATCCGAATGTATGATTCCTAATAAATCTTTTGCCCTTTCGGTAGTTCCATTAAAGGGTGCCTTAGTCATCTTACCTTGTAAACAAGATTCACAAACATCAAATGAATCATATTCATTTGTTTTTAAAAGACCATTCTTTTGAAGTGTTTGTAAACGTTTCTTGTTTATATGACCAAGACGACAATGCCAAAGATAGGTATCACTCAAGTCCAACTTGAGTTTCTTGGTGTTAGTTTGGTACAATGAACTATATAACGTATTTTCATAAACCAATTCATAAATACCATTAATTGGAATAGCTTTAAAATAGAACATACCATTTAAAGAAACATGAATATCATTTTCAATAAAGGATAATACATAATCATAATGTCTTAATTGGGATACATAAATAATGTTCCTAGTCAAACTAGGAGCATACAAAACATTCTTCAAAATAACTTCCAAACCACTTGGAAGTCTTAGGATGTAGTCCCCACGAGTTTCAACTAAGACTTTAGTTCCATTGCCCATGAAGAGGCTAACATCCCCTTGTTTGAAGTCCCTACTTCTTGTGAACCCCTGCAACAAATTGTAAATATGAGTTCCACATCCGGTATCCAATACCCATGTGTTAGAAGATGTAACATTAAGATCAATATGAATCATGTATATTGTACCTGAGGTCTGCCCGACATCCCTCTTGGCTTTCAACTCTTGGAGATGGACAGGACAATTCCTTGCCCAATGTCCAACCTCCCCACACTTGAAGCATGGGTCATTAGTAGCAACCTTTTGCTTCTTCTCTTGTGGTTTGGGTGGTACCCTTACCACCCCTTTCCCCTTTCCCCAAACGGGTCTCTTACCCTTGGCAACCTTTGCCTTGGGTGCGGGATGAGGCCTCTTGTTGTTCCCACCTTCATTGATGGTGAGAACGGGTAAAACCCTTTTACCCATGGCCGCCTCGGCCGTTTTGAGCATTGAGTGAAGCTCACCAATGCTTTGTCCCATGCATTCATATTGTAGTTCAACACGAATGTCTCGAACTTCTTGGTTAGGCCATTTAGGATCAAATCTGTGGCCAACTCCTTTGAGACGGGACAATTTAGCCTCTCGAGGCGGTCAATATGACTTTTCATCTTAAGTACATAAGATGAAACAGATTGGTTGTCATCCATACGACATGCATGGAGTGCTCGAACCGTTTCGAAGCGCTCAACCCTTGCTTGCTGTTGGAACGTTTCCTTCAGCTGGGTTATCATGTCGTAAGCTCCGTGATGTTCATACTCCTTTTGTAGATCCGGAGTCATGCTCACCAGCATGAGACAAGACACTTGGACGGAGTCCTCAGTGTATTTCAGCCAATCGTTATAGGCCTCTTCATCATCCTCGCTAGGTTGATCGGGGATAGGGTCGTCTAAAAGATATGATCTTTTCTCTTGCTTGAGAATGATTCTCAAGTTTCGATACCAATCAATAAAGTTGTTATGATTTAGACGTTCCTTTTGGAGGATCGCTCGTAGTGATTGGTTGGACGCGGATGAGTTATCGTGATTTTCATTATTGGTGGTCATCTACAAAATTTAACAAGATCTATTTTACTATTTTCGATATTGCTAATTTTAATAATTAATGTCTTTTAAGGTCAATTTTATATTAAAATCTAGAACCCAACATTACATTTAAATTGTGGTTAGGTGACCTTTATCCCACGATTTAAATTAATAAGGTGGTCAACGATTGACGATTGCAACCATTTGCAACTTCTAGAGGTATGGGATCGACTTTAAACATCATATGCAAAGTCGGCATGTTAATCCCATCAACACCATTTGGAAACCATATTTTAGGTGATCCATTTAACATGGTTTGCAAATCAAGTTACCCTACTTGCACACACATGTGAGTTTACCAACATAAGTGGTTAGGTGACCTTTATCCCACCAATGTGGTATTCCCACCTTAAGTCATAAGTTCCCTCAAAATGGTTAGGTGACCTTTATCCCATTAAGAGTTTCCAAAGGACTTAAGTGTTGTGCAAAAGGACGGTGTTAAACTTGTTTGTTAAATGTTTAGAGGTTTCATAATTTTAGTTAAGAAAACTCTATGTACTTATATTTGTATGCTTTCAAATACAAGATACCCTATGGTCCTTTGATTAAAACCTATTTTAATCTTTAAAATCATTAAATCATTTTAATAACCTTTTATTACCTTTTAATGATTAAGAACCATCATTTTTTATAACTTGTTAAGTTTGTTAATTAGTTTGTAATGCATGTCAAAATTCCAACCATACAATCAAATAACAAACATCCAAACAAGTCATAAACATAAGCAACCATAATGTGCATAACCTTAGCTACTATTGTGACCACACTTGTTTGCCATCACAGGTGTGGTCATTTGGTCTTTCCTAAGGGTTGAATACAACACAAAATTGAGGTCTTGATAGACCCGCACTTGAACTTGCATCCATATGCTTCAAGCCCTTCTTTTGTGTCTTCCTTTTGTGCTTCCTTCTCGAGCATCTTCTTTTACAAAATATATATACTAATACATATTTCTAAACACTCCTAATCTATTATTACATCCCAATGAATAAACACAAATATTACAACCCAATTGAATGAATAAAACAACCATTTGAATCATCCAAACAACATAAGGCCAAAAGCTAGGTTATGCACTTTAAAACCAATGATCATATCATCCATTCATATAATGAAACCCCACTTAAAACCACCAAATTTCAGCCAACATAAACAGAAATTTTGGGTTTTAAATATTGTCTAAACAATCAACATTTCATAATATATATATCTTTCAAGGTCTAATCACTAGCATGTGTGATATGACCTTGAAAGTTTGGGGAATCATTTAAACAAAACATAGCAGCCCAAAATCAGCCTATACTAAGTTTATAATCATCCTTTAAAACCAATTTAAAGGACAAAACAAGCAAGTCATCCACATAACCGGCTCATGATGCCATTTGTAGGGTTTGCTAGAACACAAAACACAAGTTTAACCATTTAAACTTTCAGAAAACGCAGCGGATATATATAGCTTTAAAACCCATTTTATAAGCTGAAAATTTCATGTTCTTAGTGATCTTTTAAGATGTAAAACAAACCCAAATCAAAAGGATCATTATATGTGAATGAACAAGCTATAATCATGTATAAAACTACATAAAATCACAGCCACAATGAGCTGTGATTTCTACCTCTTTGAGCAGCAAGAAAACGACCAAAAGAAGAGGTGTTAGATGCTCCAAGATGGCCAAAGCTTCAAGGTTGGATGTCCTTAAACGTTGGCTCCCACAAAGCTCTAAGTAAGCCTCACACTTGCTTGGATTTGGACACCAAAACATCAAGATAGGAGCTGCCAAAACACTTTCAGAACCGTGAACTTTTAGCAGCTTTGTGGATGAGATTGGATGTCACAAAAATGGCCAAGGCTCCAAAATAGGACCCCTCAAGCTTGTATACCCCAAGATTGGTTGCAATCATAAGTCTTGTTAGGAAGAATGAGCACCAAATCAACTCAAAAACCTCAATTTGCTGCTGCCATTTTCGTTGGTATGGAGGAGAGAAAGAGAGAGAGTTTGGCTGATTTTGCATGTGTTGAGATTGGAAAAAAATGAGAGGTTTTTCACTAGTTAAGTTTGTGTCTTCTCAAGACAACAAAAGGCCCAATCACCTCCAAGGAGTGGGCGGCCAAAAAGTTCAAAATAAGAAGGTTTCCCTCTTTAATTAAACATATTCACTTAATATTAACTAGTGTTTTGTCACACATTAATAAGTCATCTACTAGACTTATTTAAAATGTGACATAAGTCTTCTCTAATTAAACAATTTAATTAAAGTATACTCTTATATTATTAGTGTTATTTAAACCCTTTTAAATAACAAAATAATAATAAACCCATCAACAAATTATCCTTATAATTTGTTCCATCTCTAATGCCTTTGTTTAGAAGACCCTTTTTCTAAACATGGTGCAATTATTCAATTGTATGATCCCATCATCAATTAAATAATTCTTGGTGATTGTAAACCTTGTTATTGGGTATAACCCGACTTGGATCATAACGTACTAACCACATCAATATTCTACGTGTCTTGGGCATATAGAATCCTACATTTACCACATCGTTGTTGGCTTGTGCTTGGTTGGCGTTGATGTTGAAAGCTCTTCCATGAGCCGGTGGCACAGTTCCCGCATTACGGGGACATTGTGGACGAATATGCCCAGGTTCGCCACAGTTGTAGCAGACTCGATTAGCAAGCATCGCAGTGTTGTTCGGGGCACGAAGGCAAGTAGCCACCAGATTTCCATACTTCCTACACAACGAGCAAACTCGGCATGGAGTGTTACCCGTGTGATGGTACTTGCCTGTATTTCACATCGGGTGCGGCCCAGTATGAGCTCTCGCCACGGGAGCTTGATTTGCAACAACAACTTGCCTTTGAGGAGCGTTTGGTGCTGTAACCGCGTAATTACGAGTTAGGGTGAACTTGCGCTTCTTGATTTGGAAGGAGGACTCGGTCTTCACCTCCTTTGTAGCCTCGGGTGTCACCTTTGCAGCAGTCTTGGCACCTTTCACCGACATAGTGCCAGCCCTAATATGATTCTCAGTGAGCTATGCGGTGATAGTAATCGCTTCTTCCAAAGTTGTGGGCCTACTACCCACCACAACATCTTGAATTTGAGGCGGTACCCCCTTGATAAATTTCTCAATGTTACGGGGCACGGTATCCACCATGTGTGGTAAGAGCATGCTCAACTCATGATACCGGGTGGAATAAGCCAAGTGATTCCAACCATCTTGCTTAAGGTTCCAGAATTCCTCCTCCAGCTTCTGCAACTCACTCCTCGGGCAGAACTTTTGGATCATTATATCCTTAAATTCCTCCCAAGGTAATGCGAAAGCAACTTCAGCCCCTCGGTTCATTTTCTCACTATTCCACCATGTCAGTGCCCGTTGTTGAAGGACACTTACCGCATAGCGAACCTTGAATTCATCGGGACACTCGCTCACGATAAACGTGTTCTCCATACTCTCGAACCACTCAAGAAGTCCAGTGGCTCCTTCTTTTCCACTAAAGCTAGTGGGTTTACACGAGTTGAAATGTTTAAAGGTGCAGGTGCGATTGTTACCGTTTTGGTTGTTGCTATTCTCACCACTATTATTCCTATTGGTGGTGTTGTTGTTACTGGTCAGTAGAGTGATGCTAAGTTCAACAACCATTGATGGGAGCACAGCAGCCATTTGCCTGGCGATCATTGCCGCGAGTTTACGATCGGAACTCCCACGCTTTCCATGGTAACGAGACATGCTGGATATACAAAATGAGTTAGACATAAGAATGGGGATAATAAAGGATAGCAATTTAAACAGAATAAGTCAAGAGTTGTAAGACATACGGAATGGTTCCATTTGGTAACACATTACCATTTAGAAACGTTAACACGTTAAGGTAAGTTGACCCATTTGCCTTAGAAACTTGTGTATGTTGACCATAGTTTATCTCTCATCCCAGAAATCCCCAGGTAAGCATAACTTGTCCCGTAGGATTTATGCGAAATGCTTACCTTAGACCAAAGGTCTTTTGCCAGGAAATCCAGAATACAGGTGTCTATGTGTCACATAATATTTCTTAGGTTCATGGAATCAAAACCTTGATAAGATTTGTATAGATTAGACATAAAGTCTAAAGATTTAAGCCATAAACAATAAGTATACGATCCCACATGTCATCGAGAATAATATTAAGAAGCTTCATTTGTCGGGGAGAATCAAAGAGTCAAAGATACGTTTAGGGAAGACAAGTAACAAAATTTAAGCTTTCATAAGGCAATCCTATGCTAAGGCATCAAGTTGCACATAAGAAGGCATAACATAATGTAGCATGCAAACCATATATTTTTACAAGAATAGAAATATTATTCTATAAGGTTCATGCATAAACTATAGTTTAGGTCACCATTTCTAATAACCTAAATCCCTATAGTTATGGGCTTTGATACCAATCTGTCACACCCCAACCTTGATGGCGGAATCGTCGAGATATGAGGGTTAAGATTGTTTATAACCACATAACACTACTATTTAAATCCAAATATTATAATCATAAGTTTCAAAAGTAAATTACAAACATAAGTTTCAAACATGAAAACAACATAATATAAGATGAAATAATCCAAGACAATTTATTTATTAATCTAGGCCCATTCCTAGATGTGAATAAGCTTCAAAATTAGCATCAAACTTGGGTGTTTCCTGAAACATGTTAAAAATAAAAGGTCAACATAATGTTGGTGAGATTTCCATAGTTTTCATACATAAGTATATAAAAGATGGCAATTCATGTTATAAGTTAGTGAACAAAGTAACTAGGGATGCATGACAGATGTAACAATCAAACCTTAACAGTTTACAAGATTACACGTTTACAAGATTATATGATTAGCTAAGTGTACTTGGATTAACCAAGCAGGCTTGTCAGGCCCATAGATCTATGACGTCGTCAGGCTAGCAATGGTTAATGATTGCACATATAATAATCAATACATGGTAATTACTAAGATTAACTAACCACAACATACAAGTGAATTGCCAAGTGTTTACAAGAATCAAACGAGTTTACAAGTGCAATGGTTATACAATAACATGTTTCACCCCAAAGTGTGAAAATAAGCAAAAAGGGGTATAGAAATACTCACTTGGTCAATAAATATATAATTGATGATTAAGAAGATTAATGATAAGCGTCGTTCCAACGTAAACCGTCACAAGGAACCTAGTTATACATATATATTTACAAGATTAAAGTTTAATTATAAGAAGTTTAATGAATTAACGAGGGCTAGGGTTTTAAGTGGATTTTGGGGCTTGTTAAATAATTAACTTTTGACAAATGGAAATCATTCATGTTTTCTTGAAAATTATATATTTATATTTTATACCAAGATGTAAAAAAACATTTATAATAACTAGAAAAATATATATAAAGTTGGAATAAAATTTTATAACTAAAAGAAATAAGTACAATTTAAACAATATTATTTGAAAAGAACGTTTGGACCAATAATAATTTATTAATCATTATTTATAATCCACTTTACAAGAAATTATTCAATAAACAATCTTTGTTAAAATATTTTATTAACAAAATATGTTTATGTAAACTTGGAAAAATTACAAAAAATATTTGGCGGCTTTTAAAAATATTTGAAGTTTATAAAAATAATTTTTATATATATTAAAATTTTCTATAATTTTATTAAGGCTGAAAAGGCCTTAAAAATGTTGGAGGGTGCCCGTGTTTGAACCCGAGACCTCCAAGTATGGATGTGAGTGAGTAACTAGTAAACTAGGGCCGTAGTTGTGGTATAACCTGACTCTAAATTCTTTTAAACCAAATTATTAAAGTGCCCCCAAACCCCAAGAATCCTAGGATGAAATCAGACCAAATTGAACATCAAAACCATAATGATAATGAAATCAACATTGGGGCTTTTGTTTCCCACTTGAAATCGAGTTTGGAGATGTGTTTAATCACCTGTTTTCGAACGAAATGCAAGGAGACCCTGTCGATGGCTCGGTCGCGATGAAGATGAGATCTAATGTGGGATATTGGTGTTTTTCAGATGAAATTGAGAATCGTAGTAGTTTAGGAACAGATAAATGATCATTTAGGTTCGTTTAATTATGTTATTATTAGAATTTAATTGCCTGAACGGTTCAAGGATGGTAGTCGATGGTTACCGAACCAAATCGTCATCCATTTTCGGCATTAAACTAGAATTAAAGGTTGCTTTAGGTTCGAAGCATATGCTAGAAGGGTTGGGACCGGTTTTGGATCGAAAAACGGTTTGAAAATAGGTACTAGATGGTGGCCAGAGCCGCGGCCGGAGGTGGCTGCCGGATTTACGGGGAAAGAGAAATGGGGTGGGGGATGGTTTTGTAAATTTACACAAATGGTCCCTTTGGTTTCCAGTTTATCATTTTATACTTAAACCTTCTTTTAAAGTTTCAAAATTGGCAAAATAACCCTCTGAATTTAATTCACATTAGATCTTATTAACTACTTTATTTTTATTAGTTATTACTTCTATTATTATTATTATTACTATTATTATTATAGTTATTATTATTAGTATTATTATTATTATAACTTATTATTATAATAATTAATATTATTATTATTTTCTATTATTATATTCAATTAAATAAGTTGTTAACTTTCTAATTAGTAATGATATAAGCAACCCAAAAGTTTCATAGATGACAGTAAAGGTCCTTACAATAATAAACAATGCTAACATCTAAAGTGACCAAAATTATATGATGTTACATTTGTGGTACTAATTCCCAAATATAACTTCCTATTCTTTTAGGTTCAGGGGTTATGAAGTGTGGTACTAATCTAGAGATTTCATTATACCTGTCGGCATATTCCAGATGTGCAGCTACTCTCATCTCTAATGCTAGGAATTTAGTTTCTAATTTCTCTATTTCATTATAAGGACAATATTTTTCTATTACTAGGTTTCTGAATTCTTCCCAACTTATCTTATTCATGACATGCCTACCTTTAGTTTGCATTTCCATTTTTCACCAGGATTGTGCCTTTGTCGGCATAGTTACTAATTTCTAAGACTGCTTCTATTTTATCTAACCAACATAGGGCTTGTACAGCTCCTCATCTTCCATCAAATTCTCGAGGTCTATATGACATAAAAGTCTTGTAAGAGCATCCTTTTGTGACTCTATTTAAGATTTCTTCCTCTTGTCGTTCCTCTGGATTAATATTTTCTAGTCCTTCATTTTGGTGTGATGTGGTTCCAAAGTTTAGACTCTGTTGTACTTGGGCTATCAGAGTAGGTATTATAGCCTCTATTTGTTGAGCTACTAGTGAAGAAATCCTGTCATTCTCATTCGTGTCATTATTCACAGGTGTTTCTTCCCCAAGTCGAGTTCTAGGTCGTCCAACTCTTGTTGTTCTTCGTACAGGCTGAGTGTTTCTTTTTGGCGACATGATTCACTATAGTTGATTATAATTAGTATCATAAGTAAACATTTTAACACAAATCTTATCTAACACATAACAGACAGACATTTAACACGAAATATATATATATATATATATATATATATATATATATATATATATATATATCATCAAGTTCTTTATTCTTTTATTTTGACAAGTTAGACTAGATAGCTTCTAGTTTTTGCGAATCCAGTCCCATATCTTTGCAAAGATATTTTTCTTGGGTGTCTTTATTTTCTTAATATCCTTTTGGATTTTCCGGATTCCTTGTTGTATTTTCTTGAGCTTCTTAAGGGTCCGCTGAGCTGTCTTCACCTGATCCTCATTCAGCTTTTGTCTTTTAATTATTTTTCCTTTATTCCCAGAAGAATTAGAATTTTGTATTTCTATGTTTTCATCTAGCTTAGCCAAAAATCTAACTCCACGTCGTATCTTTTTTCTAAGGGTCTTAATTGTATATCCCTCGATGTTTACTGGTGCACGTCAGACATAAAATTTTGGTTTAAAGTTGTTCTCAACTTCAATTTGAGGAGTTTTCATAATTTGTTGCGGTTCCGGTTCTAGTGTTATTTCCTTAAAGTTGCTATGGTCTGAGCACTCGGAAGGATCAGTCTCATTGTGGTAATTATCTGAATTCATAGCTGTAAAAATTTCTTTATAATTTTTGGTAAAACAGTTAGTCACATATTTTCATAGATATTCTATTTGTCACATACTTTTATTGCAATTATTAGAGATATGCATATAATCACGAAGTTTCACATAAAGTCATATCACATATATATTTATCAAATATATTGTTTATTATAACTTGAGCTTATGGTTATAGTCTAGGTATTTTTTATAGTACCTAATTATCTATAACCAATGGCTCTGATACCAACCTATCACATCCTGGCGGAAGCGTGAAGATTTTTGGATGTGACTCGCTTGTTCAGAACGCGTCGATTATAAGGAGTCAATTTCAACACATCAAAACACATCATAACATAACATAATACATTAATTCATCCAAAGATAGCTTAAGTTAGGATTACATTATATATAAGTAATCAAAATTTGACATAATCCTATTACAAACATATTATTTAACTACTACATCTTCAGAGTCGATGGAAATGAGCGTCCACCGTAACACTGAAATCGTAGATGTTAACAGTCAGATTTACACAAACTCTTCCCACAACTTCTCCCCAACCTTTGTAAACATCAAAAGAGAATTCTATATTGTTAGTCATGGTTACCTGAAAAAGCATACTCAAAATGATCAACATAAAGTTGGTGAGATCATAGGTTTAATTCCAAACAAAATATTTTTGATGCATCAAATACAACCAAAACTTTTTTAATAATCTGATAATTCATAATTTTCATAACATAATTCATAAAATCAGATAATATAGCATCATAACAATCATCCTATTGGTGCAGGAAATATTTTCCTAAGTAGCACCACCTATATTATCTAACGGTTCCACATCCGAAGTAATGGTTGTAACATAAATGACACTAAATCTCAAAAATTGCATCAATCATAAAAACAGTATGCTTTTTCCCCCCAAAGGCTTATAAGAACAAAAATGGGGCTATGAGTCTCACATCTTACTCCAATGGGTAACCTATAAAAATCAATTTATAAGTTAGATACATAAAGTTGGTGCGATCATAGGTTTCCCATATCTTTGCAAAGATATTTTTCTTGGGTGTCTTTATTTTCTTAATATCCTTTTGGATTTTCCGGATTTCTTGTTGTATTTTCTTGAGCTTCTTAAGGGTCCGCTGAGCTGTCTTCACCTGATCCTCATTCAGCTTTTGTCTTTTAATTATTTTTCCTTCATTCCTAGAAGAATCAGAATTTATTATTTCTATGTCTTCATCTTGCTTAGCCAAAAATCTATCTCCACGTCGTATCTTTTTTCTAAGGGTCTTAATTGTATATCCCCTGATGTTTACTGGTGCACGTCGGACATAAAATTTTGGTTTAAAGTTGTTCTCAACTTCAATTTGAGGAGTTTCATAATTTGCTATGGTTCCGGTTCTAGTGTTATTTCCTTAAATTTGCTATGGTCTGAGCACTCGAAAGGATCAGTCTCATTGTGATAATTATCTGAATCCATAGCTGCAAAAATTTCTTTATAATTTTTGGTAAACAGTTAGTCACATATTTTCATAGATATTCTATTTGTTACATACTTTTATTGCAATTATTAGAGATATGCATATAATCATGAAGTTTCACATAAAGTCATATCACATATATATTTATCAAATATATTGTTTATTATAACTTGAGCTTATGGTTATAGTCTAGGTATTTTTTTATAGTACCTAATTCTCTATAACCAATGACTCTGATACCAACCTGTCACATCCTGGAGGAAGCGTGAAGCGTTTTGGATGTGACTCGCTTGTTCAGAATGCATCGACTATAAGAAGTCAATTTTAACACATCAAAACACATCATAACATAACATGATACATTAATTCATCCGAAGATAGCTTAAGTTAGGATTACATTGTGACAACCCGTATTTTTCAGTTTAACATCATTTCCTCTATATAATCTTCCATCGCTATTTTATAATTAAATAAACTTTAATTATCATTATTATTAGTACATAATTCTAATTAATCTTAACTTAATTAAAATTAATTAATATCTCCAAATGGAAATTACTTAAACTTGAGGGACTAGACTTGGCATGTTGCCAAAATCCCTTGCATATAACCAACCCCCCCTCCTCACCGACTCTCCCTCTCTTAACCGACCCCCCTCCTCACCGACTCTCCCTCTCTTAACCGACCCCCCTTCTTTACTGACCTCCCATCTT
Source organism: Flaveria linearis (assembly GCA_024085815.1). NCBI lineage: Eukaryota > Viridiplantae > Streptophyta > Magnoliopsida > Asterales > Asteraceae > Flaveria > Flaveria linearis. The sequence continues at coordinate 16,895,122 of CM044004.1, read as the reverse complement.
ATCGCAGCCTCCCCCTCTCTTATGACGAGCTCCCGTGCGGTGATCATCAATCATCCGGTGACCCCCGCATCACCAACAGCCGCCCTACTTGTTTTCTTTTGAAGGAAGCCGTGAATCTGGTGACTCCCTTCACCTCCGGCAACCTTATACCAAACGGTTCCCATCCCGAGGACTTCTCCATCACCGACCGCCACCCCTCGACAACCGGTAGCACTCTGGCAACCATAGATCAACCAAAACAGCCCCGTTCGATATGGTTTTCTTGCATCATTCTTTACTCATGTTCATCCCCGTACGATTTCGAGTGTTTCGGGTTACTGTTTCTACGTGCTTGTTCGTATGCGAGATCTAGGATTGTGTGTGGATGGTGTAAATCGAGGTGGGTGCGTGTGCTCCGGTTGTAAGCATGTAGGTGTACATATGCTCCAGTTATGTACGTGTGTTCCAGTCGAGAATAGAGTGGTAGCGTATGTTCTGCGCATATACATATTGTGTGTGTCCCAAGATATATATATGTCATATGTATGTGTGGTGTATGCTTCTGCATGTATAATCTTGTATATGTATAAATGATGCTTGACCGAGGGGGTGTGCGTGTGTTGTTGGGCTACGTGTATGTATGGGTGTATATAATTTGTTAGACACGAGAATCGTTGGGTGCCAATGGTCTTGTGAAGATGAGCCGAGAAGGTAGGTTTGTATGGATGTGTGTGTTTCTGCATGATGTGTGCATTGTGTGTGTTTATGGTGTGTACATTTTGTGGTTTATGGTGTGTGCTATGTGTGTGTTTCTGTGTGATGTATGTATGTGATCTGCATGTGTCTTTGTTATGGACGTATAGATGTAGTTATTTAGTTGTGTGTGTTTGTTTCATGTATGAGTTGGGATTTTGATATTTTTATTATTTTAAATGTGTATGTCTTGCATATGTATGGTGACTCATATATATACTTTGAGGAATACATATGGGTATGTGTATATGGTATATGTGTGTTCATGTAGCTAGAGCTCATAAAGATAGTGAATCATTATTCATGTGTGTGTGTCATTCTTGTTGAATGTAGGTTCGTCTCGTGTGTGATTTATTATAAGCATGTGATATATAATATATATGGTATATGTGTGATGTATAATATGCATATTATATATACATGTTATATGTCATGTGTGATATAAATAACCATGATATATATGTGTGTGTTATCGATAAAAATATAATGTGGGTTTATTATAAATAAAGTTATAATTAAAAATGTATAAACAAAGGGGTACTTTCAGGTATGATCCGGCTACGCGTCAATAGTTGGGCTTTATGTTTGCGTGAGTTGTGTATGATTATGCTTACATGTACTTGGGGAAAACATTTATGACTCGCACCGTAACCGAACCGTGAATGCGAAACCGTACGAACCATTATTAATAATTAATATTTAATATTAATTATATGTATATTAAATGACGTTCAGGTTAACCGGAAACTCTAATCTTTGTGCTTTCGTTTACTGTTGCTGTGCATTTAAAGTGAGTTTACAGCCCCACTTTTACTTTATACTCTTTTTGGGGGAGAGAAACATGCTGCTTTCATAAACGTTACATTACATTGAGTTTTTGTAATACTGCATATACCTGATACTATGGTGTTATACTTTGCCCTTCAGACCGTTAATATGCAAATAACGAGGTGATTGTTAGTAGATCTACTGGGATTGACATACCCCGCCCGGGCTAGTCGCGCTAGCTTGACTGGAGGTCAAACGGGTGAACGGTCAGCCTGTTTTACAGTGTTGTGGTGGGGAAACCACAGCCGGGCCTACATTATTACTATTGATTACATGTCAGCTCGGTCGCGACTTTTTACACATAGTGATTGCCATGGGCTAGCTACCTATTATATGCTTTGATTACTAAATCTGGGAATTACATTACTGATACTTGCTATTTTCTGATAAACCTGTGAACTCACCAGTCTTGTACTGACTTTTGCATGTTTTCTCTCAGGACATTGAAATGGCACGTTTAGGAGCACAGCATCCACTGCATGTCATTCCACTTTCATCCCAAACTGTTTTCAAGATTTAATTTCATGTACTTTACATAAATTGGATTGGACGCGTGTTTGTGTGTTCCAAAAACCATTGTTAAATGTTTTCCTGTTTTCGCTTCCGCAATACTTAAACACAAGTTGGTTTGTTTCATTATTACTAAGAAATTATTATGTTTTGTAATTATCGAGTCGTTTGGTGTAACTGATGCTTATCTGAGATTCTGGTTATGTCACACGCCTAACGATAAAACACCGTTTGTGGAAAGTGAGGGTGTGACAGAGTGGTATCAGAGCATTAGTTATAGTGAACTAAAATGGACTTTGCATCTCATTTGCATTGCATTTTAGACTATAACTGGATTTTCATTAGTTACACACACATAGATTACTAAGTTGTGCTTACTTAATTTGGTTGCCTAAGAACTTTTGCTTTAACATATCCCTGTGAGCTTACGACTACAGGGATGGTGGCTCCGAGTTGCTGTGAGTCACGGGAGGGGTTACTTATGAATTTCCTGAACCTTACTGATCCTTTCGTATACTTTGATTGATCGACCCCGATATAATACTTACATATTTGGTACTCCTATCGTTGATGACCACTGTACTTGACAAGATATGTTAGCCTGGTAGGAGGAACCGGGGGTGATCATGCAAAGCAAATCACCATGACGGGTGCACACGTAATTGTAATTTGTCGTGCATGCGAAGTCCGATGAATTTGGTCGGGTGGTAACGTTGTAGTCGGTATAAGTCATCGTTCCTATACCGTGAGCAAGAAATTTTCGATTTTCATAGAACATGGCTATTGATGTGGAAACTATCCTTTAATTCTACTTGTATGAATGCTCACTCTTACCTTGAATTCGGATGAAATTCAAACCATGACATGTGTCCTAATCCCTCGGATTCGGACTGATTCTCTAGCTTGTCTATTTTTTTAAATCCTTGAATTTCACTTCCTTTTCATTCCAAGACAAAGGGATTATTTTCTTGCGACTGATAGCTTTGAATTTTGATATCTGGTTGGATATTTACTTATTTATGTCTATGGTAATTTAAAGAATGTCTGGAAGAGGACGTGGACGCGGGAGATGTATCATCTCCATGACGCCTGCAGAATTGGCGGCGCTAATCAATCAGAGTTTTACCGCAGCGTTGGCAAGCCAACACCCTCCATAACGGAATCCTATTGGACAACCAGCTTGCACCTACAAGTCCTTTATGGACTGCAAACCTAATCCATTCAGGGGAACTGAGGGAGCAGTAGGGCTGCTTCGTTGGTTCGAAAAGCTGGAGTCGGTGTTTGAAATTTGTAACTGCCCTGCCGAGAGTAGGGTGAAATATGCTGCTAGTACCATGGATGGTGCTGCACTGAGCTGGTGGAATACGCAAGTCCAGATGTTGGGTGTTGAAACTGCAAATGCCATGGCTTGGGAAAAATTCAAGAGTTTGCTGAAAGAGGAATACTGTCCCCGAGATTAAGTGCAGAAACTAGAAACTGAATTCTGGAATTTAAAAATGGTGGGTTCCGAGATTGAAGCCTACACAACTCGTTCCCACGAGTTGGCTACCTTATGTCCCACTATGGTCAACTCGGCTTACAAACGAGTTGAAAGGTACATCGATGGACTAGTACCGGAAATACAGAGCATGGTCACCACTGCTAGACCAGCTACCATTCAGGAAGCTGTCCAACTGGCCCACAAGCTGACTGACCAGGCTGTCACTCAGGGTAAACTGCCCCCGCGTGCTGCTGTATCTGGTTCCAATGATAACAAGAGGAAATGGGAACCATCTGCCAGTGGGAAGCAATCTTCATCCTCTACTCATCAACCCTAACACAAGAAGTTCAACCCGTCCCAATCTTTTTATGACATGGGGAACTCGGGTGGCTATCATGGAAGTCTTCCGAAGTGCAACAAATGTAAGTTTCATCATACTGGGCAATGCACAAGGAACACTTGTAAGAGGTGTGGAAAGCTTGGGCACGTTGCTAAAAACTGCAGGGTAAACCTCTCGGGAAAAACACCTCAGCAGCAACAAAACTATAACCGTACTGGGTGTTATGAATGCGGTCAACCCGGTCACTTTAAAAGGGAATGTCCAAAGCTAAAAAGGAATGAAAATAGCGGTGCTACTAATAAGTCTAACGATAATAACAATGGTGGTAGAGGCAAGGCTTTCATCATGGGCTCAGGTGAGGCTCGAAACGACCCTACTGTAGTATCTGGTAGATTCTCTATTAATGGATGTTACGCCTCTGTTTTAATTGACTCGGGTGCTGATAAAAGTTATGTATCCATAAAATTTAGCAAAGTACTAGAAATGGTACCTACTAACCTGACTTCTGAGTACACCATAGAAATAGCCAATGGTAGGATGATAACAACAACCCAATTGTTTAGAAACTGTAAGCTAGGCTTATCAGGACACACTTTCTGCATAGACCTTGTTCCTGTCACACTCGGAAGCTTCGATGTAGTGGTCGGGATGGATTGGTTATCCAAGAATAGTGCTGAGATCATTTGCAAGGAGAAGCTGATCAAGTTACCCATTTCGGACGATGAAATTCTTACAGTGGAAGGTGATAAGGTGGGTACGGTGGTCAGCATCATATCATATTTGAAGGCTCAGAAATGTCTCAGGAAAGGACACCTTGCCTTGTTGGCACTTGTTACTGAAACGAAGACGGATGAAAGGCGAGTTGAAGATATTCCAGTTGTAAGAGACTTTCCCGAGGTATTTCCCGAAGACCTACCTGGCCTTCCTCCACACAGACAGGTGGAATTCAAGATTGAATTAGCACCCGGAGCGACTCCGATCGCTCGGGCGCCTTACCGTCTGACACCGAACGAACTACAAGTGCTGTCTAAGCAATTGCAAGAATTGTTAGACAAGGGATTCATACGTCCCAGCTTTTCACCCTGGGGAGCTCCAGTGCTTTTCGTTAAAAAGAAAGATGGAACCTTCAGGATGTGTATTGACTACCGTGAATTGAACAAGGTGACGATCAAGAACAAGTATCCACTTCCAGGTATCGATGACTTATTCGACAAATTGCAAGGATCTAGCTACTATTCTAAGATTGACTTGAGATCGGGTTATCACCAGTTAAGGGTTCGAGAAGATGATATTTCGAAGACGGCGTTCCGGACTCGCTATGGACATTATGAGTTTGTTGTAATGCCGATCGGACTGACCAATGCCCCAGCAGTTTTCATGGACCTCATGAATCGCGTCTGCAAGCCTTATTTGGATAAGTTTGTCATTGTATTCATCGATGATATACTGATCTACTCCCGTAATAAGGAAGATCATGAGGAACATTTGAGAACCATACTTGAATTGTTAAGGAACGAACAACTTTATGCCAAATTCTCAAAATGTGACTTCTGGATGCGCGAAGTGCATTTCCTTGGGCATTTGGTGAACGACAAGGGTATACTTGTGGATCCATCGAAGATTGAAGCCATCAAGGATTGGCCAGCACCGAAGACGCCTACCGAGGTACGATAATTCCTTGGTTTGGCAGGCTGTTACAGACGATTTATTGAAGGGTTTTCAAAAGTGGCACAACCTTTGACTGCCCTGACCCATAAGGGAACTGTTTAAAAGTAGGATAGCAAAGAAGAAACAACATTCCAGACGCTTAAAGACAGACTCTCCACTGCACCAATCCTAGCCTTACCAGAAGGGACTGATGACTTTGTTGTTTACTGTGATGCTTCCATCTAGGGTTTGGGATGTGTACTGATGTAACGTGACAAAGTCATAGCTTATGCGTCTAGACAACTCAGGGTGCATGAGAAAAACTACACAACGCATGATTTGGAATTAGGAGCTGTAGTGTTTGCCCTGAAGATCTGGAGACACTACCTATATGGAACCAAGTGTACGATTTATACGGATCACAAGAGCCTCCAACACATATTCGATCAGAAGGAATTGAATATGCGACAACGACGGTGGTTGGAATTACTCAGTGACTACGATTGTGCAATCAAGTATCACCCGGGTAAAGTTAATGCGGTAGCCGACGCCCTTAGTAGGAAAGAAACATTAAGACCTCGTCGGGTGCGCACGTTACAGATGACCATACATTCTGATCTACCGGTGCAAATCAAGGCTGCTCAAACCGAGGCCTTAAAGACTGAGAACCTAAAAGCAGAATCCATGCGAGGCATGGAGAAACAGTTGGAGATCAAAACCGATGGAATCCGTTACTTCATGGAACGGATCTGGGTAGCACTGTCTGGGAATATGAGAGAACTAGTAATGGATGAAGCTCACAAGACGCGTTACTCAATTCATCCAGGTTCAGATAAGATGTATCAAGACCTAAAGGAGTTTTACTGGTGGCCGAACATGAAAGCGGAGATCGCCACATATGTAAGCAGATGCTTAACTTGCTCCAAAGTTAAGGTGGAATACCAGAGACCATCCGGCTTACTCCAGCAACCAGAAATCCCAGTGTGGAAATGGGAGCAAATTTCTATGGACTTTATTACGAAGTTACCCAGGACTCCCAGCGGATGCGACACCATTTGGGTTATAATAGATCGCTTAACAAAATCCGCACATTTTCTGGCGATCCGGGATACGGACCGAATGGAGAAACTGACACGCATTTACTTAAGAGAAATAGTCTCTTGGCATAGCGTGCCAATATCTATTATATCTGATCGTGACGCTCGGTTCACTTCTCATTTCTGGCGGTCATTACAACAATCATTGGGAACACGACTAGATATGGGCACTGCGTATCGCCCACAAATCGATGGCCAGAGTGAGCGTACGATCCAGACACTAGAAGACATGTTGCGTGCCTGTGTGATCGATTTTGGCAGTAGTTGGGAAACTCTTCTACCATTGGTTGAGTTCTCCTACAATAATAGTTATCACACCTCAATTAAAGCCGCACCATTTGAGGCACTTTATGTACGTAAGTGCCGGTCACTTGTATGTTGGGAAGATGTCACACCCTCAATTTCCATAAATGGGGTTTTACCGTTAGGCGTGTGACAAACCAGGATCTCAGGCACAGTCATATCAAATGACAATATATGAATTTGAAAATAAACATTTGACTTCAATCAGAGAAACATAACGAAGTAAACATTATGCGGAAGCGTATACATGAAATGAAAATCCATTACATAAAAGTTACAAGTGCCAAATCTAAACAAATGTTCAATGCCAGAAAACGTGATTAATGAATGCATGTCCGGATATGCGTCCCTGAAGCGTGCATCATGCTTATGCGTTCCTGTGACCTGAGAAAACATGCTAAAGTGTGTCAACATAAAGTTAGTGAGTTCACAAGTTTTAATCACAGATAAAATGTTTGTAACTGTTCAAATGGTAAAGTAATTAAAGCATATCGATAAGTAGCTAGCCTATAATCAAGTTACTTAGCATTTCGAACTGAAGCTGACTGTTTGCATGTCCTATATGTTTGTTGTTTCCCCGTCACGTCTCACCAGACAGTGACAAATGTTAGGTCAATAATGCACTCGTTTGACCTCCAATCAAGCTAGGGCAACTAGCCCGGGCGGGGTTTGTCAGACCCAGTAGTACTACTCAGAATTAACTCGCTACACACTACTAACGGTTCGAGAATGTCAGGACTGTTGTGTATGTTTGCACTAACGTAACAGGCGATATCAATAATACTAAAACCATTTATGAAATATGTTTGCATGTCCCCCCCTAAAAGGAAACAGAGTAACATAGGGGCCGTGAATACTCACTGATACGTAGTAAGTAGGTAGATTGGAAGCCTCCCAAATGTTGTTTACGGTGAACGGTTAAACACCTATTGACTTTTATGTTAAGCATTAATGTTGTGTCCAGTGCTAATAGAAATGTTAAGTCGGGTCGGGTCGCATGGGTTTGGTCGTGGGTGACACACACAAGCCAGCATACACATTTCAGACCCTATGTGGACTCCAGTATTAAGAGTAGTCCCAATGGGATTGTCTTTATTTGTAAAAGGTTAGGTTATTTTAATTTGAAATAGTATGTGTCTGTTGATAGCGTTGACTTTAATCTTTGTGGTCAATTAATGACACTTTATTAATGTTACCTTATCGTCATAAGACTAGACACTCGACTGGACACTCCATCCGCATGAATGGGCATTCAATCATACGAATCAGCTTCACTCGTACGATAGAACCCTCATTCGTGTGACAGAGCACTCAGTCGTACCACACAGCACCCATTCGCACGACTCAACAGCCATTCGCACGATTCAGCCTTCATTCGTATGAATCAGCTCCATTCGTATGACTGAACCTTCATTCGTGCGATTGGTCCTTCAGTCGTGCGATACACACAGTCACACACATTCATCCGCATTGACTCAATCGCATGCAATACTCATTCGCACGCATTCAATCGCATGACACGCACACAAGCATGGACTCATTCGCATGACTCACCCCAGTCTCACCACTCAGTCGCACGATAGACTCAGACGCATGGACTCAGTCGCACGACTCACCCAGTCGCATGACTCAGTCGCGAACTGTAGCAGGTCGCGACTGCAGGACGGGCTGAACAGCCTTCGGCTGTTCCGTGCTCGGTTTTCACACATCCAGGACTTCCAGAAACACTTTCCTAACATGTCTAAGTAAAATGCACAAGCAAATGGACATCACACGCACCCACGCGACCACATGCATTCAAGTTGAACCCGAACACCCAAAACCCCAAATTCACAGAAGTGAATGAGCAATAAAATGGACGACCAAGGTCGCCTACCTGCTGGAAACGTGATTTCTCAGCTGTTGCGTGGTCTAACCGACGAAAAACGAGCTCAACGAGGTGATTTTTAGTGCTAGGTTGAAGAATTGGAGAAGAAGAAAGCGTAGAAGAGAAGAAGAGCAGATGGTGAAGTGTTAGGCTGGCGGATGGGTATTTATACCCAGCCACAGTTTGGCAATTGTCAAGTTTAGTCCCTGCACTTAGGTCCCGAGTTCCTGAATTTTGTTTAGGTTGATAACGACGTGTATGAGCGAGTTATATTTAATTAAGAGGATTCCTTAAGTAATCTCGTTTATCCGAATCCTCTACAAACCCTATTTTGGTATCCTAAAAATGGGTCGTTTGTGATGTTAGTATTATATAACACAATATGTTTAACGATGACGGTGGCGATGCTTGTAAATGTTTTGGGTGATAACGATGCAAGTAATGTTAGCGACAAAAGTCGAAGTGGTGTTAACCTGAAACTTCGGTGTGTCACATTATCCCTTTGTTGAAGGAATTTTCATCCCGAAAATTAGAACATCATGTTACAAGGTTCAACGGGGAATGTCAAGCCCGGCGGTCTGTAACGTATGTTGGATAGAGTTCCTGCTTATCTCAAGAAGTAGAGGTCTGATTCTGGAACAGTTGTGGATAGTTCTTCTTCATCTGATCCTCGCGTTCCCAGGTAAACTCTGGTCCACACTTTGAATTCCAACGGACCTTGACGATCGGGATGCGACTATGTTTGAGTGTCTTGAGCTCTCGGTCCATAATTTCCACCGGTTCCTCGATGAAGTGTAGTTGCTCGTCAACACGTATTTCGTCCAACGGAACGACGAGAGTCTCGTCTACAAGGCATTTCCTCAGGTTTGATACATGGAGCACATCGTGTACTCCACGGAGTTCTTCGGGTAGGTTCAGCTGATAAGCCACGGGGCCAACCCGTTTGATAATCTCAAACGGTCCCACGTATCTAGGGCTTAGTTTCCCACGTTTTCGAAACGAATTACACCCTTCCAAGGTGACACTTTCAGAAGCACTTTGTCACCTATTTGAAACTCCAACGGTCGGCGACGCTTATCAGCGTAACTCTTCTGTCGGTCACGTGTTGCCGCCATACGGTTACGGATCTGAACGATCTTCTCGGTCGTCTCGTGCACAAGTTCGGGGCCAGTAAGTTGACTTTCCCCAACTTCCGCCCAACAAATTGGTGATCGGCACTTGCGCCCATACAGTGCCTCGAATGGATCAGCTTTGATCGATGTGTGATAGCTTTTATTGTAAGAAAACTCAACTAGCGGTAAGTGAGTTTCCCAACTGCTGCCGAAATCTATCACGCAGGCACGCAGCATGTCTTCCAAGGTCTGGATTGTACGCTCACTCTAGTCATTGGTTTGAGGGTGACACGTGGTGCTCATATCCAACCGCGTTCCCAATGCTCGTTGTAAAGATTGCCAGAAGTATGAAGTGAATCGAGCATCACGATCAGAGATAATGGAAATTGGCACACCATGCCGAGAGACTATTTCCCTTAGGTATATACTAGTTAGCTTTTCCAGGCGGTCAGTCTCTCGGATTGCCAGGAAGTGTGCGGATTTTGTCAAGCAATCCACGATCACCCAAATGGTATCGCATCCGCTGGGAGTTCTCGGCAGTTTTGTGATGAAATCCATTGATATTTGCTCCCACTTCCATACTGGAATTTCATGTTGTTGGAGTAAGCCAGATGGCCGTTGATACTCCACCTTAACCTTAAAACAGGTCAAACATCTAATTACATAGGTGGCGATATCAGCTTTCATGTTTGGCCACCAGTAAAGAACCTTCAGGTCATGGTACATCTTGTCTGAACCTGGATGGATTGAGTACCGGGATTTGTGAGCTTCGTCCATTACTAGATCTCGTAGGTCTCCATACAAGGGAACCCATGTTTGGTCCACGAAGTAACGGATTCCGTCAGACTTGGTTTCCAGTTGCTTCTCCATGCCTCGTAGCAATTCGGCTTTCAGGTTCTCGTCTTTTAACGCCTCAAGTTGAGCATTGCGGATCTGATCGGGTAAACCGGTGTGAATGGTGAGTTGTAATACTCGAACTCGTTTTGGCTTAGGTGTCTCCTTCCGACTTAAGGCATCTGCTACTACATTGGCCTTGCCTGGATGATACTTAATCGCACAATCATAGTCATTCAACAACTCGACCCAACGACGTTATCTCATATTCAGCTCCTTCTGTTCAAAGATGTGCTGGAGACTCTTGTGATCGGTGTAAATGTTGCACTTGGTACGGTACAAGTAGTGTCTCCATATCTTGAGTGTGAACACGACTGCTCCCAGCTCTAGGTCATGTGTCGTGTAGTTTTTCTCGTGAACCTTCAATTGTCGGGAAGCATAAGCAATCACCTTCTTGCGTTGCATTAGCACACAACCGAGGCCTTGAGTAGAAGCATCACAGTAAACTACAAAATCATCTGTTCCCTCAGGCAGGGACAGAATTGGTGCCGTACAGAGCTTCTGCTTCAGATTATGAAATGCGGATTCTTGTTTGTCACCCCAATTGTACGTAGTGCCTTTATGAGTTAACGCAGTGAGAGGTTGAGTAATCTTTGAAAACCCTTCAATGAACCGTTGATAATAGCCAGCCAACCTGAGAAACTGCCGTACCTAAGTTGGAGTCTTAGGCGTAGCCCAGTTCTTGATGGCTTCTATTTTTGTCGGGTCAACATGTATCCCATCCTCATTGACCACATGACCCAAGAAATGGACCTCTCGTATCCAGAAGTCACATTTTGAAAAGTTCGCGTACAGTTGTTCTTGTTTCAGTAGCTCCAGAATCAGTCTAAGGTGTTCGACGTGTTCTTCCTTATTCCTTGAATAAATAAGGATGTCATCGATGAAGACAATGACGAACTTGTCCAAATAGGGTTTGCACACTCGGTTCATGAGATCCATGAAAACCGCTGGTGCATTGGTCAACCCGAATGGCATGACCAAAAACTCGTAGTGGCCATACCTTGTTCTGAATGCAGTCTTTGAAACGTCCTCGTCTCGAATCCTTAGTTGATGATAACCCGATCTTAGATCTATCTTGGAATAGAAACTCGACCCTTGAAGTTGATCGAACAAATCATCGATGCGAGGGAGGGGATAACGATTCTTAATCGTTGCTTTGTTCAATTCACTGTAATCAATACACATACGAAAAGTTCCGTCCTTCTTCTTGACAAATAGGACTGGGGCTCCCCATGGTGATGAGCTAGGTCTGATAAACCCATTATCCAATAATTCCTACAATTGCATAGACAGCTCTTGTAGTTCTTTTGGAGCTAATCTGTACGGTGCTTTCGCGATAGGGGTGGCTCCAGGTACCAAATCAATCTGGAACTCGACTTGGCGATGCGGTGGGAGACCATGTAGGTCTTCAGGGAAAACTTCGGTATAATCACGTACAACGGGGATATTTTCAATCTTCTTTTCCTCAGCTCCTGTTTCAGTGATCAGAGCAAGGAAAATTGTATTACCCTTATGTAAGCACTCCTGGGCCTTCATATAGGAGATAATTCCTGAGACTGTACCACTCTTTTCGCCCTGAACTGACAAACTCTCACCACTAGAAAGTGGTACACGAACGACTTTCTCACCACAGATGATCTCAGCTTGATTCTTGGATAACCAGTCCATACCAACTACTACATCGAAGCTACCAAGTGTGATTGGCATCAAATCTATATCTAACTCATGACCACATAATCCTTGTTTGCATCCCTTAATGATATGAGCCGCCTCGATTAGTTTCCCGTCAGCTAATTCTATAGTGTAACTAGGTTCCACATCAGCTAAGGTTACATCTAAGAACTTAATGAACTTGTTGGAAACAAAACTCCTGTCAGCGCCAGTATCAAACAGTATAGAAGCAAAACAACCATTCAGGGGAAACGTACCAGTAACCACATTCTGATCATTCCTTGCCTCGCCCGACCCAATCACAAATGCACGACCCTTAGCGTTGCCTTTATTATTGCCTTTGTTTCCATCTTTCAGCTGTGGTCAATCCTTCCTGTAGTGGTCCTCCTTACCACACTCATAACAGCCTCTAGTCGCTCCGCCCTGGCATTGTTATTGAGGTTGCTACTGAGTCATCAGTTCACCCCTGCAGTCTTTAGCAGCATGACCCATCTTTCCACACCTTTGGCAACGAATGCGGTCACACTGGCCATGGTGGTGAAAGTTGCACCGGTAACACTTTGGATACTTGCCCGCATAGTTGCTCGATCCCTGGCCATTGTTGTTGTTGTTGTTGTTCTGATTGTTGTTGGTGAAGTTTCTTGATGAATCAAACTTTCTGATATGTTGTTATTGGGTGTTATTAGAGCTTGAAGACTTACTGTTGTTACCATCCCATTTCCTCTAGTGTTCGGATGGTCCAGAGGTGGCGCCACGTTTAGGTAGAATACCCTGTGCCACTGCCTGATCAGTGAGCTTGTGAGCCAGTCGGATAGCCTGCTGAATAGTGACAGGATCAGCAGCCATGACACTAGCTTGGATTTAGGAGCTAGACCATCAATGTACTTCTCAATCCGTTTGTAGGACGGGGTCACCATCTGAGGACATAGAGACGCCAACTCGTGTGAACGAGTCGTGTATTCTCAATTTCAGAGCCAGTCATTTTGAGATTCCAAAACTCTGCTTCTAGTTTCTGGACCTCGTTTCTGGGGCAATACTCTTCCTTCATCAAAATCTTGAAATCATCCCACGGCAAACCATTAGCAGCCTCAAGTCCTAGGGTCTGGACTTGTGAGTTCCACCAAGTCAGAGCTGGTCCTTCTAGTGTGCCGGAGGTGTACATGACACGATTTCCCATAGGACAGTTGCACATGGCGAATACCGACTCGAGTTTCTCCAGCAAGCGAAGTAACGTAACAGCACCCTCAGAACCACTGAAGGAGTGAGGCTTACAATCCATGAACATCTTGAAGGTACAGGCTGTTGAACCTCCTTGATTCAGATTCTGGTTGTTCTGGTTCTGGTTGCGGGTCTGTTCATAGGCTGCGAGTGCATCAGCAACACGCTCATTAATGATGGCATCCAACTCAGCTTGAGTCAGGTTGATGTTTCCGCGTCCACACGGGCGTCCAGCTCTTCTTCCAGACATGATTCTTCAAATCACAGTACATAATAGTCACTAACCGAATAACAATTATTGATAAAAATAAATTATAGGAAATACAACGTATTTAAATCGAACAATCATAATTCAATATATCCATGTGTTGGATGGAAAATAATCTGGCGATCCGAGTTAAAATATTTCCCTTTGAAGCTTTAAGCGTCCATATATATCTAAGTCCGATCCTCTGATAAACTTTGAATTCCGTTGTGCGTCCCACTTTTATTGTTCAGATCAGTGAAGGGGATAGAATATGTTGGAAATAGAAACAAGTGTGAAAGAGTTGGAAAGGGTAAGGTGTTGTTCCCTTTATTTGTCATCGTTAGGCTAGTTGTGCGTGTTAGAAAGGTTTCCGTGTTCCAAAATGGTAATGTTAGGTTCAATTTGTCGTTGCTTCAACTCCAGGAGTGAAGAAGCAAGTGCAGTTGTTGGAAGTGAGCGAGTGGGTCACTCTGCCCCTCTGTTAAGCGAGGATGATACAAGTGACATGGACAACACAGATAATGTTATGATCGTTCAGTAATGTAATGTTGGTATACCAAGAGGGTGTTCGTACCACAGTTGCAATCGTGTAAAAGTGTCTGTGCAATACTAGTGTTGTATCTAAGGCTATAGTATAGATGCAAATGCAATCCTAGTTCTCTATAACCTGTGGATCTGATACCAATCTGTCACACCCTCAATTTCCACAAACGGGGTTTTACCGTTAGGCGTGTGACAAACCAGGATCTCAGACACAGTCATATCAAACGACACTATATGAATTTGAAAATAAACATTTGACTTTAATCAGAGAAACATAACGAAGTAAACATTGTGCGGAAGCATATACATGAAATGAAAATCCATTACATAAGAGTTACAAGTGCCAAATCTAAACAAATGTTCAATGCAAGAAAACATGATTAATGAACGCATGTCTTGATGTGTGTCCCTGAAGCGTGCATCATGCTTATTCGTTCCTGTGACCTGAGAAAACATGCTAAAGTGTGTCAACATAAAGTTGGTGAGTTCACAGGTTTTAATCACAGATAAAATGTTTGTAACTGTTCAAATGGTAAAGTAATTAAAGCATATCGATAGGTAGCTAGCCTATAGTCAAGTTACTTAGCGTTTCGAACCGAAGCTGACTGTTTGCATGTCCTATATGTTTGTTGTTTCCCCGTCATGTCTCACCAGACAGTGACAAATGTTAGGTCAATAATGCACCCGTTTGACCTCCAATCAAGCTAGCGCGACTAGCCCGGGCGGGGTTTGTCAGACCCACTAGTACTACTCAGAATTACCTCGCTACACACTACTAACGGTTCGAGAATGTCAGGACTGTTGTGTATATTTGCACTAACATAACAGGCAATATCAATAATACTAAAACCATTTATGAAATATGTTTGCATGTCCCCCCCCAAAAGGAAAGAGAGTAAAATAGGGGCCGTGAATACTCACTGATTACATAGTAAGTAGGTAGATTGGAAGCCTCCCAAATGTTGTTTACGGTGAACGGTCAAACACCTATTGACAGTTATGTTAAGCATTAATGTTATGTCCAGTGTTAATAGAAATGTTAAGTTGGGTCGGGTCGCATGGGTTCGGTCGTGGGTGACACACACAAGCAAGCATACACATTTCAGACCCTATGTGGACTCCAGTATTAAGAGTAGTCCCAAAGGGATTGTCGTTATTTGTAAAAGGTTAGGTTATTTTAATTTGAAATAGTATGTGCCTGTTGATAGCGTTGACTTTAATCTTTGTGGTCAATTAATGACCCTTTATTAATGTTACCTTATCGTCATAAGACTAGACGCTCGACTGGACACTCCATCCGCACAAATGGGCCTTCAATCGTACGAATCAGCTTCACTCATACGATAGAACCCTCATTCATGCGACTGAGCACTCAGTCGTACCACACAACACCCATTCGCACGACTCAACAGCCATTCGCACGATTCAGCCTTCATTCGTACGAATCAGCTCCATTCGTATGACTGAACCTTCATTCGTGCGATTGGTCCTTCAGTCGTGCGTTACACACCGTCGCACACATTCATCCGCATTGACTCAATCGCATGCAATACTCATTCGCACGCATTCAATCGCACGACACGCACACACGCATGGATTCAGTCGCACGACTCACCCCAGTCGCACCACTAAGTCGCACGATAGACTCAGACGCATGGACTCAGTCGCACGACTCACCCAGTCGCATGACTCAATCGCATGACTGACCCAGTCGCAAACTGCAGCAGGCCGCGACTGCTGGACGGGCTGAACAGCCTTCGGCTGTTCCGTGCTCGGTTTTCACACATCCAGGACTTCCAGAAACACTTTCCTAACATGTCTAAGTAAGATGCACAAGCAAATGGACATCACACGCACCCACATGACCACATGCATTCGAGTTGAACCCGAACACCCGAAACCCCAAATTCGCAGAAGTGAATGAGCAATAAAATGGACGACCAAGGTCACCTACCTGCTGGAAACGTGATTTCTCAGCTGTTGCATGGTCTAACCGACGAAAAACGAGCTCAACGAGGTGATTTTTGGTGCTAGGTTGAAGAATTGGAGAAGAAGAAAGCGTAGAAGAGAAGAAGAGCAGATGGTGAAGTGTTAGGCTGGCGGATGGGTATTTATACCCAGCCTCAGTTTGGCAATTGTCAAGTTTAGTCCCTGCACTTAGGTCCCGAGTTCCCGAATTTCGTTTAGGTTGATAACGACGTGTATGAGCGAGTTATATTTAATTAAGAGGATTCTTTAAGTAATTTCGTTTATCCGAATCCTCTACAAACCCTATTTTGGTATCCTAAAAATAGGTCATTCGTGATGTTAGTATTATATAACACAATATGTTTAACGATGACGGTGGCGATGCTTGTAAATGTTTTGGGTGATAACGATGCAAGTAATGTTAACGACAAAAGTCAAAGTGGTGTTAACCTGAAACTTCGGTGTGTCACAGCAAAGGTTGGAGAAAGCCAACTTACTGGTCCGGAACTGGTGCACGAAACAACTGAAAAGATTTTACAAATACGTAATCGGATGGCAGCTGCACATGATCGACAGAAAAGTTATGCTGACAAGCGTCGTAAACCATTGGAATTCCAGATTGGCGACAAAGTACTTTTAAAAGTGTCGCCGTGGAAAGGAGTAATATGTTTTGGTAGCGTGGGAAGCTAAGCCCTAGATACGTGGGGCCATTTGAGATTGTTAAACGGATTGACCCAGTAGCCTATCAGTTGACTTTACCTGAAGAATACACGATATGTTTCACGTATCCAATCTGAGGAAATGTCTATCTGATGAATCATTGATCGTGCCATTGGAGGAACAAAAGATAGATGACCAATTACATTTCATTGAAGAACCAGTGGAGATCATGGATCGAGAAGTCAAAATCCTAAAACATAGCAAGATCCCTATTATGCGTGTTAGGTGGAACTCTAAGCGTGGACCAGAGTTTACCAGTGAACACGAAGATCAAATGAAAAAGAAGTATCCGCAACTGTTCAACGATCAAATTTCCAATTCCTAAGATACAGTTGTAAGATATCTTTTCCTTCAATTTCGGGACGAAATTCCCTTCAACATGAGCATAATGTCACAACTCTTGCGAAACCTTAAGAACCTTACGTTCCTTTATTTTGGATTTATTCCTAATCTCTCAGAAACCTTAGCACGTCTACATGCTGGATAACTAACTAGTTTGCTCACAATATTTAGCTTACTCACTACATACGTTGACCCAGTGTTCCAATTTTCGGGACGAAAATTCCTTCAACAAGGGGATGATGTGACAACCCGTATTTTTCAGTTTAACATCATTTCCTCTATCTAATCTTCCATCGCTATTTTATAATTAAATAAACTTTAATTATCATTATTATTAGTACATAATTCTAATTAATCTTAACTTAATTAAAATTAAATAATATCTCCAAATGGAAATTACTTAAACTTGAGGGACTAGACTTGGCATGTTGCCAAAATCCCTTGCATATAACCAACCCCACCTCCTCACCGACTCTCCCTCTCTTAACCGACCCCCCCTTCTTTACCAATCTCCCATCTTATCGCAGCCTCCCCCTGTCTCACGACGAGCTCCCGTGCGGTGATCATCAATCATCCTGCGACCCCCGCATCACCAAGAACCGCCCTACTCGTTTTCTTTTGAAGGCCGCCGTGAATCCGGCGACTCCCTTCACCTCTGGCAACCTTATACCAAACGGTTCCCGTTCCCGACGACTTCTCCATCACCGACCGCCACCCCTCGACAACCGGTAGCACTCCGGCAACCACAGATCAACCAAAACAGCCCCTTTCGGTATGGTTTTCTCGCATCATTCTTTACTCGTGTTCATCCCCGTACGATTTCAAGTGTTTCAGGTTACGGTTTCTACGTGCTTGTTTGTATGTGAGATCTAGGATTGTGTGTGGATGGTGTGAATCGAGGTGGGTGCGTGTGCTCCGGTTATAAGCATGTTGGTGTACATATGCTCCAGTTATGTACGTGTGTTCCAGCCGTGAATAGAGTGGCAGTGTATGTTCTGCGTATATACATATTGTGTGTGTCCCATGGTATATATATATGTCATATGTATGTGTGGTGTATGCTTCTGCATGTATAATCTTGTATATGTATGAATGATGCTTGACCGAGGGGGTGTGCGTGTGTTGTTGGGCTACGTGTATGTATGGGTGTATATAATTTGTTAGACATGAGAATCGTTGGGTGCCAATGGTCTTGGGAAGATGAGCCGAGAAGGTAGGTTTGTATGGATGTGTGTGTTTCTGCATGATGTATGCATTGTGTGTGTTTATGGTGTGTACATTTTGTGGTTTATGGTGTGTGCTATGTGTGTGTTTCTGTGTGATGTATGTATGTGATCTACATGTGTCTTTGTTATGGATGTATAGATGTAGTTATTTAGTTGTGTGTGTTTGTTTCATGTATGAGTTGGGATTTTGATATTTTTATTATTTTAAATGTGTATGTCTTGCATATGTATGGTGACTCATATATATACTTTGAGGAATGCATATGGGTATGTGTATATGGTACATGTGTGTTCATGTAGCTAGAGCTCATAAAGATAGTGAATCATTATTCATGCGTGTATGTGTCATTCTTGTGCAATGTAGGTTCGTCTCGTATGTGATTTATTATAAGCATGTGATATATAATATATATGCTATATGTGTGATGTATAATAGGCATATTATATATACATGTTATATGTCATGTGTGATATAAATAAACAAGATATATATGTGTGTGTTATCGACAAAAATATAATGTGGGTTTATTATAAATAAAGTTATAATTAAAAATGTATAAACAAAGGGGTACTTTCAGGTATGATCCGGCTAAGCGTCAATAGTTGGGCTTTATGTTTGCAGGAGTTGTGTATGATTGTGCTTACATGTACTTGGGGAAAACATTTATGACTCGCACCGTAACCGAACCGTGAACGCAAAACCGTACGACCCATTATTAATAATTAATATTTAATATTAATTATATATATATATTAAATGACGTTCAGGTTAACCGGAAACTCTAATCTTTGTGCTTTCGTTTACTGTTGCTGTGCATTTAAGGTGAGTTTACAGCCCCACTTTTACTTTATACTCTTTTTGGGGGAGAGAAACATGCTGCTTTCATAAACGTTACATTGTATTGGGTTTTTGTAATACTGCATATACCTGAAACTATGGTGTTATACTTTGCCCTTCAGACCGTTAATATGCAAATAGCGAGGTGATTGTTAGTAGATCTACTGGGATTGACATTTCCCGCCCGGGCTAGTCGCGCTAGCTTGATTGGAGGTCAAACGGGTGAACGGTCAGCCTGTTTTACAGTATTTTGGTGGGGAAACCACAGCCGGGCCTACATTATTACTATTGATTACATGTCAGCTCGGTCGCGACTTCTTACACATAGTGATTGCCATGGGCTAGCTACCCACTATATGCTTTGATTACTAAATCCGGGAATTACATTACTGATACTTGTTGTTTTCTGATAAACCTGTGAACTCACCAGTCTTGTACTGACTTTTGCATGTTTTCTTTCAGGACATTAAAATGGCACGTTTAGGAGCACAGCATCCACTGCATGTCATTCCACTTTCATCCCAAACTAATTTCAAGATTTAATTTCATGTACTTTACATAAATTGGATTGGACGCGTGTTTGCGTGTTCCAAAAACCGTTGTTAAATGTTTTCCTGTTTTCGCTTCCGTAATACTTAAACACAAGTTGGTTTGTTTCATTATTACTAAGAAACTATTATTTTTTGTAATTATCGAGTCGTTTGGTGTAACTGATGCTTATCTGAGATCCTAGTTATGTCACACGCCTAACGGTAAAACCCCGTTTGTGAAAAGTGAGGGTGTGACATACATTATATATAAGTAATCAAAATTTGACATAATCCTATTACAAACATATTATTTAACTACTACATCTTCAGAGTCGATGGAAATGAGCGTCCATCGTAACACTAAAATCGTAGATGTTAACAGTCAGATTTACACAAACTCTTCCCAAAACTTCTTCCCAACCATTGTAAACATCAAAAGAGAATTCTATATTGTTAGTCATGGTTACCTAAAAAAGCATGCTCAAAATGGTCAACATAAAGTTGGTGAGATCATAGGTTTAATTCCAAACAAAATATTTTTGATGCATCAAATACAACCAAAACTTTCTTAATAATCTGATAATTCATAATTGTCATTACATAATTCATAAAATCAGATAATATAGCATCACAACACTCATCCTGTTGTTGCACGAAATATTTTCCTAAGTAGCGCTACCTATATTATCCAACGGTTCCATATCCGAATTAATGGTTGTAACATAAATGATAGTAAATCTCAAAAATTGCATCAATCATAAAAATAGTATGTTTTTTTCCCCAAAAGACTTATAAGAACAAAAATGGGGCTATGAGCCTCACCTCTTACTCCAATGGATAACCTATAAAAATCAATTTATAAGTTAGATACATAAAGTTGGTGAGATCATAGGTTTCCCATATCTTTGCAAAGATATTTTTGTTGGGTGTCTTTATTTTCTTAATATCCTTTTGGATTTTCTGGATTCCTTGTTGTATTTTCTTGAGCTTCTTAAGGGTCCGCTGAGCTGTCTTCACCTGATCCTAATTCAGCTTTTGTCTTTTAATTATTTTTCCTTCATTCCCAGAAGAATTAGAATTTTGTATTTCTATGTTTTCATCTAGCTTAGCCAAAAATCTATCTCCACGTCGTATCTTTTTTCTAAGGGTCTTAATTGTATATCCCCCGATGTTTACTGGTGCACGTCGGACATAAAATTTTGGTTTAAAGTTTTTCTCAACTTCAATTTGAGGAGTTTTTATAATTTGTTGTGGTTTCGGTTCTAGTGTTATTTCCTTAAAGTTGCTATGGTCTGAGCACTCGGAAGGATCAGTCTTATTGTGGTAATTATCTGAATTCATAGCTACAAAAATTTCTTTTTAATTTTCGGTAAACAGTTAGTCATATATTTTCATAGATATTCTATTTGTCACATACTTTTATTGCAATTATTAGAGATATGCATATAATCATGAAGTTTCACATAAAGTCATATCACATATATATTTATCAAATATATTGTTTATTATAACTTGAGCTTATGGTTATAGTCTAGGTATTTTTTTATAGTACCTAATTCTCTATAACCAATGGATCTGATACTAACCTGACACATTCTGGCGGAAACGTGAAGCGTTTTGGATGTGACTCGCTTGTTCAGAACGCATCGATTATAAGAAGTCAATTTTAACACATCATAACATAACATAACACATTAATTCATCCAAAGATAGCTTAAGTTAGGATTACATTATATATAAGTAATCAAAATTTGACATAATCCTATTACAAACATATTATTTAACTACTACATCTTTAGAGTCGATGGAAATGAGCGTCCACCGTAACACTGAAATCGTAGATGTTAACAGTCAGATTTACACAAATTCTTCCCATAACTTCTCTCCAACCATTGTAAACATTAAAAGAGAATTTTATATTGTTAGTCATGGTTACCTGATAAAAGCATACTCAAAATGGTCAACATAAAGTTGGTGAGATCATAGGTTTAATTCCAACCAAAATATTATTGATGCATCAAATACAACCAAACCTTTCTTAATAATCTGATAATTCATAATTATCATAAATAATTCATAAAATCAGATAATATAGCATCGCAACACTCATACTTTTGGTGCAGGAAATATTATCCTTAGTAGCGCTACCTATATTATCCAACGGTTCCACATCCGAATTAATGGTTGTAACATAAATGACAGTAAATCTCAAAAATTGCATCAATCATAAAAACAGTATGCTTTTCCCCAAAAGGCTTATAAGAATAAAAATGGGGTTATGAGTCTCACCTCTTACTCCAATGGGTAACCTATAAAAATCAATTTATAAGTTAGATACATAATTTTCTTTAATATTTCAGAACCTCAGATGGAAGTAATTTATCTAAAATTTCCAAAATTTTAACAGTAACATCATCAAATAATATTACTATAAAAATTCCAACTTTTATTTTATTTTTGGTAATTTGTTAGAATTTAATACAAACTTACAATAAATTATTAAAAATGCTACTGCCCTCCATAAATTCCTAAATCTTTTCAGAATATTATTACAATAATTCATATCACTTCATAAATTTTCTGATATCTAACTCATAGTGGATATTTTTCTGTAAGTTTTCCAATAATCTCAAAATTTAGTAAAAATAGTTGTATAGCTCCAAAAATTATTAAACTTATACACTCTGTTGGGTTCAAACGATTATAATTTAGGTGAATTTTTCGATATTTATCATACTGTTAAATTTTTTTTTATTTTTCCTTTACAGATCATATAAAATTTCATATCTTAGTCATAAAAAGGAATTAAATTCCAAAATTAATTAAATTCCAAAATTAATTCTGGAGCTTCTATAAAATGAGAATCATTATATAATTTTTATGGAATTTTAACAGATTCGGTTCTTTCAATTAATAATTTCCTTTCATTTACTTTAAATAATTTATATAAATTATTTTACTTATTATATTTTTACCATAATTTAAAATGGTAATTCATATTTTTATAAAGATTTGCCAATATTTATTCCCACAATCACAGTTAATTATATACAAAACCGAATTTAACAAGTTTGCATATAAATTCTCAACCCTTTATTGATAATTTTTTATATATTTTTTGGTTACCAATATTTATTTATTTCTTTCAGGTTTATAAAACCCTTCCCTAATATCCTTCAATAAGATGAATATATTTGTAAGATTGTGTGAAGAACTTGTAGGTTTAATCATAAGCGTTGTTTATATGTGTTGTTTTAGACACATATATATACTTTGGTAAACTCGACTAGTTATAGTTTAGGGATTGAAACCTTGATTTTGCTAACAAGAGAGGGTGATGATAACTGATGGTAGCTTTTTTATCCAATGAACCGAGTTGAGTGGTTGTTTTGAGCTTCAAAATTTTGATCTTCTTGTAAACCAGTGCAAGAGATGTTCGAGTATTCGAAGTTTTGGATGAGTACGTGCTTGATAAGGGAACCAAAAGAGCGCAGAGGGTGTCGGGTTGCGGTGTGTGAGTCGAGAGATGAGGGAGTGGTGATGGTTTGTAGTGGTGATCGAGAATAAAGAGGGTGATTGTATGCGGTTGTGATGTTCGAGAGTTTTGAGGGAGAGAGTTGTGGTGGTGGTATCATGACCGGGTTCAAGGTGGTGTAGTGTGAAGGTGATGGTGGTCGAAATAGTTGTGATAGTGAAGTGGTCTTCGGCCGAGGGCTTCAAATAATGAGGCTTCTCATCATTAAGCTTAGGGTAGTGAAGTGTTTATTATAGCTTAGGCTAGTCATCCCTTAGGTTGCTATGTGGCGGATTTGAAGGAAGGCATTCAAGGTGTCTAAGGGTCGCTAGGTGTCGAGCAAAGGAGCTATTGAGTCATCATGTTATCATTACAAGTTTAACTAGTACTTAGGGTGTTAATCGGATGGCTTAATGCTCTAATGAACCGAGACTAAGGTTTAGGTTTGAGGTTTGGGTGTATAAGGTTTGCTTAGATTGTTTTGATGCCAAGTTTTCTTTGATGTTATATTGTATGGTGGTGTTTGATTAGGTTGTAGTTAGATGTCATAAAGATATGATATTTGATCATGTAATACTTGATATTTAAAAGTTGTATTTGATTATATGTACACGTAAAAATTATGTATGCATGCAAGCATGCCTACGTACCACCCACCCACCCACACACACACACACACACATATATATATATATATATATATTTATATATATATATATATATATATATATATATATCAAAAGATTATGTCTTCGGTGTCACATCCCGGCGGAAGCGCGAAACGATGTTCGGGTGTGACTAGCTTTTATCAGAGTGCATCAATTATAGCAGAGCAACATATAGAAATGTTTTTCAATAAAACCACAAAACATGACATGCTTTATTCATAATATTCGAGAAATTACATCTATTACATAAGTTTTCAAAAATCTGATGTAATTCTAACTACTTTTAACTACAGAATGTCTTCTTAATCCACAAACAAACTCCCGTCAATGATGTTGACGGTTATGGTCACACAGACTCTTTCCACAACTTCACCTTATCCGTTATGGACTTCGAAGCTACAATCACAAATATTACTCATTTTGTCCTGAAAAAACATACTTAACAAAGTCAACAAAGATGTTGGTGAGTTTCATAGGTTTATATAACAAAAGTTATTTATGTTGATGTATTTGTTACAACCAAACCTGCACAACACAATCATACTGTCACGAAATAATTCACAAAATCAAGTAATATTGTATCCTAACCCTCATTCCGGTTAGATACAGGGAAATAGTAACAACCCTCATCCGGTTGATACTAATTCTCCTAAGTAGCGCTCCTAACATTACCAGACGGTTCCTCATTCGAACTAATGGTTGTATCACAAATGACAGTAAGTTAACTCAAGTAAAAATAATACATCAACCACAATTTGTATGCTTTTTCCCCCAAAATGTTTACTGAATACCAAAACGGTTGGAAAATGGGGCTATGAACTCACCGTATTCTTCACTTGAACCTAAATAAATAGTTCACAGTGTTAGAATATACTTCAAATCTTTTTCTGGTTTTCATTGACTGTAAAGATAGAAACATCTTCGGGCCTCCAAAATTACCCTTTTAACTGTTTCTTAGAAATAATGTAATTTACTTTTGTAAATTACAAAAATAACTCAAATATAACTTTGTTTCTCTAAAAATCACCAATTTCTTACAGAAATTAGTTCAATATTTCTAGAATTCTCTGTAATTTTTGTAGAATTTATTTCCCAACAGATTATTTGTTATAAAATCTACAAAATCACAAAAATTCATAAAAATTAGTTACTGCAGTAAATAAATTCCCATATTTTTACATACAACTCCAAATAATATATAGAAAAACATATAATTAAATCACAGTCCCAATGTCATCAGAATAATTTATATCATTTCTCATAATAGTCCAAATATTCATCAAAATGTCCAATATTGTCCATCAGTCCTCATAAGTCCATATATTTTCGTCCAACAGTCCAATAACAACATATAATTTTTATAGAATTTAACTATTAACAGATTAATTTCTGTGAATTTTATAAAGTTTCAATAAATGTTTAAAAATAGTTTCTGTTTATGAAAAATTCTCATATTTTTACAGAATACTTATTACATATAATCAAACAACATATATTTATTTCATAGTCCAAATCATACTATAATAGCTTCTGTAATTTCTTCAATAATTATAATATTTAATAAAAATAGTTATATTATTCCATAATTCATGAAATTTATATATTCTGTACTAGATGTGTTATTATTTCATACATGATTTTATCCAGATTTATAATGTCCTTTAAGTATTTATTGCTATTTATTTATTACAGATCATACAAAAATTTGTATTTAAATTATAATAAGGTATAAAATTCTGAAATAATTCCAGAAGCCATCATACCTTAAAATAATCATTCTGAGAATTTATCATAATTTTATCGGATTTATTTATATTTTTGGCCTTTTTCACCTATTTTCTTATAAAATAATTTGTATAAATTAATTGGTTTATCAAAACTATACCAACTTCTCCAGTTTATTATTTCAATATAAGAACAAGTATTTTACATGTTTATTCCCACAATTGCTTTCAATAAATATTTATTTGATTTTTCTTAGTTTTTAAGTTAAAAATAAGAATTTTAAATATATATTTTATACAAAAACACAAGGTTTCTGGATTTTGAAACCTTGTTACCCAAGTTTCAGGGTTTCAAGATATTTAAGAAGGTTTTTGATAATTACATCCATATACATACATATATACATCGGGATGTATGTATATATATGTATAGATGTAACATATATGTATTTAACTTGTTCTAATTACCTTGGATGATGTGTTAGAAGGTATTTCTTCACTTCTGGACTTCGAAAACCAGCTTGTTGAGCGTCGTGGATGAGGATGGAAGGTGTGGTGGTGTTGTATAGATGATAACCGAGGGGTGGTGGTGTTGTAAGGTGGTGATGATCTTGTGTTTTGAGAAGAGAAAAGGCAGAGATGATGGTGATAGTGAAGATGGTGCTCGATGGTATGTTTACAAAAGAAGAAGATCGAGTGATGATGATGATGATCGAGTGCTAAGGAAAGCCGAGAGAGAGATAGATTTTGGTGTGTATAATTTGTGAAATGAAGAGGGTACATATAGTCTCTTGTGTTGACTATTCTTCCCAACATCATAATTGTGTTTACTAAGGTGTGTCATCACTTAGTCATGCAATGTGGCAATTTTGTTATGTTTTTAATTGTCTCAAGAAAACCGAGGAGGGCTTAGGAAGTTGCCACCTCTTCAACCAAGTGTGAAAGCAAGAATTTTAGATACATGGTAGTCGGTTTTGGTAAGGAAGCAAAATAAGAATAGCTTACCTAGTCTTAAAAGTAACTAAATAAAAAGATAAGGTGGTGTTTTTCGGGTATGGTTGTGCACAAGGTGGCCGATTGGTGTTATGGTGATGGTTTGGGTTGTTTAGTTTTATTTTGGGTTGTTTTTGTTTGATGGATTGTGTTAAATTTATATTTATATACTCGTAAGCTATATATGTACATATATGTATGTGTGGATCTTCGGGTATTTGATTTAATCGAGAGTGGGTTGAGTTAATAGTGGTTTAGGTTTATAGATTTGTTTGTGTTTTTAGTAGGTTTATATGTATACATATATATATATATGCCCATAAGTATGTGTCTATGTATATATTTATGTTTATATATATGCCCGTACGTTCATATATATATATATATATACACATATATGGATTTAAGTCATATATATAAAAATGCGTCACTTAAATGGTCTTTTATAACCTATCTCATATAATCACATGTATATTAAATATATATAAGTCTAGTTTAGATGATATACAATTATACATACGTAAAAGTTTGTATAGATGTACACGTATGTAAAATTTTCGGGCACATCAACCTTTATTTATATCCAACCTAGTAATATACATACATGCATGTAACATGCATACGTGAAAACATACCTATATATACATATAAACATGTATATCTTATGCACACATATATACTTTATTTTAATTTATCTTAATAGGCATATAAAATATATATATAATTTTCTAATAATAAATATTAAAAAAAAAATTTTAGGGTTGTTAAATTCTCCCCCCGTTAAAAGAATTTCGTCCCGAAATTCTGTGGAGTATGTTTTTAGAAGTTTAACTAAATATTACCTTTAAACTGTCTGAATGCTTATGGCATCACCCCATTCTTAAAATAGATCAGAATGTCATTAATTATAACAAATTTATTTAAGTAGGGTTTACACATTATCTGGTCTTACTCACTACTGGCAGTTTCTACAATATATACACATTCTAGAGTTTGCGGTACTAAGCTCAGATAAGGTACTAAGGCAGTTGAAATGAAACTTCTATTTACACCAATGTCAAATAAAACTCTAGCATATATGTTGTTAATGAGAAACATACCAGTTATGGCTTCATTTCCAGCTTTGCCTATTGCAATTATAATGTTTTATCTTTTGCTACATGAGGGAGCAGGGATTTAGTATTCACATGAGGGATTATGATCCAGAACATAATAGTATTAATAGACAAGAAATAACAGTGGCCAGGTGTTATTACTTATTTATTACAATTATAATGTTCTAGCCATTATCCTCCATGATTCACCAAACCCATTATCCAATACCTATGCAATTAATCAAATTATCTGAATATTAGTTAACCCAAATGGTATTACAAGAAACTCGTAATGTCCGTACCTAGTCCTGAATGCAGTCTTAGAAATATCATTTTCCTGTACTCTTAACTGATGATATCCAGATCTTAAGTCTATTTGTGAAAAATAACTAGATCTCTGTAGTTGATCAAACAGATCATCAATTCTAAGGAGTGGAGATCTTATTCTTTATGGTAACTTTATTAAACTCCCTATAATCAATACATACTCTAAAGGTTCTATCCTTCTTTTTAACAAATAAGTCTGGTGCTTTCCAAGGTGATACACTAAGACGTATAAACCCCTTTCTTTCTTAATAGTTCTTGTAACTGAGTCATAAGTTCTTTCATTTCAGTTGGTACTAAAGATAAGGTGTTTTATCAATAGGGGTTGTTCCTGGTATCAATTCTATTTTAAACTCTACCTGACAAGGGGATGGTAGTCCAGGTAATTCATCAGGAAACACAGTAGCATATTTATTTATAACAGGAATACTTTCCAAATTTATCAAGTTGTGTATCAATAATATGAGTCAAGAATGCTAAACAATTCTTGTTGAGGTATTTCCGTGCTTTTTCACAAGTAATCAGTTTCACAATATTATATGGTCTATCACCATAAATGAAGAGAATTTTGTATTCCTTATTCAAAGGAATCTTAATCATTTTCTTATCACAAATGATTTCAACATGATTTGCACTTAACTAATCCATTTCTACTATGATATCAAATCTTCCTAACTAAATAGGTACCAGATTTATATCAAAACAGTACTCATCTAAATTTAAGATGCAATTAGGAATGGTTTTGTCAACTTCAATTATCTTATCATTAGCTAATTCTATCACATAATTGTCACGTAATTTTTCAAATGTTAGACTAATTGATGGTCTAATAGTATGTGAGACAAAATTGCGGGTTGCTCCTGTATCGAATAATAATTTAGCGTACTGGTTATTGATAAGGAACGTACCCGTAACTATTCTGGTTCATAACGAGCTTCATCAGCTTGTATCACAAAAGCTCTTCCCCGAGGGTTGTTCTGGTTAGCTGGAGCCTTACCTTTTCGTTGTGGACATTCGTTCCGGTAATGACTTTCACTTCCACATTGAAAGCAGACGGTTTTGTTGCTAGTAGGGTTTCTACAGTCTCGGGAAACGTGTCCCTTCCTTTTGCAGTTATAGCACACCACTGTTATACAGTTTCCTGTATGATATCTCTGACAGATATTGCACTGTGGTGGTTCTTCTAATTTCTTTTCTTGAGTTGTTCCCAAAAGTTTCTTGGTGGAGATCGGGTTATTCTTTTCTAAGAACTTTCACCAAATCTCTTTCCAGAATGGTTTTCAGTCCATTTCCTCTTTTCTCCTACCTGTTGGTGACTTAATGATCCATTCCTGATCATTTCATCTGTCAGACTTCCTGACAAGATTACTGCTTCCTGAAAGGTTAAGGTTCTAGCAGATTTCACTAATCCCCTTATTTGTGGCACTAATCCCCAAATATATCTTCCTATTCTTTTTGTTTCCAGGGTTATTAGGTGTGGTACTAACCTGGATAGTTCATTGTACTTATCAGTGTATTCCCGATGTGCTGAACCTTTCATTTCTAAGGCTAGGAATTCAGTTTCTAGTTTTTCTATCTCATTATAGGGACAATATTTTTCTATTACCAGTTTCCTGAATTCTTCCCAACTTATTTTGTTCATAATATTCTTACCCCTAGTATGTATCTCCATTTTCCACCAAGATTGGGCTTCTCCTTTTAAGGAATGTGAAGCAAACAGTGTTTTGAGATTTTCAGCACAGTTGCTGATTTCCAGAACTCCTTCTATATCATCTAACCATCTCAAAGCTTGTACTGCTCCACCTTTGCCATCAAATTCCCGAGGTTTACAGGACATAAAAGTTTTGTAGGAACATCCTTTTGACATTCCATCTAAGATTTCTTCTTCCTGTTGTTCTTCCATGTTTATATTTTCAGTATTTGCTGGTGGGTTTGAGGTAGTTCCAACATTCAGGTTTTGCTGAAGTTGGTTAATTAGGGTAGGTAAGGTAGCTTCTAACTGTTGGGCTATCATCTGAGATATCCTATCATTCTCAGTGGTATCAGGGTTCACAGGGTTTACAGGTGTTTCTTCCCCAAGTCTGGTTCTAGGTCGCCCCACTCGAGTTGTTCTCCTGACAGGTTGAGTGTTTCTTTTTGGCGGCATGATTTACTATAGTGAATTCAAGGTTAGTATTGCAAATAAATATCTTAACACAAAATTTATCTAACACAGATCAGATAAACATGTTAGCACAAAATACTTATATCAGTTAAACTTATTTCTTTTATTCTAAAAAGTTAGACTATAAACTTTCAGTTTCTGCTAAATCATTTCCAGATTCTGATGAAAATACTTTTCTTGGGTGTCCTAAGCTTCTTAATATCCTTTTGGATTTTCTAGATTTCCAGCTGTATCTTCTTAAGTTTCTTAAGAGTCTGTCGGGCTGTTTTCACCTGATCCAACTCTGGTTCAATAACTTTACCTTTATTCAAGGGAGAAACAGGAGGTTGTGTCTATATATCATCAGTTGGTATATCTCTAAACCTGTTTCCACGTTTAATATAAAACTTTGAGGTATTCTTCATTCCATTTGGGGAAACATTTATATCCTGCTGTGGTTCTGATTCAGGCACTATTTCTTTAGGGCTGTTATGGTATGGTTCTTCTGAAGGGTCGGTTTCATAATGAATACTATCTGGACTCATACTGTAAAATTTCTTAACAAGGTTTCACAAAAAGAGTTAGTCAAATAATCATTTAAAATTTTGTTAAAATCATAAAATCATGAAAGTTCACATAATTCACATAACTCACATAAATTCACATAAAATCATAAAGTATATTTTGAGCTTATGGTTATAGTCTAGTTATTTACTTAAAATAACTAATTCTCTATAACCAATGGCTCTGATACCAACCTGTCACATCCCGACGGAAGCGCGAAACGATGTTCGGGTGTGACTAGCTTTTATCAGAGTGCATCAATTATAGCAGAGCAACATATAGAAATGTTTTTCAATAAAACCACAAAACATGACATGCTTTATTCATAATATTCGAGAAATTACATCTATTACATAAGTTTTCAAAAATCTGATGTAATTCTAACTACTTTTAACTACAGCATGTCTTCTTAATCCACAAACAAACTCCCGTCAATGATGTTGACGGTTATGGTCACACAGACTCTTTCCACAACTTCACCTTATCCGTTATGGACTTCGAAGCTACAATCACAACTATTACTCATTTTGTCCTGAAAAAGCATACTTAACAAAGTCAACAAAGATGTTGGTGAGTTTCATAGGTTTATATAACAAAAGTTATTTATGTTGATGTATTTGTTACAACCAAACCTGCACAACACAATCATACTGTCACGAAATAATTCACAAAATCAAGTAATATTGTATCCTAACCCTCATTCCGGTTAGATACAGGGAAATAGTAACAACCCTCATCCGGTTGATACTAATTCTCCTAAGTAGCGCTACTAACATTACCAGACGGTTCCTCATTCGAACTAATGGTTGTATCACAAATGACAGTAAGTTAACTCAAGTAAAAATAATACATCAACCACAATTTGTATGCTTTTTCCCCCAAAATGTTTACTGAATACCAAAACGGTTGGAAAATGGGGCTATGAACTCACCGTATTCTTCACTTGAACCTAAATAAATAGTTCACAGTGTTAGAATATACTTCAAATCTTTTTCTGGTTTTCATTGACTGTAAAGATAGAAACATCTTCGGGCCTCCAAAATTACCCTTTTAACTGTTTCTTAGAAATAATGTAATTTACTTTTGTAAATTACAAAAATAACTCAAATATAACTTTGTTTCTCTAAAAATCACCAATTTCTTACAGAAATTAGTTCAATATTTCTAGAATCCTCTGTAATTTTTGTAGAATTTATTTCCCAACAGATTATTTGTTATAAAATCTACAAAATCACAAAAATTCATAAAAATTATTTACTGCAGTAAATAAATTCCCATATTTTTACATACAACTCCAAATAATATATAGAACAACATATAATTAAATCACAGTCCCAATGTCATCAGAATAATTTCTATCATTTCTCATAATAGTCCAAATATTCATCAAAATGTCCAATATTGTCCATCAGTCCTCATAAGTCCATATATTTTCTTCCAACAGTCCAATAACAACATATAATTTTTATAGAATTTAACTATTAACAGATTAATTTCTGTGAATTTTATAAAGTTTCAAAAAATATTTAAAAATAGTTTCTTTTTATGAAAAACTTTCATATTTTTTCAGAATACTTATTACATATAGACAAACAACATATATTTATTTCATAGTCCAAATCATAATATAATAGCTTCTGTAATTTATTTAATAATTATAATATTTAATAAAAATAGTTATATTATTCCATAATTCATGAAATTTATATATTCTGTACTATATGTGTTATTATTTCATCCATGATTTTATCCAGATTTATCATGTCCTTTAAGTATTTATTGCTATTTATTTATTACAGATCATACAAAAATTTGTATTTAAATTATAATAAGGTATAAAATTCTGAAATAATTCCAGAAGCCATAATACCTTAAAATAATCATTCTAAGAATTTATCATAATTTTATCGGATTTATTTATATTTTTGACCTTTTTCACCTATTTTCTTATAAAATAATTTGTATAAATTAATTGGTTTATCAAAATTATACCAACTTCTCCAGTTTATTATTTCAATATAAGAACAAGTATTTTACATGTTTATTCCCACAATTGCTTTCAATAAATATTTATTTGATTTTTCTTAGTTTTTAAGTTAAAAATAAGAATTTTAAATATATATTTTATACAAAAACACAAGGTTTCTGGATTTTGAAACCTTGTTACCCAAGTTTCAGGGTTTCAAGATATTTAAGAAGGTTTTTGTAAAGTCCAGAATCCGATCGAACTCACTTCGTTAGATTGTTGCACTTGATAATACGCGAAGACGGGTGAACAATCAACTTCAAAGCAATCTAGATAACAAGGTGTTTTCAATGTTTACAACAAAATCATTGTAATTGAAATGTTTATTCAATGTCGAACGATTACAATGATAATCGATACAAGATCGATCTCATCCGAGGGTGGAAAATCACACAACGGTGATCTGCTCAATTGAGCGAAATAAACAGAGAAAACACAAAACTATCTAGACTAACTTTTGGTAAATTGAAGCACACCTAAAACTGAAATCGTATGTACAAATATATACATGTCTGTAAGTTTTTGCATGGAGATTTCGCATGCATGTTATTCGCATCATGCATGCGATTCGCATAACATTTCGTTCGGCTGAGCGACTCGCATGCCTTTCGCATGCATACGCGACTCGCTTGACTTTTTTTCGCATGCATGCATTTTCGCATGCATGCGAAACTGCTTTCTGTCGCATGCTAGTATGCAGCTTCCTCGTGTTCCAAATTGTTCATCTCGAAACTATAGTGTAATCTAAATGTTTGATCCTTACAATCTCCCCCTTGGATTATGCTATAGTTTTGAGGTCTTCAATCTTCAACAAAACCTTTTGAGTGAAGGTTCTCGCATCAGCGGAATTGATGAATAAACCTTTCTCAATAAAGGTTCTCGCACACTTCGATAATTGACTTTGATGCAGCAACTTTTGAGCTTCAAATCTTCATAAAATCATGCAACAAAGTCTCTTGAGCATTTTCACAAACACTTGGTGTGCGGTCTTCAACTTTTGAGCTTGTTTAACGTCCTCGAACGGAAGATTGCGGAATAATGATCCGTTGTATCAAGAGCAAAACCTTGCTCTGATACCAAATGTAAAGTCCAGAATCCGATCGAACTCACTTCGTTAGATTGTTGCACTTGATAATACGCGAAGACGGGTGAACAATCAACTTCAAAGCAATCTAGATAACAAGGTGTTTTCAATGTTTACAACAAAATCATTGTAATTGAAATGTTTATTCAATGTCGAACGATTACAATGATAATCGATACAAGATCGATCTCACCCGAGGGTGGAAAATCACACAACGGTGATCTGCTCAATTGAGCGAAATAAACAGAGAAAACACAAAACTATCTAGACTAACTTTTGGTAAATTGAAGCACACCTAAAACTGAAATCGTATGTACAAATATATACATGTCTGTAAGTTTTTGCATGGAGATTTCGCATGCATGTTATTCGCATCATGCATGCGATTCGCATAACATTTCGTTCGGCTGAGCGACTCGCATGCCTTTCGCATGCATACGCGACTCGCTTGACTTTTGTTCGCATGCATGCATTTTCGCATGCATGCGAAACTGCTTTCTGTCGCATGCTAGTATGCAGCTTCCTCGTGTTCCAAATTGTTCATCTCGAAACTATAGTGTAATCCAAATGTTTGATCCTTACAGTTTTTGATAATTACATCCATATACATACATATATACATCGGGATGTATGTATATATATGTATAGATGTAACATATATGTATTTAACTTGTTCTAATTACCTTGGATGATGTGTTAGAAGGTATTTCTTCACTTCTGGACTTCGAAAACCAGCTTGTTGAGCGTCGTGGATGAGGATGGAAGGTGTGGTGGTGTTGTATAGATGATAACCGAGGGGTGGTGGTGTTGTAAGGTGGTGATGATCTTGTGTTTTGAGAAGAGAAAAGGCAGAGATGATGGTGATAGTGAAGATGGTGCTCGATGGTATGTTTACAAAAGAAGAAGATCGAGTGATGATGATGATGATCGAGTGCTAAGGAAAGCCGAGAGAGAGATAGATTTTGGTGTGTATAATTTGTGAAATGAAGAGGGTACATATAGTCTCTTGTGTTGACTATTCTTCCCAACATCATAATTGTGTTTACTAAGGTGTGTCATCACTTAGTCATGCAATGTGGCAATTTTGTTATGTTTTTAATTGTCTCAAGAAAACCGAGGAGGGCTTAGGAAGTTGCCACCTCTTCAACCAAGTGTGAAAGCAAGAATTTTAGATACATGGTAGTCGGTTTTGGTAAGGAAGCAAAATAAGAATAGCTTACCTAGTCTTAAAAGTAACTAAATAAAAAGATAAGGTGGTGTTTTTCGGGTATGGTTGTGCACAAGGTGGCCGATTGGTGTTATGGTGATGGTTTGGGTTGTTTAGTTTTATTTTGGGTTGTTTTTGTTTGATGGATTGTGTTAAATTTATATTTATATACTCGTAAGCTATATATGTACATATATGTATGTGTGGATCTTCGGGTATTTGATTTAATCGAGAGTGGGTTGAGTTAATAGTGGTTTAGGTTTATAGATTTGTTTGTGTTTTTAGTAGGTTTATATGTATACATATATATATATATGCCCATAAGTATGTGTCTATGTATATATTTATGTTTATATATATGCCCGTACGTTCATATATATATATATACACATATATGGATTTAAGTTATATATATAAAATGCGTCACTTAAATGGTCTTTTATAACCTATCTCATATAATCACATGTATATTAAATATATATAAGTCTAGTTTAGATGATATACAATTATACATACGTAAAAGTTTGTATAGATGTACACGTATGTAAAATTTTCGGGCACATCAACCTTTATTTATATCCAACCTAGTAATATACATACATGCATGTAACATGCATACGTGAAAACATACCTATATATACATATAAACATGTATATCTTATGCACACATATATATTTTATTTTAATTTATCTTAATAGGCATATAAAATATATATATAATTTTCTAATAATAAATATTAAAAAAAAAAATTTTAGGGTTGTTACATTCGGATACATGCATACGTAAAATAGTTGTGCATGCATGGAAGTATGTATACGTAATACATATATATACACATAAACACATATAGTTCATAAAGGGTTGACCCAAATAATGAGCATTATATAAGAGAATTTTATTTATATACTAGTTTGCCTAACCTTATTTTTAAGGGTCGTCACAAGAGTTTACCCAAAGCATGGTTTAATCAATATCAAATTCAAATCAAGGATAAAAAACAGTGAGTTGTTAGATGTATTATCACAAGAAAAACTAGTCTTTTATCACAAGTATAAAAGACAATGTGTTAATGAAGTCTTTAATGATGACAATCTAGATGTTAAATAATTCATTAAAATCAAAAAATGGTAAACCATATATACTTTATACTAAATGAAGATATTAAACGTGTTTGTCAATTTTCAGTCGCTGGGAAGGTAGTTAAGCTAGTGCTGATAATGATGAGGATGCTAGCGACTAGGAAGAAGAACTCGAAGACATGTGCGGTATATTTCAGTATTTATAATATATAATTGTAGAATCTATTTTCATACTGATTTATTTGTTGTTACATAACAAGTGTACGTGAAGCAGTATGTTTTTTCAATATCAGCTAGAGTGGCGATAATTTTTCTAACCATATATAGCTTGTCGACGTACCTAGATTAATTGTAAAATCATTATGGATTTTCACTTGATCTTATGCATATGTTAGGATAATTAAAAAGATTGTTTGACATTATGAATGAGATTGTATTTTTAAAATTATAACCATTTAAAAAAGTGATGGAAATATCTAATTCACAATGGTACGTTATGTTGCCAAAATTTTAAAAAATTATCTATTCCTTTTCACTTTTGTTAAACTGTAGAATTTGACAACCTAGCAACTATGCTGACAACAAAGACAAGCACTAATATGGATTCTCTGTGACCCCTTCTAGCTACATAGTTCGTCATGGTTATATGTTTAGTAAAGAAATCATTGTAGATTTTGTTTGTTATTACAAAATATATTTATGTTCATATGAAACTGAAATAATTTTGTATTGTTTATTAGAAACCACTATTACACGTGGATATCTCATTCGTTGATGAAAGACGCAAAAACTTGTTCGTAATCGGATTTGGCCATCGGTAATCAGTGTAAACTATTGTCCTTTTACCTATTGGTGTTTAACTAATATATTGGTCATCTCTTCTTATTTTGAATTCTTAACCTTTTCCTTGCATAGAGTTTTCTATTAAGAGAAATTGTAGTACCCGTTAGTTATTCATTCTCAATGTATTTGTCTTTGTCAATTAACAAGAAAATATTGATATCCATTCTATATGGTACCAAAGCGCGCGCAGATCCTAAATCGCACAATAAACAAACCCAAATCTATCATGCTGCTATGATCTACAACCATGGCTGATGGAAAGAAACAGAGAAACCTATACGGACCCAACTCGCCATTCCATATTCACGCTTCCATAGGTAGTTGACCATTCCAAAAGATGTAAACAACATGCAAACTGATTGAAGAGGACAGTGCGATTTATGTGGTGGTGATGAGCACAATGTTGGGCTGCTACTAGAAATAAACATGGCAGCAAGGTCAATCAAAGTGATGATTAAATAACTAACATGGGTTGCATAGAACATATAACACACCAATCCAAATGGGTAGAAGGTGAAGCGGTATCCATTCTTTAGTCTCATGTTATGATCACACCAAATGGTGATTCCATACCCATCATGTTAGGGAAACCATCGATTGCCAAATGGAACCACTATTAAAGGAGACTTAAATATGACAAAGTTTAAATGTAATCATTTTATCCTAAGCTATTTGTCAAGAGAGCAACAATGCTCCATAACCTTTTTCTTGGAGTTTTGTTATTCGTAGGATTTGGATTCGAGGGAATTAATATGAGTGGGTAATTGCAGACATGGATTATACCAGAACAAGATGGTAGAGAATAAAAGGAAGACAATGATGTCCACGGTCAACGTATGGCACAAAAGACTAGTTCATACATCTAGTAACAAACTCTCTCATTTGACTTTGTTAAAAATGTTCCTTTTAATATTGCCGATTGTGACTCGTGCGCTAAATCTAAGCATGCCTGATCACCCTTTCAAATAAGCTCTATTAAAAGCAAAGAACGTGTTGAAATGATTCATTGTGATATATTTCAATCAAGAAATAATTTTTGAACAACTTGTCCCCACAGGCCACAACAAAATTGTGTCATGGAACATAAGCATAAGCACATACTTGAGTCCTCATGAGCCCATTTGATCAAGGCAAATTTGACAACAACATTTTGGGGAGAGTTTGACATGACCGCGATGTATATAATAATTCATTTTCCTTTAAAGATCATTGACAACAAGACCCCATTTGAAATCCTATTTAAACAAAAACCCGGTTATGAACACATGAAGGTTTTTGAATGTCTCACTTACTTTTGAAACATTGAAATCAAGGGAGATAAATTTGAATTAAGGGGGTCACCTAGAGTATTTTTGGGTTACTCATCGGGAGTAAAAGGGTACAAAATACATGACATTGTTCATAGTAAAATAATGGTATTAAGGGATATAAACTTTGCTGAGAGTACCTTTCCCTATTCTAACCCTAAGCACATTGACAAAGAACATAACATAATTTTAAGTTTTCCCCCTTGGTATCATGCAGCCATCGACGAAACCACTGAGATAACAACAAGCCAAATAGACCTAAACGTGAGTAAATCACAAGATGGTGGGCCAGAAATGTTGGTTTCTAGGTTTCAAACAAGTTGTGCACTAGGGGTGTGCATGGATCAGTTCGGTTTGGTTTTAGCCTAAAATCAAAACCTAAAACTGATATTTTGGTTTCTAGGTTTTTAAAACTGTTTGGTTTCGATTTTTGTGGCTTTTGGTTTTTAGTTTTCACTTTGGTTTGGGTTTTCTTTTGTTTTACCACTTGAGCTTCAAGTTTATAAAAAAAGTTAGTCTAAGGTAATGAATTTAAACTAAAAACTTTAGGCTTACATTGTTTTGTTGATATTTGAATGTAATCTACATATTTTTATAAATTACTCAACATTAAAATAATCCGCAAATTCATATAATGCAATAATAAAAAATTCAATAAAATAATTTTATTTACCAATTTAAACAAATAAGTTGAAAGATTATTTTTAAAACCTAAATATTTTTAAAAAAAATCTAAATGACATAAGTTAAATAAGCTACTGATAGGCTAATCATGTTTGTAAGTATAACAATAAACCTCAAATTCAGAAGTTCGGTTTGTATGGTTTTGGTTTGGTTACAACTAAAACTAGAAAAAAACCAAAAAAAAATAGTTTTTAGAAAGCCATCAAACCAAACCGTCGGTTTCTTATGGGTTTCTGTTTTTTTGGTTCCATTTCGTCATTACTTCTGTTATGGTTCAGTTATATGGTTTTTTGCACACCCCTACAAGATACAATGAAATGTGGTGAAAAACTATGAAGAAAGAAATAGGAGCCTTAGAAGAAGACGAAACATGGATTATTAAAACCTTACTATAGGGAAAGCGAACCATAGTCTATTAAATGAATTACAAGCCTAATGGAGAAGTAGTAAGGTACAAGACGAGACTCGTTGCTAAAGGGTTCATGCAGTTAGAAAAATTAGACTTTCATGACACTTTTGCTTCTATCGCGAAACTTGTTACAGATCGTGCCCTCCTAGCTGTGGCAGTCAAGAAGGATTGGATTATCCGTCAGCTAGACATGAATAACACATGTATACACACACTTCTCAAGGAAAAGGTATAAATAAATATGTAAGGATCGACACATTATAATGATTGATCTCGTGACGAAAACTCAGGATGATGTTAACATCATGGAATAAGATTGAATAGTAAATGAAGAACATGAATACAAATGTAAATAAACTTTGATTGTATTACTCTCAGACTTAGAAACTATTACAAAGAGTGCAAAATCAGGAAATGAAAAAAGCTACTGAATTACATTACAAAACTTCTATTTATACTAATCTATGAAGTTGTCATACGACTAACAAGTTATCGCGCTGCAGTTGTAACTTATCGGGAGACTAAATCTTCTTATCTTGATTTGATTTCTCGAGCCTCTAGGTTCAATCCCTACAATCTCCCTCTAGGATCGGTAAATCAATGCTTTATAACTCCACGTCATCTACCTTGTAACCGCCTCTGTATGCAAACATCTTGCTATCCAATGCCTTTGTGATCATCCAATCAAATTATGCTGCTATGAAATCAACAAATTAATTAGCTATTATAGGACAAGCCTGCAACCTTATCAGATCTTCTTTTCCAAACTTGAGCAAATCCATAGGGTCAATGACACGGTAATCTTTATCCATAAAGTGAACGCATGTCCTGTCCCCTTTTTACAACTCCACCACATTAGGTTAGACAAGTTGTTAACTGGCACATGAGCGTGTATAACGATCTTACTTGCATATCTCGGATGCTTGAACACTCGTATGTTCATATGTTTGTTAGTCGTAGGATCGATACGTGTCTCATCTTCAATGACTTCTGATTTGGCTGTCTTAAAGTCTTTGAAGTTGGTCTTGCTTTTGTCTCCATATCATATACCTGATCTAATTTCCTTTGCTGTCGTTACTCGGTTAAAGAATGGAACAAGACCCATAGCATATAGATCTGACGCTCCGGGTGTGTAGAAATTATGTTCGTCCAGATAATACTCGATAGCACCACCCTTTCTCTTGATAACATATAGTTTCTTTTCTTCATCGTATACCCCACTAATGATAGGTTCTGAGTTCCCGTACCTTGTAACAGGTGTAAGGTTATTAATAAAGCTGATGTAACCCAAACACTCAAAGTCTTTCCTGCATGCATGCACATGTACACTGAAGTGGATTGCTTCGGAAGATTCACACTGACTTGGAAATTATTCTAAGTGTGAAATCTTCCGAAGCCAAGACCAATATCTTTCGAAGCCAAAAGATGAAGTCTTCTAAAGCTTCAAGGACAAAGTCTTCTGAAGCCAACCATTGAAGACAGATTTCTTCCAAAGACTTTTATATTACATGTTTTATCTGATGTACTTTTTACCTAAAGCTGAACCACTTTTCGTTACCACTCTGATAAGTCACCAACCTTTCATGAGTTGGCGAAAAGGTCCATGCTTTTGGTAAACTGTACATTGAGGTCTTGAGTCTGTAACTTTCCACTTTATGTACTTTATCCTTTTTGTAATATATTAGGATGTAAGCTATGGCATGTCATAGTCACTAGTCAAAAGGCAATCTGCCTTTTGACTCTACATGGATTTTGTTGTCTAGTTCATGTATCCAGCTGGCCTTCAAAGTATGGCCGGCTGTAGGTTATAGTATAAGTATTCTCTGGTCCTTGTAACTAAAAAATGTTTTGAGTTGAACTTTGTAAACCACTTTGTAAGGAACTAGAAGATCAATATACATTAACCTTGAAAACCAACTGCTTGTGTGTTGCTCTAGTTTCTGTCTCATTTACATCTTGTGTTTCTTAGTTCACTAAACTCATCCTTATCAGTTCCCCATTTGAATTGTTAAGTGTTAATATACACTCTCCTCTTTGTGTTGTTGTGTTGTACAAGTGCATAAGCCCTTCACCCGGTCCTACAATTGGTATCAGAGCTCTCAGGCTCTTGATATAAGATCTCACCATCTTAAGATCCCTCACACACATAAAAATACTTAACCCTTCAAATGGCAGCTATCAACTAGAACCATGACAAAGTCCCCACCGATCACTCTTGATGACTTTGGCACTTGGTGCTGAAGAATGGAAGGTTTCATCAAGTGTCAAGACTCAAGAATGTGGGAATTTGTTGTCTCTGGACCTTATATACCAAAAACTCCTTCAGCTGCTGCTGGAGGTGGTATGATCCCCAAGGTTATGGCTGACTACTCAGAAGAAGATAGAAAGAGAATAGAGATTGATCAAAAGGCAATGACAACCCTTCAGACTGCTCTTCCAAACTCTGTATACAGAGGTTTCAAGAAATGCAAAACAGCTAACCAGTTGTGGGATGCATTGAAACTAATGTATGAGGGTTCTGCTGAAGCCAAGGAAAACAAGAAGGATCTTCTAAAGCAGCAGTTTGAAAATTTCACCTTCAAAGCAGGTGAGACCATGACTCAACAATACTTCAGGTATGTTGAGATTGTGGATACCCTAGTGGATGTTGGAGTAACTCTTGAGAGCAGAGACATTGTAAGGAAATTCATTTCCTCTCTTCCTAGGCAATGGACACATTACTGTGTTATAATCAAGAGAACTGAGAACCTTAAGACTCTCACTCTGATAGAGTCGTATGGCATTCTCAATGGATACCAGATGGAGATGAACATGTAAGGTTCATCTGGTAACTCCAGTAATCAAATGGGTTCAGCCCTTCATGTGACTGAAAGGGATAGCATAGAACCCCAACATCATCTCATATGCTACCCTAACATCTCACAAAAGGGTCCTTTCATCACTTTCCTGGAGACAAGAAGGGAGAACTGTACTTAAAGAAGCCCATTCTAAGAGACAAGTTCTTCTCAAGCCTTTGTGTCCTCTGATGAAAGTTGTGGCAGCTTCCTATTCACCCTTGAAGATCTGGACTGTATCCATCCAGACGACCTGGAGTATATGTAGATAGTCCAGCAAATGGCCCTTCTCACTCATAGAGCCAAGAGATTCTACAAGAGTACAGGAAGGAAGTTTCCCAGCAATACAACCAGTGGAAAGCTTGGACTGGACAAAAGTAAAGTTAAATGTTATAACTGTGACTTGATGGGTCACTTTGCTAGGCAGTGCAAGGCACCAAGAACAAATGGTGGACAAGCACAATCCAGACCAAACTACACTGATAAAGATACCCAGAATGAGAAGCCAAAGCAGCAAGCTGCAGTTGCTGTTGAAGAAGGAGGCTTTGACTCGAGCTTTCAGCTGGAAGATGCATCTCCAAACCAAGCATTAATGGCTGACCATGATGAAACCAAGGTATTGGAACATCTTTGCACTCCTGAATGTATTGCTAAAGTCAACAGATACAGGTCCTATAACCTATAGATGAGATCTGATCTTGAGTCCTTGAACATCCTAAAATCTGGTTTTAGAAAGACTGAAAATGATTATAAGTTAAAAATAGAGGACTTAAAGAAAACCATTTAAGTTTTAAAACATAAACATACAAATTACAGGACTCAAATCAAAGATCTCATAACTAAGTTAACTGAATGCCAGGCTGAACTTGTGATCAGCAAAGCCAAGGCAGAAAAATGTGTTCTTGAAGAAGAGACCTTCAAGAATATCATATCCTCATCTTTGCATGCAAAAGTTTGTTATCAAAATAGACAGGGACTGGGATCTAGTGAGATAGCTTCTCCATACACAATCTTGTCTGTAAGATCACCTAGGTGTGGAACTTGTGAAGATGAGCTTCCTTACATAGAACCCTTGAGTGAAGAGGATGAAGAAGTGGTAGTGAGGAATTTCTCTGAGAAGAATGAAGAGGAGGATTCTAAGAAGGGTCACTATCCTTCTGAGGAGAGTAAAAAGCCTGAGATGACCAAGTCTATGAGGAAGAACTTGATTAGAAAGAGTAAGAGAAAGGCCAGGAGGGCTCAAGAGATCAAGGCCACTTTCAACTTTAAGTAGAAACAAGTCTTTATTTCTGCAGGATTTGACATGGTCAAGACTGAATACATAAACCTCAACTCTTCTACCAAGAGTTCTGGTTCATGTTCAAATCATCTCAGCATCAAGAAGAAGGCTGATCCGCTGTGTACCACTACTACACAGCCTGAACCATCCAACTCCAAGAACAGTCCTAAGCCCAAAGGGAATGTCTCATCATCTGCAAAAATGAAGGTGGAGAAGGGAAGCGATCAAAGTCAGCCTTGTTCTCAGAAGAAAACTCTTGGGAAGAAAAAGACAAGTTATGTTATATGTGAAAGTATTTCTCATCTTGCTATGGATTGTCCATACAATCCGAAAAGTACTCTTCATATGACTAAGAAGGAGACTCCCAAGAAATCTAAGAAGAAATCAGCTTCGGAAGGAAAATCTGTTTCCTTCAGAAGCACCAAAGAAAAGAAGAAGGCAAGTGGAAAATTGCCTTCGGAAGAAAATTTGGTCTCGGAAGAAATAAATACTTCTGAAGCACTAAAATCTGCTGCAGTGCTAGCAGAATCTTCCGAAGGTTCAGTCATAAAACCTTCTGAAGCCTCAAAAGCTTCCGAAGTGATAAAGGTCAGGTCTAAATTTCCAAAGGTGGTATGGAAATCAAGGAAAGACAAAATGACTAAAAGTTTTTCATCAACAACAGCCATAGATCCTCAAAGCACAACCATAGGATCTATTACTGTTTCATTACCTTCTACCTCCTTTGATGAACGCAAGTCTAATGAGGCTTGGGTTTCCAAATGTAACTAATCATTTTCTGTGTGTAGGAACAACTCATGACAAACAAAATGTCTGGATCATTGATAGTAGCTGCTCCAGGCACATGAATGGCAATAGGTCACTACTCTAGAACTTTGAAAGGATTGATGGAGGACCGGTTGCTTTTGGAGGAGATTAAAGAGGTTACATTTCTGGAAGGGGCAAGGTCACAAATGGTATGCTCAGCATTGAGAATGTAAACTTTTTCAAGGAGCATAGGTACAATCTTCTGAGTGTATCCTAATTTTGTGATCAAAGTCATAACATGCTCTTTATTGAGCATGAGTGC
The DNA here is from genome assembly GCA_024085815.1 of Flaveria linearis. Classification (NCBI taxonomy): domain Eukaryota; kingdom Viridiplantae; phylum Streptophyta; class Magnoliopsida; order Asterales; family Asteraceae; genus Flaveria; species Flaveria linearis. The sequence goes on along the minus strand of CM044004.1, from coordinate 16,850,163 downwards.
ATTGTTCTCAAGCCTGAGATGATTATTATTCATGAGCATATTCTGCTTAGAGCCCTTAGGAAAGGGAACATGTATAAGGTGGATTTGCAAGAAACATCTCCCTCAGGAGAAGTTTCATGCTTTCTATCTAAAGCCAATAGTGATGAGTCTTTTCTTTGACATAAAAGAATGTGCCATGTAAACTTTAAGAACATGAACAAACTAATTAAGAATGATTTGGTAACTGGAATGCCAAGGAAAGAGTTTACAAGTGATGTCCATTGTGTTGCATGCCTGAAAGGGAAGCAACACAAGGTATCTCACAAGCCTAAGGAAAGAAACTCCATCACTACGCCCCTATACTTGTTACATATGGATCTCTTTGGCTCCACCAGTGTAATGAGTTTAGGAAGGACCTCTTACTGTCTGGTGATCACAGATGACTTTACAAGATTCACATGGGTCTTCTTTCTTAAAATTAAAGATGAGACCCCTGAAATTCTGAAGAATTTCATCTTAAGAATTGAGAATCAATATGATCACAAGGTTAAAACCATAAGATGTGATCAAGGAACTGAATTTAAGAACCAAATCCTTGATACATTTTGTGATGAAAAGGGTATTACAAGACAATATGGTGCTCCCAGGACTCCTCAGCAAAATGATGTTGATGAGAGGAGAAACAGGACACTGATTGAAGCTACTAGAACCATGTTGTCTGACTCTAAACTGCCCATCACCATCTGGGCAGAGGCAGTCAACACTGCCTGCTATGTACAGAACAGAGTTTTAGTGGCTAAGACTCATGGTAAGACTCCTTATGAACTTTGGCACAAGAGAAAACCTTTCATTGGTTTTCTCAAGTCATTTGGATGTCCATGCAGCATCTTGAATACCAAATATGAAATTGCCAAGTTTGCTAAGAAATTAGATGATGGGCACTTCATTGGATACTCTTTTCAAGATAAAGCTTATAGAGTATAAAATCTCAGAACTAGAGTAGTTGAGGAGTCAACCAATGTGACTTTCAATGAGCACACTCCTAGTGTGAAAGGTTCTGGTCCGGATTGGCTATTTGATCTTGACTTAGTTACAAACTGTTTTACAAATCTTGTGAGAATGTTTCAGGGTCTACGGACATTTTACCTCCATGTGATTTTGATCAATGATTTGAGTTAAGAAGACCTTCAAGTTACATATCTTCAGCTCCAGTTGTAACTACTTTAGCAAATGAGGTTTCTATCAGCAGAATAATGACAACTACAACTGATCCATTTGAGATGCCTTCAAGTTCCAGCTCAGAGGCACAACAGACAAACAAAGAAACTTCAAATGCAGAAGAAGATGATGGTGGTGGTGACAGTGATCAAGAATTTCTTGATGTTGATAACCACCCTATAGATAAACATATCAATGATGTCACACACTCATTGGATCAAGTTTCTCTTGATAAGTGTGTTAAAGTGGTGGAGGAAGCATCTATGCCAGATCTAAATTTCTCTAATTTAGATCTGTCTCAACAACTTGCTGTGATCCGTAAATTAAGGATCCACAAGTCCCATCCTACCACAAACATCATTGGAAATGTTGACGCAGAGGTAAGAACAAGAGGACAAACTCACGAAGCAAATATTTGTCTTCACTCTTGTTTCTTGTCCCAGATAGAGCCCAAGAAACTTGATGAGGCTCTGAAGGATGGAAGTTGGATTGAAGCCATGTAGGAGGAGCTACTTCAATTCAAGAGACAGAAAGTTTGGAACCTATGTCCTCTTCCTCATGGGAAGACTACTATAGGAACCAAATGGGTATTTAGGAATAAGAAAGATGATAGAGGTATTGTCATCAAGAACAAAGCTAGACTAGTTGTTCAAGGATACACACAAGAAGAAGGAATTGATTACACTGATGTCTTTGCTTTTTGTAGCAAGACTAGAAGCTGTTAGGATATTCTTGGACTTTGCTGCATTCAAGAACTTCAAGGTCTATCAACTTGATGTCAAGTGTGCTTTTCTGTATGGGGTGATTGATGAAGAGGTGTATGTCAAACAACCACCTGGTTTTGCAGATCCTGATCATCCTGATTATGTCTGCAAGCTTGATAAGGCTCTCTATGGGCTACACCAAGCTCCAAGAAAGTGGTTTGAGGCTCTATATCAGTATCTCTGCAAGCATGGATACAGAAGAGGTACTATAGATGGAGCTCTCTTCATAAGGACAAGGAAAGACTTGCTTTTAGTTCAAGTGTATGTAGATGACATCATCTTTGGTTTAACTAATCCAAGGCTCTGCAAAGACTTTGAGAAGCTGATGAAAGACAGATTTGAAATGAGTTCCATGGGGGAACTAAATTTCTTTCTAGGCAGTTGAAGATGGAATCTTCATAAGTCAGTCAAAGTATGTCCAGGACATACTTAAAAGATTCAACATGACTGATTGTAAGATTGCTAAGACACCCATAGAAAGAAACCACTCCCGTGGGCCTAATCTTGAGGGGGAGTGTGTGGATGAACACCTTTATAGAGCTATGATTGGGTCTCTAATGTATCTTACGGCTAGCAGGCCTGATATCATGTTTGCCACATGCATTTGTGCAAGATATCAAGCCAACCCCAGGATGTCTCACCTCATCATTGTCAAAAGAATTCTAAGATATCTCAAAGGTGCTCCAACTTTGGGTCTTTGGTATCCCAAGAATTCTGACTTCAATCTGTATGCATATACAGATAGTGATTATGGTTGTTTCAATATGACTGCAAAGTCTACATCTGGGGGATGTCAATTCCTTGGTGGAAGGGTTGTCTCATGGCAATGCAAGAAACAATCCTGTGTCTCTGCATCAACTGCTGAAGCTGAATACATTGCTGCTGCAAGTTGCTGTGCTTAAGTGCTTTGGATGCAGAATCAGATGCTTGACTATGGTTTCAACTTCAAGGAGACTCCCATTTACATAGATAACAACAATGCTATCTCTATCACAGAGAATCCTGTGCAACACTCAAGGACAAAACACATAAATATCAGGTATCATTTAATTAGAGATAACTTTGAAAAGGGATTAATTAAACTAGTTAAGGTTAACACAAATAAACAATATGCTGATCTATTCACAAAAGCCTTTGATGAATAGAGACTTAAATATCTTATATCAGCTATTGGGATGGTTAACCTTTAGTAGTTTTTTCTTAAAACTAATTTATTTTATTTCTTAAAATTTGTTGTCCTAAGTTGTCTAGTCTATCACCTTCATAAGCTCATGTTTTCTAAGGATAAAAACTGGTTGAAGAGTTTTTCATAGATTTTTGATAAATTTCGATCTTTCGGAAGATATGATTTTATCTTCGGAAGAAATTATACCTTCAAAACAAATAACTGTCTAAGTAAAATTTACCTTCGGAAGAAATTTCTGAAATATCTTCAATAGTATAAAACTCTTTTAGGTACTTATATGGTTTTTAAGGATTATTTCTCTTCCGAAGGATATTAACTCTCGGAAGCTTTGTTTTATGGAACAAAGCATCAAACTATCTTCCGAAGCAAATTTGTCAAAACTCTTTGAGAAATTCTTCCGAAGCCATTTTGGCTTCGGAAGCTCTTTTATTAAAACTTCCGAAGACAATTTACCTTTGAAAGATTTTCGAATCCCAAGTAAACTACTTTTGAGCAAAAAGCAAACTACTTTTTTAGAGGTGGGACCGCCTTCCGGATTTCAAAGTTTATCCTCTTTCATTAACTTTGTCTCAAATCGTTTCTCATATTAATCCCTGTTGGACCAAAAGAACCAATGAGCCAGATCAGAAAAACCTTTAAGTCCCACAAGACATCAAAACAACTACTGAAGGCCTCATCAACTGTTTGATAAAGACTGAAGACTTCAACAGCTGAAGACTAAAGTACTGAAGACTCAAGTACTAAAGACTCAAGTACTGAAGACCATCAGCTGAAGTACAAAGTCTGAAGACAAAGACTGAAGAACATCAGCTGATGACAACAACTGAAGACATCAGCTGATGACAACATCTGAAGTTAAAGTCTGAAGTCAAGTACTGAAGTCTTTAGACTTTGTCACAATAGCTGAAGAAGTATTCTTCAGTTGTTGTGATGGTTTTCTTTTAGTCTTTTTCTTTTCAGTAGTTTTCTTTTTCATTTCAGTACTTTGTAAAACGTCTGAAGAGCATGTTCTTCAGGCGTTGTAGTTTCAGTAGTTTCTTTTCAGTAGTTGTAGTGTAGTTAACACTTGTCTTTTGTAAGAAGATGTCAGCTGTTTGACATCTTCAATAGTTGTAGTTATTTTCAGTAGTTTGTTGTAATAACGGTTTGATGTCACTGTCAAGTGACATCAGCTGACGTCATCTTTCCTATAAAAGGAAAGATGACCTACTTGTAAAACTTGCCGAAGCGTGTGAACAATTGAAATACACCTTTTTGCAGAATTTCTCTCTCTATATATAACTTACTGTTTCATTGCTATATCTCTTGTGTTCTTGTTGAATTTGTCTAATTATTGTGCTAATTCCGCTGTAAATCCAACCTAATTGATCAAACTAGATGTTGAGATCTTTTCAAATGGTATCAGAGCTGGTTAATCATTGATCGATTTAACAATTGATCATTGAAACTGCTCATTTGACATCTACGTTTGATCGAATTTGCAAATTTGCAAGAATCGGTTATAGAGATTGAGTTTCTGCTGCTTCTGGTCATTCAATTTGAGGTTTACATGGTTTTGAGCTAGATTTGTTTAGTTTACCTTGAATTTGCTTGAATTCTGAAATGGAGACACCAACAAACGATCCTCACAATACTGGCTCCTCAACAAAGCCTCCGATGCTTGTTAGGAGTGAGTACAACATCTTTCAAAGACATGCTCCATCATCTGTCCATCAACAACACTGGTTGTTGGAAATCTATGGTGCATGGACCATACAAGCCAATGGTTAGAATTCCTGAATCAAATGAGAGGGTTCTGAAGAAACCTGATCAATATTCGAAAGAAGATCTGAAGCTGTTCGAGATTGATGCTAAAGCCCATGGAATTCTAGCCATGGCACTGCCTAATGAAATCTATTCAGGGCTCACGCATCATGAAACTGCTCATGATCTCTGGGTTGCTCTAAAGGAACAATTCAGAGGAACTGATGAGGTCTTAGCAAACACTAGGGAAATCCTCGCCCAACAATATGAGACATTCTCTCATAGGAAGGGTGAGACTCTAACTCAACAGTTTGAGTGATTCTCATGTTTGATCTCTGAGCTGAAGGTGGTCAAACAAGAGTATTCAAACAGCCAGATGAACAACCGATTCCTCAGATCCCTGCCTGAGAGATGGGACACTTATACCATTGTCCTATGCTCCAGTGCAAATCTGGATACTCTATCTCTCACCTAACTTCATGGGAAACTGCTTATATTTGAGAGAGAGATAGAGCAGAAAAGGAAGTTATCCACCTCTGGTAAGCTCACTGATGACTTTGTATCAGGCAATATTGCACTGATAGGTCAAGAGTCAGAATATGTTGCATCAGAGAGTACCTATGATGAGCATATTGATTTCTCTACCAATGTTGAACATGCTTTTGTTGGTGTTGATGGTAGTTCAGGAGGTAGCAGTGATAACTTTTGCTTTCTGATGGAGGACTTGAAGGGCATTCCAGATGATGATCTGGAAGAGATGGATATTTTGAGCCAAATGGCAATGATTAATATCAGATCTCAAAAGTTCTACAAAAGAACTGGTAGGAAATTTCCTGATCTCTCTGGCAAAACCAAAGTTGGTTTTGACAAGAGTAAGTTGAGGTGTCACAAGTGCCATAGGCTTGGACACTTTGCTAGAGAGTGTAGATCATCTGGATCTAACTCCTCTGCACCCTTTGTGACCTTTCCAAGCAATAGCTCACAGAACAAAGGGCAACATTCCACCAGTTCTGGTCATCCATCACCAGCTCAGGCATCACCTGCATATTTTGTGCCTCAAGGTCATATGCCATATCCTTACCCCTGCTACTACATGCCTCAGCCAAGTCAAGTTCAAGCACCCATTGCTCAGCAACCACATGCTCTCCCTGAGCCTCAACCATCCCAATCTTATCAACAATCCCAACCTTAACAACACAGCTTCTTCACCCCAGGAGTTGTTGACTGGAGCAGTTTACCAGATGATATGTCTGGTCATGAACAACTGTTTCCTGGTGCTGGTCAACATGGTGGTGACAATCCTTTTGGGAATCTAGCTCTCATGGCCCTGGAGTCTGCTGATAGCTCATCCTCTAATGCCTCTACATCACAGGTATCACAGGTATTTTCAGAGGCTAAGGCCAAGTTATGTTCTGATTCATGCATAGCAATATTTGCATCAATTAAAGAAGCAAATGTAGCTTTAATTAATAAAAATCTTGAGCTAGAGCAAGCACTTTCCAAAAGAAAAGCTGAATTTGAGTCTGTGCTTAATGATAAAAATGATGAGATTTATAAACTTAAATGCCAAATAAAAGATGATAAGGCTAGGGAAGAGGTACTTCTAGAGAAGTACAAAGACCTCAAGGAAACACTTGCAGCTACCCAGGTAGAGTGTGATCGCTGGGTACAATCCTGCAAGGGTTTTGAAATGCTTCTCAGCAAGTAACCAGCTTCCAATGTGAAGTTTGGCATTGGTTATAATCATACTGCTCCTCCTACAGATTTTACTCCCAGAGCAGAAGTAGAATCTGATGGAGAAAGCAATAACCAATCCCTCTCATCATGTGATCTACTCTCTGATCAAGCACCATCAGAGGTTGAAGTCAGCATTAATTACTCACAAAACCAATCAGCTGATGCTGAAGCAGCTGATGGTTCAAATGCTGACAGTCACATGATCAAAAAGTTGATCACTTCAGGTGTTATCTCACAAAGTACTGAAAGTACTGAAGAGCAAGTTATAACACCTAAAGCACAAACCCAAACTACTGCATGTACTGAAGGGAAGAAAACTGCAAGTAGAAAGGGTTTGACAACTACTGAAAAAGATATCAGGAAAGCAAGTACTGCAAGGAAGAAAACTGCAAGTACTGATAGCAAACTGCTGAAGAACAAGTCTTCAGTAGTTTTATCTTCTTTAGCAGATGATCAACTTAAGATGAAGAAAAAGCCATGTGAAATATGTTGCTTATTCAATCATCTTACTGATGATTGCTAGTATAAAAAGGGCTCAAAAATCATACAAAATGAGAACATTAAAAAGAAAATGAACAAAATGAAAACTGAGTTTGAGACCAAGTTTGTACCAGCAACATCAAAACCTGTCACCCTAAAGTCCAAAAAGAAATTCAAAAAGGAAGGGGTTAATCAGGCAACAGCTGAGGTTGCTCAAAGGAACATGGTGCAACACAGGAATCCATCAAACTCAAGCACTAATGTGTCTGATGAGCTGAAGGCTTTATCACAAAATCAGACACAACTTTTTATGATGGTTCAACATCTAATGGGGAGAGTTAAGCAATTAGATGCTCCTGTGCTGAAACCATAGAAAAGGAAATCCAAACCAAAGGAATCCTCTTGTACACCATCTCCCTCACCTCAGGCTGTTACTCATAACAAACAAGTTAGTGTAACATCTGTTGATGAAAACATACCCAAAACCAAAAAGGTTTGGGTCTAAAAAACTAACTAATTTGTTGTGATGAATGCAGGGTTCTTCAGCATGCCAAATAAGCATCTGGTATGTAGATAGTGGAGGATCTATGCATATGACAGGGAGCAGCTCTCTTCTTAATGACTACTCTCAACGAAAGAAGGGGTTTGTCTCTTTTGGTAATGATGCTAAAGGTTACATCATCGGCAAAGGCTTTGTTTCCAATGGGGAAATAAGGTTTGATGATGTTAACCATGTTGAGAATCTCAAGTACAACCTCTTGAGTGTCAGTCAAATGTGTGATAAAGGCCATGTTGCCCTTTTCACCAGCCAGAACTGTCGGATTCTGTCATCCAAAGTTCTGAGTTTGATTGACAAGGTGTTGGATGATCATACTCTCCTGAAGGCCAGCAGGACAGAAAGAGTATATGCCTTAGATCTTTCCAAGAAAATAGATCTAAAAGGCCATCCTTGCCTATTCTCCAAGGCATCTCCTCAAGAATCTACTCTATGGCATAGAAGGCTGGGTCATGTGAATCTCAAAAACATGAACCAGCTGATACACCATGGTTTAATAAGAGGGTTGCCTATGAAGGAGTTCAAATATGAAGACAACTGTACTGCCTGCTTGAAAGGGAAGCAACACAATGTCTCATTCCCTCCAATAAAAGAGCCTAATTCCACTGCCTGCTTGCAACTACTGCCTATGGATCTTTTTGGTCCTGTCAGAGTGTTGAGCATGGCAAAGAAGAAATACTGTCTAGTAATTGTGGATGATTACTCCAGATTTGTATGGACTTTCTTCTTGCACTCCAAAGATGAGGCTGCAAAAGCTATTATGAACTTTGTGTTGTATGTGGAGAAGCAGTATTCCCTGCCAGTCAAGTGTGTGAGGAGTGACAATGGAACAAAATTCAGAAATCACACATTCTACCTGTCAAAGGGAATCAAGAGGCAGTTCAGCATTCCAAGAACTCCTGAACAAAATGGAGTGGTGGAGACAAAGAACAGGACACTCATTGAAGCTGCAAGGTCAATGTTGGCTGACTCAGGATTGCCACTGACTTTTTGGGCTGAAGCTGTCAACACAGCTTGCTATGTGCAAAATAGAGCATTAGTGAATCAGAGGTTGATGAAGACTCCTTATGAAGTTCTACATCATTTGGCCTCTTTGATTTCCTTCTTTAGAGCTTTTGGGTGTCCCTGTTACATTCTCAACACAAGCAATCCACTCCAGAAGTTTGCATCAAAGGTGGATGCAGGGTATTTTGTTGGTTATTCATCAACTTGCAAGGCATACAGAGTTTTCAACTACAGAACAAAGATGGTTGAAGAGACTTTGCATGTGAAGTTTAATGAATCTCCAAATGACAAGATTCCACAAAACCCTGTGGAGCTGTTTGATTTGGACATAATGCAATATGTTCCTTATCAGCCTCCAGCTGTTGTTCCTGTCAACAGTTCTCCACCAGGTGGTACTGATGATGATGTAGCCAGTACTCACCTTTTTAGGTTTAGTGATCAACTGCCTGAGTCAACTAAACCTGATGCTTCTATAGCTTCAGCAGCTCCATCCATAACAAATGCTGATGAGATTTCTGAATGCTCTACTTTATTTGAGTTGCCATCTCCAACATGGTTTCAAGAATCTTTATCAACATCTGTTGCTGCTGAAGGTCCTACAAACACTTGCACAGATTTGATAGTCTATCAAGAGCTGAAGAACCACCCAATGTCTCAAATCATTGGTGATATCAATGCTGGAGTTTCAACCAGAAGTCAATTGTCCAATTTCTACTTCTATGCTCTCTTCATCAGTCAGTAAGAGCCAAAGAATTATCATGTTGCACTAAGAGACAATGGATGGGTTGAAGCAATGCAACTTGAGCTTCTTCAGTTCAAAAAGCAACAAGTGTGGGAGCTTGTTCCTTTACCCCAAGGTAAGTGTGCAATAGGCACTAAATGGGTGTTTAGGAATAAAACTGATGAAAAGGGCCAAATTGTTAAGAACAAGGCCAGGCTGGTTGTACAGGGGTTTGCACAAGAAGAAGGTATTGATTATGATGAAACCTTTGCCCCTGTAGCCAGATTGGAGGCAATTAGATTGTTCTTAGCTTATGCTGCCTTTCACAATCTTAAAGTTTTTCAAATGGATGTCAAAAGTGCCTTTTTATATGGTAAAATAAAAGAAGTGGTTTATGTGTGTCAACCACCAGGCTTTGAGGATAATAAACATTCTGATTGGGTGAATAAGCTTGATAAGGCTCTTTATGGGTTGAAACAAGCTCCTAGAGCCTGGTATGAAACATTATCAAATTTTTTTCTATAGAATAATTTCACTAGAGGCTCCATTGATAAAACTTTATTCATAAAGAATGTGGAACAGCATAAGCTACTTGTTCAAATTTATGTTGATGATATAATTTTTGCATCCTCTGATCCACAGTTGTGTGATGAATTCACTAAGCTAATGAAGCAAAAGTTTGAAATGAGTGCCATAGGAGAATTACAGTTCTTTCTAGGTTTGCAAATCAAACAAAAGGCTGATGGAACCTTCATTCATCAGTCCAAATATACAAAAGATTTGTTGAATAAGTTTGATTTACAAAACTGTAAGCCCTGTTCTACTCCCATGAGCAGCACCACACAACTGGATGTTGATCAGAAAGGTAAAGCGGTTGATGAAACCCTTTACAGATGTATGATTGGGTCCTTGATGTACCTTACAGCTTCTAGACCAGACATTATGTTTGCAACATGTGTCTATGCTAGATTTCAGGCTGCACCTAAAGAATCCTATTTGATTGCAGTCAAAAGGATCTTTAGATATTTGCAAGGTACTCAATCTCTAGGACTTTGGTATTCTACTGGGCATTCTTGCAAATTAGTTGCTTTTTCTGATAGTGACTATGCAGGGTGCAAAGTCACCAGAAAATCAACTTCTGGTGGATGCCAATTCCTAGGCAATTGTTTATTTTTTTGGCAGAGTAAGAAACAAATATCAATTGCTACATCAACTGCTGAAGCAGATTACATTGCTGCTGCAAGTTGTGCATCCCAGGTACTCTAGCTTCAGAAACAACTCTTGGATTATGGCATTACAGAGACTAAGACTCCATTAATAATGGATAGTGCTTCAGCTCTTTGTATTGTTAAGAATCTTGTCCAGCACTCTAGGACCAAACATATTGAGATTAGACATCATTTTATTAGGGATTGCTATTAAAAGGTCTGATTGATCCAAAGTTTGTGCCTACTGCTGATGAGCTTGCAGATATATTTACTAAGCCTTTAGATAGTGCCATATTCCAAAATCTGGTACTAAGGCTTGGTATGCTGCAGCTAGAATAATTTGACTAATACTGATGTTCTCAGATCACAAGTACTGATGAGCATTATTTTACAAAAGTCAAAAATAAGTACTGATGAGTTATTTAGTCTTCAGCATTTTTCACAACTACTGATGTGTTATAAAGGCTGAAGACAAAAATACTTCAAAGTACTGAAGTATATTATTTGCTGAAAACAACTGTAGTAGTTACAACTACTGATGTGGTTATAACTACTGATGTATATTTTTCATACAAATAAGTACTGAAGAACAAATTTTGTTCACAAGTACTGATGTGTAATCTTACACATAAGTACTAAAGACAATATTTGTTCACAAGCTCTGAAGAATAATTTAGTTCATCAGATGTTATGAACATCTGTTCACAAGAGCTGAATAATAAATATTCACAAGAGCTAAAGGCCAATGAAACATCTGATAGTCAGACAAAGTCTGATAACTGTTGAGGTCAGAATGAAACAACTAAATTCACGACAACAGCTGATGAGTAAATTTACTCTTCAGCTGATTTCAACATCTGCTATTTCATATCTAAACAACTGAAGGACAAAACCATGTCTTCAGTAGTTTTACAACTACTGATGACGAACACCAAGTCCTCAGTTGTTTACAACAACTGAAGGACAAAACCATGTCTTCAGTAGTTTTACAACTACTGATAACTAACACCAAGTCCTCAGTTGTTTACAACAACTGAAGCCAAAACCATGTCTTCAGTAGTTTACAACTACTGATGTCAGTAGTTTATAACTACTGATGACTAACACCAAGTCTTCAGTTGTTTACAACGTCTAAAGATGAAAACCATATCTTCAGTAGTTATTAACTACTGATGATTAACAACAAGTCTTCAGTCGTTTGCAACATCTGAAGGACAAAACCAAGGTCTCAGTAGCTTCAACTACTGATGACTAACACCAAGTCCTCAGATGTTTACAACCTCTGAAGGTTAAAACCATGTCATCAGTCGTTTCAAACAACTGATGACTAACACCAAAACCTTCAATCGTTTTCTTTCAGCTGTTTCATATCCATACCCTATAAGTACCTAACCCTACCTTCAGAGTTTTTCTTTCTCTCATAACCTAACGTTTCAAAAAATCTGAAACCTCTCTCATCACATTAATGGTGATCATGCAGATCAAACCTCGCCACAACTGTGTTGCCTACATTACCAAATCCACCTTCTGGACAAAGTTTGATCATGCCATCGATCTGATGGTGGATTCCCCATACCACACGGCCTTTCTCATCAATCCAACAATCTATGCCGAATCCCTCAATCAGTTTTGGACGAATGTCACCCTTACCACTGGAGAGAAAGACACCGAGGTCTCTCTCCAGTCGTTCATCACCAACCAAAAGGTGGTTATCAATCCTGCTATCATTCGCCAAACCCTAAAATTGAATGATGCCACCTTCCCCACCGAATATCCAAAAGGCACCACTGATCTTTCATTTGCACACCATGGATATCAAGGTGACCTTCATGCTTCTACCCTCCTCAAGAAGCATTTCCATGATGTTGAATGCCTTATATTTCACATGGTTAATGTCTACTTAGCCCCTAAAACCTCCTCATGGGATCAAATGTCATTTAGGTGGGAGCAGGTATTATTCTCTATCCTTGAGCAACAAAGCTTAAATTTTTCTGAAATAATATTTTTGGACCTTAAAGATATGGCCTCAAAACCTTTTGCTAAACGATGGATATTATATCCACGGTTCATTATGGCCATCATTGAGAACCAGCTGAAAGCTGAGGGACTTGTTGGCCTTGGAGTCCCTGCTATGGCTATATTTCCTGAAGTATACTCCAGGCACAACTCTGACCAAACACTGAAACAGGCTGCCAAGCTGCGAAAACCCCAGCAGCTGGAACCCACCGCCTCCACCTCCAAATCCAAAGTCCCCACCAAACCGAAACACAAGAAACCCAAAAAGGCTACTCAGGGAAATGAGTCCCCTGAGGATGCCTCTGCATAACAAAGGCAGGATGTAACTGCTGGCAGTATTCCCCCAGCAGTTACCATGACTCCACCAACCACAACCGCTTAGGTATCCTCTCCACAGGAGCCTGAAGCAACAACTTCCGGGGCACCCACACATCTGGAACCTTTCTCACTTGAGAAGGTTGCCATTGAAAAGCACCCATCTCCCAGGTGCAAACTGCTTCTACCCCATCTCCCACTGCAACCGCCCCTCAAAGCACAACATTCATTATAGCAGAAGTGTTGATCATCTTAACACTCCACCCTCTCTCCAGGAACCAATAACAATAGGGAAAACTCCAACCAAAGAGAGGGTGGATCCAAGTGTTGATGAGAGCCCACAACCCAAGGAATCTAATGTTTTACCTCTAAGTGTGGCAGAGGAGATAAAACAATCTGGTGAGGCTGCCACTTCTCCTGCTTCAGCATATGAAGAGGATGAAGCTGGTCACATCTCTAAGTCCTCACCAGAGGCAACTGCCGATGAAGGATCCAATCCTGAGGCAGGAAGTCCCCAGTACGAAGAACAAGTGGCACACGTTATAACTGAGCCACACTCAGCACATGTACATCCTGATTCAATTAGGAGGTCAGGTGATTCAGTTACAACTGATGATGACCTGGGCTTTTTCTATGATGTAGTAGCCCAAAATACCATTCTTGAGGATGAGGTGCGTAGACTAAAAGAGCTACTTGCCAAAATGACTCAAGAACAAAGTCCATCTGCCACCATTCACCCACAGATGGCACCTTCACCTGAAGGTCTCATAAACACACAGCCACTCCCACAAACTCAGCCACCAGCCCCTGCTTCAAGCACTATTTCTCAGGGATAGAACCCCCCTGAACAAATGGTTGCCCTCTTTCAAAATTCCCTGCCTCTCATCACACCTATTATCACTGACATTGTGATTAAAACCCTTGATGAGAGGCTCCCCTCTACTATACAACCACTGGTGGATGCTGTTGTGACTAAGATGCTTTCTGACAGTCAAACCCCTGCAACCAATGCAACCAAAAGGGGGAGACTCAATCAATGAAAGCAATCAAGAGGAAGAGAATTGAGGAGGAGAAAGAGAAAGAAGTAGAAAAGGAGGTGGAATATGAGAGGGAGATGGTAGTGGAGACTAAGGAGAAGGAGAGTGAGAAGGGAACTGAAATGGAGAAAGTGACTGAAAGTGAAAAAGACTTTCATGTCACATATAAAAAGAAGAAGGGTGGAGAGAAGGAGAAGGAGAAGGAGCTAGCAGTCCTGGTCAAGGAGGCTGATGCCGAACACAGCAGGTCAATGGATAACATCATTGATCAACTGTTTAGGCAAGGCTTTGACACTGCTGAGCTAGATTCAGAAATAAGGAAGTTGGAAGTTAAGGAGATTGAATACTGATGGTCTTGCTATAGCCAAGAAGAGAAGGAGAGACTTGAGGCTATGGCAAGATTCACTTCGAAGTATCTAGGGAGGTCAGTCCTGGAAGTAAAATCATGGTCCAGGGACAGCATCTTGGCAATAACCACCAAGATCTATCTGTCTGAGGCATTCACCAAGGGACTGGTCATAGAAGCCCTAAGTGAAGCTGGTGCTGGGAACAGGACTGAGTTAGCCAAGCAAACCAAAGCCTCACTCACATCCAAACTGCTAGCACAGCCTGCCCAATTTCCCACACCAAAACAAACCATACCACAACCCACAAAACCAACTCCCTCACCTATAAAACCTATAGCCGATGATCCACCCTTGAAGAGGAAGAGAAGGGTGTTGAAGTTAGAAGAAGAAGAAGATGATGATAATGATGATAAGGAAGAAGATAGGCTTCCTATCTCTGCTGTTATCCCTTTGCCAAAGGCCAAAAGTCACCCTCCAACAATTACTCCTGAGCTCCAAAGACAAACTGTGAAAGTGAAGCTAGAAGAAGAAGAGATTCATAAACACCATGATGAGGAGTTGTTGAAGAGGGTTGACAAAGCATATGCAGCTTCCTCATCAATCATCAACATAAGGAAACAAGCTCAGAGGCTCTACACTCTCAAGCATACATTCCAATATCAAAAAGAGAGAGTGATGATTTGGCCTGATCCCAGGGTGTCTCATAGGATCTAACAGAAAATATTCCTCAGAGATACAATGGGCAAGTAAAAAAGATTATAGATGCAGTGATCACACTTGCCATTGTAGTATCACCCTGGGAGATCCTTGATGATTTCAAGAAAGCCTATACATCTAATATGCCCCTACAAAAGATGCTGCAAAATAGAATAGTGAAAAAGGGGTTGGTGTATCAGAGGCTTGAGAATCTCAGAAAGGATGAGCTCCACTTGATACTTGAGGGTATTCACCCAGATGAGTTTGCATATAGAGAGATAACTACAATGGAGCTCAAAAATGTAAAACAGGCCAAATTCCTCTCTGAGTTCTATGGGCCTGAAGGATTCTTTGAGGGAGAGGTAGAAGAGCTCACCATGGAGGAACAGATTGTTTTTCTAGAAGCCTACACAAGTGAATCCTATAGGCTCATAGTTGGGAAGTAGGTCTCATGGATGCGGTAACAGCTCTGTGTCCAGTTCCCCGAGACAGAGTTTCCATCCATCCAATGCTAATCAGATCATTGAGACCTCTTCCCAGGCCAGTGCTGATATGGGTCAATTTCAGAGCTGATCCAGAAGTAAAAAGACCAATCTTTCTGCCTCAATAAGTGGGACAATCAATAAGCTTAAAGGTTTTGGCTGTATTGGTTCAGGGGGAGTTTGTTGGACCAAAAGAACCAATGAGCCAGATCAAAAAAACCTTTAAGTCCCACAAGACATCACAACAACTGCTGAAGGCCTCATCAGCTGTTTGACAAAGACTGAAGACTTCAACAGCTGAAGACCAAAGTACTGAAGACTCAAGTACTGAAGACTCAAGTACTGAAGACTCAAGTACTGAAGACCATCAGCTGAAGTACAAAGACTAAAGACAAAGACTGAAGAACATCAGCTGATCACAACAACTGAAGACATCAGCTAATGACAACATCTGAAGTTAAAGTCTGAAGTCAAGTACTGAAGCCTTTAGACTTTGTCAAATTAGCTGAAGAAGTATTCTTCAGTTGTTGTGATGGTTTCCTTTTAGTCTTTTCTTTTCAGTAGTTTTCTTTTTCATTTCAGTACTTTCTAAAACGTCTGAAGAGCATGTTCTTCAGACGTTGTAGTTTCAGTAGTTTTTTCAGTAGTTGTAGTGTAGTTAACACTTGTCTTTTGTAAGAAGATGTCAGTTGTTTGACATCTTCAGTAGTTGTAGTTATTTTCAGTAGTTTGTTGTAATAACGGTTTGATGTCACTGTCAAGTGACATCAGCTGACGTCATCTTTCCTATAAAAGGAAAGATGACCTAATTGTAAAACTTGCCGAAGCGTGTGATCAATTGAAATACACCTTTTTGTAGAATTTCTCTCTCTCTCTATAACTTACTGTTTCATTGCTATATCTCTTGTGTTCTTGTTGAATTTGTCTTATTATTGTGCTAATTCCGCTGCAAATCCAACCTAATTGATCAAACTAGATGCTGAGATCCTTTCAACCCCAACGGTTCCCCCTCTTTCTATTGTCATCATCTTTCTTCTAAACCTAAAATCCATATTTCTCTCTGAAACCGCCTTCGTTCATCCTTCCTTCACCTTCAAGCTTTCTTGCAAAATCAAAATGGCTAACCCTGACCGATGAAATGACCCTGTTTTTTCTATACAGCTACACAGGCAACACAACCAGGTTGCACTATTAAACTCTGAGAAAGATCCACATTTCTCAGAGGTATGCCAATTCTTGGCTCTATCTAACTACTTCACCTCCCTTACCATTGATCCTCCTCTTTATGAGGATCAGTTGCTCGAATTTTGGAAGACCTGCCAAGTGGTCATTATGGATGGGGAGAAGACACTGTCTGCCATAGTGCAGGGGAGAACAGTCTTTATCACTCCGGCCATCATAAACACTCATCTTCAGCTGGATGATGAAGAAGGTGAACTGTTTTTCCCAAAGGAAGCTGTCAACCATTCCTTTGAGAAGATGGGTTATGAAGGAGATTTCTCTTTAAAGACCTTTAGGAAAGGAAAGGTCTCATCTAAGTGGAGGTACTTACTTCATGTGGTCATCTAAAGCTTGTCTAACAAGCATGGAGGATGGGACCAGATTTCTGAAGATCTCTCCTTCATGATACATGGAATGGTTCAGGGGGTCAAGTTCAGGTATTCTCAATTTGTATATACAAATTTAATAGCAAACTTAGACTCCTTAGAGTATTACATATTTCCTAGATATGTTCAATACATTCTTAACTGTGAACTGGGCTCACAGTTGAGGGAAACAGGTAATATTCTTAAATTGGGACAGATGAAGCCCGACATCTTTAAAATCTTGAAGAAGCCAACTGTCGGCTTCTCAGGGGTAAAGACAACCCTTGTCCTAAAAATGTTAGAGCTCATTGCTCAAGGTGACAACCTAGCAACACAAGCTAGTGTTGAACCCACACCTTCTACATCCCAACCACCAAAACAGCCACAAATCACTCTCACCTACCAAAGAAAACACAAACAAACCCCTGCACAAGCTATTGAGTCTATGCAGGCCCCCATATACTCACCTACATAGGAGAAAATGGACACTGGAGCTCCCACTTTCCCTGAGGAGCAAACCACTCCCATCACTTCTAAAATCAGTGTTGAGGTTCCTCATGCTCAGCCTGATGAGCTCACAAGCCCTACAGTCTTAAGCCTTCACTCTGAGTCTCAACACTCAAGTGAACAACCTTCAGGGGACAGTTACCATCCCCAGCCTTTAGATTTAAACCAACCAATTCCTAACCTTTACTTCTATACTAATAAGGACTTAGATGCCAATGAGTACCATGAGTCTTCCTACTACACCTCTCCTCAAAGGGAGATGAGTGCTCCTGTGTCATCTAGGTCTAGCCCACATCAGTTACCTATCACTGAGGTGGATACTTCTGAAAATGTTCAGGATATCCATATGGAAGAGGCACTCACTTCAGTAAGTGATTACATCATTCAGACCTCAACCATGGCAACTCAGCCCATTGACACTTCAATTGAAGTTGTCACTGAGCAGAGGAAATCCAGCAGCCAAGAACACCATGCTGGTATTGAAGAGGTGGACTTTGGTCCAATTCTTTCATCCCCCGGTGATTCTTCTGGTGAAGATGAGGGGAATTTGAGACTAAAGGTGCAAAAAACTGTCCAAAACATGCACCTATTTAGTCTTCAAGGTTAGTCATCTTGAATCTCAAGTGACTACCTTGCAATACAGGGTCAATGATCAGCAACTTGAGATATCTTATCTCAAGGAACAACTAGCTAGGAGACCCTTAAGAGAAACTCAACTAGGAACATAAGAACCTGTGGATGTAATTGACCTAACTCCTAAGTCCCCTGTGCAAGAGGGTGATGCTACCTAAAAGGGGGAGGAAGTCATTATAATCACAGAACCTGGGAGTTCCTCAGAGAGTATGGACATTGAGGACTCACCATCCTCACTTGCAGTTGTGCATACTCAGCAACTTTCTCAAGTCCATATTGATGTGGATAGCATAGACTCAGTCATCAAGAGTCTATTTGAGAGAGGCATCCCAAGAGAAGTATCATCTCCACCAACTCTAGCTCACATCTTTGGGTGGAGGTATGATACTGCTAGAAGAACTTTTATTCTTCAAAGAGTTCAAGAAACAAACACTATAGAGTTCAGCCTTAGAGGAAGAAAAAGGAAACCAGACAATACCATTGGTCAACTGAATGTTGAGGCAGACCCTGAGATTAGCTTCAAAGGGAAAACCTTTACTAATGGCCCAGTGGTATAACCTGAGAGCCCTGTCTCACCATAAACTGCTGTAGATGTTCAAACCCTTGATGAGACACCTGCTGGTGAAGGTGCATCTCAACCTCTCTCTGGCTAGATCTTGGAAGCTACACCAAGCAATGAAGGCCAAAGCTCTTTCCACCCTGAGTCATAAAGGTTTATGAGTGACAAAGGAAAAGGGAAACTAACTCCTGAGGAGATTGAGGAGGAGGATAGAGAGAGAGGAAAAGGAAGCTAAGGGGAGAAAGTTCCTCTACTGGGTCTGCAAGGCTCTTGGAAAGTGCTATCAGGGCTGCCCCCAGACCAAATACTCAGGATGATGAGTTAAGGGCAACCAGGATAAACTACTTGCAGACTAGGAACTATGACATTGATAATATCATTTCTCTCCCCTTAGATGAGTTGAATGAACTGGCTGACATAGAACTATCAAAAGAGAGAAAGGAAGAAGAGGATGCAAAGTTTCTTCTGAAAATCAAAGAAGAAAGAAGAAGGAAGAGGCTCTATAAGCATATGCCTACTCTCTCACCAGTTCAAGAAACTCAGGAACAAGAGGATGTGGTACCACAAGAACCTCAGGTAGACAAAGAAAAAGATAGGACAACATGATCAACTACCTGAGTGCCACAGGCCTCTATCAAGCTGATACACTTCTTCCCTTACCCTTTAACTACATTGAGTTTGACTATCTCAAACAACTTGAACTGGATGTAGCTAAAAAAAGAAAGATCACCAAAAGGAAGTTAAGGGAAGAAGCTGTAAAATCAAGAGCCATCATCCATAAGAATCTAAAAAAATCTGCTGACAGACAGAAGATGATGAGCTTCTTGAAGCTATATGGATTCTCCGAAAGGAGACTTGGTCCCATGTCTCTATCCACCATGGATGAGCATATCAGGGTGATCAAGCAGAATATCAAAAGAGGTGAACTTGTTGACTTACACTCCCCACCAAGTCAGGTCCCTCAGGAAGTGGAGGTTAAGGTTGAAACATCTGAGACAACACAACCTGAACCTCCTGCTGAATCTCAGCAAACTTCCACTTTTCATCCACAGCAGGGATCTTTCCTCTCTCAATCTGAACCTATGAGAGTGGAAGACCTAACTGAGAAAGATTAAGAAGATCAATCAGGTGCTGCAGGCCAGTCTTCTCAGTTAATGAGTTTAAAGAGGAGGAAAAGGATGATTTCCAAACCAAAGTCAAAGAAGAAGAAGAAGAAGGAAACATCCATCTCCAAACCTCAGGATGAGTCAGAACATCCTGAGGATGTGCAATAAGAGGATGCCCTACCAACTCCAATTCAAGCAGCTCCTCTGGCATCAGGAAGACCCATCTTATCTTGGACATACACCACAAATCTAGAAAGATGGCATGTCATAAGAGATCAAGGTATTGAACATGTCTACACATGGTAGGATATGTTCAATCTACCTCTACATGATCTCTTTGACATAAGAAGATACTATGAGAGTTTGAGTGATCCTGATCATCTCATGAAGAAAAGGATGGCCATCATCATAATGAGGACTGTCAATATCAAGAGTCTTTAGGTGTTTTGGTAGCATCAGCCTAGGGAGAGTTTGTAAGGTTATTAATAAGGCTGATGCAACCCAAACACCCAAAGTCATTCCTACATGCATGCACATGTACACTGAAGTGGAATGCTTCAAAAGATTTACACTGACTTGGAAATTATTATGTTGGACCAAAAGAACCAATGAGCCAGATCAGAAAAACCTTTAAGTCCCACAGACATCACAACAACTGCTGAAGACCTCAACAGCTGATGATGACAAAGAATGAAGAGTTCATCAGCTGAAGACTAAAGTGCTGAAGACCATCAACTGAAGACTAAAGTGTTGAAGACTTCATCTGTTGAAGACTAAAGTACTGAAGAACATCAGCTGAAGATCAAAGTACTGAAGATCATCAGCTGAAGCACAAAGACTGAAGACAAAGACTGAAGGGCATTCCAGATGATGATCTGGAAGACATGGATATTTTGAGTCAAATGGAAATGATAAATATCAGAGCTCAAAAGTTCTACAAGAGAACTGGCTGGAAATTTCCTGGTCTCTCTGGCAAAACCAAAGTTGGTTTTGACAAGACCAAGTTGAGGTGTCATAAGTGCCATAGGCTTGGACACTTTTCTAGAGAGTGTAGATCATCTGGATCTAACACCTCTGCACCCTTTGTGACTTTCCTAAGCAATAGCTCAAAGAACAAAGGGCAACATTCCACCAGTTCTGGCCGTCCATCATCAGCACAATCATCACCTGCATACTTTGTTCCTCAAAGTCCTATGCCATACCCATACCCCTGCTACTACATGCCTTAGCCAAGTCAAGTTCAAGCACCCATTGCTCATCAACCACATGCTCTCCCTGAGCCTCAACCATCCCAATCTCATTATCAAACCCAACCTCAACAACACAGCTTCTTCACCCCTGGATTGTTGACTGGAGCAGTTTACCAGATGATTTATCTGGTCATGAACAACTATTTCTTGGTGCTGGTCAACATGGTGGTGATCATCCTTTTAGGAACCTTGCTCTTATGGCCCTGGATTCTGCTGATTGTTCATCCTCCAATGCTTCATCACAGGTATCTTCTGAGGCCAAAACCAAGCTATGTTCTGAATCATGCATAGCCATATTTGCATCTATTAGAGAAGCAAATGTAGCTTTAATTGATAAAAATCTTGAGCTAGAGCAAACCCTTTCCAAAAGAAAAGCTGAATTTGAGTCTGTGCTTAAGGATAAGAATGATGAGATTTATAAACTAAAATGCCAAATCAAAGATGATAAGGCTAGGGAAGAGGTACTTCTAGAGAAGTACAAAGACCTCAAGGAAACACCTGCAGCTACCCAGGTAGAGTGTGATCGCTGGGTACAATCCTGCAAGGGTTTTGAAATGCTTCTTAGTAAGCAATCAGCTTCCAATGTGAAGTTTTGCATTGGTTATAATCACACTGCTCCTCCTACTGATTTTACTCCCAGAGCAGAAGTAGAATCTGATGGAGAAAGCAATAACTAATCCTTCTCATCATGTGACTTACTATCTGATACAACACCATCAGAGGTTGAGGTCAGCATTAATTCCTCACAAAACCAATCAACTGATGCTGAAGCAGCTGATGGTTCAAATGCTGAAAGTCATATGATCAAAAAGTTGATCAACTCAGGTGTTTTCTCTCAAAGTACTGAAAGTAATGAAGAGCAAGTGATAACACCTGAAGATCAAACCCCAACTACTGCAAGTACTAAAGGGATGAAAACTGCAAGTAGAAAGGGTTTGAAAACTACTGAAGAAGATATCAGGAAAGCAAGTACTGCAAGGAAAAAAACTGCAAGTACTGATAGCAAATTGCTGAAGAACAAGTCTTCAGTAGTTTCATCTTCTTCAGTAGATGATCAACCAAAGATGAAGAAGAAGCCATGTGAAATATGTTGCTTGTTCAATCATCTTACTGATGATTGCTAGTATAAAAGGGCATCAAAACTCAATGAAAATGAAAACATTAAAGGAAAATGAATAAAATGAACAATGAGTTTGAGACCAAGTTTGTACCAGCAACATCAAAACCTGAAATCCTGTCCAAAAGGAAATCCAAAAAGAAGGAAGGGGTTAATCAGGCAACAACTAAGGTTGCTCTAAAGAAGATGGTTCAACATAGGAATCCATCAAATTCAAGCACTAATGTGTCTGATGAGCTGAAGGCTTTATCACAAAATCCGACACAACTTGTTATGATGGTTCAACATCTAATGGGGAGAGTCAACCAATTAGATGCTCCTGTGCTGGAACCACAGAAAAGGAAATCCAAGCCAAAGGATTCCTCTTCTACACCATCTCCTTCACCTCAGGTTGTTACTCATAACAAACTAGTTAGTGTAAAATCTGTTGATGAGAACAGACCCAAAACCAAAAAGGTTTGGGTCTCAAAAACTAACTAACTTGTTGTGATGATTGCAGGGTTCTTCAACATGCCAAAGAAGCATCTGGTATGTAGACAGTAGAGGATCCATGCATATGACAGGAAGCAGCTCACTTCTTAATGACTACTCTCAAGGAAAGAAGGGGTTTGTTTCTTTTGGCAATGATGCAAAAGGTTACATCATCGGCAAAGGCTTTGTTTCCAATGGGGAAATAAGGTTTGATGATGTTAACCTTGTGGAGAATCTCAAGTACAACCTCTTGAGTGTTAGTCAAATGTGTGATAAAGGCCATATTGCCCTTTTCACCAGCCAGAACTGTTGGATTCTGTCATCCAAAGTTCTGAGTTTGATTGACAAGGTATTGGATGATCATACTCTCCTGAAGGCCAACAGGACAGGAAGAGTATATGCCTTAGATCTATCAAAGAAAATAGATCTAAAAGGCCATCCTTGCCTATTCTCAAAGGCTTCTCCTCAAGAATCTACTCTATGGCATAGAAGGCTAGGACATGTGAATCTTAAAAACATGAATCAGCTGATACACCATGGTTTAGTAAGAGGTTGCCTATGAAGGAGTTCAAATGTGAAGACAACTGCACTGCTTGTTTAAAGGGAAAGCAACACAAAGTCTCATTCCCTGCATTAGAAGAACCAAAGTCCAATGCCTGCTTGCAACTCTTGCACATGGATCTTTTTGGTCCTGTCAGAGTGATGAGCATGGCAAAGAAGAAATACTGTCTGGTAATTATGGATGATTACTCCAGATTTGTATGGACTTTCTTCTTGCACTCTAAAGATGAAGCTGCAAAAGCTATTATGAACTTTGTGTTATATGTGGAGAAGCAGTATTCCCTTCCAGTCAAGTGTGTGAGGAGTGACAATGGCACAGAGTTTAGAAATCACACACTTGATGACTTCTATCTGTCAAAGGGAATCAAAAGGCAGTTCAGTATTCCAAGGACTCCTGAACAAAATGGAGCGGTAGAGAGAAAGAACAGGACCCTCATTGAAGCTGCAAGGTCAATGATGGCTGACTCAGGTTTGCCTTTGACTTTTTGGCTGAAGTTGTCAATACAGCTTGTTATGTGCACAATAGAGTATTAGTGAATCAGAGGTTGATGAAGACTCCTTATGAAGTACTACATCATTTGCCCCCCCTGATTTCATTCTTTAGAGCATTTGGGTGTCCTTGTTTCATTCTCAACACAAGCAATCCACTCTAGAAGTTTGCATCAAAGGTGGATGCAGGGTATTTTATTGGTTATTCATCAACTTGCAAGGCATACAGAGTTTTCAATTGCAGAACAAAGATGGTTGAAGAGACTTTGCATGTGAAGTTTAATGAATCTCCAAAGGACAAGATTCCACAAAACCCTGTGGAGGTATTTGATCTGGACATACTGCAATATGTTCCTTATCAACCTCCAGCTGTTGTTCCTGTCAACAGTTCTCCACCTGGTGGTACTGATGATGATGTAGCCAGTACTCACCTTTTCAGGTTTAGTGACCACCTGCCTGAGTCCACTAAACCTGATGCTCCTGTAGCTTCAGCAGCTCCATCCACAACAAATGCTGATGAGATTTCTGAATCCTCTACTTCATTTGAGTTGCCATCTCCTACTTGGTTTCAAGAATCTACATCACCATCTGTTGCTGCTGAAGGTCCTACAAACACTTGCACAGATTTGATAGTCTATAAAGAGCTGAAGAATCACCCAATGTCTCAAATCATTGGTGATATCAATGCTGGAGTTTTAACCAGGAGTCAATTGTCCAATTTCTACTTCTATGCTCTCTTCATCAGTCAGCAAGAGCCAAAGAATTATCATGTTGCACTAAGAGACAATGGATGGTTTGAAGCAATGCAACTTGAGCTTCTTCACTTCAAAAAGTAGCAAGTGTGGGAGCTTGTTCCTTTACTCCAAGGTAAGTGTGCAATAGGCACTAAATGGGTGTTTAGGAATAAAACTGATGAAAAGGGCCAAATTGTTAAGAACAAGGCCAGGCTGGTTGTACAGGGGTTTGCACAAGAAGAAGGTATTGATTATGATGAAACCTTTGCCCCTGTCGCCAGACTGGAGGCAATTAGATTGTTCTTAGCTTATACTGCCTTTCACAATCTTAAAGTTTTTCAAATGGATGTCAAAAGTGCCTTTTTATATGGTAAAATAAAAGAAGAAGTTTATGTGTGTCAACCACCAGGCTTTGAGGATAATAAACATCCTGATTGGGTGTATAAGCTTGATAAGGCTCTTTATGGGTTGAAACAAGCTCCTAGAGCCTGGTATGAAACATTATCTAATTTTCTTCTACAGAATAATTTCACTAGAGGCTCCATTGATAAAACTTTATTCATAAAGAATGTGGGACAGCATAAGCTACTTGTTCAAATTTATGTTGATGATATAATTTTTGCATTCTCTGATCCACAGTTGTGTGATGAATTCACTAAGCTAATGAAGCAAAAGTTTGAAATGAGTGCAATGGGAGAATTATAGTTCTTTCTAGGGTTGCAAATCAAAAAAGGGCTGATGGAACCTTCATTCATCAGTCCAAATATACAAAAGATTTGTTAAATAAGTTTGATTTACAAAACTGTAAGCCCTGTTCTACTCCCATGAGCAGCACCACACAACTGGATGTTGATCAGAAAGGTAAAGCGGTTGATGAAAACCTTTATAGATGTATGATTGGGTCCTTGATGTACCTTACAGCTTCTAGACCAGACATTATGTTTGCAACATGTGTCTGTGCTAGATTTCAGGCTGCACCTAAAGAATCCTATTTAATTGCAGTCAAAAGGATCTTTAGATATTTGCAAGGTACCCAATCTCTAGGACTTTGGTATTCTACTGGGCGTTTTTGAAAATTAGTTGCTTTCTCTGATAGTGACTATGCAGGGTGCAAAGTCACCAGAAAATCCACATCTGGTGGTTGCCAATTCCTAGGCAATTGTTTAGTTTCTTGGCAGAGTAAGAAACAAACATCAATTGCTACATCAACTGCTGAAGCAGAGTACATTGCTGCTGCAAGTTGTACATCCCAGGTACTCTGGCTTCAGAATCAACTCTTGGATTATGGCATTACAGAGACTAAGACTCCATTAATAATGGATAGTGCTTCAACTCTTTGTATTGTTAAGAATCCTGTCCAGCACTCTTGGACCAAACATATTGAGATCAGACTTCATTTTATAAGGGATTGTTATGAAAAAGGTCTGATTGATCCAAAGTTTGTGCCTAGTGCTGATGAGCTTACAGATATATTTACTAAGCCTTTAGATAGTGCCACATTTCAATATCTGGTACTAAGGCTTGGTATGCTACAGCTAGAATAATTTGACCAATACTGATGTTTTCAGATCACAAGTACTGATGAGCATTAGTATGCAAAAGTCAATAATAAGTACTGATAAGTTATTTAGTCTTCAGCATTTTTCACAACTACTGATGTGTTATAAAGGCTGAAGACCAAAATACTTCAAAGTACTGAAGTACATTATTTGTTGAAAACAACTGATGTAGTTACAACTACTGATGTGGTTATAACTACTGATGTATATTTTTCAAACAAGTAAGTACTGAAGAACAAATTTTGTTCACAAGTACTGATGTGTAATCTTACACAAGTACTGAAGACAATATTTGTTCACAAGCTCCGAAGAATAATTTCTTTCATCAGATCTTATGAACATCTGTTCACAAGAGCTGAGGAATAAATATTCACAAGAGCTAATGGCCAATGAAACATCTGAAAGTTAGCCAAAGAGCTGATCAGTAACTGTTGAGGTCAGAATGAAACAACTGAATTGACGACAACAGCTGATGAGTAAATTTACTCTTCAGCTGATTTCAACATCTGTTGTTTCATACCCAAACAAGTGAAGGACAAAACCATGTCTTCAGTAGTTTTATAACTACTGATGACTACCACCAAGTCCTCAGTTCTTTACAACAAGTGAAGCCAAAACCATGTCTTCAGTAGTTTATAACTACTGATGACTAACACCAAGTCTTCAGTTGTTTACAACGTCTGAAGATGAAAACCATGTCTTCAGTAGTTTACAACTACTGATGCCTAACAACAAGTCTTCAGTCGTTTGCAACATCTGAAGGACAAAACCATGGTCTCAGTAGTTTCAACTACTGATGACTAACACCAAGTCCTCAGATGTTTACAACCTCTGAAGGTTAAAACCATGTCATCAGTCGTTTCAAACTACTGATGACTAAAACCAAAAGCTTCAGTCATTTTCTTTCAGCTGTTTCATATCCATACCATATATATACCCAACCCTAACTTCGGAGTTTTTCATTCTCACATAACCTAACATTTCAAAAACTCTGAAACCTCTCTCATCACATTAATGGCGACCATGCAGCTCAAACGGAGACACAACTGTGTTGCCTACCTTACCAAATCAACCTTTTGGACCAAGTTTCATAATGCCATTGATCTCATGGTCGATTCCCCTTACCAAACGGCCTTTATCATCAATCCTACAATATATGTCGATTCACTAACCCAGATTTGGACGAATGTCACCCTTCACACTGGAGAGAACGACGCCGAGGTCTTTCTCCAGTCGTTCGTCAACAACCAAAAGGTGGTCATCAATCCTGTAATCCTTCGCCAAACCCTAAAATTGAATGATGCCACCTTCCCCACTGAATATCCAAAGAACACCACTGATCTATCATTTGCCCACCATGGATATTAGGGTGACCTACATGTTTCTACCCTCCTCAAGAAGCATTTCCATGATGCCGAACGCCTTATCTTCCACATGTTTAATGTCTGCTTAGCCCCAAAAACCTCCTCATGGGATCAAATGTCTTCGAGGTGGCAGTAGGTATTATTCTCTATGCTTGAGCAAAAAAACTTAAATTTTTCTGAAATCATCTTTTTGGAACTTAAGGATATGGCCTCAAAACCTTTTGCTAACCGCTGGATTTTATATTCACGGTTCATCATGGCCATCATTGAGAACCAGCTGAAAGCTGAGGGACTTGTTGGCCTTGGAGTCCCTGCCATGGCTGTATTGCCTGAGGTATACTCCAGGCACAACTCTGACCAAACACTGAAAAAGGCTGCCAAGCTGTGAAAACCCAAGTAGTTGGAACCCACAGCCTCCACCTCAAAATCCAAAGTCCCCACCAAACCCAAACAAAAGAAACCCAAAAAGGCTACTTAGAGAGATAAGTCCCCTGAGGATGCCCCTGCACAACAAAGGCAGGAAGTAATTGTTGGCACTATTCCCCCAATAATTACCATGACTCCACCAACCACAACCGCTCAGGCATCCTCTCTATAGGAGCCTAAAGCAACCACTTCCGGGGCACCCACACATCTAGAACCTTTCTCACTTAAGGAGGTTGCCATTGAAAAGCACCCATCTCCCTAGGTGCAAACTGCTTCTACCCCATCTTCCACTGCAACCGCCCCTCAAAGCCCAACATTCATAATAGCAGAAGTGTTGACTCATCTTAACACTCCACCCTCTCCCCAAGAACCAATAACAACTGGGAAAACTCCAACCAAAGAGATGGTGGATCCAAGTGTTGATGGGAGCCCACAGCACAGGGAATCAAATGTTTTATCTCCAAGTGTGGCAAAGGAGATAAGACAATCTGGTGAGGCTTCCACTTCTCCTGATTCAGCACATGAATAGGAAGAAGCTGGTACCATCTCTAAGTCCTCAGCAGAGGCAACTGCCGATGAAGGATCCAATCCTGAGGCAGGAAGCCCCCAGTACCAAGAACAAGGGGCACATGTGATCACCGAGCCACACTCAGCACATGTACATCCTGATTCAATCAGGAGGTCAGGTGATTCAGTTCCAATTGATGATGACCTGGGCTTTTTCTATGATGCAGTAGCCCAAAACACCATTCTTGAGGATGAGGTGAGTAGACTCAAAAAGCTACTTGCCAAAATGACTCAAGAATAAAGTCCATCTGCCACCATTCACCCATAGATGGCACCTTCACCTAAAGGTCTCATAAACACACAGCCACTCCCACAAACTCAGCCACCTGCCCCTGCTTCAAGCACTATTTCTCAGGGACAAAACCCCCTGAGCAAATGGTTGCTCTCTTTCAAAATTCCCTGCCTCTCATCACACCCCTTATCACTGATATTGTGACTAAAACCCTTGATGAGAGGCTCCCCTCTACTATACAACCACTGGTGGATGCTGTCATGACTAAGAGGCTTTTTGACAGTCAAACCCTTGCAACCAATGCAACCAAAAAGGGGGAGACTCAGTCAGTGAAAGCAATCAAGAGAAAGAGGATTGAGGAAGAGAAAGAGAAGGAAGTTGAAAAGGAGGTGGAATATGAGAAGGAGTTAGTTGTGGAGACTGAGAGGGAAAAGGAGAGTGAGAAGGGAGCTGAATTGGAGAAAGTGACTAAAAGTCAAAAAGACTTTCATGTCACATATAAGAAGAAGAAGGGAGAGAAGGAGAAAGAGCTAGCAGTCCTTGTCAAGGAGGCTGATGCTGAACACAGCAGGTCAATGGATAATATCATTGATCAGCTATTTAGGCAAGGCTTTGACACTGACACTGCTGAGCTATATCAAGAAATAAGGAAGTTGGAGGTCAAAGAGATTGAATACTAATGGTCATGCTATAGCCAAGAGGAGAAGGAGAGACTTAAGGCTATGGCAAGATTCACTTTGAAGTATTTAGCGAGATCAGTCCTGGAAGTAAAATCATGGCCCAGGGACAACATCTTAGCAATAACCACCAAGATCTGTTCGTCTGAGGTATTCACAAAGGGGCTGATCATAGAAGCCCTTAGTGAATCTGGTGCTGGGAACAGGACTGAGTTAGCCAAACAAACCAAATCCTCTCTTACATCCAAACTGCTAGCTCAGCCTGCCCAATTTCCCACACCAAAACATACCAAACCACAACCCTCAAAACCAACTCCCTCACCATCAAAACCCATAGCCGATGATGCACCCTTGAAGAGGAAGAGAAGGGTGTTGAGGCTAGAAGAAGAAGAAGAAGAAGAGGATGATGAGGAAGACAGGTTGCCAATTTCAGCTGTCATTTCATTGCCTAAGGCCAAACCTACACCCATCACTCCTGCCTCATAGATGGAAACTATGAAGGTAAAAATTGAAGAAGAACAGCAGCATAAACTACATGATGAAGAATTATTGAGAAGAGTTGATAAAGCTTATACTGCTTCTTCTTCAATCATTAATATGAAAAAGCATTCTCAGAGACTCTTTACTCTCAGAAAAACATTTAAGTATCAAAAAGAGAGAGTGAGGATTTGGCCTGATCCTAGGGTGTCTCATAGGATCCACAAGAAAGACATTCCACTGAGATACAATGGCCAAGTAAAGAAGATCGTAGATGAAGTGATCACTTTGGCCATTGTAGTATCACCCTGGGAGATCCTGGATGACTTCAAGAAGGCCTAGAAAGCTAACCAGCCCCCACAAAAGATGTTGGAGAATAAAGTGGTCAAAAAGGGGCTGGTATATAAGAGGCTTGAGGAAGTTAGGAAAAATGAGCTCCAGTTGTTCTTAGAGGGTATTCACCCTGATGAGTTTGCCTATAGAGCAATAACAACTGTGGAGCTCAAAATGGGAAACAGGCCAAATATCACTTTGAGTACTATGGGCCTAAAGGATTATTTGAGGGTGAGGCAGAAGAGCTAACCATAGAGGAACAGATAGTATTTTTAGAAGCCTACACCAGAGAATCCTATAGGCTCATAGTTGGGAAGTAGGTCTCATGGATAGGACAATAGCTCTGTGTCCAGTTCCCCAAGACAGAGTTCCCATCCATCCTATGCCAATCAGATCTTTGAGACCTCTTCCTAGGCCAGTGCTTATATGGGTAAACTTCTAAGCTGATCCAAAAGGAAATAGACCAATCATTCTGCCTCAATAAGTGGGACAATAAATAAGCTTAAAGGTTTTGGCTGCATTGGTTCAGGGGGAGTTTGTTGGACCAAAAGAACCAATGAGCCAGATCAGAAAAACCTTTAAGTCCCACAGACATCACAACAACTGCTAAAGACCTCAACAGCTAATGATGACAAAGACTGAAGACTTCATCAGCTGAAGACTAAAGTGTTGAACACCATCAACTGAAGACTAAAGTGCTGAAGACTTCATCTGTTGAAGACTGAAGTACTGAAGAACATCAGCTGAAGATCAAAGTACTGAAGATCATCAGCTGAAGCACAAAGACTGAAGACAAAGACTGAAGTCATCAGCTGATGACAACAACTGAAGTTCAAGTCTGAAGTCAAGTGCTGAAAGCTTCAGAGTTTGTCACAATAGCTGAAGAAGTACTCTTCAGTTGTTGTGATGGTTTACCTTTCAGTACTTTCTTATCAGTAGTTGTAGTTTGTATTTCAGTAGTTTGTAAAACGTCTGAAGAGCATGTTCTTCAGACGTTGTAGTTTTCAGTAGTTTCTTTTTAGTAGTTGTAATAGTTTTAACACAGTATTTTGTGAGAAGATGTCAGCTGTTTGACATCTTTAGTTGTTTAGTTAGTTTTAGTAGTTTGTTTTAATAACAGTTTGATGTCACTGTCAAGTGAAATCAGCCGACGTCATCTTTCCTATATAAGGAATATGACCTAATTGTAATCCTTGCCGAAGCGTGTGATCAATAGAAATACACCTTTTTGCAGAATTCCTCTCTCTCTCTATAACCTACTGTTACATTGATATATCTCGTGTGTTCTTGTTATATTTTGCTTAATTCGTGTGCTAATTCCACGGCAAATCCAACCTAATTGATCAAACTAGAAGCTGAGATCTTTTCATCTTATAAGTGTGAAATCTTCCGAAGCCAAGACCAATATCTTCCGAAGCCAAAAGATGAAGTTTTCCGAAGCTTCAAGGACAAAGTCTTCCGAAGCCAACCATTGAAGACAGATTTCTTCCGAATACTTTTATATTACACGCTTTATCTGATGTAATTTTTACCTAAAGCTGAACCACTTTCCGCTGCCACTCTGATAAGTCACCAACCTTTCATGATTTGGTGAAAAGGTTCATGCTTTTGGTAAACTATACGTTGAGGTCTTGAGTCTGTAACTTTCCACTTTATGTACTTTATCCTTTTTGTAATATATTAGGATATGAGCTATGGCATGTCATAGTCACTAGTCAAAAGGCAATCTGCCTTTTGACTCTATATGGATTTTGTTGTCTAGTTCATGTATCCAGTTGGCCTTCAAAGTATGGTCGGCTGTAGGTTATAGTATAAGTATTCTCTGGTCCTTGTTACTAAAAAAGGATTTGAGTTGAACTTTGTAAACCACTTTGCAAGAAACTAGAAGATCAATATACATTAACCTTGAAAACCAACTGCTTGTGTGTTGCTCTAGTTTCTGTCTCATTTACATCTTGTGTTTCTTAGTTCACTAAACTCATCCTTATCAATTTCTCATTTGAATTGTTAAGTGTTGATATACACTCTCCACTTTTTGTTGTTGTGTTGTACAAGTGCATAAGTGTGACATCCGGTAATTTTCAGTTACCAAACTCCGTTAGTTCTGTTAAGTTTTGCATACACGTGTCGTAAGCACACACTAGTTGTTGTTTGACGTTGGTGACTTAAAAATAATTAATAATGTTAATTTAATAATAATCTAGTTGATAAGATGATTATTATTTTATGCTTATGTATTTACGCGATTTAAAGACTATTCGGGAACTTTATCGCGTAACGTGGAAACGCGTGTGTTAATTCGTATGTTGTGTGTTTTTATAAGGATAAAATATATAATTGTTAGTATTAGTTTATATAATTATTAAGTGGTTAAAAACACTTTTAAAAAGGGGTTTAAAGCTTACTTTTTATAAAAATATAAAAACACAAGGATTAAAGGGTAATTAGTGAAAATAAATAAACAAAATAACCCTAAACCCCTCCCCCACACCCTTGCGGCCGTAACCCCCATTCCACACCTCCTCCACTTAGAAATTCAGCCAAGAACACACACACACAATTCGATTTTGGGTGATTCAAGTGATTGCAAGGTGTTTTACAAGTCCAATTGTTGATTTCTACTCATCTAAAGGTTAGTCCTATATGTTTTGCGAATTTTGGTGTTCTTGAGTAACCCAAATCCGAAATTGATGATGATGATATGGAATTGAGGATTAATCTATGTTAGTATGGTTGTATTGATGCTAGATTAAGTGTCAATTTCATGTTTTACGGTGGAATTTGATGTTCTAGCCAAATTAGGTCAAACTAGAATCTTGAATTGGGGAAAATCCTTGATTAATCAAATTGAGGTTGTTTGAGGATTGTATGATGTTAATTAGATAGTATGGATGTTAGATTACATTGATTTTGCAAGAAAATTGATGAATTTGAGGTGTTGTTCATAGGTTACTAATAATAGTAACTTTATTTTGCATAGTATGATGACTTGATGATGAATGTGTGTTATGAATGTGTTCATGGTGATGATTAGATGTTAGATTGTTGATATGAATGCTGGAAATCTTAGGTTGGATGTTGTTGTTCATGTCTTGCCAAAAGTAGAAACTTTTTAGATATGGATGAATGAATCATGCTAGTTTGATGTTGTTGATCATGATTAGGTGTTGTTATGAACTTGAAATAGTATTTTAATGATGATCTGGATACACATTGGGTGTTTACTAGATTTTGAGATGAACTTTCCCAAAAGGGAAACTTTATTGTGCATGAACTTTGGATATTGGGAATTGGGCTTATTCATGGCTTTAGGATCATGCTAGTATGATTGTTGTGGATACCTAAAGTGGTAGAACCTGTTAATTGGGTTGTATGGAATGTTTATTTGGTTATTGGGTGATTTATGCACTTTGATGATCATGCATGGTTTGGTATGTTGATTAGTAACTAGGACATCATGTTGGGACTGGAATTGATCATATTGATGTATGTTGCATGTATTGGGCATCTTGTATGTGTTGTGGATAGTATGGATGACTTTTTGGTAAATTATCTGTTTTGACCCGTATATACTAAATCATGGCTATAGGTCATATAAGTAGGTTATGCATGATCTGACCTGTTATATGATACACTGGTTATGTTATGAACACACTGAGTATGCTAGATGCTAAGAACTTACATGACTTGTATGATATGTGCATAGTATGATGATTTAAGCAATGCATTGGGAATGTAGCACCATATGTGATTCATGGAATGTTAACCATGTATGTTATATGCTTATGTATGTTTAAATGGTTTAC
Source organism: Flaveria linearis (assembly GCA_024085815.1). Taxonomy (NCBI): domain Eukaryota; kingdom Viridiplantae; phylum Streptophyta; class Magnoliopsida; order Asterales; family Asteraceae; genus Flaveria; species Flaveria linearis. The sequence goes on along the minus strand of CM044004.1, from coordinate 16,816,219 downwards.
AACACATAATGTCACCAACGGGTCAAATGGGTCAACTAGGTCACATGTATGTTGTCTTTATAGAACCATGAGTTCTTTGTTTGTAGAACATTTAGGGTTTCCCTTGGGATTTCTATGTACATGTACTTATGTACTTGTGTGTTCTAGGTAACCTTTAAAGGTTGTCTTTCCACTCGTTCTTGTCAAGTTAAGCCTTAGATATCTATCACGTGTATTAGGTGAGTTCATGCCCCACTGTTTTACTTAATCTTTTTTGGGGGAGATAGCATACTGGTAACTTTACAATGCTTTTTATATTTAAGATGTGTATGATATTAATATAGTGTTGTTTACCATGATAAAGTCCTCACACTTTCGAATTGTTAATATTGAATAGCGGGGAAACTTGGGTAGTACTACTGGGTCTGACGAGCCCCACCTGTGTGACTTGAGGTCAACTGGGTGCAATTTGTCCTATGATTATTTGTCACGACATGGTAAGTCGTGACGGGATTCAAACATAACACAGTCAGCTTCAATTGCGAAATCAATATGTATTAGTATCTATTTGTGAATGGACTAGCTATCTATTACAATGCACATGCTTATTTATATACTATTGATAAACTGTTATGTTTATACGCAAACTCTTGAACTCACCAACCATGTGTTGACTTTTTAGTCTGCTATTCTCAGGTCGTTAATCCGGATTGCCAGTAGGAGCACTGCACGAGTCAAGCATGCATCCTAAAACTTAAACAATGATACATTTGTTTATCTTTACATTTTGGGTTTTAAACAGTTGGTTGGCGCATGTTTTGCCATTTTATACATTTTTATATTTTGGGTTTGTTTTATTACTATACGCTTCCGCACGATTTTAAAAGTTTGAACTTTGGTTTGTTATGTTAAACGTAGCATATAGAGTTGTTCTGAGTAACTATTGACTGTGATCCTAGTTTGTTCACACGCCTCGCGGTAAAACTCCGCATGTGGATTTTGAGGGTGTGACAGATTGGTATCAGAGCCATTGGTTATAGAGAACTAGGTTGCATACACACTAGACTATAACCGCACACAGTTAGTTAGTTACTTGTTCCTGATTTTTCTACTGTATACTCATTGGCATACATAAATCACACTCTCTACAGCATGGCATCTTCATCAAGAGCACCTGGTAAACGAACAGCATCACCCACCCGATCCGAGTCCCCACCTCCGGGACCAGTACCCGACGATGGACTTGACTGGCCTCGTTTGGACTACCCACGTGGTGAGTTCGACTGGGATCAACTGTTTGTGTCACCTGAACGTGACCCCCCACGAGATTGGAGTTTCTACCCTGAGTTCGTAGATCACCTCATGTATAGGGAACGTGTACCAACACCGAGACCTAGAACTAGGACCAATACCGAGCAACCATTACCTTCACTTCCACGGACGGTACAGTCCAACGAGCAGGTGATTGCTGCATTGGTGGCAGCACTGGACACGGAGCAACACCGGGTCCGGCGACTCACTAGCGATGTTTGTACACTACAACACGAGGTGTACGCGCTACGATACCAGCTGGATGTACTCGAGGAGCATCATGGTAAGACCTTGGAGGGGTGTTACCAAATGCGGGATGGTTACCAGACGTTGAGTGGACGCATGACCGCACGAGAGCAGCGCGACGAAACAGCCGACAACAGAATTGCTGCATTAGAAGCTCAGTTGGCGGCGCTTCAGATCGCCATAGCTCCTGCTCCTGTGGAGGCCCCCGAGGAGGAGGAGGAACCAGAAGAGGAACCTAAGGGAGAACCTGAGGAAGAACCTGTAGAGATGGATGATGACAGTGACGGTTCAGACATAGTTAATTGATTCTATTCTATTTCCTTTAAACGACTTGGACTATGTAGCGTTTCTTTATTTTGGAACCTATGTGGGAAGAGTTGTTTCCCCACCCGAACAACAAACTCAAATTTTGACATTGATAAATAATTTGTGACTCAATTACAAATTTATTTACCTTTGGTTATTATTTTTGTTATAAATGTTGTGGTGATGACGAATTCATCATTTTCTTATTGTTTACTATACTTCAATGAGATAAATATGTTTGATATTACTCATTATTGTATTTGTGAATGTAAGGTGAATAATGGATGCCCGAGGACGTAGACGTGTTCGAGGACGCGGGCGTGGATGTGGCGCCGGTGACCAAGGTGCCGGTGACCAAGGTGCCGGTACTATTAATATGACCCCTGTGGAATTGGTTGCTCTAATAAATGCACAAGTCCAGTCAGCGGTAGCTGCTGCTCAAGTAGGACAGCCAGCAGGACCGCCAGCGTGTACCTACAAGTCCTTCATGGACTGCAAGCCACACACCTACAATGGAACCGTGGGAGCTGTAGGGTTGGTAAGGTGGTTTGAGAAGACGGATTCCGTTTTCTCAAAGTGTAACTGTCCACCTGCCGACCAGGTGAAATACGCTACCGGGACGTTGGATGGTGTTGCATTGTCTTGGTGGAATGCTCAAGTGCAGATGCTAGGGCAAGCCATGGCAAATGAACTCCCGTGGAATAAGTTTAAAGATATGATGACCGAGGAATACTGTCCTCGAAACGAAGTCCAAAAGCTGGAAATGGAATTTTGGTAGCTGAAAATGCAAGGTTCAGAGATCGAGGCTTATACCACAAGAACTCATGACCTGGCCACCCTATGTCCAGGGATGGTAAACAAGATGCACAAGCGAGTGGAACATTACATCCGGGGATTGGTGCCCGAGATTAGGAGTATGGTGACTTCCTCCAACCCAGCCACTATTCAACAAGCTATTCGCCTAGCCCACAAACTGACTGATGAAGCTGTGGAGCAAGGACGGTTACTAAAACGGGGTGCTGCGGTAAGCGTGCCCGACAACAAAAGGAAGTGTGATGGCTCCAACACCACCACCAACAACAACAATAGAGCATCATCGTCCGGTGGTCAACACCAATCTCAACAACAACAACCACAGCAGCAACAAAGAAGGTTTGACAACAATCGTAATTTCAACCAGTCAGCCTCGAACAATCAAGGACCGAGCGGCTATGGTGGTAAACAGTCGAGGTGCACGCGGTGCAACTATCATCATGTTAGAAGATGTGACAATTACAAGTGTCAACGGTGTGGCAAAATGGGACACTTAGCCAAGGATTGCCGTGGTGATTTGGTTAGGAAGCCACAGCAACCTGAGGAGACTCCAAAGGGTTGCTTTGAGTGCGGAAAGGAGGGGCACTACAAGCGAGACTGCCCGCGGTTGAGGAAGAACGGTAATGGCAATGGCCAAAACAACAACAACCAAGGCAACAACAACAACAATGAAGGAAATGGCAATGGAAATGGTGGTAACAATAACGGAGCCAAAGGGAGAGCCTTCGTCATTGGCTCAGGTGAGGCTCTAAATGACCCTACTACTGTTACTGGTAGGTTTTCTGTCAATGGATGTTTTGCTACAGTATTGTTTGATACTGGAGCCGATAGGAGTTTCATATCCCTAAAGTTTTGTAGTCTCCTAAGTGATATCCCTTCTGCCTTAGAATCCAAATATACCGTAGAATTGGCTGACGGTAAGCAGATCCATGTGACACACATTCTTAAAGATTGTAAGATAGAACTCGCTGATCATACTTTCGCTATAGATCTCATGCCTGTTACACTAGGAAGTTTCGATGTTGTGATAGGCATGGATTGGCTCTCAAATAAGCAAGCGGAAGTCATATGTCACGAGAAGATCATACGAATTCCTGTTTGTGGTGAAATCCTTACAGTCCGAGGCGATAGGAGTGGTGCAGTGATGGGCATTATCTCCTACTTGAAAGCACAGAAGTTATTGCGAAAAGGTTGTTTGGCTATTCTTGCACTCGTCACTGATAAGCAGCCAGTGGAAAAGAAAATAGAGGACATCCCTGTGGTATGAGATTTTCCATAGGTGTTTCCAGAGGATCTTCCTGGACTACCACCTCATCGTCAAGTGGAATTCCAAATTGAACTGACTCCCGGTGCAGCCCCGATTGCTAGAGCACCTTATCGATTAGCACCAAACGAACTACAGGAGTTGTCATCACAACTTCAGGAGCTTTTAGATAAGGGCTTTATTCGACCTAGCACATCACCTTGGGGAGCCCCTGTTCTCTTTGCTAAGAAGAAAGATGGCACGTTCCGAATGTGCATCGATTATAGGGAGTTAAACAAAGTCACAGTCAAGAACCGATACCCTCTACCTCGCATCGACGACTTGTTTGATCAGCTTCAGGGATCAAGTTATTATTCGAAGATCGACTTGAGATCTGGTTATCATCAACTCAGAGTCTGTGAGGAAGACATTTCCAAAACTGCATTCCGTACTCGTTATGGTCATTATGAGTTCTTGGTCATGCCTTTTGGGTTGACTAATGCACCTGCGGTGTTTATGGACCTCATGAATCGCGTGTGCAAACCCTATCTTGATCAGTTCGTTATTGTGTTTATCGATGACATACTGATATACTCTAAGACCAAGGAGGACCATGAAGAGCATCTACGATTAATTCTGGAATTATTGAAGAATGAGCAACTGTACGCCAAATTCTCTAAGTGTGACTTTTGGATACGCGAAGTGCAATTTCTAGGTCACATTGTTAATGAGAAGGGTGTACATGTTGATCCTGCCAAGATTGTGGCAATAAAGAATTGGGCTATACCTAAGACATCGAGTGAGATAAGGCAATTTCTGGGATTAGCAGGGTATTACCGATAATTCATAGAGGGATTCTTTAAGATTGCACAACCTCTCATCGCTTTAACCCACAAAGGAACGACATACAAATGGGGAGAAAGTCAAGAGGCGACTTTTCAGCTATTGAAACAGAAACTCTGTAGTGCACCGATATTGGCACTGCCAGAGGGGACAGATGATTTCGTGGTGTATTGTGACGCATCCATTCAAGGATTGGGTTGTGTTCTGATGCAACGTGATAAGATGATAGCCTACGCCTCGAGACAACTAAAGGTTCACGAGAAGAATTATACTACCCATGATCTGGAGTTGGGTGCGGTAGTTTTTGCCTTAAAGATTTGGAGACATTACTTGTACAGTACCAAATGCACTATCTACACCGATCACAAGAGTCTTCAACATATCTTTGAGCAAAAAGAGTTGAATATGAGGCAACGACGTTGGGTGGAACTTCTGAATGATTATGATTGCGCTATCAAGTACCATCCTGGAAAGGCGAACGTAGTTGCCGATGCCTTAAGCCGAAAAGAAACAGCTAAACCCAGGCGCGTATGAGCCTTACAACTCACGATCAGTACCCACCTGCCTGAACAAGTTAAGGAAGCACAAATAGAAGCCTTGAAAGAGGAAAACATTGTTTCTGAGTCATTACGGGGAATGGATAAACAATTGGTAGTGAAAGAGGATGGAATTCGGTACTTCATGGATAGACTTTGGGTGCCTGTTTATGGAAATCTGAGGGATTTGGTTATGAGCGAGGCGCACAAGTCTAAAAACTCTATACACCCTGGATCTGACAAGATGCATCATGATTTAAAGGCGCACTATTGGTGGCCTAACATGAAGGCGGATGTAGCTACATATGTGAGCAAGTGTTTGACCTGTTCGAAGGTAAAGGTGGAATACCAAAAAACATCCGGACTGTTACAACAACCCGAGATACCAATGTGGAAGTGGGAACAAATTTCTATGGATTTTATCACTAAGTTACCCCGGACTAGTACTGGTTGTGACACAATCTGGGTCATTGTGGATCGGTTGACCAAGTCCGCTCACTTCCTTGCAATTAAGGAAACGGACAAGATGGAGAAACTAACTCGATTGTATCTTAAGGAAATTGTTTTGAGATACGGTGTACCGATCTCGATTATCTCTAATCGTGATATTCGTTTCACATCACACTTCTGGCAATCACTACAAAAATCTCTGGGTACACGATTGGATATGAGTACTGCTTATCATCCACAGACTGACGGTCAGAGTGAGCGTACCATATACACTTTAGAGGATATGCTACGTGCTTGTGTGATTGACTTCAGGAACAACTGGGAAGTTCACCTACCTTTGGTGGAATTTTCCTATAATAACAGTTATCACACTAGCATACAGGCAGCACCTTTCGAGGCTTTGTATGGGAGAAAGGGTAGATCACCGATTTGCTGGGCTGAAATTGGTGATAGTCAAATAACGGGTCCCGAGCTAATACATGAAACCACTAAGAAGATCGTGCAGATACAGAATCGTATGGCAGCAGCGCGAGATAGACAGAAAAGTTATGCTGACAAGAGACAGAAACTTCTAGAGTTTCAAATTGGCGACAAAGTTTTATTGAAAGTCTCACCGTGGAAAGGCGTAGTTCGGTTTGGCAAGCGAGGAAAGCTGAATCCGAAGTATGTTGGACCATTTGAGATATTGGAAAGAATAGGTCCGGTGGCCTATCGACTAGCCTTGCCTGATTCGCTGAGTGGAGTCCACAACGTGTTTCACGTTTCCAATCTGAAGAAGTGTCTATCTGACGAGACACTAATTATGCCACTAGAAGACGTCCAAGTGGATGAACAATTGCGCTTTATCAAAGAACCCGTCGAGGTGATGGATCGTGAGGTGAAAACACTTAAGCAAAGCAAAATACCTATAGTTAAAGTTCGTTGGAACTCGTGACGTGGACCGGAATTCACGTGGGAACGAGAGGATCAAATGAAGCTTAAGTACCTTCAACTGTTCGAGACGATGCCTGCAGACAAAGGTATTGATTTAAATTTCGGGACGAAATTTCTTTCAACATGGGGATGATGTGACAACTCATCCAAAAGTCACTCGATTTCGATTTCTATGTGCCAATGCAGTAGACCAGTGATGGAACACTCTCGCCATGTGATGGAACACTCTCACCATGTAACGCAATTTTCGGGACGAAAATTATTTCAACATGGGGATAATGTGACATCCGGTAATTTTCCGTTACCAAACTCCGTTAGTTCCGTTAAGTTTTGCATACACGTGTCGTAAGCACACACTAGTTGTCGTTTGACGTTGGTGACTTAAAAATAATTAATAATGTTAATTTAATAATAATCTAGTTGATAAAATGATTATTATTTTATGCTTGTGTATTTACGCGATTTAAAGACTATTAGGGAATTTTATCGCGTAACGTGGAAACGTGTGTGTTAATTCGTATGTTGTGTGTTTTTATAAGGATAAAATATATAATTGTTAGTATTAGTTTATATAATTATTAAGTGGTTAAAAACACTTTTAAAAAGGGGTTTAAAGCTTACTTTTTATAAAAATATAAAAACACAAGGATTAAAGGGTAAATAGTGAAAATAATTAAACAAAATAACCCTAAACCCCTCCCCCACACCCTTGCCGCCGTAACCCCCATTCCACACCTCCTCCACTTCGAAATTCATCCAAGAACACACACACAATTCGATTTTGGGTGATTCAAGTGATTGCAAGGTGTTTTACAAGTCCAATTGTTGATTTCTACTCATCTAAAGGTTAGTCCTATATGTTTTGCGAATTTTGGTGTTCTTGAGGAACCCAAATCCGAAATTGATGATGATGATATGGAATTGATGATTAATCTATGTTAGTATGGTTGTATTGATGCTAGATTAAGTGTCAATTTCACGGCTTTAGGATCATGCTAGTATGATTGTTGTGGATGCCTAAAGTGGTAGAACCTGTTAATTGGGTTGTATGGAATATTTATTTGGTTATTGGGTGATTTATGCACTTTGATGATCATGCATGGTTTGGTATGTTGATTAGTAACTAGGACATCATGTTGGGACTGGAATTGATCATATTGATGTATGTTGCATGTATTAGGCATCTTGTATGTGTTGTGGATAGTATGGATGACTTTTTGGTAAATTATCTGTTTTGACCCGTATATGCTAAATCATGGCTATAGGTCATATAAGTAGGTTATGCATGATCTGACCTGTTATATGATACACTGGTTATGTTATGAACACACTGAGTTTGCTAGATGCTAAGAACTTACATGACTTGTATGATATGTGCATAGTATGATGATTTAAGCAATGCATTGGGAATGTAGCACCATATGTGATTCATTGGAATGTTAACCATGTATGTTATACGCTTATGTATGTTTAAATGGTTTACAACACATAATGTCACCAACAGGTCAAACGGGTCAACTAGGTCACATGTATGTTGTCTTTATAGAACCTTGAGTTCTTTGTTTGTAGAACACTTAGGGTTTCCCTTGGGATTTCTGTGTACATGTACTTATGTACTTGTGTGTTCTAGGTAACCAGGTTGTCTTTCCACTCGTTCTTGTCAAGTTAAGCCTTAGATATCTATCACGCGTATCAGGTGAGTTCATGCCCCACTGTTTTACTTAATCTCTTTTGCTAGAGATAGCATACTGGTAACTTTACAATGCTTTTTATATTTAAGATGTGTATGATATTAATATAGTGTTGTTTACCATGATAAAGTCCTCACACTTGCGAATTTTTAATATTGAATAGCGGGGAAACTTGGGTAGTACTACTGGGTCTGACATGCCCCACCTGTGTGACTCGAGGTCAACCGGGTGCAATTTGTCCTATGATTATTCGTCACGACATGGTAAGTCGTGACGGGAGGCAAACATAACACAGTCAGCTTCAATTGTGAAATCACTATGTATTAATATCTATTTGTGAATGGACTAGCTATCTATTACAATGCACATGCTTATTTATATACTATTGATAAACTGTTATGTTTATACGCAAACTCTTGAACTCACCAACCATGTGTTGACTTTTTAGTATGCTATTCTCAGGTCGTTAATCTGGATTGCCAGTAGGAGCACTGCACGAGTCAAGCATGCATCCTAACACTTAAACAATGATACATTTGTTTATCTTTACATTTTGGGTTTTAAACAGTTGGTTGGCGCATGTTTTGCCATTTTATACAATTTTTATATTTTGGGTTTGCTTTATTACTATACGCTTCCGCACGATTTTAAAAGTTTGAACTTTGGTTTGTTATGTTAAACATAGCATATAGAGTCGTTCTGAGTAACTATTGACTATGATCCTGGTTTGTTCACACGCCTCGCGGTAAAACTCCGCACGTGGATTTTGAGGGTGTGACAATAAGCCCTTCACCCGGTCCTGCAATAGGTTTAGAATGTCTCGGCGTATGAATGTAATCTGGTGGAGGAGGAGCAGCAATGGTAAGGTTCCCGAGGTGACGTACAACACTTAGACCAGTAAAATTAGTTATCTCATCAGTCGTTAGCTGATTGCTTGACTCTCCAAGGATCTCCCCTTCTTCAATCAGTGTATCTGAAAATAAGTCCTTAAGACTATTTCCAAATATGCCAGTGTAGTCTATGGCTTCATCTTAGTCATCAAACACTCCAAAGTCTTCTTCAGACTCCCCAGCAATGATCTTCTACTATAAAGTATAAAACTCTCTCTCGTAAGCTTCTTCTACAGTTGGATTTAATGGTGTCCACTCAGTGGTATCATCGGGACTTGGTCCAGAGACATTATCAGCACCCGATGACCCAGAAGCACCAGCTGTAGAACCCAAATCTCCTCCTTGATCATCATCATCACCATCATCCTTCTTATCATCCTTCTTACTATCATCACCCTCATCACCATCATCATCTTTATCATCATCAACCTCCTCATTATCACTAGATGCATAATCAACTAGATCCAAATCATCATCATCCTGTACTTGGCTTGGAACAGGAACATCATATTTAGCCTCAACAAACGCCTCTCTAGTAAAAACCACAGGTTAATCCTCAGTAGCCATAGAATGATGACCGATAAGTAGCTCTTTATCAACATTAGCAGTCTCTATTGTCCCTTCTGCAGGGAGCAACATCATGCTCTGTAGTGTCAATAGGATCTTAAGCAACTATGGGATCAGTAGTTTGCTGTCCACTGGATTCTCTAACTTTCATGGAATTTTGTTGTGATGTTGAAAAGTGCACACGAGAAGTGAGATCTCTTAAGTTCTGCTTAAGAATCTGAACATAGCTGAATATGAAGTCTTGTTGATGTTCAAGGCTTCTTAATCCTCTCATCTTTCTCTATCAACTATCTCTTCATATCATCCATGATCTGTGTCTTCTCTAACATCTCCCTCTCTAATGTACGTACACGCTCATCAAGTGTAACACATGTAGGTGAACAAGTTAAAGTACTAGCACCGTGTCTATGCTAAAGAGGGGTGTTAAGAAAGTCTTCCATATAAATAGACTCTTTATTCCCGTGATCTCTTGGGGGTGTACTCAACATATCATCAGTAGTAGGTAAAGCAGATGATGTTACAGTAGTTGATTCTGTAGCAATGACCGGTGTCTCTATTGGTGTAGCCTCACTAACTGTGACTGGAGTTTCAGACATAGTCACCTCCTCATTTGTCAACATAGTGGTCACCGGGGTTCGACGTTTTCGTAACACGCCTCGTCCTCTACTCCTCGCATGTGGACTTTCACCTGCTCTCCTATCCATCCTCTACTTCCTTCCCCTAAAAGTACGTAAATCCTTAGGAATGAAATCAACATCACATTCCTCAGTAGTGTGTTTGGCTAGAGTTTCTTGCACTCTAGGATGCTCTTGCAGAACATATGGCAGGTTCCCAATCTGGTCACTATCAGTCTCGCTCCCAGAATTGAACAAAGAATCTATCTCAGCATCGATAGACATACCCGCTGGCTGTGAGCTCTCTAATGCATCTTACGGAATAAAAGTCGAAGAGCCAACTTGTTCAGCTTGAGTAGCCACTTCCTTAGTCGGTTGTGCTTCTTCCAGATAACCTTCCACAAGTCTCCCAAGTTTGGCAAAATGAGAACCATCCCATGCGTTCCCCCTTGCTCCCAGTAAGTAAGTGAATATATATGTCTTCATCACCATAACAACATAGGTAGATGAGTCAGATATTGCTAGCTAGGGATGAGCAACATTCAGTGTCAACTGAATAAAACGTGGGTATGCGATGAACTTCTTCCCCAAAATGGCTATGACATTCCTCTACATTTCCGCGTATATAGCCTTAGATATGTTGTATGGTAAGTCATTGACGAGAGATATTAGGATGGATCCAAAAACAACACTCAATCTATCCATACCGGCCTTAAGGTTATTGAGGCAATGGATCACAACATGAAACAAGTATTTCCAGAAAAGAGGTAAGTACTTGTTCTCCATCGATGGATGCCTGTAATCATATCCCATCCTCTTTAGGCACTCTCTTGCCATGTCATCATCTATCTTAACATGTGCGTTAGGTTGATCCTCCAATAGTAAAACACTGTTTATCACTTGTGCAGTGATAATTACACTCTTGCGTTTCGCTGTGGCAGATATACAGGGTTCGCCAGCCTCATCTATCTCATTGGCAGCCAATTGCCAAAACTGATCTATCACGTCTGTGTATATGGTCGGATTAGCTGTGATAGTATGGTGAATCCTCGATGTCTTGACACTATCGATCAACAATCTTAACAATGCCTTGTCTTTAGGAACTTCCCCAAGATAAGCAACAACATTATGGTTCTTGTTAAAAACCATAGATCTCACCATCTGAAAAAGTAATCAAACTTATTAAGTACACAAAGAATTTTTACACTTCAAAAAAATTCAAACTTAGAAAATTTCATATTAATTTTTTTTGAAAAGTCAAACTTCTTGCGCGAAAACAACAAGTACTCGCGCGACAACATCAAGAGTCAATTGAGTTTAAAACTGAGTCAACTTCTCGCGTGACAAGTCTACTTTCCACGTGAGTAGTTCTATGTGAATTTGAAAGTTCTCACGTCTGTTCAAATTCAAATTACTTTTCGCGTGGAAAAAGTCTGTGATTTTTTAGATTTTCAATCTACCATTATCATAGTGGTTTAACTAATAAAACATGTTCATTAGGTGTCGTCTAAGTCATTATTAAGGTTTAATATGTTTAATTTATTCAATTTAAGGTGTATAAGTCATTTAACATTCGGTCACAAATAAAACACACTCAAATCTAAGCAATCAATGTTAATATACCTTTTCAACACTTAGATATGAACATACGATCATAATGAACACCTAATTAAGTCTAGCGAGGTTCTAACTCTTAGAATTTTTTAGAGTAAATTTTTAAAAAAGTTATACGAATAGTATACTTTTCGCTCAACTGTAGCTTTTATAGCCTTCAGACTTATCGCGCGAGAAATCAATTCTTCTCACAAATGAACCTTTCACATCATTTAAACTTCTCTCATGCGAGAAGTACAAATTTATTTGAATTTTGAACTTTTGATTTTAAATTTTCAGTTTTGTTGAGGTAATGGTTGATTATTTTGTAAACACATGTTAACTAACTGTTTTCAGTTATTCATAAACCCTTAATTTTTTAAAACTTTTGTAAAACTGAAACAAGTATACGAGAGACACATTTAACAATAAAAATCAAAATAACACACTAATTATACTAATATACAAATAATCTAAGTAATTTTGATAAATTTTCAACTAGAGGATCATAATTCTCATGAAATTGATCATAAAAATCTTTTAGCTTTATTTGAAATAAGATTGATAATGTTGAATGTCAATATGTTGTATCCCTTTTTAAACATAGACTTCAATTCTTACTAGAACACATATTCTGTGATGTTTATTATGTTTAGATTTATTTGCATGAAATCTATGAATTTCACAATCATAAATCCTATGGAATCTTATCTAGCTTTAAGACACTATTCAAATTTCAACTCACCCCAGCTTTTCTTAAACCTTGTATCTTTGATCAGCCTATTTTAGAATTATATTTCTCTATTATAATATCTATTAAGAGCATAACTAGCCTGAGAAACGTTTCTGAATACAGAATATTAACAAGTTTTAGGACTTATTAACAACCAGTCGGACTTTTGTTTTGCTCTTACAAAAGGTTTAGAACTTACTTGCCAAGTCGGACTTACATGCCCCATCTTTTGATTTTTCCTCCTGTGTCAGAATATATTCTCAAAAAGAAAATATTTATCCTATAGTATGTATGTCTATGACATATCTTTTAATGTTGTGCTCATTGACATCTTTTATTCATATATGACATTTTGGCATCTTTTTGCTCTTTTTGTTTACTTTATTTTCTCATTTGTTTTATATATATATATATATATATAGAAAGAGACTGATTCAAACGATAATGGGCTTGAGTTTGACTATACTATAACTCTTAGTTTGTTTTAGTATGGAGTCTGAGTTACCACAAAACCTTGATGAGTAATCCACTTTTCAGTATTGAAAGTCAAGCCTATCAACATATCAAACATAATCCAAGTGAGTTTCTTTCAAGCTTTTAAAATGTAATGAATTAATAATCACAAAAGATGTAATATCATTTCCTATAACACCTTGAAAATTTATTTTCTTAAAAGTAATACAAACTATTTTTGTAAATTCGTTTGTTCCCCTAAGAACAAAACCTTTTTTGAGACATTTTTTAAATTTTCTCCCCTTAAAACTGTGATTATTTGAAAGAAAATAACAATTTTAACTAAAAAATGAAAACAATTTTTGTAAAGGGTATATGGATAACCATTAAGCAAAGTTAATCATTCCCAGAGATTGGACTTAAAAGTCAAATCTAGAATGATCAAACGCCTTAGTAAACAAATCGACAATGTTGTCATCTTATGAAACATTGACTTATAATATTTACATACCCAAGACGACGAGGCCATTTGAGTCACTTTCTGAGGCTTTAGATAACAAACAAGATGCAGTTACAAATGAATTTGAACCATTCATATCAAGTAAGTTTGCGTCTTTATCTCTTGGTGTTCTGAATAAGACCCATCCATGAGGTGTTACAAATCCAGGTTTTAGAATAAGACATTCTTTATCATTGAAATATGTTGAATACTTTATATCATAAGTCTGTGAGACACTTAACAAATTATGTTTTAGTTCCTTACAAAAATTGACATCTTCAAAGCTTAAAACACCATTGGTCACTGTACCTTTTTTATAATTTTACCTCCTTTATCTCCAGCAAAGATAACATATCCTCCATTGTAAGATTTAATATTGTTTAACAGAGATATATTACTAGCCATGTGCCTAAAACAACCACTGTCAATATGCCAAACACTGTTGATAACTTGTCTTGGTTGTTCCTACACATTTGAACAAATTTATTCATGTTTAGGAACTCAAGCCATGGTTGACTTGAGTACTTTGTTTTTATCCAAATATGATACAGATTGTAGTATCATATCTCTTCTGTCTTCAAAAGCACACTTTTCCACAACATCAGGCTCAGATGATTTTTCTTTAACTTTCCACTTTTGAATTGGTTTAATCAGATATGTAACCATTTTCTTTAAAGTAGTCGGAGTTGAGGTAGAAGTGCTATCATCAACTTGTACAAATTTCACATTTGACTTTTATTTATTCAAATCATTATTGTTATTAACAAAAGAGTTTGACTGATTTGAATTCCTTTTAGATTTGGCATTTAAAAAAGAAACATTTTCTATTATTTGAAATTGAATTGTGAAATATTTGTTTGTTTGTCAATTGATGTTGATGATGACAATTTCTAGCCTTGTGATTAGGCTTGCCACATATATAACAACACATTTTATGATATCTATTTGATGCTTGTGTACTTTGCACAAACAGTTTATGATAATTTCCATAATTATCATAGAATCTGGCCTTAGAATTTCTTTGGCCTTGTGATTATTTATGTGACATCCGTCACCAAAAGTTCCGTCAATTGACGTCGTATTTGTTATCCTTCTTGAATATTCAACATTAACTCATAACCAAGTTGACTAAGTTTCAAATTTTGCTTCCCTAACTATGTGTATTATCCTAAGTGTGCATAAAAACTTAAACGTTAAACACTCAAATAAAACCTTACCCAATACAGATCTCCCTATTTCTCGAATAATAAAGGAGATACTAGTATGTAGACGTTATTGTAAGGCCTCGTTCCCAGGCACCTCACAGTTGGTCATCATCGCTCTTAAAACATATTATTTCATTAACTTTAATAAACATTGCAGTGGAAACAGTGAAATAACTTTTCATTTTACTATAAATGCTTTTGCAAGTTAATACAACATTCATTACAAAACATCGTTTGTTCGCATTACAATGCAAAAACATTATACAAAAGAATGCCATCCAAAAAGAGCTGAGTAGCCGCCTCGTACCATCCTCAGCAATACTACCTGCCAACTGGAAACACATAAAAAGTCAGCATTACTGAGTGAGTTCTAGTTTTATAATAAAACACTCTTTTCGTTCGTTAAAACCGTTCTTTACATACATGCGATCACGCATCATACGTGCACATAGATAATATCATTATTATCTTTATCATTCGTTCGTTAACTTTTCGTCTAACATACATTGTTAACATTCACATTCATTACTTTCGTTCATATTCATTCATAAATTCCTACTTTCATTCGTACGTTCCTTACTTTCATTCGTACATTCGTTCGTACGTTCGTTACTTCCGATGACATGTACATTACCCCAAACATTGTGCATGAAGCGGGTAACTGAGCCTGAGGTCTCTCATAGAACTCGAACATTAGGCACGGCGCTGGCTCCAGTACCTAGGGTAAGTACATTCATCACTTATCTTTCCTCTTTCATTTTGGATCAATGCCTTATGCTATACCCCGAACATTGTGCACGAAACTGATGCTGGACCTGTGGTAATTAAATCACGAACATTGTCCACGATGCTGATCCAGTCATCTAGGGCAAGCGGCAAGGATCCCGTACATATGGTCAATCACAAAGATTGGACCCCAGTGTGCATCCTTCGGGGTAACTAACCCGCACACCGTTGAGCTAACACCTTCATTGGGTGTGCACCTCCATACATTTGCTTGCAAGCCTTTTCTTACTTTCATTCATTCGTTCGTTAATGTATGCATTCATTCATCATGTTCCCCTTTCATTATCTTTCACTTTACGTTACATAATACTTTTCATTCATTCATTAACGTAACACGTAAAGCCACTAGAAAGATAACATACATCATAAATAGGAACATCAACATACACTATAGCATCATCACACAGGGCATCATCATACATACTTAACATACATCATGCATAAACATGCAACATCATCATCATGCCCTTCATACCCTCTAAGGCCTCCAAAGGTCACCTTACATATACCTACGGGAATTTCCACGTCAAAACTTACATCTGCACTTCCCCCCAAAGGTCAGTACTTTAACTATGCTCCACCTCGGGTACAACAACCCTATTTGGGCGTATGGACACTCTTCAGTCGCATGGCCTCCATGCGACTGAACATCATGTGATTGAACCTATACGGATGAACACCAATGCGAATGAACACCCAGTCCTGCGATTGGACCCTCAATCGTGCGAATGAACACTATGCGAATGGACCTCATGCGATTGAACACTATGCGAATGGACCTTATGCGAATGGACCTCATGCGAAGGAGCACCTATGCGACTGGACTCTCAGTCTCAGTCGCATAACTTCCCATGCGACTGGACCCCCAGTCATGCGACTGAACCTCAATCGTGCGACTGAACCCCAATCGGCCGTATGGCCTTCAGTCGGTCGCCCAGCCCTAACTGATGCAGAATGCAATCATCCCGATCTGCCATTTTCAACCTCCAAGCTCATCCAAACCCATTCTAAGACCAAATCAACCCTCCTAAACCTTAGGAATGCATACCATAACACCATTCACGCACACACAAGCCCGAAATCAAACTCCAAACTCATCACACGCAATCACACCTAAATGGGTCAAACACATACACACACACATACAACAACGGGTTCTCTATGTGTTTCAGCCCCAAATCAGTTGAAAACAAGTAAAATAGGGGTCCTAGAACTCACACAAACTGCAAGAAGAAGATCTTCGTGTTGACTCTCTACTCGAAGATTTTCGTGCTCGGATCCACCCGAACCAACCTTTTTCTCTCTTTTCTCTCTTCTTTCTCTCTTCTTTCTCTCTTCTTTCTCTTCTTGCTGATTTTTCACAAGAGTGGAGAGGATGTGGCTGCCCTCCCCCTCTTAATCCCCCATTTTTGCAAGTTTTTCTCCCTTTTTGGCAAGTTTGGTCCCCCGACTTGGACTTTATTTCTTTTTCTTCTTTCGTTGGCTTCGAGGAGAATATTCGGGTGTTACAAGTCCACCCCCATAATATCGGTTTCGTCCCCAAAACCTGTTATTCCTCGAACAACCGTGGGTAATGCTGTATCATTTCTTCCTCGGTCTCCCACGTTGACTCGGATCCCTTCCTGTGCTTCCACTGTATACGAACAAGAGGAACCACTTTATTTCTCAGGCTTTTCTCTTTTCGATCGATGATTGCCACTGGTTGCTCCACATAATTAAGTCGTTCGTCTACTTCAATATCATCCAGTGGAACAATCATATCTTCATCTACCAAGAACTTCCTTAGATGAGATACGTGGAATGTCGGGTGAATTCCACTTAACTCATTTGGTAACTCCAGTCTATAGGCCACCTCTCCTACTCGAGCAATGATTCGGAAAGGGCCTATATACCTCGGGCTCAACTTGCCCCGCTTTCTGAACCGAATGATACCCTTCCAAGGTGAGACCTTCAACATAACCCGGTCACCCAACTAGAACTCAATCGGTCTACGTCGTTTACCAGCATACGACTTCTGTCTATCCTTGGCTTCCTTCATGAAGGCCTTGATCCTTTCAAGCTTTTCAGTCATAGCCTCGATCACTTCGATGCTCCCTAACTCTTTATAACCAATATCACCTCAACAAACGGGCGTCCTGCATCTCCTACCGTGTAGCATCTCATAAGGTGGCATACCAATGCTGGTATGATAGTTGTTGTTGTATGAGAATTCAGCTAACGGTAAGTGGTCATCCCAACTTTCCCCAAAATCAATCACACATGCCTGTAGCATGTCCTCCAATGTCTGAATGGTCCTTTCTGACTGACCATCAGTCTGGGGATGATAAGTCGTGCTGATATGTAACCTCCTCCCCATGGCATCGTGGAATTTCTTCTAGAATTTGGATGTAAACCGGGTGTCACGATCAGACACAATAAACACCGGCACACCATGACGAGTTACAATTTCCTTGATGAAAAGCTTAGCTAACCTCTCAGATGAGTATGTCTCGCGAATCGGTAGGAAGTGAGCACTCTTCGTCAAGCGGTCCACAATCACCCATATAGCATCACACCCTTTCGCAGTACGTGGCAGCTTCATAATGAAATCCATGGTGATGTGCTCCCACTTCCATTCTGGTATATCCAAAGGTTGGATCTTCCCATACGGCTTTTGATGCTCGGCCTTCACTTGCAAGAAACTAAGACACTTACTCACATACTCCACTACGTCACGCTTCATACCCGACCACCAATAATCTTTCTTCAAGTCTTGATACATTTTTGTAGCACCAGGATGAATAGAGTATCGAGTTTTGTGAGCTTCATCCATAATCTTCACACGTAGATCCCCAAGACGAGGAATCCACATCCGTCCAAACCGGGTTCTAACACCGAGGGTGTTCTCTCCCAATTCCGCAACCAGACCTCTCTTTCTTTCGGAGTTAAGACGATCTTCTTTCAATGCCTCGTCTTGAAACTCCTTGAATTGCTTCATCACATTAGAGGTCATAATCATCTAGTACGCTTTCACCCGAATTGGCTCGGGTCTTTCCTTTCGGCTAAGGGCATCCGCCACCATGTTGGCTTTGCCCGGATGATAATGGATCTCACAATCATAATCCTTAATGAGCTCCAACCATCTTCTTTGCCTCATGTTCAAGTCTTTCTGCTCGAAGAAATACTTCAAGCTCTTGTGGTCAGTGAAAATGGTGCACTTCGTCCCGTAGAGATAGTGCCTCTAAATCTTTAGTGCAAAGACCACAGCTGCTAGCTCCAAGTCATGGGTAGGATAGTTAACCTCATGAACCTTCAACTGTCGGGATGCGTAGGCTATAACTTTTCCTCTCTCCATTAACACACACCCTAACCCCGAGTAGGAAGCATCAGAATAAACCACCAGATTCTCACTTCCATCGGGTAAGGACAGAACAGGAGCTTGGGTCAGTCTCGTCTTCAATTCTTCGAATGCCTTCTCTTGAGCTTGACCCCATACAAACCTTACATCCTTCCGGGTCAACTTGGTTAGTGGAGAAGCAATCTTAGAGAAGTCTTGAATAAACCTTCAATAGTAGCCCGCCAAACCCAAGAAAACTACGGATCTCGGATGGCGTCTTCGGAGACTTCCATTGCATCACTGCCTCCACCTTTACCGGATCCACCATGATCCCCTCTGGATTCACCACGTGACCCAAGAATTGAACTTCACGCAACCAGAACATGCACTTGGAGAACTTGGCATACAACTTCTCCCTTCTTAACATCTCCAACACCTCTCGAATGTGACCAGCATGCTCTATCTCGCTCTTCGAATAAATCAGGATATCATCAATAAACACAATCACTGATTTGTCCAGCATTGGCCGACACACACGGTTCATCAGATCCATAAAAGCAGCTGGCGCATTGGTCGAACCAAAATACATAACAAGAAACTCGCAGTGACCGTAGCGCGTGCGAAAAGCTGTTTTAGGAATATCCTGCTCTTTCACCTTTAATTGATGATAGCCAGATCGAAGATCTATCCTTGAAAACCAACTGGCACCTTGAAGCTGATCAAATAAATCATCAATCCTCGGTAACGGATACCTATTCTTCACTGTCAGCTTGTTCAGCTCAAGTCTATACACATCCTCATACTACCATCTTTCTTCTTTACAAATAAGTCCGGAGCACCCCAAGGAGAGATACTCGGTCTAATGAACCCCTTATCGAGCAACTCTTGCAACTGCTCCATCAACTCTATCATCTCTGTCGGAGCCAACCGATACGGTGCCTTGGCAACAGGTTGGGCACCCGGTATCAGATCAATCTGAAACTCTATCTCTCGGTCGGGTGGCACCCCTGATAAGTCTTCAGGGAACACGTCTGGAAAGTCACACACAACCGGAACATCGGATAGTTGTGGTGTTGGCGTTTCCACATCTTTTACATAACACAAGTAGGCGCTACCTCCACGTCTCATACACTTTCCCGCCACCGCCATTGAGATTACTTTCAGGATCGTCATGACCCGATCCCCGTAAACGGTTACCGAACTCCCGTCAGGCGCTATCAAACGAATCATCTTCTTGCGACACATTATATTCGCCTCGAAGTCCGCCAACCAATCCATCCCAAGAGCCAAATCGAAACCACCTGAGGTCATCACAAACGGTCTAACAGCAAACTTATGACCTTCTAGTTCCACGTCACAGTCCTCTATCATCTCAGAAATCCTGGTAGACTTGCCTATGGCAGTTTCTACATCAAAGGGCGTATCAACACGTCTACTACTAACCGGTAGCTTAGTACAAAAAGCAACAGAAATAAAACTCTTACTAGCACCCGAATCAAACAACACAGAAGCTAAA
Organism: Flaveria linearis; assembly: GCA_024085815.1. Classification (NCBI taxonomy): domain Eukaryota; kingdom Viridiplantae; phylum Streptophyta; class Magnoliopsida; order Asterales; family Asteraceae; genus Flaveria; species Flaveria linearis. The sequence goes on along the minus strand of CM044004.1, from coordinate 16,795,696 downwards.
GTTTAGTTCACCAGAAACGTACCGGACACAACATCAGGGTCCATCCTATCCTCCTCCTGTCATAGTAAATGCTCTGGCACTCGCCCTCGGTCCTTCACTCCCCGTCTTCTTCACCCTAGAACCCTCAGCTCTCGGCTTCTTACAGTCTTTACTCATATGACCACTTTCCCCACAGTCAAAGTACCTTGCACCCCTGCAATCTCTAGCCATATGACCAGGCTTCCCACACTTAAAACAGACGTTCAACCCCCATCTACACTCGCCACTATGCTCCTTCCCACATTTGCCACACTTTCTCGATCCTGTACTCGGTGTGGCTACACGGGGATCATCCACCCGTGCCTTCTTGTAACCCGCCGAGGCATCACCCCGACCAAACCTCTTCCCACTGCATCTTCGATCACCACCACTCTTCCTACTACCTTCAGCCATCACCACTACAGCCCTCTCATCATATAGTCTCCCTGCCAAATCCACCGCCGACCTAAACGTGCTCGGTCAAGCAGTGATCATGTGCCTGCAAATATCCGCTGGCAAACCCCGAATGTATCTCTTGATCTTTCGTGACAGAGGCGTCACCTGATCCGGCACCAGACATGCCATCTCGTTGAACTTTGTGGTGTACTGTTGGTGTGTCATCGTTCCCGCCTGCAACTGCAGGAATTCTCTCTCAACTTTATCCATTTCCCGGTGAGGACAGAACTCTTTGATAACCAACTTCTTAAACTCCAACCATCTCATCCTCCCAATAGCCCTGCTACCCTCAGCTTGGACTATATTGTCCCACCAGCACAGAGCCGAGTCCACAAAAGAGTGAGCACCAAACTTTACTTTCTGATCCTCCCGGCACTCGCTGATGTTTAAAACAGCTTCCATTTCTCTCATCCACCGGTGAGCAGCAGCGGCAGTGCCGTTACCATCAAAAGTAGGGGGCTTGCATCGTTGAAACGCCCCATAGTTACAGCCCCGTACTGCCTCCGGTACAGGTTCATCTTCTTCCTCTTCTTCATCTTCGGAGAAAATCGTCTCAGTTTCCGGTTGCTCTCGTCCTCCCGCGGACCTGTTCCTCTCTTTCCTTTCTCCATCTCTCACAGCCTTTATCACTTCGGTCACCACAGACGGTAAGATTTTCTGCATGACCTGATGCACTTCTTCAACCACTGCCTCTTTCACCGAGGCCCTCAAGTTTGCACTCTCATCACCACCCTCCGGATGAGGGGTCTCGGGTCCTTCAGGGACCACCTTTTCTACTCTAGGTCAGCCTCTCTTGGGCCGTGATGCAGCACCAAGTCCACCACGCGAGGCTTTGGATGATCTACCACCAGCCATCCTCTATCACTCACTGAAAGATTCAAACACCAACACAGTCATTTAAGGGAATAGCTCAGTTCATGTCAAGTATAGTAAGTCCCTAATTACAGTGGCCAGTTGCGATTAGCCATTTACTTTACTCTTCATACCCCGAGCATTACCTGTCCTGACTACATCAGTATCTAAATCTACCAGCAACACAAAAACCATATAACATGTGCACATAATTCCGGTTAACATTAAGAAAATACCTGATGGCACGCAGCCACTTAGATTGGCATCCCATCCCTTTCCGTCCCATTCTCAGTTTCCTAGGCACCTCACATCTGGTTATCATCGCTCTTAAAACATATTATTTCATTAACTTTAATAAACATTGCAGCGGAAACAATGAAATAACTATTCATTTTACTATAAATGCTTTTGCAAGTTAATACAACATTCATTACAAAACATCGTTTGTTCGCATTACAATGCAAAAACATTATACAAAAGAATTTCATCCAAAAAGAGTTGAGTAGCCACCTCGTACCATCCTCAGCAACACTACCTGCCAACTGTAAACACATAAAAAGTCAGCGTTGCTGAGTGAGTTCTAGTTTTATAATAAAACATACTTTTCGTTTGTTAAAACCGTTCTTTACATACATGCGATCACGCATCATACGTACACATAGATAATATCATTATTATCTTCATCATTCGTTCGTTAACTTTTGTTCGTTTAACATATATCGTTAACATTCACATTCTTTACTTTTGTTCACATTCATTCATAAATACTTACTTTCATTCGTACATTCCTTACTTTCATTCGTACATTCATTACATTCGTTCGTACGCTCATTACTTCCGATGACATGTACATTACCCCGAACATTGTGCATGAAGCGGGTAACTGAGCCTGAGGTCTCTCATAGACCTTGAACATTAGGCACGGAGCTGGCTCCAGTACCTAGGGTAAGTACATTCATCACTTATCTTTCCTCTTTCATTTTGGATCAATGCCTTATGCTATACCCCGAACATTATGCACAAAGCTGATGTTGGACCTGTGGTAATTAAATCACGAACATTGTGCACGAAGCTGATCCAGTCATCTAGGGCAAGCGGCAAGGATCCCGTACATATGGTCAATCACAAAGATTGGACCCCAGTGTGCATCCTTCGGGGTAGCTAACCCGCACACCATTGAGCTAACACCTTCATTGGGTGTCCACCTCCATACATTTGCTTGCAATCCTTTTCTTACTTTCATTCATTCGTTCGTTAATGTATGCATTCATTCATCATGTTCCTCTTTTATTATCTTTCACTTTACGTTACATAATACTTTTATTCATTCGTTAACGTAAAACGTGAAGCCACTAGAAAGATAACATACATCATAAATAGGAACATCAACATACACTATAGCATCATCATACAGGGCATCATCATACATACTTAACATACATCATGCATAAACATGCAACATCATCATCATGCCCTACATACCCTCTAAGGCCTCCAAAGGTCACCTTACATATACCTATGGGAATTTCCACATCAAAACTTACATCTGCACTTCCCCCCAAAGGTCAGTACTTTAACTATGCTCCACCTCAGGTACAACAGCCCTATTTGGGCGTATGGACACTCTTCAGTCGCATGGCCTCCATGCGACTGAACATCATGTGATTAGACCTATACGGATGAACACCAATGCGAATGAACACCCAGTCGTGCGATTGGACCCTTAATCGTGCGAATGAACACTATGCGAATGGACCTCATGCGATTGAACACTATGCGAATGGACCTTATGCGAATGGACCTCATGCGAACGAGCACCTGTGCGATTGGACTCTCAGTCGCATAACTCCCCATGAGACTGGACCCCAGTCGTGCGACTAAACCTCAATCGTGCAACTGAACCCCAATCACCCACCAGTAGGCCGTATGGCCTTCAGTCAGTCGCCCAGCCCTAACTGATGCAGAATGCAATCATCCCGAACCCAATCTGCCATTTTCGACCTCCAAGCTCATCCAAACCCATTCTAAGCCCAAATCAACCCTCCTAAACCTTAGGAATGCATACTATAACACCATTCATGCACACACAAGCCCGAAATCAAACTCCAAACGCATCACACGCAATCACATCCAAATGGGTCAAACACACACACATATACAAAAACAGGTTCACTATGTGTTCCATCCCCAAATCAGTTGAAAACAAGTAAAATAGGGGTCTTAGAACTCACACAACTACAAGAAGAAGAAGAGCTTCGTGTTGACTCGCTACTCAAAGACTTTCGTGCTCGGATCCACCCGAACCAACCTTTTTCTCTCATCTCTCTCTTCTTTCTCTTCTTGCTGATTTTTCACAAGAGTGGGGAGGATGTGGCTACCCTCCCCCTCTTAATCCCCCATTTTTGCAAGTTTTTCTCCCGTTTTGGCAAGTTTGGTCCCCCGACTTGGACATTATTTCTTTTTCTTCTTTCGTTGGCTTCGAGGAGAATATCCGGGTGTTACAGTTATGCTACTAGCATTATCAATACATTACCTTTACTATTATTATTAGCATAAATACTATATTTGTTATCATTATCACAATTACTATTATCATTATTATTATTATTATTATTATTATAATTGTTATTAAAACTATTATTATTTCCATTGTTACTATTATCATTATTATCATTGTTATTATTATTATTATTAAAACTATTATAAGTATTATTACTAGTATTATCATTATTACTATCACTTAACGCCAATAATACAATTAATATGATTAATACTAACAACGTTATTATTAGTATTACTATTAGTAAAATCATTATTAACATTGAGGTGGTAAAATCATACTAATTAACGCGCTATTATTAAAGCAATTAATAAAGTTAAGGTTCAAAGTGTAATTAAGTAAATTAGGAGGGGGGAATAAGTGAATTAAAGTACAAGGACTAAAGTGTCATTTCTCAAACTCTAAAATGGGTATAAAAGCCCCCTTTAACAGCCCTTACCCCTTTAATTCAAACCCTACAACCGTCACTCACCTCCTTCCCCCTGCTCTCCGACTCTCTATGCGGTTCCTCCGGCCAATCGCTGCTACAGACCACCCAAAGTCGACCCCACGCAGGTAGACGACCACCGTCGCCTTCTATTTCGCCCTAATCTTCTATCTCACGGAGGTTTGGGTGATTTTGATTGTTCCCGAGTGAGTGAGCATTGTCGAGAGCTCCTAGGGTGCTCAAATTGCTAAGATATGTTAGAAATCGAATCCGTAGTGTCATTGTGTGCAACTTGAGTGGTTACAATGGCCGAAAGCTGCTGTGAGCACCTTGACACCCCTGTGACCTGCGTATGCGTCTGAGTCCTGTCTATGCGACTGTGTGCGATTGAATGTAGGTGTGCGATTGAGTAATGCGAATGAATGTGTGTATGCGATTGAGTTTGTTTCGTACGAATGAGCATGTGCGATTGAAAGTATGCGTGCGATTAAGTGTGAGTCATGCGAATGAGTGTGTGTGCGAATGAATGTTGTGTTGTGAAAATGGGAGTGTGTACGGATGAATGTTGTGCCATGCGAATGTGTGTGTACGACTGAACATGTGTGTGCGAATGAGTGTTGTGTCGTGCGACTGAATGGCGAATCGCACGAATGAAGGTTCATTCGTATGAAGGAGGGTTGATTCGTGTGATTGGATGTTGAGTCACGCGACTGAAGGTTGTTTGTGTGTGAATGCAATCCTTGTGTGTAGTATGCGCAGATCGTGTGATGTTAAGGTGACATTGACACGGTTACCATTGCTAATGACATTTTTAATGTTAACACTATGAGTATTACTAATATTATCATGAATATAATCAATGTTAACATTTTAACGATTATCAAGACTAATATTGGTAACTACTAATATTTACTAAGTACATCTCTAACAACAATAAAACCCTTACACTAATATCATTGGCAATGGTGATGATACCAAGTACTTGGATCTATATAAGATCTAATACGTATGACTGCTTGTTTGAGTGTGTGTCGCGTGACCGATCCAACCCGAACCGACCGAACGCATCTATTCTCTTATCTTTAACACTTAACAATAATTAATAATAGGTGTTTGAACGATTGTTGCTTCATCGTTTGGAATCTTTATTCATCTACTACTATAATCAATAAAGTGAGTATCGTGGCCCTTTTTTTATGTGATTTATTACTTCAAATGTTTACAAACTTGAGGGAAAAGTATGCTCACCCTTTTCATACTGTACAACTCATATCCTTGGAATTATCATGTTACTGTTTTGTAAGTCCTTATCTGATACATGCATAAGTTCGCTGTGTGGTAGTTGATTCACAACCATTTAATTCCGGTGTTGGAACCGACGGATAGGTATTGGTAGTAATATTGGGTTGACACCCCCACCCTCGTTGTTGTATACTAGTTAGTACCAACAGTGGCCAGGAACGGGCCCTAGGGTGAATATATTTAGAAAAATTTCGATGTGTACGTCACAGGTTTGGTTGTGAGGCTCATGTGTCATGTGATTTTACTTACTTATAACTGTAATTACGATATTCCATAAAACTTTTACACAGCATCAATTTTGTTTACTATTAAACCTGTGAACTCACCAACAATTATGTTGACCATTTTGAGCATATCTTTTCAGGTGCTACAATTAACTAAGGATCCTAGGAGTGCGGCCTTAGTGGAGACTCTAGGATGCATTTTTGAGACTATACAATACTTGATATACATTACTTGACATTGTTGGTCTGATTACATATGATTATACTTTTGGATACTTGCTTCCGAGTTGTGGGAATTTTATTACAATGATAATACTTTTGTTAATGCTTATGGCTATTTAGTCATGGTTATTAACTAGACACGACACAAGTCTCCCTTGTGCCGGGTGTCGTCATGACACGTTATTCATTCTATACATGTCTATTTTGCATCTTTATTGGTTACAATGTGTTATGACGATCCTGTCACGTTACATCCCCGTGTTTCCGCTCTCAGCAGGGGTGTGACAATTTAACAGTCTCTCTTTTCTTTCTTTCATTATGAATTGTTTAAGATGATCCCGGAAGAATTGAGGTATATTTCCTAGCTTTCAGATTCATTTCGGAAGCCGATGAGGCATGAAGTGTAGCTTTATCCTTTTGAATCGTAGGCACTTGAGTAGAACTAGTGTCTTTGATACCTGATCTATAAACATCTTGTTTTACAGAGTTAGCATAATAAAAGAGTTATTTTTAAAACAAATCTGCTCTTGAAATTGGTTTCTTTATAAATATGATCTTCCTTATCAATGTTGCATTTTCAAGCAAATCTATTCTTGAAATCAGTTTTAAAGTCAGATACGGATGTTACGACTCGTTTTCTTTCTTTGGCATTAAATTCGATTTTTGATTTTAGTTTTTTCTCTTTGTTAGATATTTTTAAACAAAAATTTGTAGCATTAAAAACATTTAAACTTTCATTAACAACTGATGATGAATTACATGAAGAGTTTTCATTACAATTTTTATCTTCCTAAAAAACTAATTCATCATCACTTTGCCAATCTTCAACCAACCCTTCTTTCTTCACACTTTCTACAAAAGAATTGTCATGACCAAATTTAATTTTAGTTTTTATGACAGGGTCAACAGCCAATGAAATATTGATTGGAGTTATTAAGTTAGACTTTGGTTGAAAACCTAATCATAGGTCTCTTCATCAGATGTGATAATAGATGAAGGTAAACAAGTATAATCATGATTAATAGGTGGTGCAATGTTAGAATATCCAATACTACCTTTTCCACCATTAACTTTCTGCGTCATTTGTGACTTAATTATACATTCAATCATATTTTAGGATAAATCAAATTTTTCAACAGTTAATTTTTCAGATAAGAGTTCACTATTGAGATTATTGATTTCTAAAAAAAGCTTATTATTACATGTTTTCAAATCTTTTATATTGCAATATTTGTCATGCAGATTTAGTTTAGATTGAAAATTTGATTTGTTGAATCCATCTATCTTTTATTTGAAAATTTTCTCATCATTTTTATATTTGCGAGCTTGATATTAAAGTTTTTCAACTTCTAGGATCAAGCGTTCATTGTGAACTCTATATGTGTTCAACTTTTCTATACAATCGTTTGAACAAAGATAGTATGTACCTCATCATTTCCTTCTTGCTTCTTTGTCTCTTCAGGTATTAGATTTACCATGAAGGAGTTCAACACAACCTTTTCTTCTGCATATGTTGCCGAAGTGATCTCAACAGCATTTTCTTTTTCTTCCAGATGTCGGAGTAAACTCAACAGCATTTTCAGTTTCCTCAATCTTGACTGGAGTGAACTCAACAGTCTTTGCTTTCTTTTCTTCATTCACTTTACTTCATCGATGTTTGATTGAGCTGGAGTAGTGTCAATAGCTATATCATTAAGCTCACTTTCAACCTACACTTCTTCAACTTTCACCTCTTCAACGCTTTTCTCCTCAACTTTCTCAGCTTCAACCTCCTTTTCTTCATCAAATACACCATTTATCAAATCATCTGATACGAACTCAGCTAGTAGATTGTCTTCAACATGCTCTTCAATGGTTTGAATCTCTGTCAACAAAACAGTGGAAAGCTTGATGTCTAGTATCTCTATTTGATCTGACCAGTCGTAATCTCCGCCAGTTTGACAAACTAGAGCCTTGTTGTTAGATGAACAAGCTTTGTCTTGTTTTGTCCCTACCTCCACAGTTACCATTTTCTTTCCACTTTCAGCTTGACTAGATCTGCCTTCAGTACACTCTCTAGCAAAATGGCCAGGTTTGTCATAATTATAACATCTCAAGCTTGACTTATCAAATCCAATTTTTCTTAAGTTGTTCACGACAAAACCTTTCTCCCTGTTCTTCTAGCAAAATTCTTTGCTTTATACACCACCATGGCCATTTGATATTTGATATCATTTTCTTCAACGTTATCTGGATTGACTTGTTGCAACTCATCGACCAAGATGTTGGGTGAATTTAGTCTTCCCGCAGAAAAAGTGTGACAACCCTAAAAATAAGGATAGACGAGTTCCTATTTGAATGTATTTTTATACATTCGTGAATATATTTAACTAGCATATGTAGAAGTAATTATGTATATATATATATATATATATATATATATATATATATTTACGTGTGCATGTTTGCATGCTTGCATGTGTAAAGGTGTTGCATGCTTGCACTTTAAGTGTGCAAGTATGGATTATACAACCAAAACAAAAATCGTTACAACTCAACCACAACACCATGACACATCAAGAAACCTACACCAACCTAAAACACCTAAACAATAAGCCAAAACACCTAAACAATAACCATGAACTTAGTCATTAGAACAATTCATAACCCAACTAAAACCTTCATTTACCACTTAGTTAAATGACTAAGTAAGCCATTAATATTCACATCTTAACACCCTCGGCTAAAGACGACCACAACCACCGCCATCTAGTTAATCACAAGAGCACATGGACTGTTATCATTGCAAGTGAAATGTGGCAACCTCTAAAGCATCCTCGGCCACATTGCACAACACCAAGATAGCTTCTTAAATTGCCACCTAGCCTACAAGTTGACTAAGCACTCCTATGGATGCTTACTCACCTAAGCTAAATCCTAAGTTCACATGATGCACCATTAAAGCCAAGTGGCCGATGGTGTATATACATACATTAAAACTTTGGTTCCCTAGAAACGCCATCACCACCTCTCGGATCACTACCACAACCGATTACCACCATCTCCACACTCTCCATCTCTCGGTTTATCGCCTACAACCGTGAACCATCACCTTAGCACCATCTTCTCCCTCTTATCTCTTACAACCACCTTCACCACCCGTAATCACCACCACCTTTGATATCATCTTTAAGATTTTGATCAAACTCCAAGACTAACATCACGATCGGTTCAACAAGAAGTTAGAAGCTATCCATCTTTGATCATCATCAGCCCCTCTTCTTCATCACTCACAAGGTTTAATTTCCTTTAATATATCAATAGTTACACATGTGTTATAAACACATATGTAACTAGTTTTGACGTATCTAAACATCAAGACTAGTCCTACAAATATCTTTAAATCCTTAATTATAGTAATAAAATGTCAAATACTAAAAATTTCAGAAGATTTGTGACAAAAAGGAAATTTGGGATTTATAAAAAATTAAATCTTGAAATATTAAGAAAATTAAGTAAAAATACAAAATGATAGCGATTGCCAGAATAAATATTGAAAATCTTTTTAAAGATATTGGAATATCATTCTGTGAATTTTGGTAAAAACATGATAAATAAAATAATTTACACAAATTATTTAAGGTGGAATGAACATAGATTCTCAAATAATAGAAATAAATTTGGAAAAATTCTGGAAAAATCACATATTGATTTTCATATGATATAAAAGCTCCAGGAATTAGTTTGTAATTTATTTCCTTTTTATGATTGAGATATGAATTTTATATAATCTGTAAAGGAAAATCAAAATAAATAATTAAACAGTGTAATAAATATTGAAAACTTCACTGAAGCCATGATAAATCTAACTCAACAGAATATATAAGTTTCATAATTTTTGGAGTTGTATAGGTATTTTTATTAAACTTTTAGATTATTGTAAAAATTTTAGAAACATATATACTGCGAGTTAGACATCAAGAAATTTATGAAGTATTGTAAATTGTTGGGATAATATCCTGAAAAAAATTGGGGATTTATGGACGACGGTAGCTATTTTTAAATTTATGATGAGTTTGTAATAATTATAACAATTTATTTATGATAAAATGGAAGTGGAAGATTTTATGTTAATATTATCTAATAATATTACTATTAAATTTTTAGAAATTGCTTCCATCTGAGGTTCTAAAAATTTTAAAGAAATTTTTGTATCTAACTTATAAAATTTATTTTTATAGGTTACAATTTGGAGTAAAGGTGAGACTCATAGCCCCATTTTGATGTTTATAAAGTTTTAGGGGAAAAATCATACTATTTATGTTTGACGCATTATTTTGAGATTTTTGAGATATAATTTCATTTGTGATACAACCATTACTTCGGATATGGAAGCGTTGGATAATATAAGTAGTTGTGATAACTCATCCAAAACTCACTCGATTTCGATTTCTGTATGCCAATGCAGTAGACCAATGATGGAAAACTCTCACCGTGTGATGGAACACTCTCACCATGTAACGCAGTTTTCGGGACGAAAATTCTTTCAACATGGGGATAATGTGACATCCGGCGATTTTCCATTACCAAACTCCGTTAGTTCCGTTAAATTTTACATACACGCGTCGTAAGCACGCACTAGTTGTCGTTTGACGTTGGTGACCTAAAAATAATTAATACTGTTAAATTAATAATAATCTAGTGGATTAAGTGATTATTGCATTATGTTTAGGTGTTTACGCCATTTAAAGACTATTTGGGAATTTTATCGCGTAATGCGGAAACGCGTGTGTTATTTCGTATGTCTTGTGTTTTTACAAAAGAAAATATCTAAGGGTTACCATTAGTTTATATGTTTATACTGTTAAGTTAAAAACATATTACAAAGAGTTAAAAACTTAATTTTTATAAAAAACACAAAATGCAAGTTTTAGAGGGGTACTCTTGTAAATTAGTAAAATAAAACACCCCAAACCCCCACCCAAACACCCATTCGACCGTGACTTGCATATTCCAGCCCCTTCCCTGCGAATTTCAGCCAAGAACACCCAATTCTTCACGGTTTTGTTCGATTTCAAGCATAGAACGCGAATTGGACCTTCATTAACAAGTACACACGTGAATTAAAGGTTAGTTTTGATGTTTTTTGTGGATTTTTCATTAGGGCCGAACCCTCATGCGAAACTAGTGTTCATGGGGCTGAAATTTTGATGTTGTTAACATGTTAGTTAGGTTGTATATATGTTGTTTAAAGTTGATTATGCAAGAAAACTACACTTTGGTTGATTGATTATGAACCTTGAGGAATAGGAACCCTAATTCGAAAATTTTGGGGCTTTTGTGGAATTGATTGTTGTTTGATGTTGTTAGGATGTTAATTAGTTGGTATGAATGTTAGAAAACATGAATTATGCAATAAATTGGTGAATTGAGAACTTTGTTCATAGGTTACTAAAAATAGTAACTTTTGTGTATGAACTTGATAATTCAATGATGAATTGATGATATTAGGGTGTTAATGATGTTGTATAAATACTGGAATTATGATATGAATGCTAGATTGGGGCTATGAATGCTAGAAATCTTAGGTTGGATGTTGTTGTTCATATCTTGCCAAAAGTAGAAACTTTTTAGATATGAATTGGTGAATTAGGTTGGTTTGATGTTGTTGATCATGCTGGGATGTTGTTATGAGCTTGAAATAGTATATTATTGATGAATTGTATGTACCTTGGGTGTTTAGTAGGTTTTGGGATGAACTTTCCCAAAAGGGAAACTTTATTGTGCATGAACATTGGATATTGGGAATTGGACTTATTCATGGCTTTAGGATTATATTAGAATACTTGTTGTGGATGTTTAATTTGGTAGAACCTGTTAATTTGGTGGTATGGAATGTTTACTTGGTTATTGGGTGATTTATGCACTTTGATGATCATGTATGGTTTGGTATGTTGATTAGTAACTAGGACATCATGTTTGGGACTAAAAATGGATCATATTGATGTATGTTGTATGTATTGGACATATTGGATGTGTTGTGGTTAGTATGGATGGTTATTTGGTAGATTATCTGTTTTGACCCGTATCTACTAATTCATGGTTATAGGTCATATAAGTAGGTTATGCATGATCCGACCTTTTATATGATACACTAGTTGTATTATGAACACACTGAGGACGCTAGATGCTAAGAAATTACATGACTTGTATGATATATGCTCCTGTCTGTTTAAATGGTTTACAACACATAATATCACCAACAGGTCAAACGGGTCAACTGGGTCAAACATGTTTATTCTTCTAAAACCTTGAGTCCTTGGTTATAGTGCACTTAGGGTTTCTTATATTCTCGGTTTACACAAACTCATGTACTTACATGATTTAGGTAACCTCCGAGGGTTGACTGCCCATTTGTTCTTTCAAGTAAATTCTAGTACTCAATACACGTATCAGGTGAGTTCATGCCCCACTGTTTTACTTAACCTCTTTTGGGGGAGATAGCATACTAGTAACTTTACAAACACTTTTTATATTTAAGATGTGTATGATATTAATATAGTGCTGTTTACCATGATAAAGTCCTCACACTTTCGAATTGTTAATATTGAATAGCGGGGAAACTTGGGTAGTACTACTGGGTCTAACGAGCCCTACCTGTGTGACTCGAGGTCAGCCGGGTGCAATTTGTCCAATGAATATTTGTCACGATATGGTAAAGTCGTGACAGGAGGCAAACATAACACAGTCTGCTTCAATTGCGAAATCAATATGTATTAATATCTATTTGTTAATGCACTAGCTATATATTACAATACACATGCTTATATATATCACTACTGTTAAACTGTTATGTTTATACGCAAACTCTTGAACTCACCAACCAATGTGTTGACTTTTAGTATGCTATTCTCAGGCCGTTAATCCGGATTGCCAGTAGGAGCACTGCACAAGTCAAGCATGCATCCTAGCACTTAAACAATGATACATTTGTTTATCTTTGCATTTTGGGTTTTAAACAGTTGGTTGGCGCATGTTTTGCCATTTTATACATTTTTATATTTTGGGTTTGTTGTATTACTATACGCTTTCGCATGATGTTTAAAAGTTTGAACTCTGGTTTGGTTTATGTTAAACGTAGCATATAGAGTCGTTCCGAGTAACTATTGACTTTGATCCTGGTTTGTTCACACGCCTCGCGGTAAAACTCTGCACGTGGATTTTGAGGGTGTGACAGATTGGTATCCGAGCCATTGGTTATAGAGAACTAGGTTGCATACACACTAGACTATAACCGTACACAGTTAGTTAGTTAGTTGTGCCTGATTTTGCTACTGTATACTCATTGGCATACGCAAATCACACTCTCTATAGCATGGCATCTTCATCAAGAGCACCTGGTAAATGACCAACATCACCCACCCGATCCGAGTCCCCACCTCCAGGACCAGTACCCGACGATGGACTTGACTGGCCTCGTTTCGACTACCCACGAGGTGAGTTCGACTGGGATAAACCGTTTGTGCCACTTGAACGCAACCCCCCACGAGACTGGAGTTTCTACCCTGAGTTCGTAGATCACCTCATGTATAGGGAACGTGTCTTACCCACGAGACTGGAGTTTCTACCCTGAGTTCGTAGATCAACCGCTAGTGATGTTTGTACGCGCTACGATACCAGCTGGAGGTAAGACACGTTCCCTGTCCAGTCCACGAGACTGAGTTCGTAGATCACCTCATGTATAGGGAACGGAGCAATGAGCAGGTGAGTTTGTACACTACAACACGAGGTGTACGCGCTACGATACCAGCTGGATGTACTCGAGGAGCATCATGGTAAGACCTTGGAGGGGTGTTACCAAATGAGGGATGGTTACCAGACGTTGAGTGGACGCATGACTGCACGAGAGCAGCGCGACGAAACAGCCGACAACAGGATTGCTACATTAGAAGCTCAGTTGGCGGCGCTTCAGCTCGCCATAGCTCCTGCTCCTATGGAGACCCCCGAGGAGGAGGAGGAACCAGAAAAGGAACCTAAGGGAGAACCTGAGGAAGAACCTGTAGAGATGGATGATGACAGTGACGGTTCAGACATAGTTGATTGATTCTATTCTATTTCCTTTAAACGACTTGGACTATGTAGCGTTTCTTTATTTTGGAACCTATATGGGAAGAGTTGTTTCCCCACCCGAACAACAAACTCAAATTTTGACATTGATAAATAATTTGTGACTCATTTGCAGTTTTATTTACCTTTGGTTATTATTTTTGTTATAAATGTTGTGGTGATGACGAATTCATTATTTTCTTATTGTTTACTATACATCAATGAGATAAATATGTTTGATATTACTCATTATTGTATTTGTGAATGTAAGGTGAATAATGGATGCCCGAGGATGTAGACGTGGTCGAGGACGCGGGCGTGGACGTGGCGCCGGTGACCAAGGCGCCGGTACTATAAATATGACCCCTGCGGAATTGGATGCTCTAATAAATGCACAAGTCCAGGCAGCGGTAGCTGTTGCTCAAGTACGACAGCCAGCAGGACCGCCAGCGTGTACTTACAAGTCCTTTATGGATTGTAAGCCACACACCTACAGTGGAACCGAGGGAGCTGTAGGGTTGGTAAGGTGGTTTGAGAAGACGGAGTCCGTTTTCTCAAAGTGTAACTGTCCACCTGCCGACCAGGTGAAATGCGCTACCGGGACGTTGGATGGTGCTGCATTGTCTTGGTGGAATGCTCAAGTGCAGATGCTAGGGCAAGCCATGGCAAATGAACTCCCGTGGAATGAGTTTAAAGATATGATGACCGAGGAATACTGTCCTCGAAGCGAAGTCCAAAAGCTGGAAATGGAATTTTGGCAGCTGAAAATGCAAGGTTCAGAGATCGAGGCTTATACCACAAGAACTCATGAGCTGGCCACCCTATGTCCAGGGATGATAAATGAGATGCACAAGCGAGTGGAACACTACATCCGGGGATTGGTGCCCGAGATTAGAAATATGGTGACTTCCTCAAACCCAGCCACTATTCAACAAGCTATTCGCCTAGCCCACAAATTGACTGATGAAGCTGTGGAGCAAGGAAGGTTACCAAAACGGGGCGCTATGGCGAGCGTGCCCGACAACAAAAGGAAGTGGGATGCCTCCAACACCAACAACAACAACAATAGAGCATCATCGTCCGGTGGTCAACACCAACCTCAACAACAACAACCACAGCAACAACAAAGGAGGTTCGATAACAATCGTAATTTCAACCAGTAAGCCTCGAACAATCAAGGACCGAGCGGTTACGGTGGTAAACAGCCGAGGTGTACGCGATGCAACTATCATCATGTTGGGAGGTGTAACAATTTCAAGTGTCAACGGTGTGGCAAAATGGGACACTTAGCCAAGGATTGCCGTGGTGACTTGGTTAGGAAGCCACAGCAACCTCATGAGACTCCAAAGGGTTGCTTTGAGTGTGGGAAAGAAGGGCACTACAGGCGAAACTGCCCGCAGCTGAGGAAAAACGGTAATGGCAATGTCCAAAACAATAACAATCAAGGCAACAACAACAACAATGATGGAAAAGGAAATGGAAATGGTGGTAATAATATTGGAGCCAAGGGGAGAGCCTTCGTCATTGGCTCAGGTGAGGCTCTAAACGACACTACAACTGTTACTGGTAGGTTTTCTGTCAATGGATGTTTTGCTACGCTACTATTTGATACTGGAGCTAATAGGAGTTTCATATCCTTAAAGTTCTGTAGTCTTCTAAGTGATATCCCTTCTGCCTTAGAATCTAAATACACCGTAGAATTGGCCGACGGTAAACAGACCCATGTAACACACATCCTTAGAGATTGTAAGATAGAGCTCGCTAGTCATACTTTCGCTATAGATCTTATGCCTGTTACACTAGGAAGTTTCGACGTTGTGGTAGGCATGGATTGGCTCTCTAATAAGCAAACGGAAGTCATATGTCACGAGAAAATCATACGAATTCCTGTTGGTGATGAAATCCTTACAATCCGAGGCGATAGGAGTGGGGCAGTGATGGGCATTATCTCCTACATGAAAGCATAAAAGTTACTGCGAAAAGGTCGTTGGCTATTCTGGCACTCGTCACCGATAAGCAACTAGAGGAAAGAAAAATAGAGAACATTCCCGTGGTACGAGACTTTCCAGAGGTGTTTCCAGAGGATCTTTCTGGACTACCACCTCATCGTCAAGTGGAATTCCAAATTGAACTGACTCCTAGCGCAGCCCCGATTGCTAGAGCACCTTATCGATTAGCACCGAATGAACTACAGGAGTTGTCATCTCAACTTCAGGAGCTTTTAGATAAGGGCTTTATTCGACCTAGCACATCACCTTGGGGAGCCCCTGTTCTCTTTGTTAAGCAGAAAGATGGCACGTTTCGAATGTGCATCGATTATAGAGAATTAAACAAAGTAACAGTCAAGAACCGATACCCTCTACCTCGTATCGACAATTTGTTTGATCAGCTTCAAGAATCAAGCTATTATTCGAAGATCGATTTGAGGTCTGGTTATCATCAACTCAGAGTCCGTGAGGAAGATATTTCCAAAACTGCATTCCGTACTCGTTATGGTCGTTACAAGTTCTTGGTCATGCCTTTTGGGATGACTAATGCACCTGCGGTGTTCATGGACCTCATGAATCGCGTGTGCAAACCCTATCTTGATCAGTTTGTTATTGTGTTTATCGATGACATACTGATATATTCTAAGACCAAGGAGGACCATGAAGAGCATCTACGATTAATCTTAGAACTACAGAAGAATGAGCAACTACACGCCAAATTCTCTAAGTGTGACTTTTGGATACGCGAGGTGCAATTTCTAGGTCACATTGTTAATGAGAAGGGTATACATGTTGATCCTGCCAAGATTGTGACGATAAAGAATTGGGCTATACCTAAGACACCGAGTGAGATAAGACAATTTCTGGGATTAGCAGGGTATTACCGATGATTCATAGAGGGATTTTCTAAGATTGCACAACCTCTCACAGCTTTGACCCTCAAAGGAACAACATACAAATTGGGAGAAAGTCAAGAGGCGGCTTTTTAGCTATTAAAACAGAAACTCTATAGCGCACCGATATTAGCACTGCCAGAGGGAACAGATGATTTTGTGGTGTGTTGTGACGCATCCATTCAAGGATTAGGTTGTGTCCTGATGCAGCGAGATAAGGTGATAGCTTACGCCTCGAGACAATTAAAGGTTCACGAGAAGAACTACACTACCCATGACCTAGAATTGGGTGCAGTAGTTTTTGCCTTAAAGATTTGGAGACATTACTTGTACGGTACCAAATGCACTATCTACACCGATCACAAGAGTCTTCAGCACATCTTTGAGCAAAAGGAGCTGAATATGAGGCAACGACGTTGGGTGGAACTTCTTAGCGATTATGATTGCGCTATCAAGTACCATCCTGGAAAGGCGAACGTAGTTGCCGATGCCTTAAGTCGAAAAGAAACAGCTAAAACCAGGCGTGTACGAGCCTTGCAGCTTACAATCAGTACCGATCTTCCTGAACAAGTTAAGGAAGCACAGATAGAAGCATTGAAAGAGGAAAACATTGGTTCTGAGTCGTTAAGGGGAATGGATAAACAATTGGTAGTGAAAGAGGATGGAATTTGGTACTTCATGAATAGACTTTGGGTGCCTGTCTATGGAAATCTGAGGGATTTGGTTATGTGCGAGGCACACAAGTCTAAATACTCTATACATCCTGGATCTGACAAGATGTATCATGATCTAAAGGCGCACTATTGGTGGCCTAACATGAAGGCGGACGTAGCTACACATGTGAGCAAGTGTTTGACCTATTCGAAGGTAAAGGTGGAATATCAAAAACCATTCGGACTGTTACAGCAAACCGAGATACCAATGTGGAAATGGGAACAAATTTCTATGGATTTTATCACGAGGTTACCCCGGACTAATACCGGTTGTGACACAATCTTGGTCATTGTGGATCGGTTGACCAAGTTCGCTTACTTCCTTGCAATTAAGGAAACGGATAAGATGGAGAAACTAACCCGACTGTATCTTAAGGAAATCGTTTCGAGACACGGTGTACCGATCTCAATTATTTCTGACCGTGACGCTCGTTTCACATCACACTTCTGGCAGTCACTACAAAAATCTCTGGGTACACGATTGGATATGAGTACTACTTATCATCCACAGACTGACGGTCAGAGTGAGCGTACCATACAGACTTTAGAGGATATGCTACGTGCTTGTGTGATTGATTTCGGGAATAACTAGGAAGTTCACCTGCCTTTGGTGGAATTTTCCTATAAGAACAGTTATCACACTAGCATACAGGCAGCACCTTTCGAGGCTTTGTATGGGAGAAAGTGTCGATCACCGGTTTGCTGGGCTGAAATTGGTGATAGTCAACTAACGGGTCCCGAGCTAATACATGAAACCACTGAGAAGATTGTGCAGATACGGAATCGTATGGCTGCAGCGCGAGATAGACAGAAAAGTTATGCTGACAATAGACGGAAACCACTAGAGTTTCAAATTGGTGACAAAGTCTTATTGGAAGTCTCACCGTGGAAAGGCGTAGTTCAGTTTGGCAAGCGAGGAAAGCTGAATCCGAGGTATGTTGGACCATTTGAGATATTGGAAAGAATAGGTCCAGTGGCCTATCTCCTAGCCTTACCTGATTCGCTGAGTGGAGTCCACAATGTATTTCACGTTTCAAATCTGAAAAAGTGTTTATCTGACAAAACACTAATTGTACCACTAGAAGATGTGCAAGTGGATGAACAATTACGCTTTATCGAAGAACCAGTCGAGGTGATGGATCGTGAGGTGAAAACACTTAAGCAAAGCAAGATACCTATAGTCAAGTTAGTTGGAACTCGCGACGTGGACCAGAATTCACGTGGGAACGTGAAGACCAAATGAAGCTTAAGTACCCTCAACTGTTCGAGACGATGCCTGCATACGAATGTATTGATTTAAATTTCGGAACGAAATTTCTTTCAACATGGGGATGATGTGACAACTCATTCAAAACTCACTCGATTTTGATTTCTGTGTGCCAATGCAGTAGACCAGTGATGGAACACTCTCACCATGTGATGGAACACTCTCACCATGTAACACAATTTTCGGGACGAAAATTCTTTCAACATGGGGATAATGTGACATCCGGCGATTTTCCGTTACCAAACTCCGTTAGTTCTGTTAAGTTTTACATACACGTGTCGTAAGCACACACTAGTTGTCGTTTGACGTTGGTGACCTAAAAATAATTAATACTGTTAAATTAATAATAATCTAGTGGATTAAATGATTATTGTGTATATTTAGGTGTTTACGCGATTTAAAGACTATTTGGGAATTTTATCGCGTAACGCGAAAACGCGTATGTTATTTCGTATGTCTTGTGTTTTTATAAAATAAAATATCTAAGGGTTACCATTAATTTATATGTTTATATTGTTAAGTTAAAAACATATTACAAAGAGTTAAAAACTTAATTTTTTATAAAAAAAACACAAAATGCAAGTTTTAGAGGGGTATTCTTGTAAATTAGTAAAATAAAACACCCCAAACCCCACCCAAACACCCATTCGACCGTGACCTGCATATTCCAGCCCTTCCCTGCAAATTTCAGCCAAGAACACCCAATTCTTCACGGTTTTGTTCGATTTCAAGCCATAGAACGCGAATTGGACCTTCATTAACAAATACACATGTGAATTAAAGGTTAGTTTTGATGTTTTTTGTGGATTTTTCATTAGGGCCGAACCCTGCTGCGAAATTAGTGTTCATGGGGCTGAAATTTTGATGTTTTGATGTTGTTAACATGTTAGTTAGGTTGTATTTATGTTGTTTAAAGTTGATTATGCAAGAAAACTACACTTTGGTTGATTGATTATGAACCTTGAGGAATAGGAAACCTAATTCGAAAATTTTGGGGCTTTTGTGGAATTGATTGTTGTTTGATGTTGTTAGGATGTTAATTAGTTAGTATGAATGTTAGAAAACATGAATTATGCAAGAAATTGGTGAATTGAGAACTTTGTTCATAGGTTACTAAAAATAGTAACTTTTATGTATAAACTTGACAATTCAATGATGAATTGATGATATTAGGGTGTTAATGATGTTGTATGAATATTGGGATTATGATATGAATGCTAGATTGGTGCTATGAATGCTAGAAATCTTAGGTTGGATGTTGTTGTTCATATCTTGCCAAAAGTAGAAACTTTTTATATATGAATTGGTGAATTAGGTTGGTTTGATGTTGTTGATCATGCTGGGATGTTGTTATGAGCTTGAAATAGTATATTATTGATGAATTGTATGTACCTTGGGTGTTTAGTAGGTTTTGGGATGAACTTTCCCAAAAGGGAAACTTTATTGTTCATGAACATTGGATATTGAGAATTGGACTTATTCATGGCTTTAGGATCATATTAGAATGCTTGTTGTGGATGTTTAATGTGGTAGAACCTGTTAATTTGGTGGTATGGAATGTTTAGTTGGTTATTGGGTGATTTATGCACATTGATGATCATGTATGGTTTGGTATGTTGATTAGTAACTAGGACATCATGTTTGGGACTGGAAATGGATCATATTGATGTATGTTGTATGTATTGGACATATTGGATATGTTGTGGTTAGTATGGATGGTTAGTTGGTAGATTATCTGTTTTGACCTGTATATGCTAATTCATGGTTATAGGTCATATAAGTAGGTTATGCATGATCTGACCTTTTATATGATACACTAGTTGTATTATGAACACACTGAGTATGCTAGATGCTAAGAACTTACATGAATTGTATGATATATGCTCCTGTCTGTTTAAATGGTTTACAACACATAATGTCACCAATGGGTCAAACGGGTCAACTAGGTCAAACATGTCTATTCTTCTAAAACCTTGAGTCCTTGGTTATAGTGCACTTAGGGTTTCTCATATTCTCGGTTTACACAAACTCATGTAGTTACATGATCTAGGTAACCTCTGAGGGTTGACTGCCCATTTGTTCTTTCAAGTAAATTCTAGTACTCAATACGCGTATCAGGTAAGTTCATGCCCTACTGTTTTACTTAAACTCTTTTGGGGGAGATAGCATACTGGTAACTTTACAAACGCTTTTTATATTTAAGATGTGTATGATATTAATATAGTGCTGTTTACTATGATAAAGTCCTCACACTTTTGAATTGTTAATATTGAATAGCGGGGAAACTTGGGTAGTACTACTGGGTCTGACGAGCCCCACCTGTGTGACTCGAGGTCAACCGGGTGCAATTTGTCCTATGAATATTTGTCACGATATGGTAAAGTCATGACAGGAGGCAAACATAACACAGTCAGCTTCAATTGCGAAATCACTATGTATTAATATCTATTTATTAATGGACTAGCTATATATTACAATACACATGCTTATATATATCACTATTGTTAAACTGTTATGTTTATACGCAAACTCTTGAACTCACCAACCAATGTGTTGACTTTTAGTATGCTATTCTCAGGTCGTTAATCCGGATTGCCAGTAGGAGCACTGCACGAGTCAAGCATGCATCCTAGCACTTAAACAATGATACATTTGTTTATCTTTACATTTTGGGTTTTAAACAGTTGGTTGGCGCATGTTTTGCCATTTTATACATTTTTATATTTTGGATTTGTTGTATTACTATACGCTTCCGCATGATGTTTAAAAGTTTGAACTCTGGTTTGGTTTATGTTAAACGTAGCATATAGAGTCGTTCCGAGTATCTATTGACTGTGATCCTGGTTTGTTCACACGCCTCGCGGTAAAACTCCGCACGTGGATTTTGAGGGTGTGACAGTAGCGCTACTTAGGAAAATATTTCTTGCACCAACAGGATGAGTGTTGTGATGCTATATTATCTAATTTTATGAATTATTTTGTGATAGTATGAATTATCAGATTAGTAAAAAAGGTTTGGTTGTAATTTGATGCATCAAAAAAATATTTTGTCTGGATTTAAACCTATGATCTCACCAACTTTATGCTGACTATTTTTTAGTATGCTTTTTCAGGTAGCCATGACTAGTAATATTGAATTCTTTTTTTGATGTGTACAATGGTTGGGGAGAAATTGTAGGAAGGGTTTGTGTGAACCTAACTGTCAACATCTACGATTTCAGTGTAGCGGTGGACGCACATTTCCATCGTCTTTGAAGATGTTGTAGTTAAATAATATGTTGTAATAGGATTATATCAAATTTTAACTATTTATTGATATGATGTAAATCCTAACCTATATTAATGAAGTATGTTATCTGATGTTATGTGTTGATAATTGACTCTTGTAATCATTGCATTCTGATCAAACAAGTCACATCCAAAACGCTTCACGCTTCCGCCGGGATGTGACAAAAAGCTTCATGACTATTCATGAATGATGTAAATAGAGCCAGCTGCTCTTCAGCAATCTGAATGGTTTGTCTGTTGGGTTGAGAGTTTACAATAAAGGCTTGTTGTGTAGGTTAAGAGGCTTGACTTTGTGGGTAGGTTTGAGGTTGTGGTTGAGCTTGAGCTTGACTGTAAGGATTTTGATGAGAAGTTGGGAAATGAGGAAAGGATGGATCTTTGACATGGGTAAGCAGAAGTTGTTGATTGTTGGTGTTGACTCAACAGAGAGTAGATGACATAGTAATTTTGATTACTAGCCATCTTGGCATATAATACCGATGCTTCAGCTACCATCATGTTAATGCAGTTAGCAGCTCTCTACTTGTTATCCATATCATAAGATTTGATAATGGAGATCAGATCACTATAGGATAGGGTGAACAAATCCTTGGTTCTTTTAATCGTAGTGCAGTTGTTATTCCAATTGTAAGGCAATGAATTTTACAGCTTTTTATTCACTGAGATGTTCACCAGTGTGATTCATGCACTTTTCATCTTGGTAATCAACTTCACAAAACTTGACATTTGAGACTCTAATGTCTCACCAAGAATATGATTGAACATGTTAAACTCTTGGTTAATCATATCCTTCCAGCTCTCCCTCATGTCTTTGTTCCCCATAATTTGCTCTTCCATGGCATCTCATAAATCCTTTGCCTTCCTGTAATCCTTGAATTTCTAAGCAATATAAATACAACCAAAGGACATCGATACTAAAGCCTAAATCGTCGACCTTTTTACCAAGGCTTTAGGCTCACAACAACCGTACTTTCATTTTGGCAAGTTAGGTGTTCGTGACTTACACACTCCAACTTGAGTGGGAGTGTAAATTACCGTCTCTTTTCCTATCAGTTTTTTACTAATATATTAGTCATATTTTCTTATTTTGAGTCCTTATCCCTTTCCTTGCGTGGAGCTTCTTATTAGAAAAATTACGGTACCCTCTGGTTATTTAATATCATTGTATTTGCCTTTGTTAGTTAGCAAGATTATATTGATATCCATTTCTATAATTTGTTGTTAAGCAATACATTGTTAATCCATTGGTAAAACACAAATCTTTTCTAATGCTGACAAGTTTGTCAATGATCCATTCTATCTATAAATATTCAAATACACTAGGGATAGGTTATAGTAAAAAAAGTATTTAATCCAAAATACCTAAAAAGGATTATGGGGTTCACATGTGTCCTATTGTTTTAAAGATGAGAAAATGTTAGTTATTGTTATAATGCGTCAGCTCATTGTGTATTATGCATTTATTGTGTCAAATATTAGCTCATTGTATTGTATATTTTTCATCATTTGCTATATGTATTTATCATTTTGTATATATTTGTTATTGTATCTATATATTATATCAACTTGTTATCAATCATTGTCTTTTGTAATTAAAAATACATAATGATATACTTTCAGCAATATATTTTTCAAAACATATAGTGTTGAAGATAACACGATGTGTTATTTTGATCATTATTTTTTGTAGGTTTATAAATTTGTTGTTATCTATTATTGTGTTTTACAATTAGCTTTACACAATGATGTTATTTTACTATTGTATTTTTCAGACTCACGATGTTTAAGATAACATAATGACGATAAAAAACACAATGAGACATTGTGTTATTTGTTGTTTTAATATATTCGATTAATTAGTTCTTAACTTATTATTATGCTTTACATATTAAAGACACATAACAATGTTATTTCACTATTATATATACACATATATAGAAAAACACAACTACTATAAAAAATACACAACGAACTGTACTAAATACAAAATGACGAGATTTGAGTTTAAAAAAATTATTATCTTTTTACGTAACAATAATCTATTTATTTTAAAGATAAAGAACACTCTTTTTATGGTGTAATTTTTATTTAAAATAATATCCTACATAAAAGTTACAAATGTTTAATAAAAATGGGGTAACTTGCAAAATGTCAACAAAGTGGTTATTACTAAAATATTAATCTAACAATTTTTTTTCTACAATATGATCTCAACCATTAATTAAGTAGATCAATAGTTGAGATTATTTATTATACTTTTTAGTTTTAAGGGCCTTTTTATTAGAACATTTTTCATACACTAGTTCTATTCGAGTTCATATGTTTGATATGAATTATGAGTTTGTATCTTGTATGGGTTATCAGGAATACAATCCATTTAACACATCTGGTTGGTTAGAAGCTAGAACCAAGCATACAATTCAGTAAATAACTCATTTATTTATTTGTTTTACGGTTGGAAATCAACCTTGACCCACTCTACATTGGTTGTTCAATGCACATAGTACAGTATTATATCATCATGATATATAGATTGCTTACATAAGCAAAGTGCATCATAGCTTACGTTATCTCCATCTTCCTTATTGAATTACCTCAGTTTTCAATTATGCATCAATCTCAAGGCTCCTGATCCGTTGGACCTGGAGAGTGTGTGGACCAATGAGTACATAACACCTTATAAATAAACCATTTGTCAAGGTGTGTAACAACTCAAACAAATATGGCTGGTTCATCCAATGCACTTGATGTTTCTACACAAACAGTAGACTTGAAATATATGCAGGCATCAAATGTTAATGTCTCTAACTTTGTGTCAGTGAAGCTTTCCAACCAAAGCAACTATCATATATGGAAGGCTCAGATGCTTTGTCTTATAGAGAGTCAGATGTTGCAAGGCATCATTAACCCCGAGTTTCGTTTGCCCGGAAATAAGAGTGTCGACAATAGTAAACAATATGACAGCCTTGTCAAAGGTTGGATTTTCGGTTCTATGAATGAAAAAGTACTCAAAAAGTTTGTGAAATTTGCATCGGCACGAGAAGTTTGGAAGGAGCTAGAGTCTTTTTATGATCCACCAACAAGCTCTACAATAGGTTCGTCTCGATTATCACCACCTATTTAATTTCTCATAGTAGAAATGAGGCATCTGTGACTACGTACCCATTATTACATAGGTCCGTTCATGCTTCTAACAATCCTTAAGACCATCCAAAATACATTCTCTTTGCTCGATTCACTCACATAAGCCGACATCCTCTCTCCTCCATATCATGGCCTCTCTCCTAGAAAAACACCCAAATACACTATTAATCGTAGAAGCTTGTCGTTACGGATACTTCAAAAAAATATCATAGTAGTTATTTCATTCATGTAATTTTTGTAGCGGTAGAGAACTTTCTTTTTTACACTAACAGTTGTTAAAGAAAAAAATTTTGGAACAAATATCACTAAGTTTACCTAATATTGTATGCATAGTTACATGTGCCGTACATCTATATGCCAAATTAAACATATTTATATATAAAATATTTTAGATGATGTCCTATGTACACATGGTCAGGCATTAAAATTTCCGCTCCTATGTGTAGAAAGTTAAATATGATTAATACACATACTCGAACTTCATACATGACTGATATAATCAAGCAATCTTTCACAAATACAAGAACTTCCCCTACAATAATATTATGGAAAAAAAGTTTCATCCAAATCACTACATTTCTAGCAAAGGAATTGTTGGTCATGGGTTTTCTTGTAATGAACCTGATTTATTTGTACGATAACCAACAAAATAATAGTCTTTTCATTTGAATCAACAAGAATAGTAATTTGCATATATGGCAATAAATTGCTTCAAAGTGTTGTTTATAAATACTATGTTAATTCATGTCAGAAGGTAGCCCATTTTGCTTGAATTTGAATTGTAGTCTTGTGGTAACTCTTCAGAATATTGGAATGAAATGCAGATGTAGATTCCCCAGGATTTATATTCAGAACAGAATTTGTAAGAGTTCCAGAAATCGCAGACCCAGACAGAAACACTTGGAAGAGAAAGTTGTACGAAGCTACTGTTGAAGGGTGTTGGTGGAAGGCAAAATCCTTACTGAAAAACCATAAAGAGGCAGTCACAGAGGAAATCAGCGAAAACGGAAGCACAATGCTTCACTTAGCGGTTGAAATGGGCCAGAACTATTTCATTGAAAAACTGCTCAAGTTTGTAAATGATGAAACACTGATCACAGAAATGGTCAAAAAGACTGACAATAATAGACGAACAGCACTTCATATAGCTGCAATGGTTGGTAACAAATATGCAGCCCAACTCTTGGTTGAGAAGAGCAAAAAACTATTAGAAATCCTAGACTATAAAGCAAAGTCACCATTGGAGAGTGCTTATAGCAATAAGAAGCTCAACACATATGCGTATTTGTTGCAATTCGCACCACAGTCTTCTTACCCAGGCCGTTATCCAGCCACCTATTACCGAAATGCAATCTACCTTATCGTTAGTGCTATTTTGAAGAAACAATATGGTGAGTAGTTGGTAAATATATCTTATGATCAAACATTGAAATAATTTTAGTTTCCTCATATATATTCATGCAGATTTAGCATCAACATTGCTTGAGACATATCCTGAACTTGCTATGAGAAATGATCAGATATTGATGGTAGTAGCCAAAACATTCCCATCTGATCTTGGCTTCACAGGGTCGTTTATCTATCCATGTATTTCTCTAACTATAATTTTCCAAGAATGATCAGATACATTTAAACACAACATTTATTCCACCATTTTACTGATACTACTTTGTCTATCTTGCAGCTTTGAACAATGTCTGTCAGAAAATAGTGGTGAGAGGTTCTTCGCTATTTCATTATAATGTTTTGCATAAATTTGTTGACGACATCTTATGGGTTGTTCAAAGCTGTAAAAGCACGTGTTGCATGACATTACTTGGTGAGCTATTAGCTATATATATGCATAAATATTATTGAAGCGATCTGTAACATGATCTAATTAATATTGTCGTTTCTTGTGCAGCCCCATTAGCCACATTCTATCCAATATATGAGTTGATTTGTCTCCTCATTTTAGTGATTCGTCTTCCATTCTCTGTGTTGTATTTTCTTCTGTGGAAGGTTTTAAAAATTATAGGTAAGTTACACATTAATCTGCTCATCACTGATAGAAACTTGAGATAATTACCACCAACTGTTAAATAATATTGTTGTACCTTAATTTTGTAAATATAGTGTGCCCAATCAAAAATATAGAGAAGAAAAGAAATGATTACAATGAAGCAAAGAAGATTTTGAGCTTGATATGTGATCAGATTGGCACATCAAAATCTTGTTACAGTGGACCGATTCTTGAGGCTGTACGCCAAGATACTTATGAGGTTGTTGATGAGATTCTATTTAGGTCACCTGAAACAATCAACTGTGAAGATGAAGAAGGACATAATGTTATTCAGTTGGCAATAATAAACCGTTCAATAAAAGTATACAACCTTATCTATCACATAATTGAACGTATGGAGTCTTATAGAACAATGAAGGATTCTTCTAGGAATAATCTGCTGCACTTAGCTGGAAGATTGGCACCTGCGTCTGTACTTTGTCGCACTACCGGTGCAGCACTGCAACTACAACGAGAGCTCCAATGGCATCAGGTCTGTCACATATAAGTTTTCAATTATCATGTTTAATTTTCTCCCCATCAAATGTACAACTCCATTTAATTCTGCAGGAATTGGAGAAGTTCATGTTACCTTTAGAACTTCTAGATGAGAATATCTCTATGGAGACACCAGAAATGTTGTTTGAAAGAGAACACACTGATTTGATGAAGCAAGGAGAAAACTGGACGAAAACAACGGCCGAATCATGCAGCATCACTGCTGCATTGATTGTCACAGTCGTATTTGCAGCAGCAATCACTGTACCTGGTGGAAGCAATCAAGAATCCGGCATCCCTGTGCTCAAAAAAGAAATTGCCTTCACCATCTTTGCAGTATTCAATGCATTCTCACTATTTACAGCAGCTACTGCACTGTTACTGTTCTTATCAATCCTAACTACTCGCTATTCCGAAAGGGATTTTCTGGTCAGTTTACCAAGAAAGTTGATTTTTGGTCTTATCACATTATTCCTCTCTACAACTGCCATGATTGTAGCCTTTGGTGCAATCTTGTTTCTTGTCTTCTGTGATCAAAGACCATGGATGCTGGCACCACTTGTGGGATTTGCTTGCTTGCCGATTTTGGTTATTGTTACTATAAAACTCCCCCTACTTGCAGACTTGTTCAAATCAACTTATTTCCCCATATTTGGTAAGCAAAGTTACATCGACTGTTGTAAAACTAATCGGAAAAACACAATCTTCATCCGGTAGGGGGGGCATTTGGTTGTGCGTTGCAGTTACCTGCTGTGTAACAATTTAGAATCCAATGATTCAGCAAGTAGCAAGCAATTCAAGCATCAGAATCAGACCACTCTTTCTATTTAATATTGACTACTTTGTACGCTTAATTGGCTTCAAAACATTCAAACTTAGTGTTAATTGCTTATACTCTAGATCCTTATGATTCTGAGTATTATTTGTTGTTGTTATAATGCGTGTCAAAATTTTAGAAGTGGAAGATTTTAAGCTCACTCTCATTCTCATTACTTGAAAGGAAAGAATGAAGGACATTAAATTTTTATAGCAGAAGACTCAACTAATAAATGTCTAAGAATAATAAACTTGAAAGTAAAGAATGAAGTATGTCACTCTTAATAGTGTGTTGATGGATGCTATGAGACACCTTTATTTATGTCACAAATACTTCACTCAAGCAATCCATCCCTGCCGTGTACAGCTCAAATAGTGCATCACTACATGAAACGGTAACTTCCAGTATGGTGGTAAATAAACAAACAAACAAACCCAGTATATCCCACTCAATGAGCAGGGTCTGGGGAGGGTAGGTGTAGACGAGTCTTTCCTCTATCGTGTTAGGTAGAGAGACTGCTTCCAAAAAGACCCCTGACTCGATAGCAAAAGCAATAATGATATCCCACTCAATGATATGGTGGTAAATACTTTTTTCTTAATTGATGGATAGTTGTTCTCATATCCTATCTTGTAGTTTGATTGGGTTGATTGGTATGTCATTCAGTTGAAATACCCGGCTTACAATCTCAGCAGTCACTACTACATTTTTCCCTTTAATTGTTGTGTCAATGCACGGATTGTCCGTTTCATATCTCTCATTAAAAGACGTGTTCAAAGAAACACTTGATTATTTCCTATACACAATTGGTCTACTAGATATAGCCATGAGATATCCCTCATCCCTCTCAATGCTTCTATCGAAGATCTAAACACTCTCTCGTAGTCGGGGACATCTTTGGTATAAGCAGCCACATTACGATTAGGAACCAATTTAAATCTCAACATCTACACAACAAACGCAAATTGTTAGAAAATCTATGAAAATTCTAATAATAAAATTGAACTTTGAAAATGTTTTCACATTTTTCATTAATTTTCGCATACACTAACGTTTTAGCAATTACATAAACTTTGGCAAAAACTATATTTTTTAAGAAAGTTTTCTCTAAAACTAGAAGTCTTCACCTTATATTAAGTTTTTCCTTTTTTCTAATAGTAAAAAATTCTTCTAAGTTTTCGCTTATAAATGAACTTTTCTCTTACCGAAAAGTTTTTGTTTTTTAGGAGATTAAAATTTTTGCTATTTCTAACCAACATTATCCAGGGCGGCAGGGCCCGCCCAACTCAAGCCCAAATGAAACAAACTGATTGGTGCCTCCAAAAAAGGCCCTTTTTTATAATTTATAGATACATATGCATGCATATATTTTGGTTTGTCTTAGATATTACATGAGCTTTTTTTTTTTGAACATGGGTCATGAGATTTCAAGTCAAAAAATACATTAAGGTTAGTTTGTGTTTGACTTTTATAATTTTTATTTTTGTCATCTTGTTTTAATCTTTGTTTTTATGGTTTAACTTATTGATTTAAGAATTAGATTGCAATATTGATGTTGTCTTCCTTTAAGCTTTCTATAGTTTTCGCAATATTGATTTAGAACAATATTAATTATTCAACAGTTTAATAAAATCTTTTAAATGACAGAGTGCTAAATAAATTATCTAGCAGAAGTTTGAGAACTTCTTGAGCATCATCTCATTTATTTTTTAGCATACTCTTCAAATTTAAATTCTTTATTTACTAGTATATTATTTTATACTTGTTTGATTATTCCAAATTGATTACCCAGATTTATTTTAGACTTACCTTAGTGTGATAAAGTTTATAAATAGTAATATAAATGTTAAACCAAAATCAAAAGTGTGAATGTGATGTATCTAAAAAGGGAAAAAAAATTACACAAGAAGAGCCCTAAAATTTTAGTTTGCTTGGGGCCTCCAATTCGGTTGAACCGGCCCTGCGGCATTATCAAAAATTCGTATACTCATATTGATCATTTCTTACTATGAATCTTTGACTATTTATATCCTAAACTTTCTAAACCGATTCAAATTCTAAACCCGTAACTTAATCTAACCATCAAAATCATGATCAAGTGATGTATAGTTTAAAGTTACTACCTTTTATGATTCCAAGTCCTCTACGATTGACATCAACACACAATAACAATTTTAAAAATTGTAAGTTAGATTTTTTAGAGGTTTTGATTTTGTGCAAACTTGTGAAATGAAATGTTTTTGTTTTTACTTATTTATAAATAGAAGTTTTCATTTTTCAAATTGTTATATTTTACCCCTATCAATATCAAGCTTTTGCTTTTGAAGCAACAACCAACAAGCTCCTTTTTTTAATCAGAACATGTTTTCGTTTTTAAGAGTCAAATGATAAAGTTTTCCCATAGGAACAAAGCAAAAACTATATGTGAAGTGAAATAATTTTATCTCTTTAATTTTTCAACTTTTTCAGAATTTGATCTTTAAGCGTGGTTCTTGACTCTAGCAGTAAGTTTTATGTCTGAAAAAGTAAAAAAAATAATAAATTTTTTTATGTTTAAAATATTTTAAGAATGAAAAATGCAACTAATGTAAGTTTAATTTTGGTGAGTTATGTATCATGTGATCATATTTTTTTAAACTGATTATACACATTGTCCAGCTGTATTTAGAATGAGACTAGTATCTTTTGTTCAATCCTAAACCTACACCTTTTTTTTTTTTTTTGAAATGCAAAGAAATTTCAATAAAACACTCTATCCAGGGGATAGAGAACAAAGATACAGGTACACCCCAAAGAAAATTAAAACATACAAAATAGATCCCCACATCATCCGACTTGAGCCTATATACTAAAACAACACCAATCGTTCCAGTCAAGATTCCTAAAAGATGATCTACCCTTAACCCATAGGAAGTTGATATACTTAATATTGATTAGCAGTCTGTTAAGAGAAGGCACCCGATCGTTGAAGATCACCTCATTCCTACTCAACCAAATGCACCACATTGCAGCAAGAACGATAGCATGGAAAGCCCTTCTATTCCTCTCAGCCACCATCGAGGAACAATGTAAGTTAAGCAAGTCCGAAATCGAGAAGGCAAATATTGGGGGCGTATTGCACCAAGATGAAACGAATGACCACACCATGTCCGCAAATTGGCACGAAATAAAGAGATGCTCAGCAGATTCCTCATCTTCCTGACATAAAGGGCAAAGGATAGATTGAATCGGGACATTACGGACAACCAATGCTTTACGAGTAGGTAGCCTATCCAGACTAGCTCTCCAAGCGTGAATATTGACTTTTAATGGAACCCATTTACACCATTCCATTGCAGGATCTTTAGTTACTCTAGCATTGTACAACAGCCTTCTTATAGAACTCACAGAGAAGACCCCATTTGAGTCACCCTTCCAACACCAACGGTTAACATCCCAACTAATAAGATCGAGAATGTTGGTGTTGTATTTCAGCAGGTGGCTCTCGACCTTTACGATGTTAGTCCATGTCCCCGCAAGATGGGATTTCCACGACATAAGGCTCGGTTTTTTAGGATTGTGATGCAAGGCCATTATCACCTCCCTCCATAGGCCATTCGAATTGGTCAGGAACCTCCATCTCCATTTAGTAAGAAGCCCTAAGTTTAGATCTTTTAATGACCCAATACCAAGACCCCCATCTTTTTCTGCTTGCATACTTTGTCCCAGGATACCCAATTGATTCGCTTTTGATTTTCGCTGCTACCCCATAGGAAGTTTCTCCTAATCTTATCCAAATCATTGATGATTGTTTCCGGGGCTTTGAATAGTGAAAAGTAGTAGACAGACAGGCTATCAAGAACCGATTGTACTAGTATTAACCTTCCACCAAAAGATAAATGCCTGGCCTTCCTTAAAGAAAGGCGCGATCGAAATGTGTCTATTACCGGTTCCCAATTTTTTCGCCTATTCATGTTCGCCCCCACCGTCAATCCAAGGTATTTAAGGGTAAAGAACCCCTGCTGAAGCCCACTGTATCCGCCATATCTTGTGCCTCCTCATGCAATACATTGATCCCCACCAAACTGCACTTCTTATTGTTTATCTCCAGCCCCGACACAAGATAAAAAATCCTCATTAGTCTCTTGAGATTCTGAATGTTATCTTTGGACCATTCTCCAAGAACAATAGCATCGTCCGCAAAAAGAAAGTGTGATAGATTCGGGCCCCCACTTGGAATTTTACTCCTCTAAACACCCCCATTTTAATGGCACGATTAAACAACCAATTTAGAGATTCCATGGCGATCAAAAATATGAAGGGTGAAAGAGGATCGCCCTGTCGAACACCACGTGTATATCTGAATTCATTGGTCGGGGATCCGTTTATAAGGATAAAAGCTTTAGCCGATCTTAAAACACCCCTGGTCTATAGCCTCCATTTTGCCGGAAAGTTAAGTTGCCCAAGAATCGAGTCCACAAAATCCCAAGAAATTGAATCAAAAGCTTTATTGAAATCAATTTTGAATATCATAGCCTGCTTATTCGTCTTTTTCAGCCAAGAGAAAGTTTCATTAATCATTAAAGGCCCGTCAAGGATAGACCTATTAGCCATGAAACCCGATTGAGTGACGGATATAACCGAATCCAAGACTCTTTTGATTCGGTTGGCGAGCACCTTAGAAATCACTTTGGATATACATCCAATAAGAGAAATCGGACGGAACTCATCCAAACCATTAGGGTCCTTAACTTTTGGTATTAACACAATAAAAGAAGAACAACAGGAATCACTAATAGAACCCGACAGAAAAAACTCGTTGAAAATGTTTACAAAGTCCTGATGGAGAAGATCCCAGAAATGTAGTCTTTCATCACTGCTTATGAAAATTAAGACTTAGTATTCCCTAAAATACATCTAACTGAATATAACTAGCATGAGTAATACATTTGAACACTATGATTTAATTATTTTTATGGCTTACAAGCTGCTTAGACTTAAATTTCCTGGCAAAATGTTTAGGTCTTACTTTCTATGTATTCGGTGTTACATGCATCATCTTTTGAATTTATCTCCCGCGTAAGATACACTCAAAATAGAAAATATTTATATATATTACGTATGCAATTGACATATAAAATATTTGCATATTTTAGGATCTGTGCAATATTAGAATATTTAGTAGCCCCATATGGCCACATTTGCATAATTATGCTCTTATTTTCTTTTTGATATTTTTTAATGTTTATAATCTTTTTAATATTTATATACATCTCTATATATGAACTAGGAAATGAACCCGCGAGTTGCCACGGGGTTCTTTTTTGAATGTCTAACATACGCAAGTGTTAAGTAATCTTATAAATTGACACAATAAAATTATTAGTATTAAAGTTACATTTAGTTTCAATTTTTTATTTACCAATCTGCAGATTGGTATACTATTAAAAGAAATAAGCATAGCATGGTAAAAAGAACATACTACAAATACCTTTCATCTTTCAGCATATGATGGTGGTAAATTGAAATTCATGTGATCATTTGTAGAATTAATAGATTTGCTATCATTTGAAGGTGCAAATTTGAAGATGAAAAGGTGTAAAGCATTTGGTGGAGGTTTTGGCATAGGTACACTGGACGAATACTTTGAAGACTGTGATCAAGGTCAACCTTCAATATTTTACTTTAAAAAACATGAATCAAAATGAAGCAAAAATTGTACATAATTAAGACCAATGAGTGGAAGTTCAGTAATAAGATTAAAATTAAAAACTGACCTTTGTGAGTTAGATCACGCATTTGACAACCAAATCTGAAACTTCATATATCTTGATGATTAGCTTCTTTATCCGAGTATGATCATATTTCCGATCATCAAAACAACTCAAGTAGCTGAAAACTGCACATGTTTTTGCAACATGTCAAGCTCTTCAACTAATATCTAAAACTGAAATCAACGGACAGAATAAATAAAGGAAAGCAACCTGGAGAAGAGCCAACAACTAAAGTGAAATGCATAATAGATCATATGGGTCCCAACTATGTAATTCTATATTTACAGGCATGGTATTGTGTTAAGATACCAAACCTCCCAATTTGACTTTCACCCTAATAAAACTATAAATAAGATGGCATGGATTTGAAATGTATCATAATGATACATCATCACTTACACCAAAACTAATGACATTGTTTTAACTTTTTCAGTGTTCTGAATTTTAAAAGCTTGAGGCAGCAATGTTGAGCTTGCATAGTCAAGAATACAAAAAATTTAATTTACATGAAACCTTACATATTTATAGCATGGGTTAGTTGGTCAAATTCATCTCTATTTACCTTTGAAGTGGCTGTGAACTATATTAACTTATGATCAATTCCCAAGTGTATTTGTATTAAGCAAATAATAAACGATCTAGAGTTCATGGCAATTTAGTCTGTAAAAAGGGTTGCTTAATATGTAAAAGAAAAAGTTGGAGAAATACATCCATGTACCATCCAGAATGAAATACCGTCGATCGGTCCTGCATTACTTCGATCCAGAAGTAGATTTTGCTTTTTTCTGCAGTCTGTCTGCATCTTACACAACAAAGACCAAATCAATTCGCCTGAACCATAGAGTTAGAATCATTTACCCCGATCTTTTATATCATGTGTTGCATCAGCAAAGGAATTTACCATCACTAATGTATAATCCTCTCAGCTTTCATTGACAAATGTCACTGGTGCAACCTATGAGAGCCAAAATCAAATGAGCATTAATAATAATTTCATGAGAAATGCAACCTTTTATTGTATAATCTACTACCTAAGGTGAGCCATAGTCCTCTGATATTTGTGTGACTTCAACATTTGAGTAAGGCAATATTGGATCAAGCTCTACTTGGTTGTGTAAGGAACTATGGATGGAGATTCTTTCATCTTCTTCATCAGCAGAAGCCTAACATCAAACAGAATGAAAGCCATTATTATGTTAAATTATTGGTTTCTATTTAAACAACGACAAGACTTATAGTGTGAATATTCATATAGACAAATCTGTCATGTTAATCAACATTCATATTTCATAGTATTCTATGCTATTGAATATTGATTAAATTAACACACATATATATACTCCTCTAAACATAAAAACAAACCCATAAACACGCAATTGAAGACCCTGTAAATCAGAATCCTAGAATATCAGTACGGTGTATTCATTCCCTTGTTAGTTTCTTTCCAGAATCTGCATCAATAAACAAATTCGATCTGCATCAATAAAATTTAAGGTTAACAGCAAAACAATCAAAGTAACCTCAAACACATGAATCAAGGCATTGGGGTGTCTCCTCATTAGTTTCATGGTCGATATCCCTCCCATGTTTGATCGATCTATCAAGTAATTAAGATAAACCTTCATTAGAATAGAACTAATCAGCCAAATAAAAACGAAAATACAAGACAGAATGATAATCAGATAAGCAGCTAGCATTAGAATTTACAAGGAGAATGATAATCAGAAACCCATCGAACTGGAACTTATCTCTATTTCCATTGAATCCGAAATGATGAAACCCCCAAATACTTTTCAGGTTTGAACCGACCTCTTCAGGCACCAAACGTGAGGGAAAGCGCCGGTGAAGAGGAGTGGCGGAAGGAGGGCGTCGGTGAAGAGGAGCGCGGAGGGAGGGCACCGGTTTGGATCGTCTTCATCATCGATTCATCGATTCATCGTCTTCATCATCGATTCATCGTCTTCATCATCGATTCATCGTCTTCATCATCGATTCATCGTCTTCATCATCTATTCATCGTTGCTTTCGGTGATGGTGGTGTCTGGTGGGGTGTGGCGGTGGAGAGGGAGGGAAGGGAGAGGGTGGTGGTGGCGGAGAGGAGGAGGAGGGAGCGGCGGGGGAGGTGGAGTTTGGGGAAGGGGGTCGGTGTTTGAGGTGGAGGGAAGGTATAAGGTTTAGCTACTGTAGTACTGTAGCTAAACCTTATATCTTTAATATATATAATATCTCCTTGCTCAATGAATGAATGGTTTGAATATGATAAAACAATCTCTCAGTTTATTTTATTTTATTTTATTTTATTTTATTTATTTATTTATATTATTTTTACATGTATTGACTACAAAGTCCTAACATGTTCTTCACTAAAGTCAAAACCATTTATTTTAAATGAATCACTATAATTCATCATTTCTAAAAGCAAAGCCACAAGCATATCACACATAGATCCAAATATGTTTTAATCTGAAAGTAATCAAGCGATAACACAGTCTGAAGAATATACTATCTTTTTCCATTTTCACAGAAGCTCAATTTTTTTATATTTTATCATACTAAATTTTTTTTGTTTTTTTTATTGAACTCCACCTAAGATCAACATCTTTTTTAAATTCTGTTCTTTTGAATTTTTGTCCTGCTGAAATTATAATTTTAAAATCATAAATTTAAACAAAACAGAGAAAAAGCAAAACTTCTATGATAAAAGTTAATCATTCTTAAAGATTTAATAAAAATTTAAAACAGGAATGATCAAATACTTTCATAAAAAGGTCAACAAATTTATCATCATTAACAATGCCTAGAGCCGCTTCATTATGACATAAAATTAGAGTGGCATAGAAATTCAAATCATGTTCGAGAAGTTACTCGATCCAGACAACTTGTGAATAGTAACTCAAGGCGGCTACATATTCTGCCTCGATTGTTGAAGTTGACATCGTATTCTGCTTCTTGCATTGACAAGAGTTTAATATGTTAAATTGACATCCTTATTTTTTTTCTAGATTATAATCACCATAGGTCCATAGTCATTGTTGGTATAAGAAAAAAAATCTGAATTTAGAATTTCTAGGAAACCAAATACTTAGAAATCCATCCAGACTTTGGAGCTCATCATAGGAAGACCGAGTGACAATTTGTGATTCATTAATGTTCGACTGACAATGTGCACACTAACATACCAAGAACATGATGTTCAGATAACTTGGAGTTGGTATATCACAGAGTAAATCATTGACCGACATCTCCTGTTAAATTTGAAGTGAGTCGACATCATGGTAGGAGCTAACATGGACTATGTGAATTTAATCTTTTTGAATATATTAGCAACATAAGTTTCTTGATGAATAAGAATGGCATTTTTGCTTAGTTTCACTTGAAACACACAAAAGGAACGCCATTTCTTTAATTAACTCATTTCGAACTTTTTCTTCATCTCCGCCTCAAACTCTATGCACATATCATCATTCAACGATTCAAAGATAATATCTTTCATAAAGATTTGGACAAGAATCTAACCATTGCCCTTCCTATGCACAAACAATGTTTGATCGACTACACCTGTTGTGTAACCGTTTACCAATAGATGCACTGTTAAAGTTTTAGACCAAGCATGTAGTGCCTGATTGCAAACCAAAAGGTGCTTTATGTAACTTGTATAGGTAATCAGGATCTGCAAAAGCAAGAGGTTGACAAACATAAATATCCACTTTATCTTTTCTAAAAAAAAGGTAGCTTTGACATCTATTTGATATACTTTAAAAGTTTACGTGTGAAGCATATGCTATAAAATATTATAACTATTAGTCTAGCCACAAGTGCATAGAATTTATCATAATTAAGACATTCAACCTTGTAAAAACCCTACATGATGAGTCACACTTTGTTTCAAAACAATAACACGCTTCTTATTTGTTTTGTTCTTAAATATCCAACATGTTTCGATCAATATATTTCCTTTTAGCAATTCGACATGTTTCATATTTGAACTTTTGTAGATGGCATTTAACTCTTTTTGCATTGCTCTACCTATCTATTTCGCTTTAAAGCCATTATAAGACTCTTAGGATTGATTTATGGTTACGACAGATGAAAACATACAAGTATTGATTACTCATGCTTGACTTCTCATGCACACAACATTAGTGATAGGACCAATAGTTGAGGGGAAAATTATTTTAAAATCTTTAGGGATTAAACCTAGAGGCTTGGGAAATCAAATGAAGATAATAAAGATAATGAAGATCAAGTCGCGCAAGAACTTACTTCTCGTGCGAGACCTTTTGGGTTTAGAATGAATAGTTTGATTTTGAGGTAATTAAGTAGATTTTCCTGATTTTGTTCACACTTGTAGAACTTTGAATCAGAGATCAATATTGTAAGGTTCTATAAGAAGGCTGATGCAACCAAAGCAATCTAAGGCTTCCTGCATGCATGCACTTAGTACAAGGTAGAAGTTGCTACAGAAGTTTTACACTCTATACAGAAAATATTCTAGTGTAAAATCTTCCGAAGCCAAAGACCAAATCTTTAGAAGACAAAATATGAAGTCTTCCGAAGCTTCAAGGACAAAGTCTTCTGAAGCCAAATGCTTCAAGGACAAAGTCTTCTGAAGCCAAATGAAGTGAAGATTGATTTCTTCCAAAGACAGAGGAAACTATGCTTTACTCTGATGTACTTTTGCATAAAGCTAACACACTTTCCCCTACAACTCTGAAGACTCACCAACTTATAAGAGTTGGTAAAAAGGTCCATGCTTTTGCAAGTGTACATTGAGGTATTGTGTCTGTAACTTTCTACTTTATGTACTTTTATCCTTTTTGTAATATATTAGGATGTGAGCTATGACATGTCATAGTCAATAGTCAAAAACAATATGTCTTTTGACTCTATATTGATTTTGTTGTCTTTTAATGTTTCAACTGGCATTCCAGGTATAGCCAGTTGTAGAGTGTAGTATAAAGTATCTCATGGTCTTGTATCTTATTTATGCATTGTAACACTTGTAAAATAACTTGAGATTAATATACAACATTCTTGAAAACCATATATATTGTTCTTGAGTTCTGTCTCCTTGTTTACTTGTATTCTTTGCATCTTATTCTTAAATCCGATTCCCTATTTGAACTGTTAAGTAACAGTGAGACAAAACTCAAGAACAATATATGTGATTTTTAAGAATGTTGTATATTAATCTCAAGTTCTCTTATAAGAATTACAATGCATAAGTTGTTTTTAAAATACAAAACCCTGAGATACTTTATACTACATCCTATAATCGACTATACTTGGAAAGCCAGTGGGAACATTGAAAGACCACAAAATCAATGTAGAGTCAAAAGGCAGATTGCCTTTTGACTAGTGACTATGACATACCATAGCTCACATCCTAATATATTAAAAAAAGGATAAAAGTGCATAAAGTAGAAATTTACGGACTGAAGAACTCAATGTACAGTTGCAAAAGCATAGACCTTTTCACAACACATGCAAGTTGGTGAGTCTTCAGAGTTGCAGCAGAAACTAAGTTAGCTTTATGCAAAAGTACATCCAAGAAAAGCATGTTATCCTCTGTCTTTGGAAGAAATCAGTCTTCACTTAATTTGGCGTCAAAAGACTTTGTCTTTGAAGCTTCACAAGAATTCATCTTTTGGCTTTGGATGATTTGGTCTTTGGCTTCGGAAGATTTTACACTTAGAGTATTTATGAGTATAGTGTAAAGCTTCCAGAGTAACTTTGGATTTGAAAAATTTTATACTTAGAGTAATTCTTGTTCTAAGTATAAAACTTCCAGAGCAACTTCTACTTGGTACTGAGTACATGCATGCAGGAAGCCTTTGGTTGTTTTGGTTGCAACAGCCTTTATGATAAACCTTACAAACTCCCCTTAGGCTAATGCTACCAAAACAGAGAAGGTTGTTCATCACTTGACAATCCTCATTAGGAACAAGACCATTCCTTTCTTTATCATTTGGTCAGGATCCTTCAGACTCTCATAGTATCTTCTCATGTCATGGAGATCATGCAGAGGTAGATCAAGCATGTCTTGCCAGAAGTAGACATCTTGCCTACCTTGATCTCTGATGACATACCATCTGTATGGATTAGTAGCAAAGGTCCAAGAAAAGATAGGTCTTCTAGCTGCAAGAGGCTGTGCTTGAATAGGAGTTGGTTGAGAAGCCTATTGTTGCACTTCCTCAGGATGCTCTGACTCATCCTGAGGTCTGGAAGTGGATGCCTTTATCTTCTTGTATACTCTCTTCAAGGCCATCCTTTTCTTCCTATTTGGAGTGCTTAACTAAGAGGGCTAGTCTTGAGTACCAGGTTGTTTTGTTATGCCTCTCTCAATTAGGTCATCTTCTTTCACAAGTTCAGAAGGAGAAGGAGTAGAACCCTACTGTGGAATAGAAAATGAGGTCGGCTGAGATGCAGCTGAAGGTCCAGGTTGTGTTGTTTGTATTAGTTCAACCTTAACCTCTAAATCAGGGGGAGCTTGACTTGGTGGAGAATACAAGTCCACGAGCTCTCCCTTTTTAATCTTCTTCTTGATCACCCTAATATGCTCATCCATAGTGGATAGAGACATTGGACCAAGCCTCATTCAGGAGAATCCGTACAGCTTCAAGAAGCTCATCAACCTTTGTCTGTCAGCAGACTTCTTTTTGCTCTTTTGAATGATGGCTTTTGACTTTGCAGCTTCTTCCCTCATCTTTCTCTTAGCAATCTTTTGTTTATTTATAAACTATTGTTCCAGCTGCTTAAGATACTTAAACTCAATGTATTCATATGATATGGGAAGAAGTTCACATCCCTAATAAAGGCATGTGGCAGTCAGGTAGTTGATCATGTTTTGTTTGTCAGACTCCTTGTCTACCTGAGTTTGTTCAGTTATCACAGCCTCTCTCTGAGGACTTTCATGAACTAGGGAGAGAGCAGGAGTATGTTTGTATAGCCACTTTTGCCTTCTTTCTTCTTTAACCTTGAGAAGCAATTTTGCATCCTCTGCCTCCTTCTTCTCCTTTCTTAGCTCTATGTCTGCCAGTTCATTTAATTCTTCTAAGAGAAGAAAGATGATTTCATCAATCTTATAGTTCCTAGTTCCTAAATAGTTCAATCTTGAAGCCCTCAACTTATCATATTGAGGGTTTTGCCTGGGGCAGTCCTGATTGCAGCCTCCATGAAGCCTGAGGAACCAGTTAAACTCTCTCCCCTTAGCTTTCTCTTCCTATCTCTTTTTCCTCCTCAATCTCCTTAGAGGTCATTTTCTACTTCCTTTTGTCACTCACAGGCCTAGGTGACTCAGGGTAAAGAGAGCTTTGGCCTTCATTGCTTGGTTTAGTAATCAAGCTCTGGCCAGATAGAGGTTGTAAAGCACCTTCACCAATTGGTGCTTCACTGACGGTAAAGGATGTTGAAGTAGTTGTTTCTGTGACAATGCTCACAGGTTCTATCAGTGGGCCTTCAGTCAAGGTTTCCCCTTTGAAGCTAATCTTGGGTTCCACCTTAACATCCAGTTGACCAATGTCATTACCTGCTTGCAGTTGTCTTCTTCTATAAAATTTTCAACAATCCTATCTTGGATTCACTCAGCAAATATGTCAGCCCGCCTAAGTTGAATTGGATTGGCTAGTGGCATATTTACTAGAGAAAGATTGTCATAAAAGTTCAAGGTCCGAAAATTGAAGACCTCTTGTTGTCCTTGAAATCTATGTAGTACTAGGGCTCTTCTATCAGCATCATACCTCCACCCTAGAATTTCATTTTTAGCTCCATACTTCCTCCTCAAACAGACTTTGTATAAAAGAGTCCACATGAGTGTGAACTTAAGGAGGTTGTTGCGTGTGAACAATTGCAAGTGAGGTTGGTAATTATCTCAGGTTCTATGATTGCGACAACCTCCTCCCCCTTTTTGGTAGCATCACCCACTTACATAGGTGAGCTGGAGGTGAAAGTTGTCACATCCTCAGGTCCTTGTGTTCATGGTGAGTTCTCCTAAAGGGTCTCACAGCTAGTTGTTCCTTGAGATTAGAAATCTCAAATTGCTGATCATTGACCCTTCTTTGGAAGGTAGTCACTTGAGATTCTAAGTAACTAAACTTGGAGACTAAATAGGTGCATGTTTTTGTCAGTTTATGTTCCTTTAGTCTGAGATTCCCATCATCTTCAGTAGAATAATCTCTAGGAGATGAGAGAATTAGACCTAAGTCGTCTTCCTCATTACTAGTTTGTTGTTTTTGGCTACTAGTTTTCCCCTGCTCACTAACAACTTCAGTTGAAGTGTCAATGGGCTGAGTTGCCATGGTTGAGGTCTTAATGATATAATCACTTGCAGAAGTGAGAGCCTCTTCCATATGGATCTCCTAAACAAGTTTAGGAAGATCCACCTCAGTAGGGGGTGGATGATGTGGGCTAGATATGGGTGATACAAAAATACTCATCTCTCTTTGAGCAGGTAAATAGAAGAGAGACTCATGGTACTCATTAAGTGTCACATCCTCATCATCATAGAAGTTTAGGCTGGGAATTGGATGGTTTAAATTTAAAGGCTAGGGATGGTAGCTTTCCCTGAAGGTTGTTCATTAGTGTTGAGACTCTGAGTGAAGGCTTAAGACTTCTGGGTTGATGAGCTCTTCAGTCTGAGCATGAGGAACCTCATGACTAAACATTTATGAGATAGGAGTGGTTTGCTCCTCAGGAGAAATGGGAGCTCTAGTGTTCGCTTCTTTTGTATGGGTGGTGATATGGAGGCTTTCACAGGTTGAATAACCTGAGAAGGGGTTCATTTGGATTTTCTTTGGTAGGTGATGATTATTTTTGGCTGTGTGGGTTGTCTTGAAGTAGAAGGTGTAGGTTCAACACTAGCTGGTGCTGCTAGGATGTCACCTTGAGCAATGAGCTCAAAAAAATTTTGAGACCAGGGCTGTTTCTACCCCTGAGATGCTAACAGTTGGCTTTCTCATAATCTTGAAAATGCCAGGCTTCATATGTCCCAATTTTAGAACATTACCTATTCCCCTCAACTGTGAACCTGGTTTAGAGTTGAGAATGTGCTAGACATATCTAGGGAATATATAATATTCTAAGGAGTCCAACTTTACAAGTAAATTATTGTACACAAATTATGAATACCTGAACTTGAACCGATGGACCATCCCATGGACTATGAAGGAAAGGTCTTTTGGAATTTGGTCCTAACCTCCATGTTTGTTAGACAAGCTGTGGATAATAACATGGAGGAGGTATTTCGATTGAGGAGAAACCTTCCTTTTCTTGAAGGTTTCAATTGACAAGTAACCTACATAGCCCATCTACTCAAAGAAGTAGTTTACAACAAATTTTGGGAAGGACAATTCACCTTCTGTATCATCCAGTTGTAGATTAAAGTTGATGAAGGTTGGAGTGATGAAGATTATCCTCCTCTGCACTATGGCGGACAATACCTTCTCCCCATCCATGGTGACTCTTGGCAGGTCCACCTGAAGTCCAAAAGTTGATCCTCATAGAGTGGAGGATCAATGGTGAGGGAGGTGAAATAGTGAGACAAAGAAAGAAATCGACAAACCTCTGAGAAACTTGGATTTTTCTCAGAGTTTAACATAGCAACCTGGTTGTGTTGCCTGTGCAACTGCATGAAAATTCTGGTTGGTTTCTACGATCAAGGTTGGCCATTTATGATAGCTTTGAAGGGAAGGAAGGTAAGAACAAAGGCGGTGAGTAGGAATTTAGGTTTAGAGAATTAGCAGATGAAGAGGATA
The DNA here is from genome assembly GCA_024085815.1 of Flaveria linearis. Classification (NCBI taxonomy): domain Eukaryota; kingdom Viridiplantae; phylum Streptophyta; class Magnoliopsida; order Asterales; family Asteraceae; genus Flaveria; species Flaveria linearis. Next base: position 16,751,396 of record CM044004.1, on the reverse strand, counting down.
GTGAAAGAGGGGAGAACTGTTGGGTATATTTATATAAAATGGACTTGAGACAAAGCTAATGCAAAAGATTAAACTTTAAAGTCCGAATGTCGGTCCCACCTCTGAGAAAGTGCCCAAAAAGGTAGTTTTCTTGGAAGTTAAAACTCTTTCGAAGGTTAATTGTCTTCGGAAGTTTTGTGAAAAACTTCCGAAGCCAAAATTTGACTTCGGAAGATATTCCTAAGCTTAGTGAAAAATGACTTTGGAAGAAAAATTACTTATAATATTTTCTCTTTCAAAGGGTATTTGGCTTCGGAAGATATTAAAAGTTGAAAGCTTTATTTCTTAAAGGGAATAAAACTTTCGAGGCATAATTGCTTTAGGAAGAAAGTTGTCTTTCAAATACATATAACAAACAAACAAACAAACCCAGTATATCCCACTCAAGAGCAGGGTCTGGGAGGGGTAGGTGGTGGCAAGTCTTTCCTCTTTCAAATACATATAAGTGTATAAAAGCGTATTTTGGCTTCAGAAGAAATGTAAGCATTTCTTTTTAAGGTAAATTTCTTTTAAGTAGTTCTATGATTTGAAGACATAAAATTCTTCCGAAGGCAATGTTAATTTCTTCCGAAAGAAAATACACTTGGTAATTTTCAAAATGCTAAGGAATGTCATTTGAAAAAGATTTCTCCCAAGATAAACGGGCTTATGTAGGTGAGAGTATAGGTAACTTAGGACACACAATTCTTTGTAAAAATAATAAAGATTAATTTTTAAGAAAATCTATTCAAGGTTAATCATCCCAATAGCTGATATAAGATATTTAAATATTTTGTTCATCAAAAGCCTTTGTAAACAGATCAGCATATTGTTCATTTTATCAATCCCTTTTTATGATTATCTCTAATTAGTTAATACATGTTGTTGATGTGCTTTGTCCTTGAGTACTGCACATGATTCTCTATGATAGAGATAGCACTGTTGTTGTCTATATGGATAGGAGTCTCTTTAAAGTTGTATCCATAGTCTAGCATCTGATTTTGAATCCAAAGTACTTGAGGACAGCAACTTGCAGCAATAATGTATTCATCCTCAGCAGTTGATGCAGATACATAGGATTATTTCTTGTATTGCCATGAGACTATCCTTCCACCTAGGAATTAACATTCCCAGATGTGGACTTTGCATTCATGTTGCAGCCACCATAGTCACTGCAGGATCATGTATTGGTCACTCAACGAGAGGTTTTCTCTCAAACTCACCTTGAACGACACTCAGCAAGAGTCTATAAAGAGTTGATCACAATATAACAAGTAACAAGCAGTAAATAAACACAGATGTAAATTTTCAAGGTACTTTTATATATTGCTTCTCAACTCAAAGGATTACAAGACTCTTGGACTCAAATCAGTACTTAATGAGTTACAAGGAGAAGATATATATAATACTACCTACAGCCGGATATACTTTGATACCAGCTGGAAACCTCTAACCAAACATCTATACTACAAGACTCTAGGTGAGGAATCTCAGACATTTTGTCTGAGATTTGGTAGTCAGGACATGTCCCTGACTTACCTTTTGTCACCAACTAAAGTTGGTAACAAGTACTATCATAAAAAGGTGTACAGTAGACTAAAGTATGGTCAACAACATGGTTCTTTAGGAAGAAGCCATGTTGTATCAGAGTTCTGCAGCGGACTATCAGAGACCATACTTATGTCAACTGGACATAGCAGTGTCTTCCGAAGGATAAAATGCTTCGGAAGAATAACTTCTTCCGAAGCCACTTATACTTCGGAAGATTGCTTCTTCCGAGGCTTGGAGTCTTCTTTGTCTTTGGAAGCAGACTTTGTCTTTAGCTCTTTCTTCAGATTTTGTCTTCGGAAGTCTTCAGACTTTGTCTTCGGAAGTCTTTAGACTTTGTCTTCGGAAGTCTTCAGACTTTGTCTTCGGAAGTCTTCAGACTTTGTCTTCGGAAGTCTTCAGACTTCGTCTTCGGAAGTCTTCAGACTTCGACTTCGGAAGTCTTCAGACTTTGTCTTTGGAAGTCTTCAGACTTTGTCTTCAGCTGTTTCCTTCTGACTTTGGAAGATCTCGTACTTCAGCTTCGGAAGCCCTTGAATGTAGCATCAAAATGACTATGTGAAGTGGTTTTGGTTGCACCAGCCTTCTGATGATGACCCAACAAACTCCCCCTAGGCTGATGCTACCAAAACTTCACTTCCCTCTTCTTCTCAAAACTCTCAGCACCATGGAAAGTAAGTGTTTATCAGTTTCCTCGTTCTTTCCTGATGTGGTGCTGAGAAGTTTGTACAAGTCCTTGGTAGACAGAACATCCAGTCTGTCACCATGGATTATGTGTACCCTTTCTTATGGCCCTCTGAAAAGAGTTAGTTGATGGGAACTATAGTCATATTCCCATCTAACTATTGGTTCCAATTCCGGACCTTCCACCATCTGTAGAAAGGCTGTGCCCTTGGTGGTAGGTCTTTCCTTGTCTTCTGGTCTTTTCAACTTCAACTCTTCTTCAATCTTGGCTCTTGTATTTAGTTCAGCCAAGTGGAGACTGCTGATATGATTTCTGATGTGAGCAGCAGTCTCAGAGTTGGAGGGATTGGAGAATGGCTTCTCTGTAAGCTCAGTAATGTCAAATCTGCTGAGATGCAATAGAGAAGTGGCATTAAGCCAGTTGGTTTCCCCATTCTCCCTTTCCATAACAAAGTTATGAGAAGGTTCATCGAACCTCCACTGGATTATAGCTTTCCTAGGTCCAGGAGATTGACTAGAAATCCTGTCCTCTTTCCTTGTATCCAGTAGAGTCACCAGTTTCCTTCTTACTCTCTTCTCTTTAGCATTGAGAGTATCAGAGTTGAGACCAAGAAGTCTTGCAGCCTGTCCCAATGTATCTCTAGGCAACTCAAGAAATTGGCCTAGGGTGAGGGAGCTTGAAGAGTTATCAACATAGGTGATGTTGATAAGGTCTCCCTCACAGGAGATGTTGCTCATAGTGGTGCAGTTGATGAGCCTTGTCTTGAACTCCTTTATCTCCTCAAAGGAGAGATGTTAAGAAGGCTGAGGGGATGATCTTGGTTTCTGTTGGGTAGGTTTAGGTTCAGTGGTTCTGGGTTGTGTTTTGGGTTTTAGGATGAGAAGTTTAGGTGGTTGAGGTGATGAGGTAGGTTTGGGTAGAGTTGTGGGTTCAGGGGTGAAGGTTTCATCAGTGGGTTCGGTTTTCATGGGAAATGGGATTGGTTCTTCTGGTGTAGGTTGTGGTTGAGTGGTTGGCTGCGGTTAAGTGGCTGAGGTGAAGACCATTCCCTGTCCCCTCCTGTACATCTCCTTCCTTTTCCCCATACGGATGTCAGCTTTTATTTCGCTGACAATCTGTTGGAGTGTCCTTTCGGACATAGGTCCCACCTGCCTACCAGAGAAGCCATGAGCCCGGAGATAGTCTTTCATCCAGGCTTTGTCATCAGACTTCTTGGTGGCAGTGACCCCCTTTACTTCCTCCCTCCGCTTCTTCTCCTTTAACTTCTCCCTGGCAGCTTTCTTCCTTTCCTTCTCCATTTGATCCTGCTCTTTGTTGTGGAGCAGCAGGATCATGTCATCATCATGTGGAGACAGTTCAGGAAGACTAAAGCCTCTTGAGAGTAGGAATTTAATCCTAGCCTCTCTCAGCTGCAGGGCTGCTTCCCTTTGTTCTTCTTCTTCCCTCTCCAAGGCCAACCTGGCTTCTTCTTCTTGCCTTAGCCTGGTTGTCCTCTCCAAAGTCACCAACTCCTCTAGTGGTACCAGGAGTACTTCCTCATTGGCAGCTCCTAAGTTGATGAGCTGGTCAATGAGTGTTGTCCTTCTCTTGGTGTTGATTTCCTCTTGATTGGCTGCAACTGCCTTAAAACTAGCAGCTAGCAGCTTCTCAGCAGGAAACCTACCTTTCTTCTTGAGCTTTTCAATCCTTTCCTCTTCCTGAAGCTCTTCCGCAGTCAATTTCCTTTTGCCTTTGTCTTTGGCAGAGCTTGACTGTGGTGGTTCTTGGATAGAGGGTTCGGGTTGAGAGAGAGGTTCAGCTGGTGTTTGGGATGGAGGTATATCAGAAATGTCCTCCCTGCTTATCTCAGATGCTATTTCAGCAATAACATCTGTGATAATTAGTTCCTCGGACATTTGGAACAAACCTTCCGCATCTTCCATCTCAGCTTCGGAAGACTTGTCTTGTTCTTCCGAGACTTCAATGTCAGCTTCGGAAGTTTCAGCCTGAGCTTCGGAAGAAGAGGCTGATGCAAGTTCTGTCCCAACTGTTTTAGTTGCTGGGCCATCAGTCCCCATTTCCCCTTCAAAGTTAATCTCAGGTTTCATGTGGACCTTAGGTTGACCAACTTCTTCCGCAGTGGTAGAAGGTGCAGTCAGTCTTTGAAGCTCCTCAGCCCCAAAATATATGAGTGTGGTGGCAGGGCTGGGCTGTTCTAAGGAGGATCTCAATACAAACTTTGTGAAAAGTCTGTAGAGATCATGAAGCATCTTTGAGTCAATCTCTAGAAATGATTGAGATGACTTAGGTAGTGTGATGAGTTGGGAAGTAAAGGGCTGGATCTGTGGTTCCTCGGATGTTTGTCTCTGATCTTTCTCCTCCTTTTTGGTAGCATCATCTTGAGAGCTAGATGAGCTAGAGGAAGAAGTCAGTGAGACCTGAATAGGTATATGCCTAACAAACCTCTCCGTCTGTTTCTCAGCTAGTTGAGCCTTGAGATTGTCAATCTCAAGTTGCTGAGTGGCTGTCCTTGTTTCTAAGATCCTCACCTGAGATTCCAGGTTTGAGACCTTAGAAAGCAAGTACTGAAGTGTGAGTTGCATACTTCCCTTATCTTCATGTGAAGAATCACGGGGAGATGAGATAACATACCTAGTATGTTCAGTCTCATCACCAGATGTGACTTCTTGGCACCCTGGATACCTTTGCTCAAAGTCATCTCTTTCAGAGATGTCAATGGGCAGAGTTGCCATAGACTCAGTCCTATTGATGTTACCACTATCCTGAGAGCTCAATGAGAGACTCTGAGTAGTGGCAGCTGAGCCTACATGAGTCCCCTCCACATCAGTGGGACTCACCTCTGTAATTGGCTGCTGATAGGGGCTAGAGATAAGGGATCTCTCTTGGGTCTGTTGATCTTTGAGAGGGTGTTGTAGATCAACTTCATGGCCATGGAGAGATGTTATCTCTTCATCAGTGCGGAGTAAAAGGTCAGTGAAAGATAAGGAGGTTAAACCTACTGACCCGGGACCTAGATCAATGTCTACAGGCATTGAGCCTATGGTGGGGCTGTCCCTTGAAGGCTGCACAGGGGAGTGTAAAGACTCACCCTGTGGGCTAAATGCTTGGGGTTCGGGCTCTTGGGTTTGAGACTGAGGAGGCTCAAAACCCACATTGAGGTCAATGGTGCAGGAAGGTGTGACCTCGGACTGAGTGGGAGCCCATGTTTCCACTCTAGCCCTTGTGATTTGAACTGGAGGAGCTTGTTCAATCAGAGTAGATTGAACAAGGGTTCGTTTGAGGCGTCTGTGGTATGTGATTTTGATGGGTGGAGAAGGTGTTGTTGGCATTGTGGTGGAGATTGCTGGTGTGGGTTCATCACCTGTGGGTGGACAGGGATGTCACCAGGAGCTATGCGCTCAATCATCTCTGGAGGTAATAGAGTGTACCGTCCAGTAAAGTTGGTGGATACCTTCTTCAATGTTTTGAAGATGGTAGGCCGCACTTGGGGAACAGAAAGAGCAGCTGCATAGACAAGCTTGCTCGGTTCCAACTCACAGTTGATTATGTGTTGAATGTATCTGGGATACATGAAGAATGTATCCCTTCTCAGATTGCCGATTAGGTTGGTCAACACAAATCGTGAGTAGTTGAAGCGCAGACCTCTCACCAATCCATGAACTAGGCATCCTAGTTCATATGGGATTTGATCCCATCCCCCTGACTTGTTGGATAAGCAGTGCAGGACAATGTGCAGCAGAAACTTCTAATGGTATGAGAAGTTGAACTTGTAGACGGTTGACCTGCTCACATCCCCACCATATCCCATTAGGATGTAGGTGCCTTCCAAGTCTTCTTTGGGGAACTCAGTAGGAGCTCCATCATCATGAAGCTCGAGATGCTCCCTAATGAGTTGTTCAGTGATGATCAGCTCCTGGCCACAAATGCAGCTTCTCAGGATGCGAACCCCATGTAGGACTTCAGCTTGACCGTTACTCCAGAATTCGGTCATTTGGTTGGAGTAGACAGTGGGGTTAACAGTTAGCGCCGTGAGGTTGGTGGATTCAGTAAGAAAGGTGATGATTTGGGTGAAGTCGGCATCTCTTGACGAATCAAGTAATGCGACTTGGTTGTGCTGAGGGTTTAGCGCTATTGCAGAGAAAGTAAGCTTGAATTTGGGTGAAATTTCAGGTTTGACAGTGAAGGGAATAGTTAGGGCATTAAAGTGGTAAAAGAAGATGAATTTGATCAGTCTAGATTATTTAAAGGGGATGAATTGTGGTATTGGCGGTAATAGGGTAACTGTTTTAGGGTTACTGCGGATGGTATGGTGGTTTACTGCTGAGAAATGACAGTGGCGGCAAGGGATAATTTTAAATAATCTGACCATCATAAGCAAAATCTTTACTTTTTACAGAGTGGGGCCCAAAAAGATATTTGTTACAGAGTAAAACCTCTATTTCCGAAGGTAAAACATTTCTGAAGGTAATTGTCTTCCGAAGGCAATCTTCTTCTTCCGAAGCAAGGCATTGCTTTCCGAAGGTAAAGATTGTCTTTCCGGATGGAGAGTTATATAAGCTTCGGAAGTAGATCTGCTGTAAAATCAATCGCTTCTTCCGAGACCAAAAACTCTTCCGAGAAGAAAATTTTCAATGAGGAACTTGGCTTCGGAAGATATTCAAGAATATCTTTCGAGAGTTAATTCCTCTTCGGAAGGAATTTTCACTTGGAATAATTTAAAGATCTTTTGTAACAGGGCTTAAATTGTATTGACACAAGACATTACACATTAAAAAGCTTTTCAAAAGAGGTAGTTAATCAATGTTTATCATCCCAATAGCTGATATGAGATACTTAAATCATTATTCATAAAATGCCTTTATCAGCATATTGTTCATTTGAGTATTGTTCATTTGAGTCAACTTTGATTAACTTTATCAGTTGTTTCTCATGAGTATCTCTAATGAAATGGTACCTGATATCAATGTGCTTTGTCTTGGAGTGCTACACCGGATTCTCAATAATGGAGATAGCACTGTTGTTGTCAATATGGATAGGAGTAGTCATGAAGTTGAATTCATAGTCTAACACCTGATTTTGAATCCATAGCAGTTGAGCACAGCAGCTAGCAGCAGCAATGTATTCAGCTTCAGCAGTTGATGTAGAGACACAGGATTGTTTCTTGCATTGCCATGAGATAATCCTTCCACCAAGAAATTGACATCCTCCTGATGTTGATTTCTTGTCAATGTTGCAGCCACCATAGTCACTGTCAGAGTATCCATAGAGATTGAAATCACTATTTCTTTGATACCAGAGACCTAGTTTAGGTGCTCCTTTGAGGTATCTGAGGATTCTCTTAATAGCAGCCAGGTGAGACACCTTTGGAGCAGCCTGATATCTTGCACAAATGCATGTGGCAAACATGATATCTGGTCTACTAGCAGTGAGATACATTAGAGAACCAATGATTGCTCTATACTGATGTTGATCAGTATCCTCCCCCTCAAGGTCAGGGCAAAGATTATGGTTTCTGGGTATGGGTGTCTTGGCAGGTTTGCAGTCCTTCATTTCAAATCTATCTAAGATGTCTGAGACATACTTAGATTGATTTATGAAGAACCCTTCCTTCATCTGTTTCACCTGAATTCCAAGGAAAAAGTCCATTTTTCCCATGGAACTCATCTCAAATTTCTGCTTCATAATGCTCTCAAAGTCCTTACACATTTACTCATTTGAGGAACCAAATATGATGTCATCAACATAGACTTGTACAAGCAAAATGTCTTCTCCAGACTTCCTAATGAATAGAGTTTTGTCAATGGTACCTCTGGTGTAGCCATTCTTTAGGAGAAACTGAGACAAGGTCTCATACCACAGCCTAGATGCTTGGTGCAGCCCATATAGAGCTTTATCCAACTTGCACACATAGTTGGGGTGCTACGGATCTTCAAATCTTGGAGGTTGACATACATAGATTTCCCTATCTACATCCCCATATAGAAAAGCACACTTTATATCAAGTTGGTAGACTGTGAAGTTCTTGGATGCAGCATAAGCAAGGAAGATCCTAACTGCCTCAAGTCTTGCAACAGGTGCAAAGACATCAGTATAATCAATTCCTTCCTCTTGGGTGTACCCTTGAACTACTAATCTTGCCTTGTTCTTGATAATAAAGCCTCTATCATCTTTCTTGTTTTTGAACACCCATTTAGTGCCTACGGGTACTTGACCAGATGGTAGTGGGCATAGATTTCAGACCTTTTGTCTTCTGAATTGAAGCAGCTCCTCCTGCATCAATTCAACCCAACAACTATCCTTTAAGGCATCTTCCACCTTCTTGGGTTCCATTTGAGACAAGAAGCATGAGTACAAGCAGACATTCCCATGATGAGTTTGCCCTCTTATTCTCACACCCTCAGAGACATTCCCTATGATGTTCTCAGTTGGATGAGTGTTGTGAATCCTAAGGCGAGGAATCACTTCCAATTGCAGAATAAGTCCAGATTGGACATATTCTGATCAGGAACTGGATCACTCTGTCCAGCTGTTGTTTCAAAGTCATTCAATGAGGACTGATTGAATGATTGAGAAACATCATCATTGGTTGGCTCTGAAGTAGTATTAACAGCTGCCTGTTCCTTCAGAATACTACTTCCTTCAACCTGGTGTTGTAATGGATCACCTGAAGAGCTTTGAGGTTCATCAGGTGATTCACTTATTGAAGCTTCACTATTCCTGGAGATAGTTACACTATCAGATCTGTGAATGGTTAAAGCTTGTTGCCTTTCAGCTCTTGGAGAATTTGGAAGAGGTCTGGGAAGCTCAAATAGTTGATCTGCATCTGCATCTGCATCAGCTTCACCTTGAGCACCTGTTCCAGCTAAAATATTCTCACAAGATTTTTAGAATAGTTTGGAAACAATTCTAAATCAAAGATATAATCAGGTCCATTCCCCCTAACACAAGGAGTGTGCTCATTAACAACTATATTGGATGACTCCTCAAATTGTTGATTCTTGATATTGTATACTCTATAAGCTTTGGAGCTAGAAGAGTATCCAACAAAGATAGCATCATCCGACTTCTTAGCAAACTTTGCTAAGTTGTCCTTTGTGTTAAGTATGGTACACCTGCAGCCAAAGGACCTTAGAAAGCCAATGAACGGTGGCCTCTTGTTCCATAACTCATAAGGGGTTTTTCCATGGGGCTTAACTACAAGAACCCTGTTCTGCACATAGCATGCAGTGCTGACTGTCTCTGCCCAGAATGTTAGAGGTAGCTTTGGATCAGCTAACATGGTCCGAGCAGCCTCAATAAGTGTCCTATTCCTCCTCTCAGCAACACCATTTTGTTGAGGAGTTCTGGGAGCACTATATTGTCTGGCAATCCCTTTTGAGTCACAGAATGAGTCAAGAACAAAGTTCTTAAACTCAGTCCCTTGATCACTTCTAATGATCTTAACCTTGTGATCAATTTGATTTTCTATTTTAAGAATAAAAGATTTTAAAGTTTCAGTCGTTTCATCTTTACTTCTTAAAAAGAATATCCATGTAAATCTTGTAAAATCATCAACAATCACAAGGCAGTATGATTTCCTTCCAATGCTCATTATACTTGTGGGACCAAAAAGATCCATGTGCAATAAGTGTAATGGAGTAGTGATGGAGTTAGCACATTTGGATTTATGAGATGACCTGTGTTGTTTCCCTTTCAGGCATGCAACACAGTTATCTTTGTAGAAAAATTCCTTTTTAGGCAAACCATGTACCAAGTTATTTTTAGCCAATTTATTCATTGTTTTAAAATTCACATGACACATGCGTTTATGCCATGGTGTTCACTCATCACTATCAGTTTTGGAAAGAAAGCATGATACTTCACCCATAGGAGAAGCATTGTTCATATCCAGCTTGTACATATCCCCTTTCCTGGGAGATCTAAGAAGCACCAATTCCGGAGGAATTGTCATCCCCGGTTTGAGGGTAATGCACTCATGTTCTGTGAAAAGAATTTGATGCTTCTGGTCACAGAATTGAGAAACACTTAACAGATTGTGTTCAAGCTGTTTGACAAAGTGAACTTTGTCAATGTTTATTCTGCCATTGGATATACTTCCTCTGCCAGAAATATATCCTCCGGCCTCACCTCCAAATTGGACAGGCCCTCCATCATAGTTCTGGAATTGTTAAAGGAGAGATCTGTTCCCTGTCATATGCCTGGAGCATCCACTATCTACAATCCAGACATTGTTGTTCTTGTCAAATGGATGTCCCTGCACATAAGATGAGATGGTTAGTTTTGTTTGGAAGCTCAAGCCATGCTGGTCTTGGGCTCTTCCAAAGATAATGACATAATTAAACCAAAAGATATGCATTGGGGTTCAATAGAGGTCATTGAAGAAGAGGTTTGGGCTGCAGCATCTTTCTTGATCTTCCAGTCCATCCCTTGGTTGATCTTTGAGGGTGAGCTTGTTGGAGCTTTTGCAGCATGGTCTTCTTCCGAAGCTTCTTTCTTTTCGGAATAAGCCTTCACCACCTTTTCTTCCAAAGTAGTCTTCTTCTGAGATGGTTTCAAGGGAGCCTTCTTGTTCTTCCGAACCTTAGAAGCTTTGGCTTCCGAAGCCATTTTCCCTTCGGAAGAAGTGCTTTCTTTCGAAAGCAACTTGGCTTCCGAGACCAACTTTCCCTTTTTATCATTTGGGCCGTTTGAAATGGTCCAACTGAGAAACCTTCCCTGACTCCTTCTTTCCTAACATTATTTGCATAATGTGTGCTTGCTGGATTGTAGTAACAATCTTTAGCCATGTGGTTGTGCAGACCACACATTATGCATGCAATGTTAGCCTTCTGGGAATTTGCAGGTTGCTATTTCTTGGATTTCTTCTTTTCATCAGCAACTTTTCCTTTCAACTTCTGATCCTTCAGTAGGACAGGAGTGCTGGTACTACACTCCTTTCCTGAATCAGAAGTACCTACCACTTGGAATCCAGCAGAGATGAAGACACCCTTTTGCTTTGGGTCAATCTTAAGCTTAGACTCTGCAACCTTCTTGGCAGTCTTTCCAGCAGCTTTAGCTCTGCTTCTTCTTGCTTTGGTGGTTAGGATTTGGTCTTCACAGATGGAGATGAGTGTATCTTCCTGTTTCTCCCCTGTGGTGGCCACAATTTTTTCCTCATCCTCTAGTTCCAATGGAGAAGGGTCAGTAGTTGGAACCTCTTGCTCTTCAGTACCACATCTAGGTAGTCTAATAGACTCATAGGAGTGTGGTGGAGCTATTTCATTGGTTCCCAACCCTTCTTTGTTTTGATAAAACATTTTGGAATGAGAGGATGATGCAAGAATAGCTTGGAAGTTTTGCTCAGCAATAGCTTGCTTCCTGGCCTGAGCCTCAGCAGTGACCAACTAGGCTTGAAATTCAGACAGTTTGGATATCAGATCTTTAATTTGAGTCTTATAGTTGGTCTTTTCATGTTTTCAAAGAGACACAGTTTTCTCTAACTTTTCAATTTTCTTTTGATAGTCAGATTCAGCTCTCTTAAAATCAGATTTAAACACATTTAAAGACTCAACCTCAGATCTGATTTCCGAAACGTAATCCTTATAGAGTTTAACTTTAGCAATACAGGCAGCAGTACAAAGATGTTCATATACCTAATCATCATCTGTTCCGGCCATGAGTGCTTGAGCGGGAGTCACATCCTGTACATTGAAGCTCCAGTCAACTTCTTGAGCTACAGCAGCTGTTTCAGTTGACTTCTCTTCATGCTTTGAAGCAGTGGGATGTGTGGAGGCCTGTGGGGTTCCCGGGTTGTTCTTGGGAGCCTTGCATTCCCTAGCAAAGTGACCAAGTTGGTTGCAGTTGTAACACTTTCCTTTGGTCTTATCAAACCCAAACTTGCTGTTGACTGGGTTTTGAGGGAATTGCCTTCCAGTTCTCTTGAAGAACTTCTTCGCTCTGTAAGTTAAAAGAGCCATCTGTTGGACAATGTCCACATACTCCACATCATCTGGACTGAAACACTCAAGATCATCAAAGCAATATTGAAAGTCACTAGAGTGTCCACTTCCAGAGACAAAGGCACATCTATCCTGAAAGGAGTTGTGTTAAGCCTTTTGAGACTTTGGAGTCTTAGGTAGAGTATCCACTATGTGAGTTGTCAGGGTAACACAGCAACTGATGTTGTGGTTCTGTGATTTCCCTTTCAATCACATGAAGGGCTGAACTCAGTTGGTTCATGGAGTTACCAGAGGAGTTCTGCATGTTCATCTCCATCTGGAATGCACTTAGGATACCATACAACTCTATGAGAGAAAGAGTCTTAAGGTCCGAAGTTCTGTTGATCACAACACAATAGTGTGTCCATAGTTTAGGAAGGGAAGACATGAACTTCCTAACTATGTCTCTGTTATCAAGAGGTACTCCAATATCCACCAGAGTATCTACTATCTTAACATACCTGAAGTATTGTTGAGTCAAGGTCTCACCAGCCTTGAAAGTAAAGTTCTCAAACTGCTGGTTCAAGAGATCCTTCTTGTTCTCTTTGGTTTCCTTGGATCCTTCATACATAAGCTTCAATGCATCCCATAAATCTTTGGCAGTCTTGCACTTCTTAAAGCCTCTGTAAATGGAGTTGGGGAGAGCAGTTTGGAGAGAAGTCATAGCCCTTTGATCTAGCTCTATTCTCTTCCTATCTTCTTCTGAGTAATCATCAACATCTTTTGGAATGATGCGATTACTAGTAGCAGAAGTAGTGCTTGGTATGAAAGGACCATTGACAATGGAGTCCCACATCCTTGAATCTTGGCACTTGATAAAGCCTTCCATTCTAGTGCACCATGTGTCAAAGTCTTCAGGGGTGATCAGAGGAGACTTGGTCGTGGTACCGGTTTCCATATCAGCCTTGGAGAGAGCTGCCATTTGAGTGAGTGGTTTGTAGTGAGGAGTGAAAAACAGGTTGATTTGGATGGTAATATCTCATAATCAAGAGCCTGGAGCTCTGATACCAATTGCAGGATCGTGTATTGGTCACTCAACGAGAGGTTTTCTCTCAAACTCACCTTGAACGACACTCAGCAAGAGTCTATAAAGAGTTGATCACAATATAACAAGTAACAAGCAGTAAATAAACACAAGATGTAAATTTTCAAGGTACTTTTATATATTGCTTCTCAACTCAAAGGATTACAAGACTCTTGGACTCAAATCAGTACTTAATGAGTTACAAGGAGAAGATATATATAATACTACCTACAGCCGGATATACTTTGATACCAGCTGGAAACCTCTAACCAAACATCTATACTACAAGACTCTAGGTGAGGAATCTCAGACATTTTGTCTGAGATTTGGTAGTCAGGACATGTCCCTGACTTACCTTTTGTCACCAACTAAAGTTGGTAACAAGTACTATCATAAAAAGGTGTACAGTAGACTAAAGTATGGTCAACAACATGGTTCTTTAGGAAGAAGCCATGTTGTATCAGAGTTCTGCAGCGAACTATCAGAGACCATACTTATGTCAACTGGACATAGTAGTGTCTTCCGAAGGATAAAATGCTTCGGAAGAATAACTTCTTCCGAAGCCACTTATACTTCGGAAGATTTCTTCTTCCGAGGCTTGGAGTCTTCTTTGTCTTCGGAAGCAGACTTTGTCTTCTGCTCTTTCTTCAGACTTTGTCTTCGGAAGTCTTCAGACTTTGTCTTCGGAAGTCTTCAGACTTTGTCTTCGGAAGTCTTCGGACTTTGTCTTCGGAAGTCTTCAGACTTTGTCTTCGAAAGTCTTCAGACTTTGTCTTCGGAAGTCTTCAGACATTGTCTTCGGAAGTCTTCAGACTTTGTCTTCGGAAGTCTTCAGACTTTGTCTTCAGCTGTTTTCTTCTGACTTCAGAAGATCTCGTACTTCAGCTTCGGAAGCCCTTGAATGTAGCATCAAAATGACTATGTGAAGTGGTTTTGGTTGCACCAGCCTTCTGATGATGACCCAACAATCACTATTTGTATAGTCATACAAATTAAAGTCAGAATTCTTTGGATACCAAAGGCCTAGCTTAAGAGCACCCTTAAGATATCTAAAAGTTCTTTTGACAGCAACCAGGTGTGACATCTTGGGGTTAGCTTGATATCTTGCCTACATGCATGTAGCAAACATGATATAAAACCTGCTTGCTGTAAGATACATGAGAGACCTAATCATAGCCCTGTAAATATGTTCATTTACACACCCCCCCTCAAGATATGGTCCAAGAGAGTGGTTTCTGGCTATGGGTGTCTTTACAACCTTACATTCAGTCATGTTGAATGTTGTAAGTATGTCTGTATATACTTTGACTAACTTATGAAGATGTTATTCTAACTTGCTTCACTTGAATTCCTAGAAAGAAATTGAGTTCTCCCATGGCACTCATTTCAAATCTATTCTTCATCAGCTTCTCAACGTCTTTGCAGAGCTTTAGATTAGTTGACCAAAAGATAATGTCATCTACATATACCTGAACCAGCATCAAGTCATTCTCTGTTCTTTTGACGAAGAGATTTCTATATATAGTACCCTCTTGTAGCCATACTGACAGAGATACTGAGATAGTGTCTCATACCACTTCCTTAGAGCTTGGTGTAGCCCATAAAGAGCTTTATCAAGCTTACAGATATAATCAGGATGATCTGGGTCTACAAATCCTGGTGGTTGTTTGACATAAACCCCTTCATCAATCACCCCATATATAAATGCACACTTGACATCAAGTTGGTAGACCTTGAAGTCCTTGGATGCAGAAAATGGTAGGAATATCCTAACAGCTTAAAGTCTTGCTGCTGGAGCAAGAACATTAGTGTAATCAATTCCTTCTTCTTGTGTGTATCCTTGAACAACTATTCTTTCCTTGTTCTTAATGACAAGTCCTATATCATCTTTCTTATTCCTAAACACCCATTTGGTTCCTATGATAGTCTTTCGTTATGGAAGAGGACATAAACTACAAACCTTTTGCCTTTTGAATTGAAGCAGCTCCTCTTGCATTGCTTCAACCCAACTTCTATCCTTCAAAGCCTCATCAACTTTCTTTGGCTCTATCTGGGACAAGAAGCAAGAGTATAGACAAACATTTTTGTCATGGGTTTGTCCTCTTGTTCTCACCCCTTTGTTAATATCTCCAATGATGTTTATGATGGGATGTGACTTGAGGATCCTAAGTTGAGGGATCACAGTAAGTTGATTAGACAAATCTAAGTTTGAGAAGTTTACATATGGAAATGAAGTGTCTCACACCACATCAGCACACTTATCAAGAAAAGCTAGATCCAATAAGTGTTTGATATCATTGATGTTGTCTTCAATGGAGTGGTTTTCAGCATCAAGAAATTCTTGATCAATATCAACACTACCGTGTCCTCCTACATTTGAAGCTCTTTCAATTGTGTTTTGTGCCTCTGAGATGAAATTTTCAGGCACTTCAGATGTAACAGCTTGATTTGTCATTGTTGTGCTCATAAGAACTTCATCTATAGGGCTGGTTACAACTGGAGTTAAAGTAGTATTCTTACCTGGTCTTCTCAGCTCAAACCTTGGATCAGGATCTTCTATTGATGTATTACATGTAGATCCTGAAACATTTTTATAAATTTTGTTAAAACAGTTTGTAACAAGATCTAATAGCCAATTAGGACCAGAACCTTTCACACAGGGAGTATGCTCATTGAAGATTAGATTGGCTGATTCTTCAACTACTCTAGTTCTGAGATTATATACTTTATAAGCCTTAGTTTGAGAAGAGTATCCAATAAAGTGTCCATCATTTGATTTCTCACCAAACTTGGCTACTTTTATATTCAAGATGGTGCAAAGACATCCAAATGATCTGATAAAACTAATAAAAGGTCTTCTTTTATGCCACAGTTCATAAGGAGTCTTACCATGAGTCTTGACTACTAGAACTATATTTTGCACATAGCAAGCAGTGTTAACTACCTCTGCCTAGAAGGTGATGAGAAGCTTAGAGTCGGATAACATGGTTCTTGCAGCTTCAATAAGTGTCCTGTTTCTCCTCTTAGCAACACCGTTTTGCTAAAGAGTCTTAGGAGCACTGTATTGTCTTGTAATACCATTTTCACCACAAAATGTGTCAAGGATTTGGTTCTTGAATTCAGTTACTTGATCATATCTTATGATTTTTACCTTGTGATCACTTTGATTCTTAATTTTCAGAATGAAGTTCTTCAAGATCTCAAGAGTTTCATTAGTTCTAAGAAAGAAAACCAAAGTGAATCTTATGGAATCACCTGTGATCACTAAATAGTATGAGGTCCTTCCTAGACTCATTACACTGGTGGGTCCAAAGAGAATCATGTGTAATAAGTTTAGGGGAGTAGTGATAGAGTTCTTTTCCTTTGTCCTGTGAGACACTAAGTGTTGTTTCCCTTTCAGGCATGCAACACAATGATCATCACTTTTAAACTCTTTCTTTGGCATTCCAGTTACCAAATCATTCTTAATTATCTTGTTCATGTTCTTAAAGTTTACATGGCACATTCTTTTATCACAAAGAAAAGACTCATCACTATTGGCCTTAGATAGAAAACAAGAAACTTCTCCTGAAGGGGATGTTTCCTGCAAATCCATCTTGTATATGTTCCCCTTCTGAGGTGTTCTAAGCAAGATATGCACTTGAGGAATGACCACCCCGGCCTTTAGAACAATGCACTCATGCTCAGTGAAAAGCATGTTATGTCCCTAGTCACAAAATTAGGATACACTCAATAAATTGTATCTAAGCTCCTTAACAAAGTTTACCTTTTCAATGCTGAGCTTACCATTTATGACCCTGCCCTTTCCTATAATGTAACCTTCAGCATCTCCCCCAAAAGCAACTATCCCCTTCATCAATCCTTTCAAAATTTTGAAGCAAGAAGCCATTGCCTTTCATGTGCCAGAACCAACCATTTTCAATAATCCATACATTCTTCTTTGTCCTCAGCTGTGCCTGCATAATAAAAGAGAGTTAGTTACATTTGGAAACCCGAGCCTCAGTAGTCTTGGGCTCTTCAAAATGATCTGAAGACAATGCAACAGTAATTGATCCTATACTGAGACTTTGAGGATCATTTGCTATTGTTAATGAAGAATTTTCAGTCATATGGTCTTTCTTTATCTTCCACACCATCTTTGGAATATTAGACTTGACCTTTAAAGCTTCGGAAGCTCTTGCAACTTTGGAAGTTTTGGAGACTGACCCTCCGGAAGATCTTGCTTTCACTACAGCAAGCTTCAGTGTTTCGAAAGCATTCCTTTCTTCCGAGACCAAATTTTCTTCCGATGGCAATTTTTCACTTTTCTTCATTTTCATTTTGGAGCTTCCAAAAGAAAAACAGATTTATTCTGAAGCTTTCTTCTTCCTGCTCCTCTAAGAAATCTTCTTCCTTGTTATGTTGACAGTACTTTTAGGATTGTAGAAGCAATCCTTGGCATGATGAGAAGTACTGCCACACATAATGCAGTCAACTCGCTTTCTTCTAAGAGTCTTCTTGTGAATGGAATACTGATTTTGATCACTTTCCATCTCCATACTCATCTTTTTAGATATTGTAGCAAGCTTCCTAGGGTGAGGCTTGCCTTTGGAGGTGGATGGTTTATGTTGTGTAGCAGTGTTACATAGCTGATCAGCCTTCATTCCTTCACAGGGATGAACTAGAGATGAACTTGAACTCTTGGTACTAGAGTTCAAAGTTGCATTTTCAGTCTTTGCCACTTCAAAAACTGCAGAGATAAAACTTGTTTCTTTTTAGAGTTGAAGGTTTCCTTGATCTCTTGTGCTCTCTTTGATCTTCTCTTTTCTGCACGGATGAAGTTCTTTCTCTTGGAGAATAGTGATGATCTTCTTCACTCTTCCAAGATCTATCCTTTACTATCTCCTCTTCATCCTTTTCATTATTAGGTTCTATGGTTGGAAGCTCATCTTGAGTGGTTCCACACCTTGGGGATCTTACAGACAGTAGAGTATGTAGAGGAGCTATCTCACTAGATCACAGTCTCTGTTTGTTCTGATAGCACACTTTGGAATGAAGGGATGAGGATATTATATTCTTGAAGGTCTCTTCTTTAAGAACATATTTTTCTACCTTGGTTTTGCTGATCACTAGCTCACCCTAACACTCAGTTAAATTAGTGATGAGATCTTTAATTTGAGTCTCGTAGTTGGTATACTCATGTTTAAGAGTTGAAATGGTTTTATTTAAGTCTTCTGTTTATAACATATACTCAAGCTTTTTTGAAATCAGATTTTAAGATGTTCAAGGACTCAAGATCAGATCTTATTTCTAAGTTATAGTACCTATATCTGTTTACTTTAGAAATGCACTCAGGGGTACAAAGATGTTCCAATACCTTGGCTTCATCAAGATATACCATCCGTACTTGGTTTGAAGACATCTTCTACCTGGAAGCTCCAATCAAAGACTCCTTCTTCCACAGCAACTGCAACTTGTTTCTTGGGCTTCTCAGTTTGTAGAGCTCCCTTAGTGTAGTTTGGCTTGGGTTGTGCCTCACTACCATTTTTCCTGGGTGCCTTGCACTCCCTATCAAAGTGTCTTATCTGGTTACATTTGTAATGCTTCACTTTGCTTTTGTCCAGCCTAAACTTTCCACTGGATATATTGCTAGAAAACTTTCTCCCTGTGCTCTTATAGAATTTCTTGGCTCTATGAGTGAGAAGAGCCATTTATTGAACTATTTCCATGTACTCCAGATCATCCCGATAGATACAGTCCAAATCTTCAAGGGTGAAGAGAAAGTTGCTTGTGCTTTCATCATGAGACACAAAGTCTTGAGATGAGCTTGTCTCTTGGAATAGGCTTCCTTGGATGTAGCTCTCCCTTGGTGTCTCTGGGAAGGTGATGAAAGGGCACTTTGGTGAGTTGTCAGGATAAAAGATGAAATTGTGCTGTGGTTCTCTACAATCCATTTCAACCACATGCAGGGCAGAACTCTGTTGATTGCTAGAGTTTCCAGATGGATTTTACATGTTCATCTCCATCTGGTAACCACTGAGTATGCCATGTAACTCATTAAGAGTGAGGGTCTTAAGATTTTCAATCCTTTTAATGACCACATAATAGTGTGTCCATTGTCTAGGAAGAGAGGACAAGAACTTTCTTATAATATCCTAATTCTCCAGTTTCAATTCAACATCAGCCAGAGTGTCCATAATCTCAACATACCTGAAGTATTATTGAGTCATGGTTTCACCTGTTTTGAAGGTAAAGTTCCCAAACTGTTGTTTCAGAAGTTCTTTCTTGTTTTCTTTGGCTTTAGTTGACCCTTCATAGCTTTAGTGCATCCCAGAGCTGCTTAGCAGTTTTATACTTCTTGAAGCCTCTATAGATGGCGTTTGGAAAAGCAGTTTGGAAGGTAGTCATGGCTCTCTAATCTACATCTATTCTTTTCCTATCTTCTTCAGAGTAGTCAACTATTTTCTTTGGAATCATGCCACCTCCAGCAGCAACTGAAGAGGTACATGGACTGTAAGGTCCTGTGGTAACAGACTCCCACTTCCTTCTGTCTTGTGACTTGATGAAGCCTTCCATTCTTAAACACCAAGTGTCAAAATCATCAGAAGTGATTAGTGGGGACTTTACGATGGTACTGGTTTCCATATCAGACTTAGATGCTACCATTTGAGATGTTAAGTGTCTTGTGAGAACTGGGGAGATTTAAGATGGTTAGATCTTACAATCAAGAGCCTGGCATGCTCTGATACCAATTGCAGGACCAGTTAATGGATGGTCAATACAATCAGTCTCATAGTGAGGAGAGTGTTAGAACACTTAACAGATCAAATAGGGAACCGGATTTAAGAACAATATGTAAAGAACACAACTAATAGTGAGACAGAACTCAAGAACAATATTTATGGTTTTCAAGAATGTTGTATATTAATCTTAAGTTCTCTTATAACAGTTACAATGCATAAGTTGTTTTAAAATACAGGACCTTGAGATACTTTATAATACATCCTACAACCGGCTATACTTGGAAAGCCAATTAGAACATTGAAAGACAACAAAATCAAGGTAGAGTCAAAAGGCAGATTGCCTTTTGCCTAGTGACTATGACCTGCCATAGCTCACATCCTAATATATTACAAAGAGGATAAAAGTACATAAAGTAGAAAGTTACAGATACAAGACCTCAATGTACAGTTATAAAAGCATGGACCTTTTCACCAACTCATGCAAGTTGGTAACTCTTCAGAGTTGCAGCGGAACGTAAGTCAGCTTTATGCAAAAGTACATCCGAGAAAAGCATGTTCACCTCTGTCTTTGGAAGAAATCAATCTTCACTTCATTGGCTTTAGAAGACTTTGTCTTTGAAGCTTTGGAAGACTTTATCTTTTGGCTTCGGAAGATTTTACACTTTGAGTATTTTTGAGTATTGTGTAAAGCTTCCGGAGCAACTTTGGCTTCCGAAGATTTTATACTTAGAGTAATTCTTGTTCTAAGCCTTCATGATAAACCTTATAAAGTTCTTGAAGAAAAGACCTTTAAGAACATAATATCCTCATCCTGCAGGCCAAAGTATGTTATCAAAACAAATAGGGACTGGGAGCTACTGAAATAGCCCTCCACACTCTCTATTGTCTGTAAGATCTCCCAAGTGTGGAACTAGTTAAGAAGAGCTTCCATCCATAGATCCTATTGATAAAGATGATGAACAGTGGATATTAAAGGATAGATCTGGGAAGAGTGAAGAAGATCTTACTGATAAGGGTCACTATTCTCCTGAGGAGAGAAAGAAGTCAGGGATGACAAAGTTAAATAGGAAGAACTTGATCGGAGCAGCTAAGAGGAGATCAAAGAGAGCTCAAGAGATCAAGGCAACCTTCAACTCCAAGAAGAAACAAGTTTTTATCTCTACAGGTTTTGAAGTGGTGTAGGTTGTGTATACAACTTTGAACTCTAGTAACAGGAGTTCAAGTTCATGTTCAATTCATCCCTTTGAAGGAATGAAGGCCGATCAGCTGTATAACACTACTACACAGCATGAACCATCCACCTCCAAAGGCAAGCTTCACCCTATGAGGCTTGCTACAACATCTGAAAGGATGGGGATGGAGATGGAAATTGATCAAACTCATTCTTCCATTCTTCCATTCATAAAAAGACTTTTAGAAGAAAGTAAATTGACTGTATTATGTGTGGCAGTACTTCTCATCTTGCTAAGGATTGCTTTTACAATCCCAAAAGTATTATCAACATAACAAGGAAGAAGATTTCAGAGAGGATAAAGAAGAAGAAAGCTTCAAAAGTATCACACCCCGGGCCCAAGGAGGGTAGGACGTCATAGACTAGCAACATACATAGCAGCGGAAACAAACCATCATAAGAGCACACGAGTAGAGAATTCACATGGCACTACGTAAGTTTAATAAAAGCCGGGACTATACAGTCTAGCCCGGTTACAACAGAATAGTTTCAACATAAGTGTACATAGTTTTAAGTAATATCTAATACAAATTGTCCAAAAGTTCAAATTTGAAATCAATAATTCCATAAGGTCAGGCTGCTAAGTCATCTATAAGTCCTCCAAGTCTAGCTAGACCTCCATCAAGGCTTACATGAACCGTGCTCAAAAGATCTTATGTTAACTAAAAAGTTGGTGAGTTCAAGTGCTTAAAGTTTGAAAAATAAAGTAACTCTTTAAAGTCCACTAATTAAAGTTTACAATCAAAGCATCACTGTTGTGGAGTCACAATCAACCCTGTACTCAGTCTCGCCTAGCCTCTTCTACAGTTATGTTTATACCAGTTAACCCCAAAGGGAGAACTGAGCCTTAAATAGTGTATCATACCTGCCTGGTAGTTCACCATAGTATCATATAAAAACATGCCAGGTGCCATAAACGATCCCACATGATCTCAATGGGGTCCCCTTCCTATAAGGAATACACTATGTGTGGGGGATTCCCTAAGTAGATCTACCCATATAAAACAAGCGGTTCACAAAAGAATTAATGATTGTGATTCAATTATCAGCAGGTATCAAAAATATCCATAACATAAGCATCATAAATACAACAGTAAAAGTTTCAGTTCAAAAGAGCATGCTTCATCCCCAAAGCAATAATAAAAATGGGACACGAGAACTCACCTTAGTATCAATCAAGCTCCACAGTCCCAGATGGTTTCAAGTCCTAGCACTATATGATCATAATTAAAGTAATAAGCTATAGATTCTTAGATTATTAAAAGGGTAATTAAGTGCATTTTTAAGGTTAAAAGCGTACGTGGGTTCGTTTCTTAGAACTTTACGTCACAAGTTTCCTTTTTACGAAAGTTAGGGTTTTGACCGGTGTATATCAAGTTTTACGATTCTTATAAAATTTTTAACATAGTAATAAGTTAAAAATGAGTTTCTGGTCATAAGAATACTGAAATTTGGTTAAAATACAGAATTTACACTTTGACCCCTCAAGTTTTAAAATTTACAATTTGTACCCCAAAGGGCATGTTTGAACTCTAAAATTTCAGATCTTATCTTGTGAGATTTAAAACACAAGTTTTTATTATCGGTTACGGGAAAATCGACAATTCTAAGTGTATAGTTCTTAAATCTTCTAATTTCAACCAAGATTATAACTTTAGTATCTCTAACCTACTGAAATAGTGTAGTTTCATAGATTTTAGCCCCCTTATTTATTTTAAAGATTTTTATCCATATTTTCCCCGGTTGGCTTACATTTTATAAATAATCTCTTCAAATCATTTTTAATTTAATAAATCACCAAATTCAGATTTTGTTTCCAAAATATTTATTTTTAGCCTAGAATTCTTTTTTTTCTTTAAAACGTGGACGTCACTAAGTTTTGCTATTTATGAGGTTTTTACTATTTTTCCTATCTTTTCAGGTCCCCGATTATGTTGGCCATAGCCGTACCGCCTATCACTAAGTTTTCCAGGCAACAAGCTCTTATATTTCAGCATTCTAAGTCTCAAACGTTCTAAAATTTAAATCTTAGTGCTCGGTTTTACATAGACATAGCCACAATCGGGTGTTTAATACCATTTACACTAGTGTAACTGTTAGGATCTCAGCCTCTAGTTTGATCAATTAGATTGTGTTCGCAGCGGATTTAGCATGAATATTAGCAATTAAAGCAAGAACATAAAAAATATTGCATGCAAACCAAAAGTAGATGTAGAGAATAAATCTGCCTTGAAAGAATAATATTCGTTTATTTCATGTTTCGGCGTGGAATACATTCAGGTCACTGCCCTTTTATAGGCAAATGACCCATACTGTTGTCAGGTTCCACTGACTTTAAACAATTATTTAACTAACTACTGATAGAACACAACTACTGAAGATGTCACAACAGCTGACATCTTCTTACAAAATTTCCTAAGTGTTCTACCTGTTACAAGTACTGAAAAGGAAACTACTGAAAAGCTACAACGACTGAAGAACAAACTCTTCAGTCGTTTACAACTACTGAACTATAACAGCTGAAGAACAAACTCTTCAGCTGTTGTACAAACTACTGAAATGAAAAATATAAAACTACTGAAAAGAAAATAAACCATCACAAAAACTGAAGAAGACTTCTTCAGCTGTTGTGACAAACTCTAAAACTTCAGCACTTGGTCTTCAGACTTTGGTCTTCAGATGTTTCATCAGCTGATGACTTCAGTAGTTGTCATCAGCTGTTGTCTTCAGTCGTTGTCTTCAGACTTTGTGCATCAGCAGTTGTTCATCAGTTCTTCAGTTCTTCAGATTTTTGATCTTCAGCACTTGTCTTCAGTACTTGAAGTCTTCAGTACTTGTGTTTATCAGTACTTTAGACTTCAGTACTTATCTTCAGTACTTTGGGATCTTCAGCTGTTGTACTTCAGTTCTTTGAACTTCAGCTGTTGATTCTTCAGACTTTGTCAGAACAGCTGATGAGGGTCTTCAGCAGTTGTTGTGATGTCATGTGGGACTTAGAGGTTTTCCTGATCTTGGCTCATTGGTTCTTTTGGTCCAACAAACTCCCCCTGAACCAATGCAGCCAAAACCTCTAATTATTTGTTGCCCCACTTATTGGTGGCATAAAGATTGGTCTATTTCCTTTTGGATCAGATCAGAAGTTGACCCTGATAAGCACTGGCCTGGGAGAAGGTTTCAGGTATTTGTTTAGCTAAGTATGGATGGGAGCTCTGTTTTGGGGAATTGGACACAGAGCTGTTATCCCATCCATGAAACCTACCTCCCATGTACTAGCCTGTAGGATTCTCTGGTGTAGGCTCGAACAAAGATCATTTGTTCTTCTTTGGTCATGCCTTCAGCCCCACCATCGAACAATCCTTCACGGCCGTACATCTCTGAGACATACTTGACCTGTTTCCCATTTTTGAGCTCAACTGTTATGATTTGCTTGTAAGCAAATTCATCTGGATGTCTGCCTTCTAGCAACAAGTTGAGCTCATCTTTGCGGAAGTTCTCAAGCTTCTTATAAACTAAGCCTTTCCTCACCATCCTGTTCTCCAACATCATTTCAGGAGGTAGCTTAGCTTTATAAGCTTTCTTGAACTCATCCACAATTTCCCAGGGTGTTACTACAAGAGCCACTGTGATTACTTCATCTACAATCCTCTTCATCTGGCTCTTGTATCTCACAGGAATATCATTCTTTGTGATCCTGTGAGCCACCCTAGGATCAGGCCAAGTCCTCACTCTCTCTTTGTTATATTGGAAGGTTTGTTTGAGAGTGAAGAGTCTCAGAGCTTCTTTCTTCATATTCATGATAGAGGTAGAGGCAGCATATGCTTGGTCAATAGACTTAAGCATTTCAGCATCATGAAGCTGCTGCTGTGCCTCTTCCTCTATCTTCACCCTTACAGTGTCCATCTGTGAGGTGGGAGTGATGGTTTGGGATTTGGCTTTTGGTAGAGGAATGACTGCTGAAAGAGGCAGTCTATCCTCCTCATCACCCTCTTCTTCTTCTTCTTGCAGCCACAACACCCTTCTCTTCTTCTTCAAGGGTGGATCTTTGGCTGCAGGTTTTGATGGTGAAGGGGTTGGTTTAGTGGGTTGTGGTTAGGTTGTTGGTGTGGGAATGTTGGCAGGCACTGCTAGTAACCTAGAGATAAGGGCTGGTTTGGTCTGTTTTACTAGCAGTGTCCTGTTCCCAGCACCTGCTTCAGAGAGGGCCTCAGCGACCAGTCCCTTAGTGAAATCACCAGCCGAACAGATCTTGGTGGTTATTACCAAGAGTCTGTCCCTGGTCCATGCCTTGACATCAAGGACTGGTCTGCCCAGGTACTTCGAAGTGAACCTACTCATAGCCTCAAGTTTCTTTCTTTCCTCTTGGCTATAAGTAGTCCATCGGTACTCAATCTCTCTTCTCTCCATATTCCTGATCTCTTGATCTAGCAGGCCAGTGTCCTTGTCAAAGCCTTGCCTGAACAGCTGTTCAATGACAGAGTCCATTGAACGGCTATGCTCAGCATCAGCCTCCTTGACAAGGGCTGCTAGATCAGGATCAGTACTCTCCCTCACCTCTCCTCTCTTTTGATAAGTGACACTGAAATCCTTTTGGATTCCAGTCACTTCTTTCTCAGCTCTCTCCTCCTCCTCCCTCCCCTTCCCCTTGGTCTCCTGAACCATCTCCCTCTCAACCACCTCCTTTCTACCTACCTCTAGCTCCTCCTCTCCCCTCTTCCTCTTACCTTGCACTGAGGTCTCCCCCTTTTTGGGTGCATTGGTTGGGGTTTGACTCTCAGCAAGGGCTTTAGTAACAGCAACCTCCACCAGAGTTTGGATATGTGTGGGAAGCCTCTCATCAATGGTTTTCATCACAATTTCTGTGATTATGGGTGTGATGAGAGGCAGGGATTTCTGGAGGATAGCATCTAGCTGCTCAGGGGGGTTCTGACCCTGAGAGCTAGTGCCAGAAGCAGGGGCTGGTGGCTGAGTTTGTGGGAGTGGCTCAGTGTATATGAGACCTTCGGGTGAAGGTGCCATCTGTGGGTTGGTGGTGGCAGATGGACTTCTATCCTGAGTCATTTGAGCAAGCAGCTCTTTGAGTCTGCTTATCTCATCCTCTAGGATAGTGTTGTGAGCAACTACATCATAGAAGAAGCTCAGGTCATCATCAGTGGGAGCTGAATCACCTGACCTCCTGACTGTGTCAGGATATACATGCTCTGAGTGTGGCTCAGTAGTAGCATGTGCCCCTTTGCATTGGTTCTGGGGACTTCCAGCCTCCGGATTGGATCCATCATCGGCAGTTGCCTCTGGTGAGGTCTTATTGCTTGTACCAGCTTCACCCTGCTCATGTGCTGATGCAGGGGAAGTGACAGCCTCACCAGATTGTCCTATCTCCCTAGCCACACTGGGAGATTGGACATGTGATTCTCTGTGTTGGGGGCTCCCACCAGCACTTGTATCCACCCCTCTTTGGTTGGAGTCTCCCCAGTTGTAATAGGTTTCTGGGGAGAGGGTGGAGTGCTCAGGTGAGTCAACACTTTGGCAATCATTAGGGTTGGACTTTGTGGGGCGGCTTCTGTGGGAGATGGGCTAGAAGCAGAGTGCACATGCGGAGGAGTGTGCATTTCAATGGCAGTCTCCTCAAGTGAGAAAGACCCCAGATGTGTAGGTGCCCCAGTTGTGGTTGCATCAGGCTCCTGTTGAGAGGAAACCTGTGCGGTTGTGGTGGGTGGAGTCATGGTAGCTGCTGGGAGAATCGAACCAGCAGCCACATCCTGTCTTTGTGTTGCAGGGGCATCCTCAGGGGACTCATTTCCCTGAGTAGCCTTTTTGGGCTTTTTGGCTTTTGGCTTGGTGGGGACTTTGGATTTGGAGGTGGAGGCTGTGGGTTCCTGCTGCGTGGGTTTTCGCAGCCGGCCAGCCTGTTTGAGTGTGTGGTCGGTGTTGTGCCTGGAGTATAACTTGGCTAGAACAGCCATGGCAGGGACTCCAGTGCCAACAAGTCCCTTAGCTTGAAGCTGGCTTTGGATGATGGCCATTATAAACCGAGGATACAAGATCCAACAGTTAGAAATAGGTTTTGTGGCCATATCCTTGAGTTCCCAAAATATAAGATCAGTAAAGTTTAGGGGTTGTTTCTCAAGGATAGAATACAATACCTGTTGCCACCTTGTGGACATCTGGTCGCATGAAGAAGTTTTGGGAGCCAGACACATATTCACCATGTGGAAGATCAGTCGTTGGGGATCTGGGAAGTGTTTCTTCCACAAGGTGGTGGCTGAAAGGTCGCCCTGATTGTCATTGGCAGTGAAGCATAGATCGAGGGCGCCTTGGGGTAGGAGGTTGGGTAGGTGGCATCCTCCAGCTTTAGGGTTTCTCGAAGAGTAGCTGGAGTAATAACCACAGGGTGGTTGTTGACGGAGGACCGGAGAGAGACCTCGCCGTTATTCTCTCCGGTTTGGACGGTGATATTCGTCCAGAACTCCGCCAAGGAGTCGGTGTATATGGTGGGGTTAAGGAGGAATGCCGTCTGGTATTGTGAGTCGGTCATCAGATCGACGGCATTGTGGAACTTGGCCCAGAATGGCGGTGTGTGAGATGAGCGACACAATTGTGTCGAGGTTTGAGTTGCATGGCCGCCATTAATGGTGTATGGGAATTTCAGAGGTTTTTGAAAAAGTTAGGTCAAGTGAGAATGAAAAGCTCTGAAGGTTGGGTATTTATAGGGTATGGCAAAGACTGAAAGAAAACTACTGAAGGTTTGGTGTTAGTTATCAGTTGTTGAAACTACTGATGACGTGGTTTTAACCTTCAGTGGTTGTAACATCTGAGGACTTGGTGTTAGTCTTCAGTAGTTGAAACTACTGAAGCCTTGGTTTTGTCCTTCAGATGTTGTAAACGGCTGAAGACTTATTGTCAGTCTTCAGTAGTTATAAACTACTGAAGACCTAGTTTTCATCTTCAGACATTGTAACAACTGAAGACTTGGTGTTAGCCTTCAGTAGTTGTGAACTACTGATATCAGTAGTTGTGAACTACTGAAGACATGGTATTGCTTCAGTTGTTGTAAACAACTGAGGACGTGATGTTAGTCATCAGTAGTTGTGAAACTACTGAAGACATGGTTTTGTCCTTCAGTTGTTTGGGTATGAAACAGCAGCTGTTGGCATCAGCTGAAGAGTAAAATTACTCATCAGTTGTTTCCGTCAAATCAGTTGTTTCATGCTGACCTCCACATTTACTCATCAGCTCTTTGGCTGACTTTCAGATGTTTCATTGACCCTTCAGCTCTTGTGAGTATTTATGCCTTCAGCTCTTGTGATCAGATGTTCACAAGTGCTGATGAAATACTCCAGAGCTGGTGAACAAATTTTGTCTTCAGTACTTGTGTAAATTACACATCAGTACTTATGAACAAAATTTGTTCTTCAGTACTTATTTGTGTGAAAATGATACATCAGTAGTTGTAATCCACCTCACTACATCAGTTGTTTTCAACAAATAATGTACATCAGTACTTTGAAGCCTTTTAGTCTTCAGTAGTTATGAAAATGCTGAAGACTAAATTACTCATCAGTACTTATATTTGACCTTTGTACACTAATGCTCATCAGTACTTGTGAACTGAGAGCATCAGTATTGGTCAAATTATTCGAGCTGCAGCATACCAAGCCTTAGTACCAAGTTTTGAAATGTGGCACTATCTAATGGCGTAGTAAATATATCTGCAAGCTCATCAGCACTAGGCACAAACTTTGGATCAATCAGACCTTTTTCATAGCAATCCCTAATAAAGTGATGTCTGATCTCTATATGTTTGGTCCTAGAGTGCTGGACTGGATTTTTGACAATGCAAAGAGCTGAAGCACTATCCATTAATAATGGAGTCTTAGTCTCTGTAATGTCATAATCCAAGAGTTGGTTCTGAAGCCAGAGTATCTGAGATGTACAACTTGCAGCAGCAATGTACTCAGCTTCAGCAGTGGATGTAGCAATTGATGTTTGTTTCTTACTCTGCCAAGAAACTAAACAATTGCCTAGGAATTGGCAACCACCAGAAGTGGATTTTCTGGTGACTTTGCATCCTGCATAGTCACTATCAGAGAAAGCAACTAATTTGCAAGAATGCCCAGTTGAATACCAAAGACCTAGTGATTGGGTACCTTGCAGATATCTAAAGATCCTTTTGACTGCAATCAAATGGGATTCTTTAGGTGCAGCCTGAAATCTAGCACAAACACATGTTGCAAACGTGATGTCTGGTCTAGAGCTGTAAGGTACATCAAGGACCCAATCATACATCTGTAAAGGGTTTCATCAACCGCTTTACCTTTCTGATCTACATCTAGTTGTGTGATGCTGCTCATGGGAAGGTTTGTAAATCAAACTTTTTCAACAACTCTTTGGTGTATTTGGACTGATGGATGAAAATTCCATCATCCCTTTGTTTGATTTGCAAACCTAGAAAGAACTGCAATTCCCCCATAGCACTCATTTCAAACTTTTGCTTCATGAGCATTGTAAATTCATCACACAACTTTAGATCAGAGGATGCAAAGATGATGTCATCTACATAAATTTGAACAAGGAGCTTATGTTGTCCCACAGTCTTTATGAATAAGGTTTTATCAATGGTGCCTCTAGTGAACTTATTCTCTAAAAGAAAAGTTGAGAGTGTCTCATACCAGGCTCTAGGAGCTTGCTTCAGCCCATAAAGAGCCTTATCAAGCTTGTACACCCAATCCGGATGTTTGTTGTCCTCAAAGCCTGGTGGTTGACACACATAAACTTCTTCTTTTATTTTTCCATATAAGAAAGCACTTTTGACATCCATTTGATAAACCTTAAGATTGTGAAAGGCAGCATAAGCTAAGAACAGTCTGATTGCTTCCAGTCTTGCCACGGGAGCAAAGGTCTCATCATAATCGATGCCTTCCTCTTGTGCAAATCCTTGGACAACCAGCCTGGCCTTGTTCTTGACAATTTGGCCCTTATCATCCGTTTTGTTCCTGAATACCCATTTGGTGCCTATTGCACACTTCCCTTGGGGTAAAGGAACAAGCTCCCACACTTGCTGTTTCTTAAACTGAAGAAGCTCAAGCTGCATTGCTTCAACCCATCCATTGTCTCTTAAAGCAACATGATAGTTCTTTGGCTCTTGCTGACTGATGAAGAGAGCATAGAAGCAGAAATTGGACAATTGACTCCTGGTTGAAACTCCAGCATTGATATCACCAATGATTTGAGATGTGGGGTGATTCTTCAGCTCTTGACAGACTATAATGTCAGTGCAAGTGTTTGTAGGACTTTCAGCAGCAACAAATGGTGATGGAGATTCCTGAAACCATGTAGGAGATGGCAGCTCAAATGAAGTAGAGCTTGCAGAAATCTCATCAGCATTTGTTGTGGATGGGGCTGCTGAGGCTACAGGAGCATCAGGTTTAGTGAACTCAGGCAGGTTGTCACTAAACCTGAAGAGGTGAGTACTGACTACATCATCATCAGTACCACTAGGTGGAGAACTGTTGACAGGCTCAACAGCTGGAGGTTGATAAGGAACATATTGCAGTATGTTCAGATCAAACAACTCCACAGGGTTTTATGGAATCTTGTCCTTTGGAGATTCATTGAACTTAACATGCAGAGTTTCTTCAACCACTTTTGTCCTACAGTTGAAGACTCTGTATGCCTTGCAAGTTGATAAATAACCAACAAAATACCCTGCATCCACCTTACTAGCAAATTTCTGGAGTGGGTTGCTAGTGTTGAGAATAAAACATGGACACCCAAAGGCTCTAAAGAATGAAATTAGAGGAGCCAAATGATGAAGAACTTCATAAGGAGTCTTCATCAACCTCTTATTCACTAAAGTTCTATTTTGTACATAGCAAGCTGTATTGACAGCTTCAGCCCAAAAGGTCAGTGGCAATCCTGAGTCAGCCAGCATTGACCTTGCAGCTTCAATGAGAGTCCTGTTCTTTCTCTCCACCACTCCATTCTGCTCAGGAGTTCTAGGAATACTAAACTGCCTCTTAATTCCCTTGGACAGGTAGAAGTCATCAAGTGTGTGGTTTCTAAAGTCTGTTCCATTGTCACTCCTCACACACTTGACCTGTAGGGAATACTGCTTTTCTACAAATAACACAAAGTTCATGATAGTCTTGGCTGCTTCATCCTTAGAGTGCAAGAAGAAAGTCCATACATACCTGGAATAATCATCCACAATTACCAGGCAGTATTTCTTCTTTGCCATGCTCATCACTCTGACAGGACCAAAGAGATCCATGTGCAGGAGCTGCAAGCAGGCAGTGGACTTTGGTTCTTCTATTGAAGGGAATGAAGCTTTGTGTTGTTTTCCTTTTAAGCAAGCAGTGCAGTTGTCTTTACACTTGAACTCCTTCAAAGGCAATCCTCTTACTAAACCATGGCTTATCAACTAATTCATGTTCTTGAAATTAACATGCCCCAGCCTTCTATGCCATAGAATAGATTCTTGAGAAGATGCCCTGGAGAATAGGCAAGGATGGCCTTTTAGATCTATCTTTTTGGAAAGATCTAAGGCATACACTCTTCCTGTCCTGTTGGCCTTCAGGAGAGTGTATTCATCCAACACCTTGTCAATCAAATTTAGAACTTTGGATGACAGAATCCGACAGTTCTGGCTTGTGCAAAGGGCAACATGGCCTTTATCACACATTTGACTGACACTCAAGAGGTTGTACTTGAGATTCTCCACATGGTTAACATCATCAAACCTTATTTCCCCGTTGGAACAAAGCCTTTTCCGATGATGTAACCCTTTGCATCATTGCCAAAGGCGACAAATCCCTTCTTTCCTTGAGAGTAGTCATTAAGAAGGGAGCTGCTTCCTGTCATGTGCATAGATCCTCCACTGTCTACATACCAGATGCTCTTTTGGCATGTTGAAGAACCCTGCAATCATAACCACATGTTAGTTAGTTTTAGAGACCCAAAACTGTTTGGTTTTGGGTCTGTTCTCAACTATAGGTGCAACACTAACAGGTGTGTTATGTGTAACAGCCTGAGGTGAAGAAGATGGTATAGAAGAGGAACCCTTTGGCTTGGACTTCTTTTTCTGTGGTTTCAACACAGGAGCATCTAAATGGTTGACTCTTCCCATTAGATGCTGAACCATCATCACCAGTTGTGTCTGACTTTGTGATAAAGCTTTCAGCTCTTCAGACACACTGGAGTTTGCTGATGATGGATCCTATGTTGTACCATCTTTTTCTGAGCAACCTCAGCTGTTGCCTGAGAATTCCCTACTTTCTTTTTAGATTTAGCTTTGGGCTTAGGGATTTCAGGCTTTGATGTTGCTAGTACAAACTTGGTTTCAAACTCATTTTTCATTTTCTTTATTTGCTCTTTAATTTCCTCCTGTTGTTTGAGTTTGGAACCCCTTTTGTACCAGCAATCATCAGTAAGATGATTGAACAAGCCACATATCTCACATGGCTTCTTCTTCATCTTGTGTTGATCATCAACCAAAGAAGATGAAACCGCTGAAGACTTGTTCTTCAGCTGTTTGTTATCAGTACTAGCAGTTTTCTTCCCTTTAGTACCTGCTTTCCTGACCTCTTCTTTAGTTGTCTTCAAACCTTTTCTACTGTCAGTTTTCTTCTCTTTAGTGCTGGCAGTAGTTGAGGTTTGAACTTCAAGTGTTATCACTTGCTCTCTAGTACTTTCAGTACTTCTAGAGATAACACCTGAGTTGATCAACCTTTTGATCATGTGACAGTCAGTATTTGAACCATCAGCTCTTGTAGCATCTGCTGATTGGTTGCTGACTTCTATCTCTGATGATGCTGAATCAGAAGATAGTAGGTCACATGATGAGAAGGATTGGTTATTGCTCTCTCTATCAGATTCAACTTCTGCTCTTAAAGTGAAATTTGTAGGAGGAGCAGTGTGATTATAACCAATCCCAAACTTCACATTGGAAGCTGATTGCTTCTTAAGAAGCATTTCAAAACCCTTGCATGATTGCACCCATCGATCACACTCTACTTGGGTGTTTGCAAGAGTTTCCTTGAGGTCTCTGTACTTCTCTAGAAGTACATCTTCCTTAGCTTTACCATCTTTGATTTGGCATTTAAGCTTGTAAATCTCATCATTTTTCTCTTTTAGTACAACCTCAAACTCAGCTTTTCTTTTGGAAATAGTATGCTCTAGCTCATGATTTTTATCTATTAAAGCTACATTTGCTTCTCTAATAGAAGCAAATGCTGCTATGCATGATTCAGAACAAAGCTTGGCTTTGGCCTCAGATGATACCTGTGATGAGGCATTAGATGATGACCCCTCGCAGACTCAAGGGCCATCAGAGCAAGATTTCCAAAAGGACTATCACCACCATGTTGACCAGCACCTTGGAGTAGTTGTTCCTGTCCAGATAGATCATCTGGTAGACTACTCCAGTCAACAACTCCTGGGGTGAAGAAGCTGTGTTGTTGAGGTTGTGTTTGATGATGAGATGGGGAAGATTGAGGCCCAGGAAGAGCCTGTGGTGGTTGAGCCAAAGGTGCTTGAGTTTGACTGGACTGAGGCACGTAGTAGTAGGGGTATGAGTATGGCATATACCCCTGAGGCACAAAATAAGCAGGTGATGCCTGTGCTTGTGATGGATGACCAGAACTGGAGGAAGGTTGCCCTCTGTGCTATGATCTATTGCTTGGAAAAGTCATAAAGGGTGCAGAGGAGTTAGATCCAGATGATCTACACTCTCTAGCAAAGTGTCCAAGCCTTTGGCACTTGTGACACCTCAACTTGCTCTTGTCAAAACCAACTTTGGTTTTGCCAGAGAGACCAGGGAATTTCCTACCAGTTCTTTTGTAGAACTTTTGAGATCTGATATTGATCATTTCCATTTGGCTCAAAATATCCATCTCTTCCAGATCATCATCTGGAATGCCCTTCAAATCCTCCATCAAGAAGCACCAGTTATCACTGCAGCCTCCTGAACTACTACCTACACCAACAAAAGCTTGTTCTGAGTTGGTAGAGAAATCAATATGCTCATCATAAGAACTTTCTGATGAAGCATATTCTGACTCCTGACTTATCAAGGCAGCATTTCCT
The DNA here is from genome assembly GCA_024085815.1 of Flaveria linearis. NCBI lineage: Eukaryota > Viridiplantae > Streptophyta > Magnoliopsida > Asterales > Asteraceae > Flaveria > Flaveria linearis. The sequence goes on along the minus strand of CM044004.1, from coordinate 16,717,111 downwards.
TGAACAAAGTCATCAGCGAGCTTGCCAGAGGTGGACAACTTCCTCTTTTGCTCTATCTCTCTCTCAAAAGTGAGCAGTTTCCCATGAAGTTGGGTGAGAGATAGAGTTTCCAGATTTGCACTGGAGCGTAGGATAATGGTATAAGTGTCCCATCTCTCAGGCAGTGATCTGAGGAACCTGTTGTTCATCTGGCTGTTGGAGTACTCTTGTTTGACCATCTTCAGCTCAGAAATCAAACAAGAGAACCGCTCAAACTGCTGGGTCAGAGTCTCACCCTTTCTATATGAGAATGTCTCATATTGTTGGGCGAGGATTTCCCTATTGTTTGCTAAGACCGAATCAGTTCCTCCAAATTGTTCCTTTAGAGCAACCCATAGGTCATGAGCAGTTTCATGATGCAAGAGCCCTGAGTAAATCTCATTTGGAATAGCCATGGCTAAAATTCCATGGGCTCTAGCATCAAACTCAAACAGCTTTAGATCTTCGTCCGAATATTGTTCAGGTTTCTTTGGAACCTGTTCATTAGATTCAGGGACGCTCACCATAGGCTTGTATGGTCCATGCACCACTGACTTCCAACAACCAGCACTGTTGACAGACAAGTGGTGAAGAATACATCTTTGCCATATGTTGTACTCATTCCTCACAAGCATTGGTGGCTTGGTTGAGGAACCAGTATTGTGAGGATCGTTTGTTAGTGTAGTCATCTCAGTTATTAGTCAAACTCAAGTTTAAACAAAAACAAATGTAGCTCAAAACCACCAAGAGAACCTCAAGTTTTTGGCCAGAAACTGCAGAATCTCTCTCTCTCTATAGCTAATTCTTGCAAATTGCTAATTCAATCAAACTTAGAGATCAAAAGAGCAGTTTCAAATGATCAATAGTGAAATCGATCAATGATTAACCAGCTCTGATACCATTTGTTAGGATCTCAGCCTCTAGTTTGATCAATTAGATTGTGTTTGCAGCGGATTTAGCATGAATATTAGCAATTAAAGCAAGAACATAAAGAATATTGCATGCAAACCAAAAGTAGATGTAGAGAATAAATCTGCCTTGAAAGAATAATATTCGTTTATTTCATGTTTCGGCGTGGAATACATTCAGGTCACTGCCCTTTTATAGGCAAATGACCCATACTGTTGTCAGGTTCCACTGACTTTAAACAATTATTTAACTAACTACTGATAGTTTACAACTACTGAAGATGTCACAACAGCTGACATCTTCTTACAAAATTTCCCAAGTGTTCTACCTGTTACAAGTACTGAAAAGGAAACTACTGAAAAGCTACAACGACTGAAGAACAAACTCTTCAGTTGTTTACAACTACTGAACTATAACAGCTGAAGAACAAACTCTTCAGCTGTTGTACAAACTACTGAAATGAAAAATATAAAACTACTGAAAAGAAAATAAACCATCACAACAACTGAAGAAGACTTCTTCAGCTGTTGTGACAAACTCTGAAACTTCAGCACTTGGTCTTCAGACTTTGGTCTTCAGATGTTTCATCAGCTGATGACTTCAGTAGTTGTCATCAGCTGTTGTCTTCAGTCGTTGTCTTCAGACTTTGTGCATCAGCAGTTGTTCATCAGTTCTTCAGTTCTTCAGATTTTTGATCTTCAGCACTTGTCTTCAGTACTTGAAGTCTTCAGTACTTGTGTTTATCAGTACTTTAGACTTCAGTACTTATCTTCAATACTTTGGGATCTTCAGCTGTTGTACTTCAGTTCTTTGAACTTCAGCTGTTGATTCTTCAGACTTTGTCAGAACAGCTGATGAGGGTCTTTAGCAGTTGTTGTGATGTCATGTGGGACTTAGAGGTTTTCCTGATCTTGGCTCATTGGTTCTTTTGGTCCAACAGTAACTATCATATTTACATTCCAATCATCATTAAATCATTTGTAACCTCCAACCCAGAATATATATGTATGTTAGTTTGACTATTTTGGGCAGATTATAAGCATCGTTTTTAGGACAAACGAGTTAAATGTTGCTAAATCACATAAAAGAAGGTTTACAAGGTAGTATCCTTGTATACCGGCCCCTAGACTTACAGTTAGTAGAATAATACCTTGTGTGAGATTTTAGTCCAAAAACTCGAGGTTCAAGCACAGAGTCTGTTAGAACAATGAGAGTGGTGTTTACATTAAGATAAGGATGAGTTTATTAAGATCTAATTGATAGAAGTTCATGTTACTTACATATGAGACGGTTTAGATGGTTAGAAACGAGCAAAAGATCTTCGAAATGGGGCTGGAACCTTATTGTTCTTTGGAACGTTATTGAAATGAGCAAGTAGTAGAATGTTGTGTATGTATGTTTCTCGGTTAAGAGAAAAAAACCGAGAGGAGAAGAAGAATAGGATATAATAAAGGTGAGGATTGATAGATTTTGCATGTATGGAAAAGTGGGAAAGAGGTGGAGTGTGTGTTTAGTTTTTAGGATTTCAGAGAACTCATTCGGTTGGTGGTCATGGGCGGCCAAGAATAGATGGTTTTATTTGTTTTATTTGTAGTCTATTATTATTATTATTATTATGTTTGTTAACCACGGATGTGTATGAATATACATACATATCCAAATTCATTTAAGTGTTGAAAACTTCTTAATTGTCTCAATAATCAATCAAATGATAGTTTCTATTCAAATATAAGTCTTTACATGTTTAAATACCAATATCGGATGTAAAACAAATGTGGAAAATAATCAGAAGTTGAATATATATAGTCGAATACATAAGTGAAATTTCTAGGCGCATTACCACTGTTTAGGCGCATGACCACTGTTGGGACGTCTAGGACTTAGGCGCATGACAATTGTTCAGACGCAAGAGCACTGCTGGGACACCTGGGATTTAGGGGCGATACAACTGTTCAGGCGCATGAGCACTGCTAGGACGCCTAGGACATAGGCACATGGGCACTATCCAAGCACATGAGCACTATTCAGGCGCATGGGCACTGTTCAGGCGCATGGGCACTGTTCAGGTGCATGGGAACTGTTCAGGCGCATGACTTAGTAGAATGCCTACTTAAATATTTTGCATAAGTCCTTAACTCATATTGGGATCATGGAGGGGTTGTTACATTCTGCCACCATTTTAGGAAATTTCATCCTGAAATTTTAGCTTCAGTTAGAACTTTGGATGGGTGGGCTTAAAGAGGTGCGGATATTCTTTCCTCATTTCATCATCTTATTCCCAAGTGAATTAGGGTCCTCGCCTAGAGTTCCATCTTATTTTTACCTTGGGTATGCGACTTCTTAAGTTTCTGGACCAGTCGATCGGTAATCTCTATAGTTTCCTCAACAAAGTTCAACTTGTCGTTGATTTTGGCTTCCTTTAATGGAAATTCCATAGTCTTGTCTACCAAACACTTCTTCAGATTAGACACATAAAAAGTGTTATGTATGTAACTCAATTTTTGGGTTAGCCTTAGCTGATATGCTACCGGGGTAACTCTTGCCGATATTTCAAATGGTCCAATATATCTTGGGCTTAGCTTGTCCTTCTTGCCAAACCTAATAGCTCCCTTCCACGGGGCGACTTTCAACATTACTTTATCACCCATTTGGAATTTCAGAGGTTTTCATCTTCTGTCAGCATATTTCTTTTGATGATCTCTGGCTGTTCTTAGACGCTCCTTAATCTTAATTATCTTATCTATGGTTTCCATTATGATGCCGGGTCCAATCACTTGGCTATCACCTATCTTATTCCAACTTAATGGTGATCGACATTTCTTGCCATATAGAGCCTCATACGGGGCTGCTTTTACGCTTGCGTGGAAACTATTATTGTAGTAGAACTCCATTATGGGAAGGTGGTTATCCCAGCTTCCACCAAAGTCAATTACGTAGGCCCTTAGCATGTCTTCTAAAGTTTTAATGGTTCTCTCACTTTGCTCGTCGGTTTGAGGATGATACGTGGTGCATAAATCGAGACGGGTTCCCAAAGCCTATTGGAGAGATCTCCAAAATCGTGATGTGAAGCGACTATCGCGGTCTGAGATAATCGAGAGCGGTACTCCATGACGAGTCACTATTTCATCAATGTATATTTGGGCTAACTTTGACATCTCATAGTCCTCTCGAATTGGTAAGACATGGGCTGATTTGGTAAGCCTATCCATGATTACCCAAATGGCATCATGGTTATGACATGTTCTTGGTAGTTTCATGACAAAATCTATTATGATGTTGTCCCATTTCCATTCCGGGATTTCAGGTTGCTGTAGGGTTCCAGATGGTTTTTGGTTTTTAGCCTTTACCATTGCACACGTCAGAATTTCCCCACATAGGTGGCAATAGATTTCTTTAATCCGGGCCACCAGAAAAGTGTTTTCAAGTCTTGATACATCTTATCACTTCCTAGGTGAACCGAATATCTAGATTTGTGTGCCTCGTCCAAAATCATATCCCTAATTCCACCATGGTTAGGCACCCATGTCCTTCCTTCACATTTGTACAATCCAATCATTGTCTACTTCCAAATGCTTCTCCATCCCTGTTAACATCTCACTAGACAACTTATTCTCCTAGAGGGCTTCCTCCTGTGCTTCTTTCAATCTAGTGACAAGGCTAGTGTACACGCTCATCCTCGGGGCACGAACACGAAGGGGTTTTTCCCGTTCCTTTCTGCTCAGGGCATCGGCCATTATATTTGCCTTTTTGGGATGGTAACGAATCTCACATTCGTAATCACTTAATAGTTCTACCCATCTCCTTTGACGCATGTTCAACATCTTCTGATCCAGAATATGCTACAGGCTTTTGTGATCGGTGTAGATAACACACTTGGTACCGTAGAGGTAGTGTCTCCACATTTTGAGTGCAAACACCACTGCACCTAGTTTCAAATCATGTGTCTTGTAATTCCTTTCATGTTTGTTCAACAATCTAGATTCGTAGGCAATCACCTTCTCGCGCTGCATTAACACCCAACCAAATCCTTGACGTGAGGCGTCATAATAGAGGACAAAGTCCTCGTTCCCTCTGGTAGGGTAAGGATAGGTGCACTACATAGTGTTTCCTTTAGCAGATTAAAGGCTTTATCTTGTTCCTTTCCCCACTTATAAGTTGTATCCTTCTTGGTCAAAGCAGTTAGTGGCTGTACTGTTCGAAAGAAATCCTTGATAAACCTCCTGTAGTAACCAGCTAAACTAAGAACTTGTTTGATCTTGGTAGGAGTTTCTAGGATCTACCAGTTCTTGATATCTTCTATTTTTGATGGATCCACCTGAATTCCATCCTCATTTACTATATGCCCAAGAAATTGGATTTCACGTATCCAAAACTAGCACTTGGAGAATTTTGCGTATAGTTGTTCGTTCTTGAGTAGTTCAAGAATTAATCGAAGATACTTCTCATGTTCCTCTTTGCTTCGAGAGTAGATCAAGATATCGTCGATAAATACCATCACGAACTTGTCTAGGTATGTGCGGCACACACGGTTCATGAGGTCCATGAATGTTGTAGGTGCGTTAGTCAATCCGTAAGGCATGACTAAGTACTCATAGTGTCCATACCTAGTTCTGAAGGCTGTTTTAGGAATGTCTTCTTCCTTTATTTTTAGTTGGTGGTATCCCGACCTCAAGTCTATCTTAGACAAACAGATAGCTCCTGGCAATTGATCGAATAAGTCGTTAATTCTGGGGAGAGGATATCGGTTTGTTACGGTAAGTTTTCAGTTCCTAATAGTCGATACACATTCGTAGTGTTCCGTCCTTCTTCTTAACGAACAACACTGGAGCACCTCACGGTGAAACACTAGATCGTATGAACCCTTTATCAAGCAATTCTTGGATTTGTAGCATCAGCTCCTTCATTTCGGGTGGAGCTAGTCGATAAGGTGCTTTGCCACCGGTGCGGTGCCAGGTACTAAATCACTCTGGAATTCGATTTGTTGGGTCGGAGGGAGTCCTGGTAAGTCTTTGGGAAATACTTCCAGGTACTCAGACACTACTACTATGTTTTCAATCTTCTTTTCCCCTTTGGCCTTCATCACATACATTATAAACACGGCATGTCCTATATTGAGGCTCTTAGTGGCCTTTAAGTGGGATATCATAGGACAAAGTAGGTGGTTTCTCTCTCCATGGACTACTAACATCTCCTCGCTGGCTATTTGTTCCTCATATGTCCTGGATCTCCACAATCATAACATTGTTTTCCAGGTTCATAGGTACAGTCCTTAATCAGATGGCCAGTTCTTTTACACCTAAAACAAGGCATCGGGTTGCACTCTCCTTGATGATGAATCTTGCACTTGTTGCAGAAGAGGCTTGTGCCCAGATACAACCTCCTAGCCTTTCCACTATGGTCATTTCGTTTGGCCTCTTCACTGGATATTTTGCTTGAACTGCTACTGTTGCCGACCATCTTCCTCGTATCAAACCACTTCCTTTTGTCATCCACCCCCTTCCTCCTATCCTTGGCTTTTGCCTGCTCAGTCCAACTAGCTCTAACAAGGTCATCTATCAGACTACTGGTGAAATCCACTGTAGCTTGTAGGGTTGTAAGCCTAGAAGACCGGACCACGCCTCTAACCCTAGGATGTAATCCCCAGATGAAGCGGGCTACACCATTGGATTCCGGCATCACCAAATGTGGTACCAGTCAGGACAATGCCAGGAATCGGTTGATGTATTCAGTGTAGTTTGGGCCTTTCATTTCTAAACTCAGAAATTCGGCCTCAAGTTTCTCCAGTTGGTTGATTGGGCACTACTTGTTGGTAATTAGCTCCCTGAACTCAGACCAGTTCATACTACCAATGGCATTCCTGCCTCGGGGCTGAATGATAGTTTGCCACCATTCTAGTGTTGGTCCTTTGAGTGATTGGGAAGTAAATCTCACCATATGCTCAAGCTTGCATTTGCTGATATCCAACACAGCTTCGATTTCATCCAGCCACCTATAAGATTCAATTGCACCCTCGGTGCCATAGAAGTCCTTCGGCTTACAGGCCATGAATGTCTTATACGAGCACCGATTTCTTATAGCTTCATTTTCCATATTGTTGACTCATCATTACTGGGTCCATTAGTTCCGGTGGTGTTTCCCCGATCTGTGTTGATCTGGGCGATTATCGTTGGGATGACATTAGCGATCTGCTAAGCAACCAAGTTGGTAATCTTCTCATCATTCACTTGGTTGGCGTTCCCCCAAGTGGTGTTTCTGGTGGAGTAGGTGGTTAGTTCCCACCTCGGGTGGCTCCCCTTCTTCCGGCACGAGTTCCACATCTAGGAGGCATTCTAATAGCATCATAAATAAATTCGTTTAGCATCTCATACATTTGGTTTCAAATATTCTATTGCATCACATTTACCCCTATTATACACTACAAGTCATGCATAGGCGTTTCTTTCAAGGTACATGATGTTAACTACCTACGAGTAACTATTAATTACTCATCATATGGATTAGTACATCCCCAAAAGTTTCATAGATAAATCAAACCTAAAGTCAACCACACATAATAATAGTGTCATTGTTTCACAAATTGGAAGGTGCCATCACCCCCATAAATAGAATAGTTTCTAAAATAAATAAATAGATAGATAGTTTCTTCAGATAGTTTCGTAGCCTACTGCCATTCATTCAAATATCACCACATCATCCCTGCCACTTCTTCTTCAACCATCCAAACCAAACTGAACTTTTCTTCCTTTGCCCTTGCTCCAAGCGTTGCACACCATGTGACGCCATCATCGCCTAAAACTGGGCGGACTGTGAAGTTCGTGTGGCGTGCTGGAGAGTCAGCTCGTGATGTTGGATATCTCACTCAAAGTAGGGTTTGATGGACCAAAATCGCTAGCCTGATGACTAGATTGGGAGTAGAGGTCTCCCGTGAGTACACTAGGTCCATCATACAAACTATGCTTTGATGGCATCCAGTATTCGTCAAGAGGAAGGCGTCTGGGCGGGGCAAGCATAGGAGGTGCTGGTGCAGGAACCGCTGCAGGTGGAGGTGGAGGAGGATGCATCCTAAAAGAAACGGAAGGTCCAGGTCTAACACTCTTTTTAGGTCGAGTGATAACACGGGCACCCGTATTCCTAATAGGTGGGATAGCTGAGTAGGTAGGTGCTACGACGTGTGGTGAGTTGAAGCGTGTTCGGCTCCTGGCCGGAGATGTCGAGGAGGAGTCCTCTGATGGCTCAGTGTTGTCAGAAGTCGCGGATACCCAGCCGGGATGTCCACTCCTTTGTAGGTATGCCTCGTACTCAGTGTGGGGCTTAGCCCTCCTGTGGGTCCTAACAGCAGCAGTCTCGTCAACTGGGTGTGCAGGTACCTTTCCCCTGTCAGCCATAATCTTGTTATCCTGTAAGAATTATCATGAGTAATTTTGTTTCTCATAGCTCATGACTATAATAATAGTACTGGTAATAGTAGTGATGGCAGTAGTATCATATAGCAGTGGTATCATCGAGCAGTAACAGGCATGAAAGTTCAATAAAAATTATCTTTAGACCGTGTTAAGAAAATCTCTTAAGTTATTTAATCCAAAGTTTCACACCTTTGGGATCCATACTGGAATTTACGCGTCTGATAAATTCGTCATTACGTGGATCAAGTGTAATCATCAGTTTATCCAACCCGCTTACCCCAACATGCACCCAAGCAAGGACAGTCCTAAGGTATCAGGGTTGTAGCTTAGGGTCTACTAAGGTATTCCCGACTTCTTTACAACATGTGGCTTTGATACCAATCTATCATACCCCGGGCCCAAGGAAGGTGGGACGTCACAGACTAGCAACATACATGGCAGCGGAAACAAACCATCATAAGAGCATAAGAGTAGAGAAATCACATGGCATTACGTAAGTTTAATAAACACCAGGACTATACATTCTAGCTTGGTTACAACAAAATGGTTTCAACACAAGTTGATAGGGTCAAATGTATAGATCTATGATGATATTAGAAGGCAATTCAATCAAAACGAACACAGTAATCAAATCAATGCACAATATCAAGAAAAATTCATAGATGTTTATTGATAATAGCAAAGACGATTACAAGTGTAAGAGCAGTTCGTTCAAAGTCTTAGTCTAACCTACACAAGTCTAAGATATTTATACTATCAATAAACAAGGAACTACTATTTACAAGACTAGTCCTTATACTATGACAAAACTTATAATACAAGACAAGTAAAGACAACATGTTAATCTTTAAGAAGTACTAACACAAGTGTATATAGTTTTAAGGAATATCTAATACAAATTGTCCGAAAGTTCAAATTTGAAATCAATAATGCCATAAGGTTGGTGTGCTAAGTCATCTATAAGTCCTCCAAGTCCAACTAGACCTCCATTAAGGGTTACCTAAAACATGCTCAAAAGATTTTATGTCAACTAAAAAGTTGGTGAGTTCAAGTGCTTAAAGTTTAAAAACGAAAGGAACTCTTTAAATTCCACTAATTAAAGTTTAGAATCAAAGCATCACTGTTGTGGGGTCACAATCAACCCTGCACTCAGTCCCGGCTAGCCTCTTCTAAAGTTATGTTTATGCCGGTTAAGCCCGAAGGGAGAACTGAGCCTCAAACAGTGTACCATACCTGCCGGGTGGTTCACCATAGTCTCTTATAAAAATCTGTCACATGCCATAAACGATCCCTCAGGAGCTTAGTGGGGTACCCTTCCTATAAGGAAGACACTGTGTGTTGGGGATTCCCCAAGTAGATCTACCCATATAAAACAAGTGGTTCACAAAAGAATTAATGATTGTGATTCAAGTATCAGCAGGTATCAACAATATCCATCCCATAAGCATCATAAATAGCACAGTAAAAGTTTCAGTTCAAAAAATCATGCTTCATCCCCAAAGCAATAATAAAAAGGGGACACGAGAACTCACCTTAGTATCAATCAAGTTTCACAGTCACATATAGTTTCAAGTCCTAGCACCCTATGATCATAATTAAAGTAATAAGATATAGATCCTTAGATTATTGGAAGGGTAATTAAGTGCATTTTTATGGTTAAAGGCGTACGTGGCTTCGTTTCTTAGAAGTTTGCATCAAAAGTTTTCTTTTTAGAAAAGTTAGGGTTTTGACGAGTGTATATGAAGTTTTACAGTTCTTATAAATTTTTTAACATATTAATAAGTTAAAAATGAGTTTCTGGTCATGAGGTTACTGAAATTTGGTTAAAATGCAGCATTTACACTTTGACCCCTCAAGTTTCAAAATTTATAATTTATACCCTAAAGTTTGTCTCCTTACAATTCTTGACCCCTAATACTTTCTTAAGGTTCTTATAGTCTATTAGGGCCTGTTTGAACTCTAAAATTTCAGATCTTATCTTGTGAGATTTAAAACACAAGTTTCTAGTTATCAGTTATGGTAAAACCGACAATTCTAAGGGTCTAGTTATTAAATCTCTAATTTAAACCAAGATTATAACTTTAGTATCTCTAACCTAATGAAATGGTGTGGTTTCATAGATTTTAGGCCCTTATTTATTTTTAAGATTTTTGTCTAAATTTTCCCCGGTTGGCTTACATTTTATAAATAATCTCTTAAAATCATTTTAACTTAATAAATCACCAAATTCAAATTTCGTTTTCAAAATATTTATTTCTAGCCTGGAATTCTTTTTTTTTTTAAATGTGGACGTCAATAAGTTTTGCTATTTATGAGGTTTTTCCTATTTTTCCTATCTTTTCGGGTCCCCGATTATGTTGGCCATAACCGTACCACCTATCACTAAGTTTTCCAGTCAACAAGCTCTATATTTTGGAATTCTAAGTTCAAACTTTCTGAAATTTAGATCTTAGTCCTCGGTTTTACATAGAAATAACCACAATCGGGTGTTTTACACCATTTACACTAGTGTGACAATCATATTTACATTCCAATCATTAAATCATTTGTAACCTCAAACCCATAATATATATGTATGTTAGTTTTACTATTTTAGGTAGATTATAAGCATCCGTATTTAAGACAATCAAGTTAAATGTTGCTTAATCACATAAAAGAAAGTTTACAAGGTAGAATCCTTGTATACCGGCCCCTAGACTCACGGTTAGTGGAATAATACCTTGTGTGAGATTTGAGTCCACAAACTCAAGGTTTGAGAAAAGAGTCTGTTAGAACAATAAGAGTGGTGTTTACATTAAGATAACAATGAGTTTATTAAGATCTAATCGATAGAAGTTCATGTTACTTACATATGAGACGGTTTAGACGGTTAGAAACGAGCAAAAGATCTTTGAAATGGGGTTGGAACCTTGTTATTCATTGGAATGTTGTCGAAATGAGCAAGTATTAGAATGTTGTGTATGTGTGTTTCTCGGTTGAGAGGAAAAAACCAAGAGGAGAGGAAGAATGGGATATAATAAAGGTGAGGATTGATAGATTTTGCATGTATGGAAAAGTGGGAAAGAGGTGGAGTATGTGTTTAGTTTTTGGGATTTCGCAGAACTCATTCGGTTGGTGGTCATGGGCGGCTGAGTATATATGTATTTTATTTGTTTGATTTGTAGTCTATTATTATTATTATTATTATTATTATTATTATTATTATTATTATTATTATTATTATTATTATTATTATTATTATTATTATTATGTTTATGTTTGTTAACCGCGGATGTGTATGAATATACTTACATATCCAAATTCATTTAAGTGTTGAAAACACTTTAATTTTCTCTAATAATCATTCAAATGATAGTTTCTATTCAAATATAAGTCTTCTACATGGTTAAATACCAATATTGGATGTAAAAGAAATGTGAAAAATAATCAGAAGTTGAATATATATAGTCGAATACATAAGTAAAATTTCTAGGCGCATTACCATTGTTTAGGCGCATGACCACTGTTGGGACGTCAAGGACTAAGGCACATGACAACTATTCAGGCGCATGAGCACTACTGGGACGCCTGGAACTTAGGCGCATGACAACTGTTCAGGCGCATGAGCACTGCTGGGACGCCTGGGACATAGGCACATGACAACTATTCAGACGCATGAGCACTACTGGGACGCTAGGACTTAGGCACATGGGCACTGTCCAGGCGTATGAGCACTACTCAGGCGCATGGGCACTGTTCAGGCGATTGGGCACTGTTCAGGCGCATGACTTAGTAGAATGCCTACTTAAATAATTTGTATAAGTCCTAAACTCATTTTGGGGTCACGGAGGGGTTGTTACAAGAGAAAAGTTGTGTTTCTTCCAAAGCTCCAAAACGAAAATAAAGACAAGTGAAAACTTGCCTTTGGAAGATATTTTGGTCTTGGAAGAAAGGAATGCTTTTGAAGCACTGAAGCTTGCTGGAGTGAAAGCAAGATCTTCTAAAGAGTCAGTGTCTAAAACTTCTAAAGTTGTAAAAACTTTTGAAGTATTGAAGGTCAAGTCTAATCTTCCAAAGCGGGTGTTGAAGATAAAGGAAGACCATGTGACTAAAAATTATTTATTAGCAACATCAAATGATTCCAAAAGTCTTAGCATAGGATCAATTACTCTTCAATTCATTTTCATGAGCCCATGACCAATGAGGCTCAGGTTTCTAAATGTAACTAACTCTCTTTTATTGTGTAGGAACAGCTGAAGACCAAGAAGAATTTATCGATTTTTGACAGTGGTTATTCCAGGCACATGACAGGCAATGGCTCTTTACTTCAAAACTTTGAGAAAATTAATGGAGGGTCAGTTGCTTTTAGAGGAGATGCTGGATGTTATATTACAGGAGGGGGCAGGGTCATAAATGGTAAGCTCAGCATTGAGAAGGTAAACTTTATTATGGAACTTAGGTACAATTTACTGAGTGTATACTAATTTTATGACCAGAGACTTAACATGCTCTTCACTAAGCATGAGTGTATTGTTCCCAAGCCCGGGGTGGTCATTCCTCAAAAGCATATCCTGCTTAGAGCACCCCGGAAAGGGAATACGTACAAGATGGATTTATAGGAAACATCCCCTTTAGGAGAAGTTTCTTGCTTTCTATCTAAAGCAAATAATGATTAGTCTTTCCTTTGGCATAAAAGAATATGTCTTTAAACTTTAAGAACATGAATAAGTTATTAAGAATGATTTGGTAACTAGAATGCCAAAGAAAGAGTTTAAAAGTGATGATCACTGTGCTGCATGACTGAAAGGAAAACAACACTTGGTGTCTCACAGGACAAAGGAAAAGAACTTTATCACTACTTCCCTACACTTACTACACATGGACCTCTTTGGCCACACCAGTGTAATGAGTCTAGGAAGGACCTCAAACTGTTTAGTGATCACAGATGATTTCATCAGATTCACTTGAGTTTTCTTCCTTAGAAATAAGGATGAGACTCCTGAGATCTTGAAGAACTTCATTCTAAAAACTAAGAATCAAAGTGATCACAAGGTCAAGATCATAAGATGTGATCAATGAACTGAATTCAAAAACCAAATCCTTGACACATTTTGTGATGAAAATGGTATTACAAGACAATACAGTGCTCCCAGGAATCCTCAGCAAAACGATGTTGCTAAGAGGAGAAACAGGGCACTTATTGAAGCTGGAAGAACCATGTTATCTGACTCTAAGCTGATCATCACCTTCTGGGTAGAGGCAGTTAACACTGCTTGCTATGTGTAGAACAGAGTTTTAGTAGTTAAGACTCATGGTAAGACTCCTTATGAACTGTGGTATAAAAGAAGGCCTTTCATTGATATTCTTAGATCATTTGGATGTCCCTGCACCATCTTGAATACCAAAGATCAAGTAGTCAACCTTGCTAAGAAATCAGATGATTGATACTTTATTGGATACTCTTCCCAAGTTAAGGCTTAAGAGTATACAATCTTATAACTAAATAGTTAGAGAATCAGCCAATGTGATTTTCAATGAGCACACTCCCTGTGTGAAAGCTTCTGGTCCTGATTGGCTATTTGATCTTGATTTAGCTAACTACTTTAATAAATCTTATGAGAGTGTTTCAAGATCTACAGGTAATCTATTAATAGAAGATCCTGACCCAAGATTTGAGTTGAGAAGACCAAGCAAGGCTACTAATTCAGCTCCAGTAGTAACTAACCCTGCAAATGAAGTTCCTATCATCACAACAATAACAAATCAAGCTCATACATCTGAGGTGCCTGAAAATTCTAGTTTAGAGACACTAAAAAATAAAGGAGCTTCAAATATAGGAGGAAATGGTAATGGTAATAGTGATCAGGAATTTCTTGATGCTAATAACCACTCCATTGAAGACAACATGAATGATGTCACACACTCATTGGATCAAGCTTCTCTTGATAAGTGTGCTGATGTGGTGGGAGACACTTCATTGCCAGATCTAAACTTCTCAAATTTATATCTGTGTATTCAACTTGCTATGATCCCTCAACTTAAGATCCACAAGTCACACCCCACTAGAAACATCATTGGAGTTGTTAAAAAGGGGGTGAGAATAAGAGGACAAACCCATAACAAAAATATTGGTCTATACTCTTGTTTCTTGTCGCAGATAGAGCCAAATAAAGGTGATGAGGCTTTGAAGGATGGAATTTCGGTTAAAGCAATGCAAGTGGAGTTGCTTCAATTCAAAAGACAAAAGGTTTGAAACCTATGTCCTCTTCCTCAAGGGAAGACCATCAAAGAAACCAAGTGGGTGTTTAGGAATAAGAAAGATGATAGAGGACTTGTCATCAAGAAAAAGGCAAGACTGATTGTTCAAGGGTATATCCAACAAAAAGGAATTAATTACACTAATATATTTACTCTTATAGCAAGACTTGAACCTGTTAGGATATTCCTAGCATTTGCTGCATCCAAGGACTTTAAGGTCTACGAATTTGATGTCAAGTGTGCATTTTTATATGGAGTGATTGATAAAGAGGTGTATGTCAAACAACCACCTATCTTTGTAGACCCAAATCATCCAGATTATGTCTGCAAGCTTGATAAAGCTCTTTATGGGTTGTACCAAGCTCCAAGGAAGTGGTATGAGACACTATCTCAATATCTCTATCAGCATGGCTACAAGATAGGTACTATAGGTGGAACTCTCTTCATCAAAGGAACAGGAAATGACTTGATGCTGGTTTAAGTATATGTAAATAACATTCTCTCTGGGTCAACTAATCCAAAGCTATGCAAAGACTTTGAGAAGCTGATGAAGAATAGATTTTAAATAAGTGCCATGGGTGAACTTAATTTCTTTCTAGGAATTCAAGTGAAGCAAGTTGACAATGTCATCTTCATAAGTTAGTCAAAGTATGTGCAGGACATACTTACAAGATTCAACATGACTAAATGTAAGGTTACAAAGACACCCATAGCTAGAAACCACTCCCTTGGATCTGATCTTGAGGGGGAGTGTGTAGATGAACATTTTTATAGGGCTATGATTAGGTCACTCATGTATCTTACAGCCAGCAGGCCTGATATTATGTTTGCTACATGCGTATGCGCAAGATATCAAACCAACACCAAGATGTCACACTAGGTTGCTGTCAAAATCTTAGATATCTCAAAGGTGCCCCTAAGTTAGGCCTATGGTATCCAAAGAATTCTAACTTTAATTTGTATGCTTATACAGATAGTGACTATGGTGGCTATAACATGACTGCAAAGTCCACATCTGGGGGATTTCAATTCCATAGTGGAAGTATAGTCTCATAGTAATACAAGAAATAATCTTGTGTATCTATATCAACTGCTAAAGCTAAATACATTGTTACTGCAAGCTGCTGTGCTCAAGTACTTTAGATTCAGAATCAGATGCTGGATTATGGATACAACTTTAAAGAGATTCCCATCCACATAGACAAAAATAGTATTATCTGTATCATAGAGAATCCTGCGCAACACTCAAGGACAAAACACATCAACATCAGGTATCATCAAATTTGAGATAACTATGAAAAAAGATTGATAAAAAGAGTTAAGGTAACATAAATGAACAATATGCTGATCTGTTCACAAAGGCTTTTAATGAACAGAGATTTAAATATCTTGTTTCAGCTATTAGGATGATTAACTTTGAGTATATTTTCTTAAAACTTAATCAATATTGTTTCTAAAAGGAATTGTGTGTCCTAAGTTGTCTAGACAATCATCTAATAAGCCCAGTTTATCTTAGGAAAAAATATTTTTCAAATGATATTCCTTAGAATTTTGAAAATCTTAAATGTATTTTCTTTTGGAAGACATTACCATTGCCTTCGGAAGAATTTTAAATATTCAAATCAGATAACTACTTATAAGAAATTTACCTTCGGAAGAAATGTTGGTATTTTTCCAAAGCCAAAATATACTTTTAAGTACTTATATGCATTGAAGAACAAATTTCTTCCGAAAGCAATTAGGTCTCAGAAGATCTATTCTCCTTAAGAATAAAACTTCCAAGCTCTAATATCTTTCGAAACCAAATATTTCTCGGAAGAGAAAATACTTCAAGTAATTTAATTTCACAAAGTTAAGGAATATCTTCTGAAGTCAAAATTTGGCTTCGGAATTTTTGGATAAAACTTGCAAAGATAAATTACCTTCTGAAGATTTTTTACTTCCAAGAAAACTACCTTTTGGGTACTTTCTCAGAGTTGAGGCTGACATTCGGATTTCAAAGTTTATTCTTTTACATTAACTTTGTTTCAAATCCATTTCATATAAATATACCCAACGGTTCACCCCTCTTTCATTATCTTCTTCATCTGCAAATTCTCTAAGCCTAAATTCCCACTCACCGCTTTTGTTCTTATCTTTCTTTACCTCAAAGCTACCTCAAATGGCAAACCTTGACCGTAGAAACCAACCTATTTTTTCCATGTATCTTCACAGGTAACACAATCAGGTTTCTCTGTTGAACTTTGAGAAAGATTCAAGTTTCTCAGAGGTTTGTCGCTTTTTCTCTCTATCTCACTACTTCACCTCCCTCACCATTGATCCTCCACTATATGAGGATCAACTTTTGGACTTTTAGAGGACCTACCAAGAGGTCACCATGGATGGGGAGAAGGCACTGTCTGCTACAGTGCAGGGGAGGACTATCTTTAATACTCCAGCTTCCATAAACTCTCATCTATAGCTGGATGATGCAAAGGGTGAATTGTCCTTCCCAAAATCTATTGTTAACCACTCCTTTGAGCAAATGGGCTATGAAGGCGACTTTTGAGTCAGAACCTTCAAGAAAGGGAAGGTTTCCTCTCAGTGGAAGTACCTCCTCCATGTCATTATCCATAGCTTGTCTAACAAACATAGAGGAACAAATTCTAGAAGACCTCTCTTTCATAGTCTATGGAATGGTTAATGGGTCAAGTTCAGGTATTCACAAATTGTGTATAATAATTTACTTGCAAATTTAGACTCCTTAGAATATTATATGTTTCCTAGATATGCCCAGCACATTTTCAACTGTGAACTGGGCTCATAGTTAAGGGGAAGAGGTAATATTCTAAAATTAGGACAGATGAAGCCTGACATCTTCAAGACTATGAGAAAACCTACTGTAGGCTTCTTAGGGGTAGAAACAACCCTGGTCCCAAAACTGGTAGAGCTCATTGCTCAAGGTGACAACCTAGTAGCACCAGCTAGTGTTAAACACACACCTTCTACCTCAAGACCACCTACACTGCCACAAATAACCCTCACCTACCAAAGAAGATCCAAACAAACCCCTGTAAAATGTTATTCAACCTGTGCATGCCCTAATATCAGCACCCATACAGGAGGAAGTGGAAACTAGAGCTCCCACTTCTCCTGAGGAGCAAACCACTCCTATCTCTTCAATAATCAGTCATGAGGTTCCTCATTCTCAGACTGAAGAGCTCATAACCTAAGAATCCTTAAGCCTTCACTCAGAGTCTCAACACTCTAGTGAACAACCTTCAGGGGAAAGTTACCACCCCTAGCCTTGTGATCTAAACCAACCAATACCCATCCTATAGTTCTATGATGATGAAGATATGGCACTCAGTGAGTATCATGAGTCTCACTTTTCTTTCTTTGCTCAAAGAGAGATGAGTACTCCTATATCTCCCATATCTAGCCCATATCATCCACCCCCACTGAGGTGGATCTTCCTGAACTTGTTTAGGAGATCCATATGAAAGAGGCTCTCACTTCTGCAAGTGATTACATCATTAAGACCTCAACCATGGAAACCCAGTCCGTTAATACTTCAACTGAAGATGTCAGTGAGTAGAGGAAATCTAGTAGCCAAGAACAATAGCCTGATGATGAGGAAGAAGACTTAGGTCTAATTTTCTCATCCCCTAGTGATTCTTCTACTGAAGATGAGGGAAACCTCATACTAAAAGTGCAAAAACTGACCAAAACATGCACCTATTTAGTCTCCAAGGTCAGTGGTCAGCAACTTGAGATCTCTGATCTTAAAGAACAACTAGCTAGGAGACCCTTCAGGAGGACTCAACAAGCAACATAAGAACTTGAGGATGTCATAGACTTAACCTCCAGCTCACCTATGCTAGTGGGTGATGCTACCAAAAAGGGGGAGGAAGTTATCATAATCACAGAACCTGGTAGTCCTTCTCAGAGTATGGACATTGAGGACTCACTACCCTCGCTTGTAATTGTCTTCACTCAGCAACCTCCTCAAATTCACATTGATGTAGACTCTCTTATACAAAGTCTATTTAAGGAGGGTATGCCAAGGGCAATTTCATCCCCACCCGATGGAGCTACAAATGAAATCACAGGTGGAGGTATGATGGTGATAGAAGAGCCCTAATACTACATAGATTTCAAGGACATCAAGAGGTCTACAACTTTCAGATGTTGAACTTCTATGACAGTCTTTCTCTAGTCAGTATGCCACTTGTCATCCCAACTCAACATACGTAGGCTGACATATTGGTTGGGAGAACCCAAGACATGATTATTGAAGAACTCAGACAAAGAAGAAGACAAATGCAAGTAGGCAATGTCATTGGTCAACTAGATGTTGAGGTGGAACCTAAGATTAGCTTCGAAGGGGAAACCTTGACTGAAGGCCCAGTGACTGAACCTGTGAGAATTGTCATAAAAACCACCACTTCAACTTCTTGTACCCTCAGTGAGGCACCAATTGGTGAAGGTTCTTCACAACCTCTCTCTGGCCAGAGCCTGACTACTAAATCAGGCAATAAAGGCCAAAGCTCTCTCCACCCTGAGTCACCAAGGCCTGTGAGTGACAAAGGGAAGAGGAAAATAACTTTTGAGGAGATTGAGGAGGAAAAAGTGAGAGGAAGAGAAAGCTAAGGGGAGAGAGTTCAACTGGTTCCTCAGGCTTCATGGAAGCTATAATCTGGATAGCCCCCAGGCCGAACACTCAAGATGATGAGTTGAGGGCTGCCATATTGAACTATTTGGAAACCAGAAACTATGATATAGATAAACTCATCTCTCTTCACTTAGAATAATTGAATGAACTGGTGGACTTAGAGCTAACAAAAGAGAGGAAGGAGGTAGAGGATGCAGAGTTGCTCCTTAAAATTAAAGAAGAAAAAATGAAGAAGAAGCTTTACAAACATGCTCCTACCCTCTCCCCAGTTCATGAAAGTCCTGAGAAAGAGATTATGGCAACTGAAC
Organism: Flaveria linearis; assembly: GCA_024085815.1. Taxonomy (NCBI): domain Eukaryota; kingdom Viridiplantae; phylum Streptophyta; class Magnoliopsida; order Asterales; family Asteraceae; genus Flaveria; species Flaveria linearis. The sequence goes on along the minus strand of CM044004.1, from coordinate 16,697,582 downwards.
AACCTCAGGTAGATAAGGAGGCTAACAGACAAAACATGATAAACTATTTGTGTGCCACAGGTCTCTATCAGGCATCTACACTTCTTCCCCTCTCATATGAATATGTTAGATTTGAATATCTTAAGCAACTGGAATAATAGTTCATCAATGAAAAGGCTGCTAAGATAAAGATGGGGGAAGAAGTTGCAAACTCAAGAGCCATCATCTAAAAGAGTCAAAGGAAGTTTGCTGATAGGAGAGGATGTTGAGCTTCTTAAATTTGTATGGATTCTCCGGAAGGAGGCTTAGTCCAATATTTCTATTCACTATGGATGATCTATTAGAGTGATCAAGTAGAAGATTAAAAGAGGAGAGCTTGTGGACTTGCATTCTCCACCAAGCCAAGCTCCTCCTGATGTTGAGGTTAAGGTTGAACAAACTCAGACAACACAATCGGGAACTTTAGTTGCATCTCAACCAACCTCATCTTCTATTCCACAGCAAGGTTCCACTCTCTCTCCTTCTGAACCTATGAGGGAAGAGGACCCAACTAAGAGAGGCACAGTAGAACAATCTGCAACTTAAGACCATCCCTCTCACTTAAACACTCCAAAGAGGAAGAAAAGGATGACCATGAAGAGAGTATCTAAGAAGTCAAAGGCATCCACTTCTAGACCTCAGGATGAGTCAAAGCATCCTGAGCAAGTTTAACAACAAGCTGCTCAACCAACTCCTACTCAAGCACAACCTCTTGCATTTGGAAGACCCATTCTGTCTTGGACCATTGCTGCTAATCTAGACAGATGGTATGTCATCTTCTATTCTGACAGATAATTGAGGGGAAAATTATTATAGAATCTTTAGGGATTAAACCTAGATGCTTAGGAAATCAAATGAAGATAATGAAGATAATGAAGATCAAGTCGTGCAAGAACTTACTTCTCATACGAGACCTTTTGTTTTTAGAATGAATAGTTTGATTTTGTTCACACTTGTAAAACTTTGAATCAGAGATCAATATTGTAAGGTTATATAAGAAGGCTAATGCAACCAAAGCAACCCAAGGCTTACTGCATGCATGCACTTAGTACAAGGTAGAAGTTACTTTAGAAGTTTACACTCTGCAAAGAAAATATTCTAAGTGTAAAATATTCCGAAGCCGAAGACCAAATCTTCCGAAGCCAAAAGATGAAGTCTTCCGAAGTTGATTTCTTCCAAAGATAGAGGAAAATATGCTTTTCTCGGATGTACATTTGCATAAAGCTAATCCACTTTCTACTGCAACTCTAAAGACTCACCAACTTGCAAGAGTTGGTGAAAAGGTCCATGCATTTGTAATTGTACATGAGGTCTTGAGTCGGTAATTTTTACTTTACGTACTTTTATCCTTTTTGTAATATATTAGGATGTGAGTTATGGCATGTTATAGTCACTAGTCAAAAGGCAATCTATTTTTTGACTCTACATTGATTTTGTTGTCTTTCAATGTTCTAACTGGCTTTCCAAGTATAGCTGGTTGTAGAGTGTAGTATAAAGTATCTCATGGTCTTGTATCTTTATGTATAGTAACACTTGTAAAAGAACTTAAGATTAATATACAACATTCTTGAAAACCATATATATTATTCTTAAGTTCTATCTCCTTGTTTACTTGTGGTATTTGCATCTTGTTTTTAAATCCGGTTCCCTATTTGAACTGCTAAATGTTCTAACACTCTCCTCATTATGAGATTGATTGTATTGACCTCACTTAACCGGTCCTGCAAATATACTTTGAAGTTTAATTTGGTCCATAATCCAATTTTCCCCTTATTTATATTAATTAACTCCTGACTAATCCCATTATTATTAAATGATTTGTTTTTTTTCCCGGGCGTTACAGGACACATAATGAAAATTTATCCTTACATGACCGAGGATAAATGCCTTGTGATTCCTAAATTAACAAAGCCAATTGTTAAACCAAAACAGTTTTAAGTTTTAATTTTTAAAACTGGATGACAAAAGATTCAACGAAATAATTGCTTGTCTAAATTTCAAGTAAATGGATAAACTGGAAAAGGAAAAGTTTTCAAGTTAATGAAAAGCATGGTCTTCCTACAATGACAAACACAGTTTCTTAAATACTCAACGTGAACATATTGTAACCTTATTAAAAGTTAACCACAAAGAGGTTAAAAGCCATGTATTTTTAAAAAAATATTTTGAAAAGATATTCGAAACATTGATAGGTTTGGAAGGTTAAAATTGTAGGTAGGATTTCTTCTTTTAATTCATTAAACATTCCATCTCATACATTAAGAATGATTTTATGTTAAAAGAGGTTATGTATGTTGATGATTTTGGCAAAACCAAGACCATAATGGTGAGATTGAGTCAACAATTAAGACCCAAGCATGGGTCCCGCACATCATTTGGTGAGATTGAGTCAAACGTCAAGATCCAAGACCGTCACCAGCAATGTTTTTAAAATTAACCGGACCGGACAGTGAACCGGACGCATTACCGGTTCACTGGTCG